>OY971425.1:18342500-19592500 GCA_963853865.1 Helleia helle
ATTTTATAAAAAAAAAAACTATAAGACACGTATATTAATATTGTTCACGATAGAATAATGCGGAAAAGGTCACGGGAAAATATTCGAAGGTCAATTTTTTTTTACATTGATAGTTTCTAGAAACCCATAAAAGAAGCATTATTTAAACGATAGTTGTAGGGGGGAAGTAGAAGGTTTAAATGCTTATGTTTCATAAAAATAATTCTAAACAGTGTGATTTTTTAAATAGAGGTCTTATTGCTTCCACAAATGAAATCTAGTTTTCGATATGGCATTTTCGGAGTTCATGAAATGAAAAATATGTAGCAATCTATATTGGTTAATATCGTTGATCCATTATACTTGCCTTTTTTAATTCATCTTCGTCCTAGACTCATCATAATTAATATTCCTTACAGAAGGAACGGCTGGTGTACTTTTGTTAAGATTCTGCATGGAAATGATCCGCCTCTGGGAAACCAGCGTTGGACGCAGTTCGTTGAAATACTCTTCGATCTCTTGCAATGTCAGTCCTTTAGTTTCGGGCAGGCAGAAGTACAAGTAAACGCAACCTTTGTTAAAGAAAAAAATGTGTAAATCCTCAGATCCTAATCGATATACAATATTACCTACGTATTCCTGGCCAAGACTTTCATCTAAGAATAACATATTTAAATATAACGTAGGTACGTTTAATTTGTAGCACAGAGTAAACAAGATTACAATATACTTCATCCTTTTATATTATTTAGTTTAGACCTCTCAAGAACATGGCAGAATTATTAATTGTGGGAAAATAAAAAAAAGATTGTCCCTTCCACTGGTGGACTCACTCAGACCATTTCTTTCCACACCAGCTATTTCTTTTGAGGCGTAACTATCCCTAGTATCATCATCATCATCAGCCCCTATTCGTCCACTGTTAAACATAGGCCTCCCTCAAAGAACGCCAAGACGGTCGATCCCTCGCCACCCGCATCCAACACGGACCGGCCACCGCACGGAGATCGACCAACACTTCGTCTACCCGAACGCGGCCTCTACTCTTGAACCTTATTGGCCCATCGGCGGTCCGTTCTCCTGAGTGTGTGACCAGCCCACTGCCACTTCAACGAGCTTAGTCTTTGCGTGATATCGGTAACTTAGTTCTCTGGTGGATGTCTTCATTTCGAATCCTATCTGCCAAAGAAACACCCAGCATAGCACGCTCCATTGCACGTCGAGCTACGGCGAACGTTCTGACCAGTCGCAGATGCCACGTTTCGGGGTTCAAGGTCATCACGGGGAGAACGCATTGGTTGAAGACTAAACCGAGTGATGGCGGCAGGCAGCAGTGCCGCCGTTGCGAATTCAACTCATCTGCGATTGCCAATCCTGCTCAGCGTGGCAATTATGAGCATATCCCCTCAAATGAATTATATCCCTAGTATATATCGTGTAAATAAGTTACTTCTTTACCTAGTAATGACGAGACGCCAAACGAAATGATGGTATTTCCGAAGCCAAGTAGATCACGAACATGAGGATAGCAAACGTTGACGGCGAAAATTAGAAAACATATATTAGATAACGACAAGCCACCGAGTATTCCACGAATCTGAAAAATTTGAGATATTGTATGATGCTACATTTCCGATTAGTTTATACCGATAAACTATACCTGCGCTTTTGACTACATTAATCTAGTTACATTTTTATTTACATAGTGAGATAGTACCTACCTTTATTAATCAAAGAAACTAATTTCACAAAAACTATTAATGCCCTATAGTAATAAATTTTGTACAGCGCACTATAACGTAGTAAAAAGTTCCACTTCAGACAGCCAAGTACCAGTTTTCGAACTGTACCAACAATAAATAACAACGTTCATAGTTTTGCCTTACATCAAACTTTACTAATAAAAAAATCATAGAATTGACTTACTTGCAACGGATATAATTCATACATTATTATTACAGGTAGAGTATAATGACCAATTGTAGCAAAAACTATGTATGCTACATAGCAAATTTGTGGCAAGAGATTAATGTGGGTTTCATAGTGTATATAGATACCAAGAATAAGGCAGATTAGACCAACACCTAAACCTGAAATAGATGTAATGTTATTTATAAAAACAAATTGTCTTACAAAAACATTTATTTATTGAACACTAGAGGACCGTCCTGGCTTCGCCCAGGTTTTATTATTTATTTATATACAATTTGTGACATAATATAATACACACTGATAATAATGTAGCTTTCTATAGGTGAAAGAATTATTCAAATCGTTCCAGTAATTTCTGAGAAATTCAATGCAAAAAATCACACGACAGTCTTTCCTCTTTATAATAATAATAATATGTTGGGACAACTCACACACGGCCATCTGAACCCAAACAAGGCAGAGCCTGTTCTTATGGTAACCAGACAACTGATACATAGGTACATATTATAGATAAATTACACCCAGACACAAAACATGATCATACTCATCACTCAAACATTTGTCCTGGGTGGGGATCAAACCCACGACCTTCTGGTTTAGCAGTCAGGGTCACTAACCACTAGATCAACAGGTCAGTCATTATAACATTAGTATAGACCATGTATAGACGTAATAAAGTACAAAATATAGGAACTATTGTGATATAGATAGCTGCATAAAGAACACTCAAGACTTCAGGTTAAGACATGCAGACAAAGGCAGGATATAAAATAAAAAAACCAAGTTAATTATAATCATTTATAATTACAATTAATAAGTCCTATAACACCCCATTCAAATATTATAATATTATTTGAACAAAATTGAACTTTATGAACCTACATTAGATGCTAAAATTGGATTGTGAATTATTTACAAATCACATCACATACACTTAAATGGGCCATTATAGTTACAATATTAACAGAAATGGATAAAGATCAGTAGGTATTTTATATTTTTGTACATAGAAGTGCATTCCCAAGCTTGGCTGTATCTACTAAAACTTAGTAACTAAGTGTAACTATGGCATAAGTCTTGGAGGAACGAATACAAAACGTTTTTATTTTAAGTTTTTTATTATTTATTAATACCGGAGTACTACTACACTCACAAACAGCACACATATTATGTAATATGTAACACTAACTTAAAATTCATGCAAACATGCTTAAAAAATAAAAATGACCTTCTATTGAAACACAAAAGTTTGTTTTCATTCCTCCAAGCATTAAGTACAGAGACAGAAGAAATACACATTGACAGCTTATTTATATAAAGAAGTTAATAGATTTCTGCTAAATCACATTGAAACTAAACAATTACCTGAAACCAAAGCTAATGGTCGCCTCCCAAATCTAAAAATCAGAGTAGAACTGAGTAATCCTGATATGATCCTTGTTATACCAAGGATTACATTCCCAACATGAGGATCCACAGATGATTTGGATCTCTAGTAAAAAAAGAAATACTTTATTGCATATATTATTAAATAGCTGTCGCCTGCAACTTCACTAGCATCAGGTAATAGTTCTGGCTGTGTTGTGTAGCCTGTGTCACTAAGTCATTGTAGCAAATGATAAAATAAACTTTATATTGGGCGAGTGTTTTATTACTGCTGCAGTAGATTTGTACAAGAAATTTGAATACTTAATGAGACTTGGTCAGTGTGAGCTATAAAGTGGCAATTCCATTATGTTATTGTTCCATATTCTTTCTTTATTAGACTATTATGAACTACTATAGGCCTCACAATATATTGGTGTAGCAGGATTTTAACAGAGATATCTTTTATTTCCCTAAATGGACAATAGTATAAAATGAAATTCTACCTGCAATATTTCAACGCCCCACAATACCAAGATGGTGACACCAGATAGTTGTGTGATGAGGAAATAAGTCATTATAATACCAAAAGGTTTGCAGGCAGAGCAGCTCCTTAGTCTCTCCATTTGTTCTTTAAAACTTAAACTAAAAAAATCATGAAAAGGCATCATAGTCTATAAATATATTAATCTTGAGAAACAAAATCAAATTTTGGTTAAAAAATATGTATATTATTAATATGAAGTTAATACTTCTTTTTTTACTATTGCATTTAATACAAATAAATCAATTCATATTTCAAAACTCAATCCAATTGAATAAGTAGGTAAAAATAATGTATGCAAATGTATAAGTTTCATGAGCTGAGAAAAAAATCTTAATTTTTGTTAGATTTTATAACATATAATGTTTTAAGATGAACATGATTATATTATTATTAATAAAATCGATTAAAAAACTGGTAAAAAGCTAATAATAATATAGATCTCAATAAATCAGAAATTCTACAATATATTAATTTGTAAATGCACTTCCTAAACTCTAAGAAAATAACATTGTGAGAGACATTTTCAGATAGGTAATGACAAAAAGCAAGTAAAACGTAGAGACGTTTTAATACTGAATTTCATACGGATTAAGTATCACCACACTAAATAGTAATTAATGATAAAAACTCGACTGAACTCTGAATTCTAATGAAACTTGAAAGTCCACTGTAGTCCACTGTCGAAACTAGAAAGATTATTTATTGATCAAAATCACAAACTATCAAATTTCAAAATCTTGATTATTTTTTTAGTATTATTTTCATTTAAAGGCATTAGCTACTACGCTATTAGCCATACAAAATACAATATTCGGTCTGTAATACGGAGAAATGGCGGGAAACCCCAAGGAGCGCGGCTTCGCCCTTCTAGCCCCCATCAATCAACTATCATTCTCCATTCCATCCACCCAAGGCAGTCCACCACAATATTCGCCAACCAATCACAATATATAAAGATCAAGTTTTTAAAACAAACACTATAGAAAACCACTCTGAATGGACAAAACAAAAAATAACAATTAATTAACGGGAAACCAAAAAAACACAACCGCGCGTCCCGATGTTTCCCGCCATTCTCAAAATCTTGACAGTTGTCAGTTGTTTTTTTTTTGTTAGTTTTGTTCCTGTTAAAGCTGGCAAAGACCAGAGGTCATGCTGCCAAGTCTGTCGTGCTATAACAATAGGGATGTTGACAGTGTTCATAAAAAAATATAATTTTGATGTTAATTGGTAGTTTATATGATAAAATTCTGAAAAAATACAATATTTTCCCTTATTTTTATATGATTAAATTAATATTTTATAAATAAAATGTAACAAAATTTAAAATAGGTCACGTGATAATAAACGGAAATGACGTCACCTGTTCCTATTTAGCGTAAGCGGAAGAATGTTGACGTACTTTTATACACCATTTTCCGTACGCAGCACATATTGTAAAAACTATTTTTCAGGCGTTTTGACAATGTACACACACATAGGCACCGTACAACACTTATAAAACTTAGAAGCCATATTATATAGCCATAATTATAAAATGATAAGGGTAAGATGAGTAGGTACTCTTCCACTTAAAATAAGGAAAGTAAAACTACTTTCTACTATCTCATACTAAATGTATGGGAGAGTTTAATGTATTTTTTTTAGATATTTCTCGTTTTATTTTTAATAAGTTATTATTGTCATTTTACTCATTAGGTAAAGTACTTTCGAAATCAGTTTAAAGTTTTTTGATATCTGTAATAGTTACAGAATAATCGCCTTTGCACACTTAACGATTACACCCGGTATACATACCTACATCGATACTTTAGAATCAATGTTAGCATCTAATATCGATTGTCCCTATCACAGATTAAAAGCTAAAGGGCCATTAGGCCGAAAAGTCTAGCCCTTTCGAAAAAAAAGACCGCACTTTACAGAAGCGGCACGACGCGACGCGACACACAACGACAAGGACCAAATTTTCAGCAAAAAAATCACGTTTGTTTTGTTAAAGTAATAAACGGCTACTGATATTTTAATAAAATTGTCATCGAGTGAGGTGATGATTAAACTATTTTTTATTGTTAGTTCGGTTACGATATCTCTGATTTAATATCATTCCAATAGGTGTCACTAATATTATGAATGCTTTTTGCCTCCATAGTTATTTTATTTTAATAATTTAACTATTTATTTTTCAAGATAATATAATATAACTAAATGTTTCAAGTTCTGTGAATATTTCAAGACTTAAGATGGATAAGATTAATGATGGTGTTGGTTTTTTATCTATATTTATCTATCCTTATAAAGATGTAATAAATAATTGTTTTATTAGTGTGAAAAATATTTTACAGCGAAATTAAAAAACAATTTTGATTTCCATAAAAATAAATTAGATAGGACGGTTCTAGACACGAGCTTATTTTAATCTCCGTGGTTCTAGACATCATTAGTGATATTGATAAGGGAAATCATTTTAATTCTTTGATTGTCCATTCACTCAAATTTAAATCAAAGTTAAAGTATGAAATTGCCGATTTGTACTGAAAAATTGAAATTCGTTTTTTTTATTTTAACATATTTATTTAATCAAAATAATTACTATTAAAATATTTATATTGCTGCCATCTAATAGGCTGTCATTTATGCCTTTGCGATTATAGAACTCTAGTGATCTAGATTATACAAACTGTGTGAAAGCATTTTGTACTGCCTTCTGAGAAGAAAACTTTTTATAACGAAAAAAAAACATAGTAGTCCGTTGGAGCAAGGTCTGCCGAATACGGAGGGTGACGAATGATTTTTGATTGCAGTTCCTGTAGAGTTAAAACGGTTTCTCGTGCTGAGGTCTCGCGTTATCATGGAGCAATAATGGTTTTGCTATCACTGTTCGGAGTTCGGCACAGTAGACATCACTGCCGTTATTGCTTGACTAGATAGGAGAAAGCTATAATGAATAACGCCATGTTGAGCCCACCAAACAGTTACCATTACCTTTTTATTGGTAAGCTTTGCTTGAGGACACTGTTGCGCCGTTTGACCTAAAGTCAGCATATTTCACTTACGGTTATCGTAAAGAATTCACTTTTCAACAAGGCAACACAAGTTTCAACACGCGTTTGTTTCTGCAGATCAGTCAAATTATGAGGCACCCATTTTTCATTTTTTTTTATTTTATTGATTTGACGCAAATGAGTCAATATTGTTGGTACGGTAACGTTAAACCATATCGCTAATTCCTGGATAGTTTGGCTCGGATCGGCTTCCACCGTCTCTTTCAATTCATTGTTATTCACCTGTGTGGGCGGTCTTCTACGTGGTTCTTCTTCAAATCAAAGTTTCCATCACGAAAGCGTTTAAACCAAAATCGCACGATGCGTTCATTAGCAGTCCCCTCTCCAAACTCAACGCGTTAGTTCTGCGTCGGAACCCTTATTCAAAAATCACTCGAATTTTCGAAGTAGGTATCCATATTTCTTGTCTAAGCTGAATAAAAAAAAGCAACTGAAAGTCGATAATCGAATTTTGCACATTTTTTAAAAGAAGAACTTTAAAGTTTCATGTGAAAAAAGTTTCACTCAAAAAATCTAAAACATGAAGGTTCTATGTCAATTCGAAGTACCTACCTATTACAATGAAACGGCAATTTCATAATTTAACTCCTATTAATATGTGTATCATTAAAACATATTTGCCTATAAGATTGAGGTACGAAACGAAGTGAATAGTAATAGGCATAATACCTAAATATACAGCTTGGCAAAAAAGAGTATGGAAAAAATGAGGGCGCCACTTTCACTTAGGTCTCATCATAATATGGAAAATCAGCAAGATAATTTAATTAAATCGTTAAAAATAAATGTGAAACACTAAGCTTTACTCAAAATCTAGTATTTGTCGGCCAAGTATTGTCAACATCATAGGTTTCCATTTAGTAAAATATTTAGTTCCACCTGTCACCACGTCATACTCTTTTTTGCCAAGCTATACCTTTATTGCCTGGATTTTTAAGTATCGTTTTAAAGACTTTAGTTCAAAATAGGGATGACGATTCTTTCCAAAAAAGATCGATTTTTGAATCGATTCGAATCGTAACATGATGAATCGATTCATAAAAAAATCGAGGTCTAAAAGATCGATTTCTAAAAATCGTTTTTTTTTCCAATTTGTATTTACAATGTAAATATAAATTCATTTTATGAAAAACAAGAATGATACCATAATAAACAATCTCTGGTATCTCTTATCAGTAAAATCAGGGATTTTTCAGTTCAGGGAAATCGATAATAAAAAATATTTTTATTACCATATCAAAATATCAGATCAGGTATAAAAGAAGACATTTATTTTCTAAATGTATTTGTTACATTAAAAAGTTAAGAAAATAGATAATATTATAGCTTAATAGTTCCAAATGCTTCATATTATCTAAGCTTTTTAAAAACAACAATCTGTCAAGTCTACTGGGATTTAATCATAATCAGTAGTGATGGCAAATAACGGCAATAATAATAATATTGTTTTACTACAATAAATTATCCTGTTGTGTTATGTCTGCTGTCTGTTATTTATGATATTATATAGACTATTATAGACTGTCTTATTTAGTTGTTACTGTTAGCTAACAGACGTCGACGCTATAGGTAACACGCATGAATCGTATAAGTCGATTTTACACTTCTCCGGAATAGAAAAAATCGAATGTCGATTTTCAAGGGTAAAATATCGATTCACTGAATCGATTCAGTACAACATATCGATTTAAAAATCGATTTATTTGGTCCGTGGAATCGATTCTTCGATTAATCGATTTCAGATCGCCAACCCTAGTTCAAAATAGTTGCATCATTTCAAAAGTATGACGTCTTAAATGGTTAAATATGAATTAATTTCGTTCGTATTACGGTTTTTTTAATACTTAGATATTTTGTCACTACGTTTATTCATATATCAACAATCTTTTAAGGAGACATTACAAACTTAATTTAATTAGGTATAATAGTAAGTGGTATGTTTAAAATAAAATATACCTTCTAATCCCATTTTCCTCTTTAAAGTCAATTAATTCATGCATCTCTGGCCGAATGTTGTAAGATTTTGATCTAAGCCTTTTTAATGATTTTTCAGCACTCTCAATAGATTTCGTGCACAGCAAATAATACGGCGTTTCAGGAAGTAAAAAGTTAAAAAAGAACAGTGTTATTTCAAACGCAGCACTTATATAACATAAAATTCTCCATTTATGAGACACGCCGATAGTTGACTAAAAACAAATAAATCGATGATAAATATTGTAAAATTGGACGAAGTTAAGCAGAAAGGATCCAACCCACACTAACACCAAAAATGAGTTGGATATACTAAAGAGGTCGCGATAGTCAATACTTTCGGTCCGCAACAAGATCCCACAGATAAACAAAGCTATGGTATTAATACATTCACTAGATACCAACCCACACGTATGGCGAGTATATATTATAATTTAACAGAAACAATCCAACATGTTTGAACCTTTTCTGAGATATAGACATTTAAAGATCCTAGGGAAAAAATTATACAACAAAAGAGATCCAATTTACATGGGTCGTTTCTGACAATTAAGTTTAATCAAAAATAATTTATTTTGACTATCACGAAAACGGCGTAAAGCACTTGGCCCCTTTCTGTTATTAATATGATTAACTCCGAAAATATATCGCAAATCGCAGAAAGGATCTAAAGCATGTGGATCATTTTAGATATATGTATTTGTAATTTTTTCAATATTATTAACACAACAGAAAGGATCCTCTCTAATTTATTTATAGTGGATATCTTCGGTGGGGTTAAATAAATTATATTGAAAATTAATTGATTAATAAAATATAAAAAAATAATGTTTATTGCAGATTTGTAATAATTATTTTGTTCTGGCAACATTGATCTGTCATGTCAATATAACAGTCGCACGCGCCGTCTTACGCGGAGCTTACATAAAGTTATTGGATTTTATGATTTATTTTATTATAAAACGCTTATTCTCGTTCACGTCGTGTAATTCAAAGTTATAAGTAATTATGAAGAGAATAGACCAAATTATCAAAAACGCTTTAGGCGATTCCAAAAAAGAAAGCAGAGAAGAGGATAGTGGTAAGTTTTGAGGTTATTTTTATTATACAATAAAGTTTATCGGCATTTTACATATAAACTACATAGAGTGCTTTGATTTTAGCTGAAATGGAATGCCCCGTATCACTTGAGGCTTCTGCATGCAACGACAATATTGATTTTCATAATAATTGTAAGTTGTTTGTAAGATATTTTATTACTGTGTGAATTGTGATTGCTTTGGTGACGACGGCTTACATTTTCTGCCTATTTTTTTTATTCATTGGTGTTTATGTTACGATGACCGTCTAGACTGATGTCGTTACTGCTTTTTTTCCTTGATTCAAAAAAAGATAGAGGTGATGAGATCAATGTTCGATATAGGATTATATTTGCGATTTATAAAGCTTTAAATGATGAAACTTTTTAGTAAGTCCTGCAGACTTACTGAACAATGCTAGTCTAGACAAAGTTGCTGATATTAGTGATCGGCTTTTTTTATTCCAACTATTTTTAAGGGCAGCACTAATCTAAACAAGTATGCTGGCATTGGTGATGGGCTTTTACTAACACAACTATATTTTTTTAATTTGCAGGCTATGTTCATATGGATTCTATTTTAAGGACAGATACTATAACTAATATAGAAACAACGGAATTGAATTCACCCGATTCACCGAAAATACCTTTATTTTCGCCACTAACTCCGTATTTAAATACAAAAACCCCTTGCAGTCTAAATGAATATAATCTTAACGACACGTCATCGCCGTTACGCCCAATGTCACCAAATACTTTAGAATTATTTCAAACTTTGTCTAGAGAAATGACTCTATCAGAAAATAATAAAAAGAAAGAACACAATATTAAGGATTTTAGTAGCGATACAGGCTCAGACTATGTACCCGATAGTTATGAAAATTCAAGTGATGAAGAAATATTGCCTACAGTTAGACAACAGCAACTAGTTGATTTAGTTTATTGTACTCAAGGGGAACGAAATAATCGTAACAACGAACATAATGAACATCAACACCAACAACATACAACAATGATTATCAATAACAATAACTCAGACGCGGATAATGTGAATACACCCAATAACTCAAACGTACATACTGTGAATACGCCAGTAGATATATCAGCCGCAAATATGCCTGATTCTGAATGTGACACAATTAATAATATTGAACTTGAAGTCGAACAATCACGGGGCCGTCCAAAAAAGGGAAGAAAACGAAAGTTTCATGACCACACAATAGCTCAAGCTAAAGAAAAGAAGTATTTAAACTTACCATATTATTCAAATAAGAAATGTACGAGATTACCATCTAAAACATTTCAAGATTATACCTGTACATGCCAAAAAAAATGCAGTAATTTAATTTCTAAGGAGAAAAGACAAGAAGAGTTCCAAAAATATATTTCATTGGGATCATATGAAGCCCAATTATTGTTTATAACCAGTAGTGTAAAGGAATATAACAAAAAAAGATCATACACAGTCAGTGGAAGTAAAACAGGACAAAAAAAACCCAAAAACTACTCAAGGATATACACCATATGTGGTACCGACGTTTGTAAAGCCCTATTTTTAAATACATTTCAAATAACCCCCAAAAAAGTCGATATAAGTCTTAAAAAATTTAGGAATGGTGGCACAATCAAAGATAAAAGAGGATTAGCACAAGGTGGTTGGAATAAGACACCTGAAGAAGATATTAATTTCATTAAAGATATAATAGGATCCTTACCTAAATACGAATCACACTATAGACGGGAACAGAATGCTAATGTCATGTTTTTAAAACCTGATATGACTATACAAAAAATTTACGACTTATATGTGGACAAATTCAAAACTAATTTTGGTGATTCTAAAACTCCTGTCTCATTTGCTACATTAAAACAAATTTTCTATAAGCACTTCAATTTACGCTGTAAACCATTAAAAAAGGATACCTGTACCAGATGTGACACTTTAGCAAATAAATTGAGAAACACTGAGTCAGATGCAGAAAAAGAAAAATTGAAGTCTGAAAAGGAGAGTCATCTAAAGAAAGCTGAAGAATTAAGAAAACATATGAAAGAAGACTTGTTAAAGGCAAAGACTGACAAAGAATTCGAATGCTTGACATTCGACTTGGAAAAGACACTTCCTCTTCCCCGAATTCCAACTAGCATTGTCTTTTATAAAAGACAGTTGTGGTTATACAACTGTGGAATTCATGCTGGTTCTAATGAGACTGGTTATTGTTACGTGTGGATTGAAGGAGAAGCTGGGCGAGGTGCCCAGGAGGTTGGCTCATGTTTGATCAATTTTATAAAAAATAAACTTGATCCAAATGTGACGGACTTAGTATTATGGAGTGATTGTTGTGGCGGACAAAACCGCAATATAAAAATAGTACTAATGCTCAAAGCAATATTACACTCTCACCATACTTTGAGAACAATCACTTTCAAGTACCTTGAGTCAGGGCATACCTTTTTACCCAATGACACTGACTTTTCTAAGATTGAAACTCAATTAAAATTTTATGAACGTATATACACGGCAGATGATTATATGCAAGTTATCAAAAGTTGCAAAAAAAAGAATCCTCTCCAAGTAACAAAAATGGTTAAAGAAAACTTTTTGTCCTCTAAAAATATAGAAAAGAATATTGTCAATAGAAAGACGTTTATAAATAAGGAGAAAACAAATTGGCTACAAACTAAAGTAATTTTGATAAAAAAGGAACATAAATATATTCTTTATATGAAACGGGATATAAATGATGTCATATATCAAGAACTGAACATAGAAAAAAAAAAAAAGGGAAATCCCTTGATATAACAGACAAAGACATGACCGTTTTGTGGCCTAGTGGCAAAAAAATAGCACAACCTAAACTAGATGACTTAAAATCTATGTTTCATCTAATTCCAAAAGACTGCTTAAGTTTCTATAAGGCTTTACAGGGAGACGAAAATATCATGGATGATTTGGAGGGGTTTGGAGGACTGCCTGATTTTCCTTTTGAACACGAATTTGAAATCGATAATTAGATCTATAACTATAACGAACTTTAAAAGTACCTAAGTTAAAGAAGAAAAAAAATTATTTTATTAATAAGTACCTATGTTTAAGTGGCTATTTTATTTTGATCTCATGTTTTTTATTAATAAAGTTTATTGAAAAGCACATTTATTTTTATTTCGGCTTACTATATTTTATAAAAAAAGGCTTTTTTTGAGCAACCCGTTAATTGGTACCTTTTTGAGAAATATATTAATTTACTAGTACTATTGAAAGTGGAAATTATCAGAAAGGATCCAATCTCACATTTTATATAATATCTCATATAATATTAAAGTAAACCTAATTCCATAATTCATATATTAAAATACATGAAACTACCCTTCGTCTGCCATTAAATCAGCAGCTGAAATCTACCGCATTCATGAAAAAATATGATGTATACTTTAAAGTCAAATATCTCAAAACTAGTTTGATGTGGACTGGACCCTTTCTGCTTAACTACGTCCAATTAAGCTTCGATTTATTCATAAAATAATGTGTAGGTACCTAGCAATGAATGGATTGATAGTGGTAACGGGACGGTACTGTTCATATAATGATTGAAAACCAACTCGATTATAAATGTAGAAGATATATTCATATTGAATTCTCTCTTGTTTCTCTGTTGAAACAGCTTTGCTGTGTTTGGGAGAGAAGGGCAAGACAGGCAGTGTAATTACTGGCACCGAGACTTAACATCTTATGTCTCAGGATAGGCAACACATAAATGAGTTGCCTGGGCTCGTTTCAGGTATACTAGTTTATGTTCATGGGCGACGTCGTCCACTTAACATCAGGTGGTACGTTTGCCAGTTTGCCTATCCAACTAACATAAAAAAAAGTATAACCAAAATAGCATAATATAGGTATACCTACCTAATTATCGGTTAAATAACTGGCTCATTAGGTTTTACTATTTTAAACCGTCGCTATGAATAGCTTTGTAGAAAAAAATTAAGCAGCTGCAAAAAGGTTTATTTCTTCTTTGTCGAAGAGCATTTTGAAACTGTTTCAGCCGTAGCATCATATGGAGCAATTTCGTTGCCCAGAGCTCGGTTATTTTAATGTAACCGTAATAGTGTTGTTATTTTATTCTATTTTTAAATTTTACTTGTTCTTTAATATACATACGCATTACTAACGAAATGATGTTTGGTCCTTAAAATCTTTCAATATTGACGTTTACCTGCACTGTGATTCCTACAGCCACGGCGAGACTCGATAAGGCTCCGAGGAATCCTCTCATATTCGGCAGTGATATTTCCGTATTGTAAACCCGGGGGACAGTCATGGCGGAACCAATCCCTATCCCTGTTATCACTCTCCCTAAAATAATAACATGGTAGTATACGCTTACAATAATTGGTAGTAATTCTATACACAGTAGCCCAAGTCCTATCCACATTCATCTTTTTTAAACACGTTCAGCTATAATAAAGTATAATATGAGTAGGGATAGACAGTTGGGTGCGTAGGAGGTAGCGCCTAAAGCACCTAAAATAACACCCCTTTTTTATTTTACGCCGGGAAATGCTCTAAGGCATCCTGCGGGAGCGTGGGGACTCCCCGACGGTCCTCCCCCACCTCAGCATTAGAGCCTCTTGCCCTAGTCGGCGAACCCACAGGATCACTCTTACCGCGATGACTCACTGCGCTCGGCGCTGCTGAGCCTTATTCCGCGCGATAAGGTAACCCGCTCAGATGGGTGCACCGTACGTTGCCATACTCATAATAGCGCCTGCAGGTGGCGCTGGGACCTCCGAGGTTCGGGAGGAATCTGCCCAGCGCACTTGCGCCTTCACGACCTACACATATTGCTTGATCTAACCTAAAGACATTAAGTTAATGAAAATTAAATGTATGTTGGCATAAAACATATTTACGATGTACCTATTATCATATCCTTTGCATCATTTCCGAAACCTGTATAGAACCAACCCGCGCTGACTGGTAAATGGCAGTAGATTAGCACGGTTCTCCGCCCAAAATGGTCCATACAGAAACCGGAGATAAGGCAGCCAATCGGAGCTGCTAACATTATGACGCTTGCTGAAACGTCGTTAAGTTAAGTTACCTGGATAAGGAATGTATTTTTTTGTAACTTTAGACTGTTTACGAAATTAGGTAAAAATCAAACCGGCTTATACAGACGAATAAGTTTATAAAAAAGGGCGGATAGAGAGATAGTCAGTTCATACTATAGAAATTGACTCTACAAGACGAACCGAGAATTCGTTTACCCCTGATATCTATATAAAATCACAGAAGTTTGCTGGTGCATCATCCGCCGTAACATAAGAGTACCTGTGCTCCATTTTTTAAGAGCTCCTTAAGACTTTGATAGCGTACTTTTAACAAGGTCGTTGTTTGAAATAATACCAAGATTATAATTTATGGGTAATTTCTAAATTGTATGAGTTCGGAACTACTTTAAATACAAAAAATCCAAGAGATTGGATCTGAAATGGTAAAGGATAGCGACGGGGGCAACAAAATGTTAATGTCTTATACTTCTTGACTAATCTAATACAAACCGATCCAAGCCTGCTCTGATTTTGACACCACAAATGAAGAATCTGGAGAAGACAATTGTGGAACAGTTACAGCTGAAAAACCTAAAGCAAGTCCTAGAGAGACCATAGATAGGCTTGCCCAAACACCGTAACCTAATTGTATTAAGGATGTAGCCGTGAAAAACCCTGGATCGGGGTAATTTACTTCTATCATCGCTTAACCTTTAAAATCAATAGGTCTATGATTGAGCCAGGTAAAAACGAATTTATAACTTGTCATAACGGCACTTCTCATTCTTCTTCTTTGACAAGCAAATAAAGCGTTTTCACGATTCTGCCAATGTTAACATAGTTAATGACTTTACATACGAATTTACCGGACTATCGTTAGCTAAACACGCGTCTCAAACTCTTATTATATACGGATATAATTTTACGGATTTTCTCTCATTATCAAACATGATTTTGTCGCTTTTTGCCCGATATTAAAAACGGCAGCAGGTATTAAAAACGCTTGAAATATTCACAAAATCCATTTTATTTTTAGGAGAAACTAAAAAAAGATTATAATATAATGTTGTTTACCTATTCAATGGTACGGAACCCTGGTCCGACTCGCACTTGGCCGATTTTTTATATTATTATCTCTAACTAACAGAAAATTACAGAATCCAATGAATGTATAGTCACTGTTTTAGTATTTATTAACTGTACAATGCATAATTTCCCACCAAGCTTCTATGGATTATGCTTATTCGGGTTCAAATTGGGATAAATAAAAGGTCTGGTGTATTTGTTGTTCTCAAACTCGGCTGTCACCAGCGGTTCCACCCGCGGGACGGGCAGACGTCTCATTATATCCCTTTGGATCTTAGCCAACATTTGCAAGAGCTTCTGACGGGACAATCCATTTATTTCCACCGCACTTTCGTGCTTGTATTTGTGATCGTGATCACCTGGAAGAGATTAGTAGTACTATTTTCATGTCAGTTTAGACAAGTCTCAATGTCAGTAATTGTACTGCATGTATTCACACTCAAATGTAAGAATGGGAATTGGGATAGTGATCACCTTATTATACACCATACACTAATGAGTTGCGGGTTGAGAGGGAATGGCTTATGGCCACCAGCCACCACCAATCATGTTCATTATGATAGGGCTCTGACCAGGAGTGGGTGATTACATGATAACAATAATAACGAACACTGATTCAAATCAAGGATGATCCGTGGGGTTATGGAAATTTTAAAAAAAACATCCTAATTCAATAGAGAAGGTGGCTGGCTGTTACCACCTTTTTTTTCTTTCACGCCAGGAAATGCTCTGAGGCATCCCGCGGGGGAGTGGGTCTCCCCACGCGGGTATGTGGGACTCGCTGCGCCCGACAGCTGGTAAATGGACGCAGCTCTACCCACTAAAACCCGGCGAGTGCCACCAATGCCGCCTTTGGTGAGGTGCCCCGGATCTAGAAAACAAACAGGGCACCTCGACGGCTAGTCAGTCCCGCAAGGGGCCGACGCCACCTCCACAGAGGGGTTGTCCCGCACCACAGAACAACCCCTCCCAACGTCGGGACAGTACAATGGGGTGAGGTTCCCATCCTCACCCCTTGCCCCCTGCTCTTCTGTCCCCTCTTCTTATAAGAGGGGTACAAAGAGCCCCCTCGGCCCAATTAGCTTCGGCCAAGGTGCACCTTACTCACCTCACCCTAGGTTACTGAGCCCCACCGCCTAGACAAGGCCTGAACCATGGTGGGGCAGCTGCTTGGGATCCAATTAATAAAATTATCAAATCTAAATCCAAGCATAATATGTCACAGATTAAAGATACACTTAGCACTTTCTGCGTACATAGGACTAACCAAAATATTGAAAAATCATCATATTTTTAACAGGCTCGATTTTAACGGCGTCTTGCTAGTTTTCTGATAAGCAAAATCTATAATTAACCGACTTTCAAAAGGAGGAGGTTCTATGTTCCACTTTATATATAATATATAATAATATCAGGGCTGCTGGGCAGGGGTCTCCTCCTCGAAATCAGGTGAGGAAGGTTTTCACAGGAGTTCACCGATGCGCTGGCCCAATGCGGGTTGGTGAACTTCACACACATTCAAAGACTTTTAATCTCATCAGGCATTCAGGTTTCCTCACGATGTTTTCTCACGGGTACCTACTTCATATATTTTTTCCACTTTATATATTTTCAGCAAATCGGGAAGCAATATGACAATATCACGTAATTATATTAATTTTTGTTATAAATAATTTATTAATAATACTTACTTTGAAATTCTTTTATAAAACAGTCAACGCACAGAAGAAATACGAGAAAATACACAAAAGTTGCAATGGACTTCATGTTTACAAACATACCAACACACTTAAACATTTCGTGCAAATCCGATTTGTTTGGTTCGTAAACAGACGATAAAACTAATATGACCCATATAAAAGACATTTGTTTGAAAGCGCTTAGCTCAGGAACCGTTAAAATAACATATATATATAGTACATGTAATTTAACTTAATCAGAATGAAGTTAGTACGTTCTGAACATCGTCACGTACTTTCCAATGTCACTCTTAGCTAACTTCAGCCCGGCCATGTTAAATTGCATGTACAGCTTGGCAAAAAAGAGTATGGAAAAAATGAGGGCGCCACTTTCACTTAGGTCTCATCATATTATGAAAAATCAGCAAGAAAATTTAATCAAATCGTTAAAAATAAATGTGAAACACTAAGCTTTACTCAAAATCTAGTATTTGTCGGCCAAGTATTGTCAACATCATAGGTTTCCATTTAGTAAAATATTTAGTTTCACCTGTCACCACGTCATACTCTTTTTTGCCAAGCTGTACCTATTATACTACTGCGACCATAAACATATATATATGACAGTATATTCTAAGTCTATGACTGCGACTACAAGCTACAACGAGCGAAAATTTTCTCAAACTTCAATTGACAAATTCGTTATTCTTGTCATAACATATCCGCACCGCCATCTTTCTTATTGCTCCGAGCTTTGCTATTTTTTAATAAGAAAGGAAATTATGTTAGTAGGTGACACGTTACACGTTTCCATTTACCACCAGGTGGCTTCATTATTTATCAGTTGCCTATCTTCTAACATAAGAAATGAAACAAAAATTTAAAGCAACTTTTTATTCAACTACATATTATCTTTCAACAAACATACCTCTTTGAGTCAACACAAACTAACAAATTATCACAAATGCTTTCGATATACATATCTATAAAAATAGCTTTTACAAATAAATGTACAACTATAATATTTATATTCCATTAATAATTATTTCTTGTGGACCCTCCATCAAATGTTTAGATTTACAAGAATACATTTGACAAAGAATCCATACAAAAACTGTAGCACCGATAGTTGTTACAGCAATCGTAGAAAACATATTTTTATCCCTCACAAAAAATCTGCAATGTTTCAATGCAAATCAGAAAGAAAAGGGGCTTTACTGTTTACCTAATAAATAAAATGCTAAAAATGTATAAGTGAAAATTTATTTCTATTCGAAATTTTCACATTTCTTTATCATTGCTTTGTCACCAAAAGCTACCATAGGCAAAAATCTAGCATCTTATTATTTAGGAGTAGATTTCTCAAGAAGAATACTGACAGTTGATTTTTCCAGTACTACCTGTTACATTTGAAACTTCAGTCAGAATATTTAATTTTGTTCACATTAATTTAATCCATAGAATTTCTTTCAAAAGGACCAAAAATTGTAAGTCAATAGACTTACAAATCTACATTACATTTGTCCCTGTAAGGGGCCATCCATAAAGTACGTCACACGTTAATGGGGAGGGAGGGTATCACCGAAGTGTGATATCGTGTGACAAGGGGCATGGGGGGGTCAATAGTTTTGTGACGTCACATGTTAAAATTTAAAATACTAAAACGCAAAGTTTTGATGTGAATTGAAAATTTTAAAAATTTACGAACTTGATCTATATTTATTAATAATTTAGCAATTCTCTGTTTAATGAATGATGACGATGCTTTATGGATGGAAGAGAATGATGTCGACACTAAGGATGTTCCTGACGTTCAAATTCAGAACGAAAATGAAGTGCCTGATTTACCAGTAATAGCTGATATAAAAGGGTGGATCCAAAGTCCATGGACACTCGATAATTAAGTTTTTTATTTTTAATTAATATAATTAATCGTTTATTATTTTCTAACTAGTCGTTTGTTTTTTCGGTTTTACGAAATGTTGGACTTTATGTTGATTTTATTAGATTATTATTTAATAAAAATAAGTAAAAAATGAAAATAGCTGTTTTCTCTCGATTATTTTTAAATATATACATAAATTTAAAAAATGTGTGACGTCACATCAGGAGGGGGGGGGTTATAAAAATGTGACAACCTGTGACAAGGACGGGGGGAGGGGTTCAAAAGTCCTTAAATTCGTGTGACGTACTTTATGGATGGCCCCTAACGTGGGCGACGAACAAAAAACCTGAGGGGATAGAAGATCGGTTCTTTTAGATTGTAATCCGTCAGGATAGTTCTGCATTCGTTGATGTTCAGGAACTATTAGAGCCCTTGCACAACGCGTTTTATGCACTCGCCTTCATCGCGCGTCACACGCAGGATGCTATCGCCACCAATTTACCTATTCACACTTTCAGTAAATTGTAGTATGCGGACGACGATAATGTCGCGCGTTGTAGACGCGCAGTTTTGCGCGTAGCCAGTGTCTCCAGATTAGAAAAGTGAAATTACAGTGAAGGCTATTTGAAATGACAGTAGATTTATTAAAATTACAGTGTTTACCTAACCTGATATACAGTATGTTTTACAGTAGATAATAATAACATTTTAACTTCTTTTTAATTACTAAATCGAAGGGGCACGAAGTTTGCCAAGTTAAAATAAGAGAGGGCGGATCGGATCAGCATCGGGCTCATGTCACTGTAATAATAAAAGAAAAAAAATCCTCATATGACATTATTTACGATGGCTTGAAGTTTTGTGTTTAATATTTAAATTATTTGCGATTTCCGAATCCGTAATTATATTAGATAGTTATTTAACGAGGTGGTGATGTTTGGTGTGAAATTTTGTTATCTGCAGTAAAAGCGGCTAGTTTTATTGCAGCTGTTTTCTTATTATCTTCCCTTGAACCCAACAAAACAAAACAAACTTTTCTCTAACGCATTAGAAAGAAATACACACAAAGCACGTTGCTAAATTAAAACCCTTAGCGAAAGTAAAATCCGTCTACATAACTTTACTGCTTAATAGCTCCACAGTCCACAGTTTGTCAGGGAATTCCCCCTCCCCCTAGGTCATAGGTAGGTATCAAATATTGTCAACCAGCCGATGAATCATAGACAAACACTAAACTAAAAAGTTTCGTTTCATCCATTTATATAGGTTTTTTACTAATAAACTGAATAATTAAGTTTATTTTCTTATTTTGTTTTTTAATGTTTACGCGAATTTCACTCATTATAATAAAATGACCATGGTTGCTGTAAAGTATCCGAAACGTCGGGCTTGTAAAAATCTTAATAAACCGCGATAAAATCCGTAAAAATTGTTTTATTTTCTTATTTTGTTAGAATTTTTTAGAAACTCGAAATTACAGTGACTTTCATACACTGTATTCACTATAATACAGTGTACAGTGAATAGAGTAGAATTACAGTAAATCTACTGTAATTACAGTGCATCTGGAGACACTGCGCGTAGCCGACGCGCGATATCCAAAAGTTCGTAGGCGCGTGGTGGTGTAATAAAAATACGTGGTGTGTGAAAGCCCTTATATGAAAGTATTATTATTTAAATTCCACAAAAATAAAAATTTCACTATTAACACACTCGCACATTATCCAAACTACGTTTGTATAAACGATGAAAATGCATAAAAGCACAACCTTCTATTGGAGGTGTAAATTCAGATTTTACCTAAAATAGACTTTTTTTTTGCAAAATACATAGATATCAAACTATTCCAAATATAATACAAATTCAAGCATTATCAGAATATATAGATTAGCTAGAACAAGAACAATCATCGAGTTAAGTCAATGGCGTTTAACTATTTAACAATCTTTTCCAATATAACTAGTTAGCAATTATCATCGCACAACACCTCATTTTGTACTTTAAAACATAAAAAAGCTCTTAATAATTAAAATGAAGGAAAAATATTAATATTATTAACTTGTAGACTCTTTATTTTATATCATATTTGTATTACATATATTATTTTATATTATATTTGTATAACGTTTAGAATATAGTAAATGAAAATTATGTGCAATCATACATATCATATGAAAATATTAATACTTTTCTCAAGTCATTGTTTAAAATAATGTTACTTAACTCGATGATAAGAAGAAATATGATATCTTCTTTACAAAATAAATTAATACTTAATATATTCATGGCACTACTACATATAAAACAAACTAAATTACATTTTATTAAAAACACATTAAAATTAATATATAATACTTTTGAAAATAAATACATCATTATTTAATCTCATGTCGGAAATATTGGAAAATAGTTTTTTTTACCTTTTAGGAACTACTTATTAAAGTCGATCAAATATCATCAATATAAAACTGGCTCTATTTTGAAATCCCAGTAAATAGGTTCTGTATAATATAAAAGTTATATTTAATTTGACACAAAGATTAAATTTCTTAGTATAGAGTAGACATGATTTAGATTTAATCAAGACATGTCATCATCATTAACCCTTACATGTCCCACTGCTGGGCCTGGGTCTCCTCCTCGAAATCAGGTGAGGAGGGTGTTGGGATACCTATAGTTCACTTATGCGCTGGCCTAATACATTTAAAGATCGAATCTTATCAGGCAGACGGGTTTCCTCACATTTCCTTCACCGATGCAAATGATGTTCTAATGTTTTGGTGCACGGGGAAATTAAAAAACCTATTTTAGGTGCACCAGGTCAATATCGGACCCTGACTAGACCACCGTCGCAAGAGAGTACACAGTCGATAATTAATTAGACGATCTAGAACTGAGTCGAAGACGTTTCAATAAAATTGTCGTGAAGTTTTCAGTGGGTATTTAAAATGTGTATTACGATAAAATTGACATCTTATGTATTCAATTATTATAAAACGACTAATAAAGGGACTAATCACCTATCCGAGGCACACATTTTAAAGGCACCATGTTTTTGTTATTATAAACCTACAAAATATGAGTCATATTTTTTATTACCCTATTTATTATATCTGTACATACATATTATATTTGATTGTCTATAATGTACATTACAATATAAAATCTCATCTATGTACAAAAGCTGTAAATGTAATCTATGAGCCGTTTTAAGTATCTTCTTGACCAAAGAAATATTCACTATTGTTCTTGTAATTGATACTAGTAACACCTCTGGTGGCATTGTTGTTTAATACCTACGCTTGTGCTGTCTCCGTGATGCTCTGTTTCTTCAATGTCTTTGTCCTGCCGCAGAAGTAGTCTTCTATCTCTTGTAAGGTTCTGCCTTTCGTTTCCGGCAAGTAGAAATAAAAGAACACCATACCTGAAATTAGATTCTCTTATAACATAGAATATATAGAATACATAGAAAGACTGATTTCAGAGATCTTAGTATGCTGTTACCATAGAAGTAAAACCTTCAAATATATACTTTCAAATAAAAAAATATGGGTCACCCCACGCGGGTATGTGGGACTCGCTGCGCCCGATAGCTGGTCAGCGGACGCAGCTCTACCCACTAAAACCCGGCGAGTGCCACCAATGCCGCCTTTGGAGAGGTGACCCGGATCTAATGAGCAAACAGGGCAGCTCGACGGCTAGTCAGTCCCCGAAGGGACCGACGCCATCTCCACAGAGGGGTTGTCCCGCAACACAGAACAACCCCTCCCAACGTCGGGGCAGTACAGTGGGGCGAGGTTCCCGTCCTCGCCCCTTGCCCCCTACTCTTTTGTCTCCTATTCTAGAGGGGTACAAAGAGCCCCCTCGGCTCAATTAGCTTCGCCCAAGGTGCCGGACTCACCCTAGGCTACTGAGCCTCACCGCCACGTCAAGGCCTGGACCATGGTGAGGAGTCGATGTTCATCCTGGCTATACAGGAGTAGCAACAGTGGGAACAAAATACTCACCAGTCATAGACATACAGCCGTACAGCGCGAAGGCGCCGTAGTAGTGCAGCGCCCCCTTGATAGCGGGGAAGGTCTTCACCACTGAGAACACGCACAAGTGGGCGGCGCACGTCGTCATACCACCCACTATACCACGCACCTGTACCATCATTCAAATTAGACTATATAATATTTATCATTTTTTTTGTTTTTAGTTGGACAGGCCAACGGGCAGATGAGCCTCGTGATAGTAAGTGGTTACCGTCGTCCATGAACCAAATCAAGCAAACCTGAAACGTGTCCAGGTAACTCTTACGTGGTGCCAATCCTGAGATGTAAGTATGTCTCTATGCCAGTCCCGAATGACAGCAAAGCTGTTTGACGGAAAAACAAGCAAACAAGTAGAATTATTATGAGAAATAAGCAGGATGGTGGTACCTATGGAGACAGGAGCGCAACAGAAGCACATCCTTCTCACCGGTGACTTTATCTGTGCTAGCCAGGTGCTAGCTATAAAAAAGCTGTAAGTCGTGGCGAGATATGACAAATTGGATAGCATGAAAAGTAAAAATCTCCACCTTGAAAAAAAAAACTGTTTTCATTCATAAATATTTCTTTGGTGTAAAACAGTACATATTTTTCAATGGTAAGAGAACTGTGTCGAAGACTATCTATCTCATACCGTCCTTTTTTCGCCTTGGTAGTCAGATAGAAAATTTTAAAAAAAAGCAGAAATTAGGCCGATACTGGTATATATGTATACGTAATAACAGTTGCCTAGTTTTACCCGCCTTAAAATGGAATAAATAATTTTACGTAAAGATTACGTAATAATTCAATAATTTATTAGACTACCTAAAAAATTTTTTTTTCAAATTCAAGTGATACTACATCTGTATTGTAGTAGTATAGTTCATATGTATTGATTGATCGAATGTTTGATAATTCTTTATACTATTATTACAATAATATTAAAAAAAAAAAAACAAAGCGGAAATAAAAATGCGGACAAAAGACAACATTATCGCTGAAAATCGATTTCTTCCAAGTAACGGAATGCGTAAAATGCGTAATGGAAATATTTATTACAAGTCTCAATAACATCAGCTTAGAATATTGTACCTGCGTGGGGTAGACTTCACCAATCATGACCCACGGCACGATGAGGTAGCCCAGCGTGCAGAACACGGTGAACAGGTACAAGCAAGCCACGGGCACCCACGTGTGGACTGGCTCCACACCACTCAGACTCCACTGGTTCATGAAGTACATGTACACGGATAGAGAGATCATCGCCGTACCGCAGCCCAGCGCTGAAATTATACGTCATATTGTAATCTATTAGTCCTTCTGCGTTTTTTTCTTTAAAGAAAAAAAAACCTTTTTTAAAAACAAGCTTTTATTATTGGTTAATAAAATTAACTAAAAAATTAAAAAACTAATTAGGTAACTCTAATAAGAAATATAACACTTAATAAGTTCAAATTGTAACCTTTAATAATTAAGGTTCTTCGTCTATGACAAAATAATTCCATATCGTACATAATTATATATTGTTAACAATAAAACTTTACACCTTTTTTATGTTAGTTGGATAGGCAAACTGGCTAACGTGCCACCTGATGGTAAGTGGTCGAAGTCGCCCATGAACATAAACTAGTATACCTGGAACAAGCCCAGGCAACTCATTTATGTGTTGCCTATACTGAGACATAAGACGTTAAGTCTCTGTGTTAGTAATTACACCTGTCTTGCCCTTCTCTCCGAAACACAGCAAAACTGTTTCACGGGAGAAACAAGCAAGATGGTGGTACCCATGCAGCTGGGAGTGCGGCACAGCACACACATTATGATAGCAAGAGGAAAAAGAAGGTGCTAAATGTTCTTAATTATACCTACACACTGGCATTAATCATGATAGGCAACACATAAATAAGTTGCCTGAGCTAGTTCCAGGTAAACTAGGTTATGTTCATGGGCGACGTCAACCACTTACCATCGTGTGACTCGCCTTTTCATTTGCCTTTTCAATCATAAAAAAGGAAAAAATACGGACCAGAGATAAAAGTGAGAGGTCTCCGCCCGCAGCGCCGACACAGAGCGCACCCCACCACGGTGAAGACCACCCGCAACACCCCCATGGATATGGTCAGCCATCTGGAGTTGAGCGTTGCTCCTGACGCCTGTCAACATACCACCAAACGAGGATGTAGTGCAATAATCGACTAGCCCGTTGGTCTAGTGGTTAGTGCCCTGAGTCCTTAACCATAAGGTCGTGGGTTCGATTCCTACCCAGGACAAATATTTGTGTCATGATAATTTGTTTGGTGCAATGACTATAAAATTATAGTTGTTATATTTCTCTATGGTTCTATGTCTGAGTGTGATTTATATATAATCTGTATTTAGAAATATATAAGTATTATTATTATAATAGAAATGACGGAGAAAGTGTCAAGTCCTCAGCCCAAGGGGACTTGGCTCGGGGCTCGCGAAATTATTATATTATAGAAGAATACGAAGCCAAAACATGTAGGAATGGAGGAACTATGTGCACCTCTTAGTAACCCCACAATGACCTTTGCGTAAAGGGGAACTTGGTTCAAGATATCTTTGAAAAGAAATATTTGGAATAATCTTTTATTTTGGAAGTGATGAAAGACCCACATGACGTCAATGTCATCCGAGTTATGCCATGTACGAGCTCCACTCTTATCATATTAATTAGTTCGTGGGATGCGCCTTGCCTGCGTGTCAATCCTATGTACTTCTTCCGTAATACAGCTATCTTGTCTATACAGATAAATAAAATTGGAGTGTCTGTTTGTAATATTGAAATAACCGCTTTTTACTAAATGTATACACGGTACATATACCAAAATAGCATTTTTTACAATTTTTGTCTGTCTGTCTGTCTGTTTGTTCCGGCTAATCTCTGAAACGTCGGGGCCGATTTTTATGAGACTTTCACTGGCAGATAGCTAGCTGATTTTATAAGAAGTAACTTAGGCTATAAAAATAATCATCATCAATCTGGGTAGGTACTGCTGTAAATCAAAGTTGATTGGGCCCACTACCAGTTTTCCTATCCTAATCTTAAGCTTAAAAACGCTTGCCTGTGGTCGAGCTTACCTCAAACACTTCCACAGCGTAGAATGTGATGATGTTGACGCCACACCACTGGTAGATGAAGAAGTACACCGCGAGGATCGTGAACGGCTTCAGTGCTGATGGCGATAGTAGCGCCTTCACTATTTCTTTGGAACTTTTTAACCTGAAATACACGTGGAATACTTAATGATTTTCTACAATTATTAAATAATCTATCGAGCGAAATCCGCCCCACTGTATAGAAAGTAGATAAATCTATTGAATATAGTAACACAGTCTATGAAACTACAGTCGGCCAACGGACTCGTCTAGACAGAGCAATCGTGCGCGGTATACAGGGTGAGAGAGGGGCGGTAGCGAGCCCAAGCTGCCATACACTCACTTGGGACTCGTTAGTCAGGACTGTCACTTTTTATTTTGAATATTTTAAGTGTTTGGTTTGAGTTGTATTTATTAATAATGGTTCATACTACATGTGCTGTGAAAGACTGCATGAGAGATTATTGGAAGTCAATTAAGTATATCAACACTCAAGACCATTAATTCTAAAGCAAAATCGTGGTTTTTACGTATGATAATTTATTACATTATTATATATTCAATTATCGCAATCTGAAAACTAGTAAATGCAAATGTTTACTGTAGTTTCATTTTTTCATATTATTTCAGCATTCTACATACACATACCTACTACGAATAAACAAGTGTAGAAGGGATTATATAAAATATGTGTAGATATTGTGACAACCCTTTTTTTTTTTTTTCTTTAACGCCGAGAAATGCTCTGAGGCATCCCGCGGGGGAGTAGGTCTCCCCACGCGGGTATGTGGGACTCGCTGCGCCCGACAGCTGGTAAATGGACGCAGCTCTACCCACTAAAACCCGGCGAGTGCCACCAATGCCGCCTTTGGTGAGGTGCCCCGGATCTAGAAAACAAACAGGGCACCTCGACGGCTAGTCAGTCCCGCAAGGGATCGACGCCACCTCCACAGAGGGGTTGTCCCGCACCACAGAACAACCCCTACCAACGTCGGGATAGTACAATGGGGTGAGGTTCCCATCCTCACCCCTTTGCCCCCTGCTCTTCTGTCCCCTCTTCTATAAGAGGGGTACAAAGAGCCCCCTCGGCCCAATTAGCTTCGCCCAAGGTGCACCGCTCGCCCTAGGTTACTGAGCCCCACCGCCACGACAAGGCCTGAACCATGGTGGGGATTGTGACAACCCTGCAGCAATGACGAATGCGCACAAAAGCGGCATTTTACGTGAGTTCATACACGTTTGCCCACATAATATGTTCCCTACACTATGGTAGTGGTATGTACTTAGCTAGCGTTTGATAAATGACTAGGGTGGATCCCTAGTTTAAATAATTGTATAGCAAGTAGGTAAAAGCTATAGAACATAGCTTTGATAGAAATCAGTGACCTAGCAATAGATATTTAGTGACCGATATCACACTGCTGGGAAAAGCCCTTAACTAGTTAACTATCATATCTTAATAATTATTTTAATAAGTCTCTAGACTATAGTCAATCTTCGATACAAATTCGTCTCGTAAAATAAAAAGAGCACATTAAACGCCACACTCTGCCTACGCTCTAATATTTACGTGACGAAGCATATATAATTGAATCAAAACATAAGCCGGCGTAAGAATATTTGCTTTATTTATTTATTAAGAATATTTACTCAAGAGATTGAAGTCATTATTGTACCTACCGCAAAATCATGTCCTTTCCATTACAATTATTTACTGTCAAGTTGCTATTTGAAAATAATATTCGCAGAATCGCTTGGAAACATTTAATGATCACAAACGATAAAACATATTAGGAGAGACGTGTGAATTGGTAGTCTAGTTACTTAATGCCTGATGGTAAGTGGTAATAGTCGCTTATATGTATTAGGCGCACCTAGGACTGGCCACAACGCCAATATAAGATTATTTTAATGTGAAAGAACATAATATAGCTGATTTAAAACACCGTCGCTACACTAAGTTTGCCATCTGTGAACATAGTCTTGACATAGCTTGCCATTATATTAGATATGATAAACCAAAGTCCTCGCAAAAGAACACCGATTCTAACCAAGGTTGATCCGTGAGGCTATTGAAATTTAAAAAAAACATCCTAATTTCAATAGCGAAGAAGCTGGCTCTTACCACCTGCTTGGGATCCCATTATTAAAATTATCAAATCAAAATCCAAGCATAATATGTCACAGATTAAATATACAGTTAGCACCAAAACGTAAGTTAGCACTATCTGCGTAGATAGGACTAACCAAAATATTCATGTATCATAGGGAAGTTTCGAATAACTTTGTAATGTAAGGACTTATGACACCTCATTCCTCCAGTGACCATGGTTGTTGTGAAGTATCCGAAACGTTGTAAAAATCTTATTTTAATGATAATATTAAAGTCGGTCAGTGCGCCTATTTATAAATATAGGCGCACTGATGGTAGTAAACAGTGAACACAAACCAATTCACTGGGCACTAGCTTTAAGTCAATCCAGGCTGCTCTTATATTCAGAGCTTGCTTCTCTCTTATTGACTGGCCTGTTGGTCTTGTGGTCAGTGGCCCTGACTGCTAAATCAGAAGGTCGTGAGTTCGATCCCCACCCAGGACAAATGTTTGAGTGATGAGTATGATCATTTGTTCTGTGTCTGGGTGTAATTTATCTATATTAGTATGTATTTAGAAGTATATAAGTATTTATCAGTTGTCTGATTACTATAAGAAGGCTCTGCCTAGTTTGGAATCAGATGGCCGTGTGTGAGTTGTCCCAACATATTGTTATTATTAGCATATGCAGGAGACTTACTCTCATAGGCATTCAGCACAAAGTGCATTCCATTGGAGAGATTTGGTTGGATAAGTATTAGTGCCATATCAAGCTATCTTGCTCCGTTTGCCACTAGTAAGAGGTAGTGCCATGCTGCTATGCAGCTGACTTGGGCCGGCACGACTGGGGTGGTATTACTCGCTCACATAACACCAGCGTCAAGTGACAGCTATCCTGTCGCGTTTCGTGCGGTTTGTGAGTTTCCGGTGGCCCATTGGGTGGATTGGGAAAAGGAGGGAAACACATCTGCATAATCTCTGATTGTGCAGATGTGTATGGGCGTCGGTAGTCTACAGCTTCGACTGCTCGTTCGCTCTCCTATGCTATGTAATATATAAAAGATATCCACTTAATATCTGGCGGCTAGACTAACGCCATTTAACTACGTTATTGGCACTAAGACCTACCATCTCTCAGGATAGGACACATAAAACTCGTCTAGGGTTAGGCTAGTCGCAGGAAAGCTTCCATGGGTGACGTTGATCACTTACCGTCTGTCTCGACTGTCCATTTGCATATTCAAGTAACATGAACTTACGGTTCGACATGGTTTTTCTCCTTAAAGTTCAACATCTTTTGCAGTTCGTCTTGTACATTGCAGGTGGAACCCCGAAGTTTGGCGAGGGAAGACTCTGCCTTCTCCTGCTTATCCTGGTTGATGAGGTAGTTGGGCGTCTCCGGCAATAAGAACATGCCGAGGAGAGACACGATGGGAATTATGGTGCTCAATCCAGCCATGATGTTCCATGTTGTCGCGGCACCTATGATATACTGGAATAAAGAGACGTAATTTTAATGACTACATTTAGTTGCATATTGAATTTATATGCCATTTTGTCAATCAATGAAATTTTAAATAGTATGTACAAAGTTCCATTACAAGCTCTTCTTGATAAAAGTGCCATCATTACCTACTATTTATGGATGTAATCACTAAGTCACAGTTTCAGGTCTTTGTGAAATACTATCGTAAGGTCCGGTACGATTACGTAATCTGACGATTTTATAAACTTACGCGCCATAACGTAGATTTTAAGTTTAATTTGCGAAATTTACGATCACAATGCGGCCATAACAAAAGTATTATCTAATATAACCATAAACCTTCCCAAGGTCCGGTGCGGGTTCTAATTTGACGCACCAAGGCCGCCGTTCAATTATCGTCCGTCTTTGATTAACTTAACACGATCTAGCAGTGAGGTTTCTCTATCACGACGAACAACAATCGCTCTACAAATATGTTGCCACATGAAATTATCGCCGGAATTGTCATTCAAATGCGCCATTTTACGAAACATATCATTGTCATTATCCCCATCGACAGCACAGGTTTTTTATAGCGCCGGCTACGACAAGATGAAGGGTAATCAATACTATATATTTAGTCGACGCTATTACTAGTCTGCGAGTGACGATGGCCTAGTGGGTATAGGCTGGGCCTCTTGAGTGAGAGGTCCGGGTTCGATCCTGACCCCTTGTGATAGGTTTTTCTAAATTTCTTCGTGAACCTGAACATGAGACCATCGCTTGCTTACCTACCGGTGAAGGAAACATCGTGAGGAAACCTGCATGCCCGATGAGATTAAAAGTCTTTGAAGGTGTGTGAAGTTCACCAAACCGCATTAGGCCAGCGCATCGGTGAACTTATACCAAAAACCCTTTTCGCCTGATTTCGAGTTAGAGACCCGTGCCGAACAGTGGGACATATAAGGTTTGATATTATTATTATTATATTACCTACTGGCGTAACCATGGTATAACACATTGCCGTTCCATTGCAAATGCTCTGAGCACAGAAATATATCGAGATAGAAGTAAAGAGTGTATGTACCTCGCGTGGCAAAAAGACGACTCGAGGGCTTCATTGCTCGCCGCGAACTTTAGTATACTCCCGACCGCAATCAGCATGCGACGTAAGGTTTTAAAAACAAAATGACTCGTTGTTCAATAATTAATTGTTCAAACACTACCAGTAAAATTGGAGCTATTAATGAAGGTATTTCCTTTCACCAGTAAGTACTATTTGTCCAAAAAAATCTGTTATTAATTTAAAAAACCATTTATTTTACTATTTTCATCAAAACAGTAGCGGACGATTGTGCCTAACGCTAGTTTTCCATTGCGGCTTTTATTTGACGAGCCAGACTTGGCGGGCGCTCAAAACCAGCGATGTAAAATATGCTATTAAAACTGTCAGGTCACGTTGAGGACGATTTCTCATTTTTTCTGTCAAAAGTGCTGTACCTATACTGCGATTTTTATACTCGATTAAAATCTATTTTGAAAGCAGAGGAAATGATAATTTAATTTTATATTATTATGTAGCTATAATGTAATGTATGTAAAATATAAAATAAAAATAATAAACCTTTATTTTTAGCATTTTTTAATGCAAAGCAAATATTATTGAGAAACTGGTTATGTATTGTTTTCTAACTGGTTATGGCTACTTCTATATTACAAGTTTATTTCAGTTTTCCGAATGATCCTTATATAAAAAAGTGTGTGTGTGTACTATGTACACGCGTTAGAAGTAATACTCCTTAAAGAAAAATACATAGTACAATTTCATTTCACTGTAACCTTTTTGCTTATTGTATAGTTAAAAACTATATCTTCTTTTGACGTTTAAACTGTCATTATGTGAATATTGTTATATACAGCTTGGCAAAAAAGAGTATGGAAAAAATGAGGGCGCCACTTTCACTTAGGTCTCATCATAATATGGAAAATCGGCAAGATAATTCAATCAAATCGTTAAAAATAAATGTGAAACACTAAGCTTTACTCAAAATCTAGTATTTGTCGGCCAAGTATTTTGTAAAATAATGTAGACTGATGAATGTAACTTCAGGGTGTCGGTTTTTCGTGACTCATAATTTTCCCTAACGCGCTAAAAGAAGTATAACTCCAAAAATAAATGGATTGTATTTTTTTATAAACCAGTTAATTTTTCTACAATCCACCAGTGATTATTTGTAGGCCTATTCATTCTCCAATTATTGATTTATGTGATATAGTTTTATATTCCGTATTTTTGGATTCATTACTTAAATAAAAAAGTGGCCACCGTTTGCCGTTTAGATTAAGCTAAAAATAAGCAAAATGACACTACGTGACAATGACCAAAAGTTGAATCAGAAGGACTACGTAACTATTATCACTGATGACTTTAAAGAAATTGATTGGTTTATTAGAAATTACAATCCCTCTAATAAGGGCGCCATTGGACGGTCGGCGCCCTATCTATATTATTTGATCAAATCAACATTTTAATTATCAAAAAAAAAAAACAAGCTATTAAATGATTACACGTTATAATATAGTCTATAATATAGCTCTCAATGTATAAAAATATAGTTTATCGTCCATAGCACGCTATCAAAAAATAATTTATTTGAACAATACTACTGATAAAATCGGTGCCATGTTAAAATCGATCTGTGAATCGATGCTTTTGAATTGTTTTCGCGCGACTTATGTGTTTCACATCACTAAATTACACTCGTGACGTCATCTTACCTACGCAAAATGTTACACGCTCGGTCCCCATACAAATTACGGAACTCTTTACTTCTATCTTGATATAGTTCTGTGGTTCTGAGGCATCCCGCGGTGGAGGTAAGACTCCCCAGGCGGGTATGTGGGACTCGCTGCGCCCGAAAGATCGTAAGGTGGACGCAGCTCTACCCACTAAAACCCGGCGAGTGTCATCATCAATGCCACCATTCAGTCAGTCTCAGTCAGTCAGTCCTCCAAGGGAACGAACCTCTATAAAGGGGTTGTCCTGCACCACAGCAATGCCCTTTCAGGACATCGCTGTGGGGTAAAGTTTCCCATCCTCGCCTTTATAAAAATGTTGTCCCCCTCTTCTTATAAGAGGGGTACAAAGAGCAACTCCATCGGTTCAATTGGCTTCGCCCAAGGTGCTGGGTTCACCTAAGGCTACTGAGCCCCACTGCCACGACAAGGCTTGAACCGTGGTGGAGATACCTCATGCGTAGCCTAGGATGGCATGTCTCGGTGAAATTAAAAATCAAAATAAAAAAATATATATTCAAAATAGTACCAATAAAGGTATCTTTTTGAACGTCATTCTGAAATCGCTGGGAGGATCCTAAGGAAACCTAGGAAAGGCTCTATTCCTATTTCCCAAGGTGTGGTATCTTTCATGAAATCTTTTACTTTATAATAACCTTTACCACACAAACGCTCTTTAACAACTTTGTTGAATTGTGTTTTTTTTGCCAGTAACGCTACTCTGTGTCCTTTGTTCATGTACCTATCTTTCAAAGCAAAGCTTTTTGACGAAGAATTAAGCAGGAGGGAGGTATCCGTTCAGACATGTCTCAACAACTATACGAATTCGGCCCAAAAATAATTTTACTTTACAATGCCAGTTCCTATTTACATACTCGTATTAAATGCGAACAACACATGCATATGGATGCGACTATAGAAGCACGTGATTCTTTAAATTGAAGAGGGTAAGGTCAAAGTTTATTATTGTGCATATTTTGGTATCACAAATATTATCACGCTGGTTTCCTTTTGTAAATTGAAATCTATGAGCCACGAACAGGTCACAAATTTAGTCCACTGTTGACACTACCGATAAGCAATCGCATAATTGTATATTTTATTCACACATTCAAATATGAACAAAACCAACCAATAACGAGAACAATTTTTTTTGGTTTCGCTGGGGAATGCGTTTAGGCATACCACCGGGTCCGGGGGGGCCCAATGGTTATGTGGGACTCTCTGCGCCCGAGAAGATGGTAAGGTGGACGCAGACTCTACCCACTAAACCCCAGCGGTGTTCTCCTCTTCGTTTGGGTGACCCGGCGCGAGAGCTGTGGACGTCCGTATCGGGCCACAACGGTACTACGACTAACTACTAATACGGCACTCTTCTCTGGAGGCGGGGAGTAGCATCCCCTCCTCCTTCTCCGCTTAAGGCACACTGAACACAAAAGGGTGCCTTATAGCTCGGACCTTACGCGCGCGCAGCGGATCGCCCGATCTGCCGCGCACAGGTCCCCCACGGCGGTGCGACCGCCTGTCGCCGCCGTGCTCTCCTGCGGGAAGAGGCGCCAGTGCTCTCTCTCTCCCGCTCCGCCTGCTCCTTCTGCGACATCACGTCCTCGCAGAAGGAGAGGACCACCTGCCATGTGCTCTCACTGACGGTCATCGCTCGGATGACCGCAGGGAGCGACAGGTCCGCGCCAACCTCAGCGATGGGGGGGCCCTTGCCTCTGCCCAGGCTGGGCACTCCGCCAGGGTGTGGTCAGCAGTGTCCTCACTGCTGTCACAGTGATGACAGCCTGGTGAGTCCTCCGCCCCTGCCACCTTCCACAGATACCATCCGAAGCATCCATGCCCCGTCAGGATCTGCGCAAGGTGGAAGGATATTGTGCCGTGCCGCCGGTCAACCCACTGCTCCAGGATTCGACCGACGGCCAACACCGTGCGGTGTCCCGCGCTCGGCTCTCTGAGCCGCTCACCCCACTGGCTGAGCACCCGCCTCCTCAGGCGGCTCCGCCAAGTCTCTTCCTCGTCAGAGACCTCCTCTTCCTCTCCCCGTCGTCTTCTCCACTCACGCGCTAGGGCCCCAGCGTGCAGGTCCCATGGCGCAGAATGATTTTATGCTGTGCTATCTCAGATCAAGTAAAAAAGGTAGATAGCGCACTTGGAACAAGAAAGTGAAGCCACTTTTTTAAGTATGTGTGAGTGAATGAAGGGTTACCATTTTTTTAAATATCCCTTAAAATTGCATATTAATAAAAATAGGTAATAAGTGAATGCGACAGTGAATATTTTTTAACCGACTTCAACAAAAAGGAGGAGGTTCTCAACTCGGTCGGTACTGTTTTTAAATGTATGTACACCGATTTCTCCGTCAATTGTGGACCGATTTTCAATTTTTTTTTGTTTGAAAGGGTATACTTGCCAAATGGTCCCATGATAAGGAAACCAGGATCTGATGATGGCATCCTAGAGAAATCGAGGGAAACTTCGAAATTCGTAGGAACGACTAGTGCGCTTAATATTTTTTTAAATAAGCATTTTAAAGCACTACAATTTAATGAAGGTCTTGAGTCGATCTGATGCTGGAGCTGGAAGACAGTCGAGGGAACTCCTCGACGATTTACTTCAGTAACCTTGTGTTTGGGCTTGATTAATTTGTATTGATGAGAACTTTATAACTATATGGGTTGTGACTGTGATTGGGAGTCTGATGATGAAGACGAAGCTCAGTTAAGGGAACTCCTAAATAGTTTAAAGTTGCTATCTTGTGATTGGACTTAATTAATTTATACTGATGAGAACTTTGCACTCTTATGGGTGATACGTGCCATTACCGTTATGATGATGGAGACCATAGACAGTCGAGGGTACTCCTCGATGATTTACAGCTTTTTATGGCCTTACTTCATACGGTTCAATACGCAAAAATCTCTCTCTGTATGCCTTTCTTTAATGAATCACTAAAAAATAAGAAATAAAATTTTTAAATAAAAATTATAACCGACTTCAAGTCGTTCTAAGTTAAATAGGTACCTATAGCAACAAATACGTCACCGTTGTCGTATTTGTTGCTCTAGGTACCTACCTATCTACCTTGGCTGACACCGACTCCAAAAGTAACAATAATGACGTGGTAAACGCAAATATTGTACACGCGATTATTTTATAACATTTTAGTTACTTTATTTTTTGAAGTCGGTTATAATAGTTATTTAAATTTTTTTATAAAATACAATAATATTACGAATATGTAGGAGGCGTGTAGGATCGCTTTATGAACTGTCTCAATAGATATCTTATTGACACAATTGTTTTATTTATTCCCATGAATGTAGTAAATACATAGGTGATATAAAAATAAAAAAAAACATTTTACCATAACATGGTGTGTGAAAATAAAACTTTACATAAACAATTAATATAAATTAACAGGAAAAAATAGTTACAATTAAATAAACTTGATAAATACAACATGTCATTAAAATCATTGTCAGAGAATAACAGTTTCAAAATAATTGATTATAATGGTAATTAGAAAGTCACATTTTATCAATACACAATTTAAATTAAATACATAATATATCGTTTTCCATAAAAAAAATACAGTTAAATTAAAAAAACATTTCTCTGTAAGCCACGCTGTTTTAAATTTATTAAATGGTAAATCCAAAAAAAAATACAACATAGGTTATACGAGGTTATTTCGATTCAGTCATATAGCGATCAAATAATAAAATAATAATTATGTCACCTCTGTACTTAATTATTTTGCTATGGCTTTGCCTGCAATTGACTTACTCACTATTGGGCTATTAGAAATACTAAATTCTGGCAACACTCTCCCGATACGTCATTTCGGGGCAATAATATTATTTATGTTGATTAACCTGAAAATGGTGTTAAAATATCTTCAAAGAATATAGTCTTGTGTTTATTTATGTGTGAAACGATATTTCTTCAGACTCTTTGGTCACTTTTGTATTGTTTTTACACCATAAAATTACACAAAACTGTATTTTTTGGCAAATTTACTGCACAACGACTCATAAGATACTACTACTCACGCATACAAAAATGAGCTTAGTTTTGGTGCATGTGTGTGCGTGAGCGCGTGTATTTACATGAAAGGAGCTGAGTTTTGTGGCTTCAGTATTAGCAAAGGCCGTGCGTCATCTACCTTTTTTTACTTGATCTGAGTGTGCTATATTTTAATTTAATTTTGGGACTCTGTCGTTAAAAGGAAAAATACCATTATCCAAATGTAGTATCATCATCATCATCAACCCTTATCCGTCCGCTGCTGAATATAGGCCTCCTTCAATGAACGCCACGACGACCGATCCCTTTCCAAAAAACGTCTGCTTCCCACACCACTCGAATGACAACCTGAATCTGAGATTTTAATAATAATACTCAAAAAAAAAAACATACAGACAATTGAGAACCTCCTCTTTTTTTGAAGTTGGTTAAATATGATATCTATCTCATAATCAACATCAGTCCGGTAACAACCACTAACGACGGTGACGCGAGTGAAGTCTAAAAGAATTATTTATTCCTGTAATTTATTTCAAACAATTTCAAAGCAAAGCAAAATAGTCCTTACTTCCCGGCCACAGAAATCTAAATAATAAGACAATAGAAGTCGCAAGGACGCATGACCTTGTTGCCGCGTATGTGACTTATAGATCACAAGTGTGCTCGGGGGCCAAAATACTTTTTGATGCCCAAAAATCGGTCTCTTAGAATGAATATTAGATTTTATGGGAAATCAATACAAAAGTCTGAAAAACTGTACTAACTTCGAAATATCACATTATAATTTAGTACAGTATAGTCTTGGTCCGAGGAACTAATAATTAAAGACTATTAACAAAATATTGGTGTATTTAAGAAAAGCAATTAATAAAGATCAGAACTCTTACTCGGGTCGCGCAGGACTACTAAAAATTATCTAAAATAAAAAATAACAAAATACACTTGACGCGTACGTCTTAATTCATATTTTAAAAAATAGAATCCAAAAAGTATTACATAATTTAATAAATAAAATTAAAAGAAAATTGACTAGGGTTAGGGATATGCTGTCACCCTAGTGTTGTAACACTTCGTATTAGTCGAGCAGGGACACGACGCACCTTTATGCTACGATTACCCGGCTCTACTAACTACTATGGGTGCTATAACAGAGAATAAGATTTGACCGCAAAAATATGATAATTAATTGAAAATTACGGTAACAACGTTGTCCTTTTTAGTAACGCAGTAGCTTTTCATACAAAATACTGCTGTCCCGGAGCGCGACACTCAAGCTATACTGAGCAATTTCTCACAATATTTCCTTAGACGGTATTTATCTTAATAACTCTATTAAAAATGTAAGTTGTAAACCTTACTACAATGCCAATAGACATTTCTTACTTTAATCATTTAATGCAATAAAGACTGATTTTGTCTGTGTCCTCAACAAAGAATAGAATTCTAACTACCTTGCGTTACTATATGAAAATAAACCTTAAATTGAGTGTTTTACATATTTTCGTACTTCATTTGGTTCGACTTGTTTTAACTCTTTACAACGAATGATAGCAACTGCGCGGGGGGAGTAGGCTAGCCGAATCAGTCGCGTGAGTCGTCGAGAGTGGTGCGTGTATTTATTGCGTGGCCGCTGAGTTACCGCTGCCGAAAGGTATATACTGACAATATTTACATTATTATTATTGTTGTGTGCAGGTTATCATGTATAGGTTCTGTCAGTGTTAGAATATTGGAATTGTTAATTGGAAATATTGAACACAGAAGTGCTAAGCGTAAATGGAAGATTGTGAATAAGAAACGGCGAGAACGTCAAAAGACTGCTCAACGAATTATGGACACTACGCTACCGTCCAGCCCACGACCACGAACTCAGTTTTACCGAGGTCTAAAGGCCGAAGATAAATACAAAGAGATCGTTCTGCAGTGTATAGAAAAAACCTGAAATTGCAGGAAGAACTGGAAAAGTTGAAATTGAAGAGTAATAAATACAAAAGAAGATACCTAAGAGCTAAAACAAAGACACGAAACAAGTAATAAGCTTAAACAAAATAAATATTTAACGTTGTCCAATATCATCCAAGACCATTACTTAAGCTTGAAGTCGTTAAAAGAGAGAAATGCTGGTTCAGATATTTCTGATGAAGAAGCCTTTTTCTATACCTCGAAGGAGTTAAGCAAGGTCCATTAGTACTTAGTGACTGACAGTAACATTAAAAACGTTGAAAAAGCGCTACCTAACAACCTAGTGCCACTTGATGTTACTATGCAAGTACATCAAGTTTTTATTGATACTTCCAGTGAACTTCAATACAGAGACCTCAGCTTTGGTCAAACGGGTTTTGGTCCTTGCATCAATCCAAAAACATATCAGCCAGTTCCTGCTCCCATCATTTCCACCCTTGCAGAATACATTCTTTTGGATAGATTGGATGAGAAAATGGTCCTAGATGAAATTGATAAGGAAAACTTTCATCCTTCGAAAGTATCTAAAGGTCCTTGTTTTAGTAAAAGTGTTTTCTGTTGAAAACAAACATTGCACTTACCTAGATGTTGCTAAAAGTGAAGTATGAACAAGGAAAAATTGTGTTTTACAAGACAGTAAATCAAACTGCTAAAAGGATTTTTTTTATGTCACAAGGAGGCAACCGAGCAGTTGGAGCCTTATGGTGACTACCGACGCCCATTGACATTCGCACAACCAAATGGCACTGCCTCTTCACCAAAAGGTTTAAAGCGTAGAGACTGATATTTCTTACAAACCTTACGATAACATCTTAGAAAATATATTTTCTAATCCGAAAATCGTGAAAGGTAAAAGGGTGTACTTTGAATAATATGATAAGCCATTAAGCGTTATTGACAAGTAAGACCGATTCGAAAGTTCCTCATTACTTTATAAAGTTGATTTTCTGATGTTCATTAGTTCCTAACAGAATATACATTTACGTGGTTAAACGTTAGTTTTAGCTGAATTTTGCCGTTTTTGAAGTTATTTAAGTTACTTTATGTTATGTCGAGTCATAAGGGCTTGCGTTTTTATCATTATTACTACATCTCTATAGAAAATACAAAATATTGATGTAAGTAATACTACTATGTTACTAAGCTTACTACTGCGTTACTTTTGTGTCCCTCTGATTTACTATGGTATTTACAGTAATACATAGGCATCTAATTATCAAAAATACATTAATTTAACACATACGTATTATTCATCAAAAGTGGAAGATATTGCCGTGAATTCGCATTAATTTTAAGTTTTATTTTGTCACAAATAGAAAAATTTAAGTTTTAAAATTCCAATTTGGTAACGCAGTAATCTAAAGTAATTAGAATATTTTATTAAACTGATTATTTCTATGATTTAACTTTATAGAAGGTTAATATAAACGTTACATTTAAAAACTGACATGTTAGTGAGTCTCATTGTAGAATTTTAATACAGAATCTTAAATTTATAAAACAGTAACGCAGTTGTTTAATTTTTCGACACCTTGTTATATTATTTGTCATAAGTAAAGTTAATTCATTAAAACTATCGCTGCAGAGGGTTGCTTATTATAGATCAAAGTATAGAAAATCTATATCTGCATAAAAAATAAGAAATAGATAACTTTAATTTTTTTTTTAAAACGAAAATTTTATGCTCGAATTGGGCATCGAAAAGTATTTAGGCCCTCGGAGCGTTTGTTTCAGTCATAGTGGTGGTTAATAATTAATATAACGCATAGCGCCATAACGTAGCGCGCTATTCATACTCAACGTATAGCGTACGCTATATAAATTCCTATTCGGCGCTATAACGTAGCGCCTCGCTACATTAAGTATGTAGCGAGGCGGCTAGCGTAGGCCGTAGTTATAACTTTATAACATTCGAACTACGCCGACGTGCTAGATCGTAGATGCTAGACGTTATAATTTATAGTTTATACGTCAGTCAGCGTCGAGCGCGCGCTAGCGCTAGATGTGTCGTGCGCTATCCCGGCCGGCTCACGCGAGTTACGTAATTCTAGTCTTGCGACTACACGTTATAATATAGTCTATAAAATAACGCGCTAGAAAAATATAGTTTATAGTCCATAGCACGTTATCATAAAATAGTTTATTTGCACACCACTATTCAGTCATCAGTATTGTTTCGGACGCCGAGACTTAAATATGATGTTTTGCAGCATATCCAGCTGCAGAAATTCTTCTGCAACTTGTAATTTTTCAAATAAAGGGTTAACATTTCATAAGTAAGTACTTTATTTTTAAAATAATGTTGTATTTTGATGAAATATACACAAATAAAATTATTCATCACCAGTACTACAATTGTCGCAGTAATAGAAATGTTTTCAAATTTCAATAACCATTGATACTAATGCTTGTTCATGTCTACGATTACAACTAGTAAAAGCAGCAATGGAATTATAGACATGCGCAATAAACAGTACCGCCGCGTGCGTGCATGTCTAGGAATACGGCCGCATGTATTGAAGGCGAATGAGTGACGTGCCACTACTATTTTGTATAGATAATTATTATTTGTGGCTTACTTAGTTTTACCAAAATGGGAATGAAATGTGATTTTTCGTTTAATATATATTTACTTATCTTCTATACACAAATATTTTCTGTGTTCCTGGGTCATGTATGTGTATTAAATATGTGTATTATATAATAAAAATCTTAAATATATGTATAGTATTAAAGTGTTAAATATATTTCCGTTGTCTGGTACCCGTAACACAAGTTCTTCGAGAACTTACCACGGGACCAGATTGACGTGGTGTGAAAGCGTCCATAGATATTATATTATTTTTATTATACATGCGTAATATAGTAGATAAACACTGAAATTGGTGTGTGTGTGTGTGTGTGTCTGGTGTGCGTGCGTATTTGTGCGTGCGTGCATGTGTGAATGCGTGCGTGTGTACACGCACGCATACACACATGCACGCGTGTGTACACGCATGCGTGCGTAAGCATTTGCAACCATATCGTCAATTCATTTTTAAACTCATGATTTTTCATATATATTTAATTTATTGTTTATTTTATTATACAAGCTAGAAGCGCGTATAACATTGTAATCATATTATTATTATTTATGTTTCTGTTTACTTTTAACAATGCTATTATTTCAGGTTTCCAAAAAGATGCACATATGCTTTTTTATGTTAGTTGGATAGGCAAATTGGGAAACGTGCCACCTGGTGGTAAGTGGTTGACGTTGCTCATGAACATAAACCAGTTTACCTGGAACGAGCCCAGGCAACTCATTTATGTGTTGCCTATCCTGAGACATAAGATGTTAAGTCTCGGTGCCAGTAATTACATGCCTGTCTTGCCCTTCTCTCCGAAACAGCAAAGCTGTTTCACGGAAGAAACAAGCAAGATGGTGGTACCCATGCAGCCGGGAGCGCGGCACAGTGCTTCCCTCACCGGCTACTGGAAAAAGAAATTGGTTTCCGAAAGCCTAGTAATAAGTAATAATTATAAAATAAAATAAATAATAAAATAAAATAATTTATTCTCAGGAACTATATGGCCCATAGATATATACTTTACACACTAACATATATATATATATATATTATATTTGTGTTAGTATAAAACCTTAAAATTATGTTAGTAAACTTCCTATCGCTACGCCTTCGTGCGTTCCAGTGGTACTGTTCCGCGGAAGCAACGGAACACCACATCCTGAGGCCAGAAGTCGGTATTCGCACCACAAACGCCTTGAAATTGACGTTGCGGCGCAACTCCAGCTCCTGCACCCTCGGACAGTACTTCAACCTTCGGCACGCGATGTGCGATTCCGCGATGTTCTCCGCCTTTGTGGTGTAATGAAGGCGGGAGATATACACCGGCGTATTCGGTTTGGCGGCACGCACGAACAGATTTGGGCTCCAGTGGGACTTTGCCGCAGCGTTTCTGGACGGTTCTGGGATGGCGCCTCTTCCTCTTCACCACCTCAAAACCATCTTCATCCCGACGTGGCGCCTGCGCAGGAGGCGCGTGCGGTGGAGCGTTTATAAGAGAGCCTTCAATATTTGAATTATTAGGCATTTTTACTTATATTATATTTAATTTATTAAAATATAATATAAAATTTAAATTAATAAATGAAAAAAGAAATATACTTACCCTTAACGTTTTATTGTATTCCCTTTTCTCTTTAATAAAACGTCAAAAAGTGCGTCGCTTAATGAAACAGTTACCTCACCAACAATTAGTAGTTATCGAACAAAATCAACGTCGCCCAACGGAAAGTTATCGATATGAACGTTGCACTGCACTGTTCATTAGTGTTCATGGATATAATTGGTCAGAGTGGCCACACCTCCTGATATTTTGGTTGTTCATAAAATATTGTTTAATACCATAGGTTTAAAGTTTAATTTTTATTGCATCAATGCTAGTGACATGTAAAGGCGTAATTGTGTATTTATTGTTTGTCTATGTGTTGGTAGTTGTGATCCGGCGACACGCGTTCCGGTAATAAAAGACAGTAGATAGCATTTCTATTGTCTTATTATTTAGATTTCTGTGTTCCCGGCCTTACTTATATGATATATCACTAGTTTACGAGACTATTAACTAATTGTTAATAGGAAGCCATATTTGATTTTGTCTTTAATCACGCATCTACTGAACGGATTTTCATTTCAAGGACACGGCTTATATTATAAGTTCTTACTTATTTATTATTTGTAATTACATGTGTAGAAAAATTATCATCATCTGTTTTGCATCATCAACAGGATTTTTATAAACGTGAGGACATAATATATTATAATATCATTAAGAAGTACATCATCTCAAAATAATCATCCTTTAAATATGATTTAGAATATTATACAAAACGCAGACGAAGCTGCAGGTAGTTAGTACACAATGAAAATATTATGGATTCCAGCCACCGGAGCAGGCTGGGTTTCGAAGAGGATTTAGCACCATAGACCACATTCACACTATAAGGCAAGTTGTACAGAAGACCCATGAGTACAACCAGCCACTGTGCCTTGCCTTTGTGGACTATGAGAAAGCTTTTGACTCGGTTGAAACCTGGGCTGTTCTGGAAGCTCTGCAGCGATGTCAGGTCGATTGGCGATACGTCGAAGTGTTGAGAGGATTATACGACGCCGCCTTTATGTCCGTTCTGGTTCCGGGAGGTCAAACAAGACCAATCCAATTGCATCGAGGAGTGAGACAGGGGGATGTCATTTCCCCGAAACTATTCACTAATGCTTTGGAGGACGTCTTTAAGACTTTAAACTGGACAAAATGTGGCATAAACATTAACGGCGAGTATCTCTCACACCTTCGTTTCGCCGACGATATCGTTATTCTGGCCGAGTCGTTGGAGGGCTTGCAGGAGATGCTGCACAGTCTAAATGAATCTTCCCGACGTGTGGGTCTTAGGATGAACTTGGACAAGACGAAAGTCATGTTCAACGAACACGTTCTCCCTAGGCCGGTTAACGTTGATGGCATAACTCTCGAAGTCGTGCAAGAGTATGTCTATCTTGGGCACACTTTGCAGCTAGGTCGACATAACTTCGAGAGAGAAACCGATAGGAGGATTCAATTGGGATGGGCAGCATTCAGGAAGCTTAGCCATATTCTCACGTCGTCTATACCGCAGAGTTTGAAGACGAAAGTCTTCGACCGATGCGTTCTCCCCGTGATGACCTACGGGGCTGAAGCGTGGCCTCTAAATATAGGACTGGTCCGCAAGTTTGCCGTAGCTCAACGTGCTATGGAGCGTGCTATGCTGGGTGTTTCTTTGACAGATAGGATTCGGAAGGAAGACATCCGTCAGAGAACTAAGGTAACCGATATCACGCAAAGAATCAGCTCGTTGAAGTGGCAGTGGGCTGGTCACACACTCAGAAGAACGGATGGCCGATGGGGCAATAAGGTTCTAGAGTGGAGGCCACGTTTAGGTAGACGAAGTGTTGGTCGGCCATTGACCAGGTGGGAAGACGATCTCCGTGCGGTGGCCGGTCCGTGTTGGATGCGAGTGGCAAGGGATCGGCCATCTTGGCGTTCATTGAGGGAGGCCTATGTTCAGCAGTGGACGGATAGAGGCTGATGATGATGATGATGATGATATATATATATATATATATATATATATATATTTGTTTTACTTTGTTCTCGTCAAAACAGTCGAGGCACGAATGAACGGTCAATTAGAACACTTATATTTATTTGCGCTAATTATTTACAGCGACGTCACACAAGCGACAAACTATAGAATTAGAGTATTTTGTACTAGCTACGTACAACTTTTTTACTTTGTTTTTATGTGAGTCATACGTTGTGAGTTGCCGTCAACGTAACAGAATGCTTACATCTTCCGCTAAGTAACTTTTTGCTATTCAAATTTCTGGCGCAACCAGACAATTAAAATAGTTTTTGTATTTGATAACCAGATAGATAGTAAGGAAAGATTTGTTTTAAATTGCGGGGCACAGCACAAGCGTAACGCTTCGTCATCGTCACTATTAAAAGACTAGTTTTAAAGTAGACTACGAAGGTATAAAGTAAAGTATTGCCCCTGCGCAGACCTTCAAGAAAAGAGCATACTCACATCTAAAAGGCCGGCAACGCACCTGCTGAGCTCCTGGTATAGCGGGTGTCTGTGGATGTCGCTATTCACTTACCATCAGGTGAACCGACTGTCCGCTTGCCCCCTCTTCTATAAAAAAAAAAAAAAGAAAAAAGAAAAAAAAAAAAAGGAATTTTAGCGTCAAAGTTTAACAAACATCCATACATCCTTACAAAATTTCGCGTTTACTTAGGTTACGTTTAATTAGGATTATAAATCTAGATCAATATCTAACCTTGTCTTGACTTTAAACAGGTAATAATTATGAATGTCTCCGCAATTAAAAAATGTGTGTATGTAAATGTGTTAAATGCGGGGCCCCCATGGTAGTATGTTATAATGAGAAAACATTAAAGCAAATATGTCATTACCAGTCACATGCCTTTTACATAATAATGTGCCATATTTAAATATAGAATTCTTCTGTGCGTCCCCACCACGGTTCATGTCATGCCTTGTCATGTCGCTCAGTAGCATAGGGTGAGCCCAGCACCTTGAGCGAAGCGAATTGAGCCTAGGGGGCTCTTTGTAGCCCTCTTATAATAAGAGGGAACAAAAGAGCAGGGGGCAAGGGGCGAGGACGGGAACCTCCAGGGCCGTCTTTCCCAGTGGGCACTCTGGCACGTGGCCAGGGCCCCACGATCCATGGGGCCCCATTATTTCTATCAGAATATGATTAGAGTGATATTATAAAAATAATAGCAATTATTTTTATAATATCACTCAATTTTTATAATATAACACAAATGAGGTGCCTGGGCTCGTTCCAGGTAAATTAGTTTATGTTCATGGGCGACGTCGACCACTTACCATCAGGTGGCACGTTTGCCAGTTTGCCTATCCAACTAACATAAAAAAAAATTGCTGATAACAATACCTAGTACTGCCCTTATTACTAGGTTTATTCTTCTCTAGTCCAAAAATCAGGTTCACAGATCTTAAAATTGTTGTTTTCGTCGAGGCCCCATTATCCTACTGCCCAGGGCCCCCAACTGGTTTTAGGGGCATGGGGAACCTCACCCTATTGTACTGTCCCGACGTTGGGAGCTGTGACTGTGACTGTGGAGGTGGCGTCGGTCACCTGAGGGACTGACTAGCCGTCGAGGTGTCCTTTTTTGCTCAACAGATACGGGGCACCTCACCAAAGCGGCATTGGTGACACTCGCCGGGTTTTAGTGGGTAGAGCTGCGTCCACTTACCAGCTTTCGGGCGCAGAGAGTTAGTGTAATTTTCTGTGTTTAATTTTCTGGACCGATTTTGACGGAACTTTCACTGGCAGATAGCTGATGTTAGAAGAAGTAACTTAGGCTAAAAAAATATCATCATCAATCAGGATACGGCTATAAATCTATGTTAAAGCTGCGGGCTAACAGCTGGTATTATAATATAACAACAAACTAACGGGTTTCAGTCACTTTTCTCCTTTACTTATACCTAGCTCCTTACCTAATTTCATGATCCTATGTCAATATACCCTATATAAAGGTTTCGTTTTGTCATTTTGAGCAAGGGAACCATAAATATAAAATAAAACATGATTCAAACTTAAGGTTTACCTGTAATAATACACCAGTAGACACGCCCACCGAGGCCAGGGCACCGAGCATCCCTCGCAGGTGGGGCTGGGATACCTCGCAAGTGTACACCCTCGCAGGCGCACCCACCATGCCAGACCCAAAACCGATCAGCAACCTGCCTGCAGGAGAAAAACTATTGCTACAACCATTTATATCATGCTCGCAAGGCCTACTCCATTGGGTGTCGGTGACCGGACTGACGCCATTTTATTTTTTTGTGAATGTGGATAAATGAATTATTCTAGAGTGTACTAAAGCTGCAGTAACTTGGTGGTTTTTTTTTTTGGTTTTTTATGTTAGTTGGATAGGCAAACTAGCAAACGTGCGACCTGATGGTAAGTGGTCGACGTCGCCCATGAACATAAACTAGATTACCTGGAACGAGCCCAGGCAACTCATCTATGTGTTGCCTATCCTGAGACATAAGATGTTACGTCTCGGTGCCAGTAATTACACTGCCTGTCTTGCCCTTCTCTCCGAAACACAGCAAAGCTGTTTCACGGGAGAAACGAGCAAGATGGTGGTACCCATGCAACCGGGAGCGCGGCACAGCGCTTCCCTCCCGGTGATATCAATTCAATGATACCGGAAGATATCATTGAACTTTCAAGAAAATTTAAGTAAACTGGCAGTCGCGAGGCAATGAGATACCTATTTGAGTTCAGTTTTATTATTTAAATTGACTTTTATATTTTAAAGCTTTAAGCCGCGATTCCACTAGGTAACATTTGACACGGGACATTTTTCCCAACATGTTGAAAGTTTGCGCGAAACTTTTTGATGTATTTTGACGTGACAACGTCTTATAATTCGATGGAGCCGGCTGCACGAACGAAAAAACATGACGCATGCGGTGTTACCTCGCCCTGAGGCGTTCCATTTTCTTATGACGTTGTCACGTTCAACTATCGTCAGTAAACCGACTTTACAGACAACTGATTTTTTTCGATAAAATTATTACCACTGCCGCTGAAATCAACACTAGTTCCTCTGACGACATGTTGTCACGACTGACATAATATAGTTTAGTAGATGCGTAGACAGACAAAAAAGTTCCGCACTAACTTTCAACATGTTGGGGAGCATGTAGGACAACATGTTGGGGAGCATGTTGGACAACATGTTGGGGAGCATGTTGGACAACATGTCGCACGGCAAATGTTGCCTAGTGGACACGCGGCTTTATAGCTTTTCTGGGAAAAAAGCACCGCAAAACTATGACCATTAAAATTAAATTAGTTTCAAATGTATGTCTCTTGTGAATAATTAATGGGCCTGGATGTACATGATAATGACATTTCTAGATCAGTTCTATTTCATTTGGGGTTGAAAGACTTATGAAAGTCTACCTCAGGAAACATTATGTGCAAACTTACCAACATATATCATTGGCACATTCTGCGCAAACGCCACTAACAGCCAGCCGCATATGGGAGGTATTTCGGTGAGGATCAGCGTCCGTCTTCGGCCGATGGCATCCATGAGGTAGCCGCTGACGATGCAGCCGATGGGTGTCGAAGCGGAACTTAAACTCGCTGCAAGTTAAATTGTAAATGGCCTTACATCAGGTGGTTATAATATTATACCGTCCCACTATGGAAAATGGTAGAACAACCGCATATCAAAAATCGTTTTTACTAATGTTGTTATTGACGAACTTTTAAAAGTTTATTGAATAGTATAAGAGTGGAACTTTAATATAATGTATTAAGTTTGCATGATTTTCATTTGGAACATGTTTTTTTTAATTCCGCAAAGTAAGTATGTTAAAGAATGTCTATTTCAGATCTGTTCGCTTAAATTTTTTAAATGAATTTCTTTCAAAAATTTGTGGGAATAGTTATAAAGTGTAATACATTTTTAGAAAGCCCATGGTATGTAGATTTTAACGCAAATATAAAATAGTAGGTTTTATGATTATATTTATATTTTAAAAAGACAGTTTTTTAACTTCGTCGAGACTTTTGACAGTTGCCGACGTCTCCCGGTGCTTTACATTTGATTCTGTTTTGTAGTGTAGATATTCAATAATAACATTTATTAAAATCAGCTGCGGATACGTGCGGTTTCGGAAGCTATCGCTAAAAGTATGATGCAAGTCAGGAAACAGAAAATCTTTATCTATTGTGGTTTCTAATGTTAAACTGTTTAGGGCCGATTTCACCAACGTCGTATAAATCTTAATCCCGGAATAAATTGTTAATCACTCGCGAGTAAGCCCATTTTACGTTTCACCAACATTTAACCTAGGGATAAAATCTCTATACCAGAGTAAAACCTTAAATTATACCGCCGATTTCGGCCGAGTAAGCTGCTATTCCGAGATTAGTAGTGTCACTCTCTGCCATGTGTTGTACAGTTGTACGTACTGTTTACTACAGCATTTTATATAACATTTCAATTTTATATAAGTACAGTAATATTGTGGATTATTTAATGTTATGGTATATTATTAATTATTATTATTCTCACAATTATTGTCACATTATAATTAATTAAATATGTCATATTATACTTAATTGTAATAGATTTAAAATTAAATTTTATTAATAAAAAAAAATTAATCAGCATTATTTATAAATACATATTAGTTAGCTATTTTACTTTTTTTGTTATTATAAATTGTGGTATAAAAATTTTGCTTCATTGATACTCTATCTGGTCTTTTATTTTCATTTGTAATTGTTTACAATCAACGATTTGTATAAAACAATATTATAGATTTGTATACACCGAATAAAAAAGTTCAAAAGTTTCAAAACACAACAAAACCAAACCATATTAAAAAGCGCGCACGGGATCACTGTCAAGTGTCAAATCAATTGTGGAGTTAACGTATTATCCGAACAAATAAAAGAATACGCAACGCTATTGCGCAAGTATACGTCAAACTGTCTATTTTACTCGGGCGCATTACGCATTCATCAATTCTTTCGGTCAACGTCACAGAGTAACTATGCGAAAATAAAATATCTATAGAATAACGTGGTAAAACGAAATTGAAGTTAATCCTCGAATAAATCGACAGAGTAAAGTTATACTGGGATAGCTACTCTAGTGTAAATTCAATGTTGGTGAAATCGGCCCTTAATTGATTAGTTTGCAGTTATTTATTGATAACAGGGCGGTTTATCTTCATTTTGCACTCATTTCTTGGTATAATTTTAATCAAAAAAATGCACACTATCCTTAATTACTAAATAATATATAAAGGGTGGTTTCCTTAAATATAGCTATTACAAATTCGTAATAAAACTAAACAGACGTTTGACTGTTACATATAATCGCTGAATTTCAAAAAGACTTCTATTTTCAAGTGTTCTAAGCGTGAATTATTACATTCATACATCGAAGGAGGAAAAACATTTGAAGCTCTATCAAAAAGTTTTAAAATAAAATTGTCATGTTCCCGAAGACAAGATGTGTTTTATTATCAGTGATATTCAAAGGAATCTTATTCTTCCCTTTAATAGACAATGGGCAGAAGCATCGAGGGAAAAGGAAATTTATAAAAAGGTCATTTTTTAAAAAGAACCGCAATTGGTTGGATTCAGAATATTTGGTAAATTTACCGAACTCGGAAGAAGTAACACCTGACTTCACGCCATCTATTTCTTCTGGGAAACACCCTGAGACCAAGACCCTGTGCCTCTTAAAGGGACTCGCCAGAATGAGCTAAAAAAATACAGTGCTTCTTGGTGAAGCATGAAAAGAAAACTAGTACAAAAACGTTTTCGTGAAGCGCTAGGATTAATAATTGACAAATATATTTCCATATTTCGTTCACAAAATAATAATTCATGGTGAAAGTATCCTTAAAAATTTTGCTGTCATTCCTATTGGTTAACTTTCAGAGGATGCGCAAGAATCCCGTAATAAGGACGAAGAAGGAAAATTTCGCCTACATCATGCCAGGAGTGCTCTCGATCAGCTACAAATGAAGACTTATTTCATACTCTCTACACATCAGATCCGTACATTCCAGCTATAGAAAAACATATAGCAAAAGTGTGAAGGCACTTGATGAAGATACCCTAGATCTTTTAAAAGTAAACGAACACATTTTGGATCTCGAACTTCACCAAGTGTAATTAGGTAAGCATAATGTACACATTAATATACATATTTTTTCAAGTACTAAAATATAAATTTAACAAAAATTGTATTTTTGACGTTAAATATTTTATGAAATAAATATTAGTAATCATACCTTTTAATTACTTATTGATATAGGTATGAGCTTTATTATAGTTGTTTTATAATAAACTAATAAAAAAATAACTTTTTATTCACTATAATATAAATAGTATTGTCGATAAGGAAATCAAATAAAGGCAATTTCTTTAAACCGTTTGTTTTTATCATTTATTTATACATATATACTCTAATAAAAATAAAACATCTGAGCTTTATTTGAAGCCCTATGCGTGTGCAAAAATTGAATCGTCTGTCTTGACAATTAAAAAAGTTATCGATTTTTGATATGAAACAGACCTCGATTTTCCATAGCGCGCTGTGCCGCGCTCCCGGCTGCATGGGTACCACCATCTTGCTTGTTTCTCCCGTGAAACAGCTTTGCTATGTTTCGGAGGGAAGGGCAAGACAGGCAGTGTAATTACTGGCACCGAGACTTAACATCTTATGTCTCAGAACAGGCAACACATAAATGAGTTGCCTGGGCTCGTTCCAGGTATACTGGTTTATGTTCATGGGCGACGTCGACCACTTACCATCAGGTGGCACGTTTGCCAGTTTGCCTATCTAACTAACATAAAAAAAAACCCAAATCTGTTCCGTGGTTTAGAAGATAGACAGTCCCGGGTTTTACCCACATAGGTCCCGTTCCCGTGGGATTTTTAGGATAAAGACTATTTTAAATCCTACGTTAAGTTCCAAAGTATCTTCATATCAAATTTCAAACAAATCGGTGCTGTGGTTTAAAAGATAGACAGTCCCGGGGTCTTACGCGCATAGTTCCCATGGTGAGATTTGGTACGAAGATACTTTGGAACTTAACGTAGGACTTAAAATAGTTGCTATCCTGAAAATCACACGGGAACGGAAGTTGTGCAGCTAAAACGCCGGGACTGTGTATTTGTTAAACCACTAAACCGATTTGAGTGAAATTTGATATGGAGATAGTTTGAGACCCTAGGTAAGATATAAGATGTATAACAAGTATATAGTGTAACAAGAAGTTTTTTAGATGTGTCAATAGATGGCGTTAACACAAAATGTAGATCACGCTATCCATTACAAGATGCGAATCCTTATGAGGATCGCACTTTTGTATAGCACGCGTTTTTAATGAAGTATTCATATATTAGTAATTTATCCAAAAATGATTTATTAATAGAATTCATTATATTATAAAAGAGGAATACTTATATATAATAATGAAGCGGCTGAAAAAGCTAAAATATGCAAATACAGGGGTCTAGGCTCCGAATATGATTTTGTCCCATTCGGTGTCGATACCCTTGGTCCGTGGGGTCCTAGCGCTTTAAGGCTCTTTAAGGAAATAACAAAAAGGTTAGTCGACATCACAGGAGACCGAAGAGCTGGCAGCTACCTCGGACAAAGAATTAGTCTAGCAATTCAAAGGGGGAACGCTGTGAAAACCTTCGGAACCTTGCCTAAAGGGACTCCTTTTTATTAATATACTTAAGTTATTATATTATATTTTTTAAGGTTTTTAGTTTTAGTTTCTTTGTAATTTATATCCAATATGTTTTTATTTAATTATTTAATAATTTAAAATTGCAATAAATGACAAAGTACTATTTATAAACAATGCTAGGAACAATAATAAAATATATGAATAAAATATTGATGCATCATAGGGTAGTTACGAATAATTTTGTAACGTTAGGACACAAAATAAATACTATAGGACGTCTGACACCTCAATCCTCCCAAGAACATGGTTGCTGGAAAGTATCCGAAACGTCGGGCATTTAAAAATCTTAATAAACCGCGATAAAATCCGTAAAAGCTATTTAAATATAATAAAAATGTACATTAAATAAATATATTTTATAAAAACGTACTATCGGGCCTTAAAGTGGAAGAAATAGTATTCTTTAAATTATTATAGTTTGTAAATTAGAACCATTTATTTTTTATGTCACATGGAGGCAACCGAGCAGTCGGAGCCGGAGGTGGCTACCGACGCCCATAGACATCGGCACAGCCAAAAGTTATGCAGATGCGTTGCCCTCCTTTTCCCTATACCTCCCAATGGGCCACCAGAAACTCACAAACCGCACGAAACGCGACAGCATAGCTGTCACTTGACGCCGGTGTTACGTGAGCGAGAGGCACCACGGTTGTGCCGGCCCAATTCGGTTGCAAAGCAGCATGGCTACTACTACTTTATTTGAAAAATAAGATTTAAAACAATACTTCTTATACGCGGACGAAGTTGCGGTTAAAATCTATGAAATAATATACTGCACTTACATTAAGAAAAACCATTTTTGTCCGTCTGTTTGTTCCGGTTAATCTCTGAAACGGCTAAGCCGATTTTGACGAGGCTTTTACTGACAGATAGCTGACGTTATAAGGCGTAACTTTGGCCATAAAAATAATCATCATAAATCCGAACGGCTGTAAATCTAAGTTAACGCGGGCGAAGCTGCGGGCAACAGCTAGTCACTATATAAAGGGTTTTACGTCATCTTTTGACTAACGGTGGTGCCTTGCTCCTGTCCTCCACTACCAAACTGCTTGATTCCTGCATTAAACAGCTATGCTGTTTAATGCAGGAATCAAGCAGTTGTTGGTATTCCGGAAAGAAGGGCAGAACAGGCAGTGTAATTACTGGTACCAAGACTTAACATCTTATGTCTCTGGATAGGCAACACATGAGTGAGTTGCCTGGGCTAGTCTCAGGTTTACTTGTTGATGTTCATGGGCGACGCTGACCACTTACCATCAGGTGGCTCGACTGCCCGTTTGTCTATCCAACTGGCAGAAAAAATCCATTTTTGATTTTACTCCTTGTTCATTGGTAGAACTTACCAATCCAGCTAGCCTGCCCTTCCGTGATATGTATAGTTGAGTTTTCACTCTTCATTTGCGGCAGCGCTGTGGCAGAGAAGCCGAATGCCATGCCAGTGTTGATAGTGCCCAAGTTGACGATGAAAGCCGCCAAGATTTGCTTAAATGCTTTCCCCCTTCCCTCCTTCCCTGGCTTCTGTGTACTTGGAATGGGAGTCTTGACTGGCACCGGTTTGATGTCATTTTTGATGAACGGTTTCGAATCACCCCTGGAAAATAAGAGGGAAGTTAAACTGAAATTTTTCACTTGTTACGTTTATAACCATAATAAATAACTTTACTATGTAAATTATTATTTAATGATTTTAGTAATACAAGGATAACATTACATTTGGAACATAGTATATCTTTATATATATATTTCTTGTGTGCGTGTGTATGTCACTGAATTCCCCCTAGACGGCTGGACCGATTTTGATGAAATTTTTTGTGTGAGTTCAAGGGGATTCGAGGATGGTTTAGATTCACAAAAAAAAAATTTGTACAGGACAACGTCTGTCGGTGCCACTAGTAATTTATAAATGTACATAAAAAGCATAAGGAAAACATTCCGACTAATGGATATTTTAAGCCCAGCAATTTTATCCTTATATATATTTTTTTACGCTGAGGGGGCTCTTTGTGGGGAACAAAAAGCATAAGGAAAACATTACGACTAATGGATATTTTAAGCCCAGCAATTTTATCTTTATAGATATTTTTTTACGCTGAGGGGGCTCTTTGTGGGGTACAAAGAGCCCCAAAGGGGTTATAAGAAGAAAATCTTATAAGAAGAGGTGACAATAGAGCAGGGGGCAAGGGGCGAGGACGGAAATCTCACCCCCTTGTACTGTCCCGACGTCGGGAGGGGTTCTGTGGTGCGGGACAACCCCTCTGTGGAGGTGGCGTCGGTTCCCTGAGGGACTGACTAGCCATCGAGGTTCCCTGTTTCCTCATTAGATCCGGGGTACCTCACCAAAGGTGGCATTGGCGGGTCTCCCGGGTTTAGTGGGTAGAGCTGCGTCCACTTCCCGTCTTTCGGGCCCACATACCCGCCTGGGAGACCCACTCCCCCGCGGGATGCCTCAGAGCATTTCCAGGCGTTAAAGAAAAATAAAGTATCCTAGTATTCACCACTGTTATGTATCAATTGCGGAATAATTATCTAAGCGATTTTTAAATTAATTACTGTTTCCAACTGCGTAGGTATATGCGATTATGCGATAATTTTATAGTCATGATATTATGTGAATAGTATGCTATATTATTCACCAATAGCGAAGCTGCTATTGGACTAAATAAGAGGTATAAGTACCATAGTTAGGTAAATAGAAGTGGCACGCCTAATAACGACCATCATTGAGTATGTGGGAATATAGGTGTGAGCCCCAAAGGGAGATCTCCGACCGAGCGAGATGGTATGCTCGGTCAGGCCGAAGTCCACTTGCTATCAATTCAGCTGTTGTATGTATAGCAACGAGCTGTGCAACTTCGATAGCGTGATTCAGGAATGTGGCGCTGATTGGTCCGCCACATCACTCCCCCCCGAAGACCGGAGGTCGAATTCTTGAGACTTCTTGCTTGAGTCGCCAGTGCCAGAGAGTCCCAGTGAGTCGGAACTATGATGCTGCTGCACGGGCTCCAGTGAGTCGGAGTGCTGCCATGCGGGGCCGGTGCTACGTGCTGACCAGGAGAGATGTGCTCTGCTTGTGACCGGTCGTGTAGTGAGAATGCCCGTTGAAGCCGACGAGGGTTCGACCAGTGCCGCGATGCGTTGGGCTGGTTGGTCGAGATACCCGAAGAGGCTGAAGCTGGCTGACGTGGTGCGGAGGGGTGGGGGAGTGATGATAATGATAGTTCAGAAGGAGGCGTGTTCTGTCGGGTGTCACCAATGTGGGTATAAGTGTGAGCCCCAAAGGGAGATCTCCGACCGAGCGAGATGGTATGCTCGGTCAGGCCGAAGCCCACTTGCTATCAATTCAGCTGTTGTATGTATAGCAACGAGCTGTGGAACGATAGCGTGATTCAGGAATGTGGCGCTGATTGGTCCGCCACAAGTAGATATGGGAATTTGGAAGGGTAATAATTACAAGCGGTCATTACACTTATTCACGTATTCATTACGTCTAGACAGCAAATAACAAAGAACCTTCTGAAACAATGGTAAAGCAGGATCGTGGTGGACCCACCATGGTTCAGGCCTTGTCGCGGCCTTGGGGATCAGTAGCCTAGGGTGAGCCTAGCACCTTGGGCGAAGCTAATTGGGCCGAGGGGGCTCTTTGTACCCCTCTTATAAGAAGAGAGGACAAAAGAGCAGGGGACAAGGGGCGAGGATGGGAACCTCAACCCATTGTACCTACTGTCCCGACGTTAGGAGGGGTTGTTCTGTGGTGCGCGACAACCCCTCTGTGGAGGTGGCGTTGGTCCCTTGCGGGACTAACTAGCCGTCGAGGTGCCCTGTTTGTTTCCTAGATCCGGGGCACCTCACCAAAGGCGGCATTGGTGGCACTCGCCAGGTTTTAGTGGGTAGAGCTGCGTCCACTTACCAGCTGTCGGGCGCAGCGAGTCCCACATTCCCGCGTGGGGAGACCCACTCCCCCGCGGGATGCCTCAGAGCATTTCCCGGCGTTAAAGAAAAAAAAAGGATCGTGTTTGTTTTAGCTCTGCGTTTTTCAGTCCTTATATAGTTATAACTACTATGAAAATATTCTCATTACTATGTATTTACCAAAAGTTGAGTATCCATTGTAATGGCAGAAGGCGAGGTTGGGACGATATAGACATAAATGTCTAAGATATTATTAATATATACCTATATATTATATATATAGGAGCTGTTATATGTATTGACTGTTTATCTTTACTTCTTTTCCTTTACCTTCAACCTTCCAATCTTAAAAAAATGTCCAGCGCTCTGTTGACGTATCTTGGTAACAGTACATAATTACACACAGGTATATAATTAATCACTTCCCCAATCACAATATTTGTACAAATGATCGATTACAGTACATAATACCTAAAATAGACGGGAAGTTATCTCACACCGATATCACGCGATCCGTGTGACCTCGGAACAACTGTGCGGACAGCGCTCCTCAAAGTATGTACACATTTTGTCATAATAAAATCATATGAAATAGAACAAGCGTTACTTTACGGAAATCCATATTATATTTGGTAGCAATATTTCTGCGAACCACGCAGTCTTTACAGCAAATGTATGAGTCCACGCACATGCATGCCATACATATGCCATAATATTATATTATGTTTAATTTTTTTAAATAATTGTTTATGACAAAACTTCAAAGGCATGCTTGTTAATGATATTATTTATGCATGTACATATTTTAGGAGTGTCTATATAATATGATAACTTCGCATGACTGTCTGTCACTAAACTATAGAAATAAAAAATTAAAACCGACTTCAAAAATACAATACTAAAAAGTAATAAAATAACTGTTTCTTTAATTTTTGTGCTTACAACTTATAATCAACTTAATCTTTTACTAATGTACAAACTTTGCGTTTAAACGTCTTGCGTCTTTACAACAAATGTATGAGTCCACGCACATGCATGCCATACATATGCCATAATATTATATTATGTTTAATTTTTTTAAATAATTGTTTATGACAAAACTTCAAAGGCATGCTTGTTAATGATATTATTTATGCATGTACATATTTTAGGAGTGTCTATATAATAATATAACTTCGCATGACTGTCTGTCACTAAACTATAGAAATAAAAAATTAAAACCGACTTCAAAAATACAATACTAAAAAGTAATAAAATAACTGTTTCTTTAATTTTTGTGCTTACAACTTATAATCAACTTAATCTTTTACTAATGTACAAACTTTGCGTTTACCACGTCGTCATTGTTTCTTTTGGAGTCGGTGTCAGCCAAGGTAGGTAGGTAGGGTACAGCCCCACCACGGTTCAAGCCTTGTCGTGGCGGTGGGGCTCAGTAGCCTAGGGTGAGCCCAGCACCTTGGGCGAAGCTAATTGAGCCGAGGGGGCTCTTTGTACCCCTCTTATAAGAAGAGGGGACAAAAGAGCAGGAGGCAAGGGATGAGGATGGGAACCTCACCCCATTGTACTGTCCCGACGTTGGGAGGGGTTGTTCTGTGGTGCGGGGCAACCCCTCTGTGGAGGTGGCGTCGGTCCCTTGCGGGACTGACTAGCCGTCGAGGTGCCCTGTTAGCTTAAAAGATCCGGGGCACCTCACCAAGGCGGCATTGGTGGCACTCGCCGGGTTTTAGTGGGTAGAGCTGCGTCCATTTACCATCTTTCGGGCGCAGCGAGTCCCACATACCCACCTGGGGAGACCCACTCCCCAGGCGGGATGCCTCAGAGCATTTCCCGGCGTAAAAGAAAAAAAAAAAAAAAAAGAAAAGGTAGGTAGGGTACAGCAACAAATACCTACGACACCGTCTCGTTGATTATAAGTTGTAAGCACAAAAGTAAAAGAAGCAGTTATTTTGTTACTTTTTAGTATTGTATTTTTGAAGTCGGTTTTAATTTTTTATTTCTATAGTTTAGTGACAGACAGTCATGCGAAGTTATCATATTATATAGACACTCCTAAAATATGTACATGCATAAATAATATCATTAACAAGCATGCCTTTGAAGTTTTGTCATAAACAATTATTTAAAAAAATTAAACATAATATAATATTATGGCAGCCATCTTTGAGTAATCGGGGAACATACAAAAAAAATCCGACGAATTGAGAACCTCCTCCTTTTTGAAATCGGTTGAAAATTAAAAACGTGTTAGTCTTAATTAATAGTCTTTCTTCTTTGTTTTTCGCAGTAGGAAGATTCCTTTGTTAGTTTAACACAATATCCACCTATAGATAAATTTGAAATTCATTCCATAAAGTTTGAGATGATGTTCATTTTAACCACGTGCGTCGTGTTTACTGACCACTCACTGTGTCAATGACTGTATTGATAGCAACTAATTAAAAAATATGTACTATCTTTTAATTACGAGATAACATTATCTCTTTTACATATAAGCTTAAGATCGTATCACTATCGGCTCAATCAGCTTCTTTGTTGACTGAATTGAGATGTTCAGTATCAATTATTTGTCTGAATGAATGAATGAGTTACTTTTGCGTCTATTTAAAAAGGCCTGTGTCCAGCAGTGGATGGGTAGGTAAAACGTTGATTATGATGATGATGATGATGATGATGGTGGTGGTGGTGATGCTGTTGATGTTGTTGTTGTTGATAATGATGATGATGATGACGGTGATAATGACGATGATGATGAATGATGGTGCCACGAGGATTACTTTTAGCAAGATGCACGTCTGCATCTAGAATCTAGACACTCTGCTTTTTGTAGCGCAAGTTATTCCCGCCCATTTTATTTAAAATCAATGTACCTAATTGTATACCACACGCAATCGGTCCCTTGAGGGACTGACTAGCCGTCGAGGTGCCCTGTTTGGTTAACAAATCCGGGGCACCTCACATTTGTAATGATATCGTAATCTATTTACTGAGATATTTTTTTCTTTAATTTTATAGAGTTTCCACTAAAACCATTAAAACCATTTCGAATAGGAAAATACATATTTTTCCTTTATTATTTAGTCACGCTAATAAACCTTGAATCATTAAATAAATATCCATAACCAGTCATAGTTTTCAAAATATGATCGATCACGTGTATACATGTATACGAGGAATAAGTAATTAGGTTCGCTGTATTTGTATGCCTATTATTATTTTATACAGAGGCGATAAAAATTCTAATGCGCAGGAACAATTCTCTTTTCTTAAAATGGAGAAAGCTTAATTTATAATTGTCAAACCAAGTCATAGGCCATTAATCATTATCCCCTTTTGAAAAATGCCTAAAAGATAGGAAATATGATAAGGTAAAGTTAGTGACCAAACAATGTAATTAATGGGGTCGTTATCAAATGTGGCAAAAGGTGCATTATTCACAATGACCGGACATTATAAATAAAGCCCGGATTTATCACTTGGTCCAAAACCAGTACCAGGATTACGAAATTCAAAGTTTACCTCCGTAAATTTTTAACACTGCAAAATGAAAATGACTGTTTAGACCTTAGACACAATCCAAAAATTGAATTTATGATTAAAGGCGGATTCCAGCAATAACTTAAAAATTCAGTAGAGGTATCAGGTACCATCCTGCTTTGCATCCGAATTGGGCCGGCACGACCGGGGTGCTACCTCTCGCTCACATAAAACCGGCGTCAAATGATAGCTATGCTGTATCGCATCTGCATAACTTTTGGTTGTGCGGATGTGTATGGACGTCGGTAGTCACCATAAGGCTCCGACTTCACGGTTGCCTCCTTATGACATAAAAAAATATATTAAAAAGGTGTCTATAATATATACATTGTTCAAATAAATGTTGCAGATTGTTCAATCTAATATCCATAATATTAAAAACACTCACGGTCATGACTAACGTGTCTCAGTAAACGTGTCAGTTTGTCTTAACTCTATCTCAAAAACAATAATACATTGCAGTATTATCGTGGTTAGATTATAGTTGAAACATTGAAGTGAAGCAATAAATAAAGAAAATAGTTTGAGCTTAGAATAATAACACTATAGAAACCAAGTCCTCGCGCCCATTTTGAAGCACCTTTGTTGGAGCCATCATGGCTCCAAACGCCGGGCCACTTCGTAGTGTTTAATGTCAAAGTCAGTCGAACGTGTCTCACAAAAAAAAAATTGTGACGATTTGTGCAGTTACATTGTATCAGAATACATCTGAATAACAAAATAAATGTAATAACATCACTTTTCATAGGATATCTTTCAATATTTCGGTTATCTTGTAATTAATTAGGTTTAAATGGTTCCATGGTACCACGGTTCAGGCCTTGACGTGGGGCTCAGTAGCCTAGGGTGAGCCGCTGCACCTTGGGTGAAACTAATTAAGCCGAGGGGGCTCTTATAAGAAGAGGGGACAAAAGAGAGGAACCTCATCCCATCCCCATTGTTTATTAGATCCGGAGCTTCTCACCAAAGGCTTATATTTTAAACTTTTTTTTTTTGTTATTATGGATGCAGCCAGGATCTTCGGGTAGATCCTGCCTGATCAATGTGGGACTCGCACCTGGGAGTGCCCACGCTAACTAAAACTACTGCGAGCGCCTTCAGCCGCCTTTGAGGGCCCCGGTTATGCAGACTACAGGATCACCTCAGTGATAGGCTGGCCCCGGCGAAGGCCAGACTACTCCTCGTAAGGGGGGACTGCCCGGCCGCTACTAAACAGTCCCCACGACGTCGTGCCATATAGGCCGAGGTTCATCATCAATCCGGGTACGGTTGTAAATCTAAGTTTACGCAGGCGAAGCTGCGGGCAACAGCTAGTCTCACCTTAAATCAGCAGTCTTTATTATTTCCTGAGATACACATACATGAACGAACATACAAGAGTTCCGTTTACCATAAAAACTTATGAAATCCATAGATTAAGTGACATAGAATTCGATCAACGGCAAGCTTATCACTGAAAGATCTCTTTCTATATATAATATGAATACTAAAAAAACACAACTGACAAACAAAAACGCCCTTCAACAATCTGAAATGTGCGTTCAAAACATGTTTATTACCGTACACAAATATTTATTAACCGTAGTTTTACTGATAAAAGAAACGAATAGTTTTTAAAACTTTTAACGAATTGATAAGCTATTGAAGAAATTAAATATGTTTTAAACCGTGCTGTGGCGATAAAAAGCTTATTGGAGAAAGGTTTGTAAAACAAAGGATGGCAAAATAAGAATTAATCTTTTTATAAATATGATTCTTCTGTACGTGTGTATATCACTGATGTCCTCCTAAGCACCTTTTGTGTGTGTTCAAGTGGATTCGAGAATGGTTTAGATCTACAAAAAAAATGTACAGGACAACGTCTGCCGGTGCCACTAGTAACCTTAATAAAACGTTAATAATCTACGCCAAAGGAGTCAAACTTTTTCCCAATTAAGTTGAAGAGATAACTGTCATTCATCATTCATTCAATCATGAAAATTAACCTTATTTTATCAACCTATAATAATATCAACCCTTAAATGTCCCACTGGGTAACGGGTCTCTTCCTTGAAATCAGGCGATGAGGGTGTTGGGCCATAGTTCACCGATTCGATGGCCCAATGTGGGTTGGTGAAATTCACACACCTTCAAAGACTTACAGGTTTCCTCGCGATGTTAGCTTCACCGGTGAGCAAGCGATGTTCTCATGTTCAGGTACACGGAGAAATTTAGACCAACGCAATTGATGGCACCACCGGTGTCAGGATCGAACCTTTCACTGAAGAGGCCGAGCCCATACCCACTAGTGAATAGACCATCGTTGCTCGCTCAATATGAGTAATTTATAAGAAGACTGTTTAGTCAAGCACAACGTTAAATTAAGCATCAAAGCAAAGGATGCGACGTTAATGTATGCGATTACGATAAGTGTAATACGATTGCCCTAATTAGAGCTACTACGTATGTACGTAGTAGCAATACACACTCGTAGCTTATATAAGCTATCATAGGAGTTATGAAACATCGTAAGCTGAAGGACATTTAGAGTGGTATCTACCGTTACGTTTGCCCAGCACCTTGGGCGAAGCTAATTGAGCCGAGGGGGCTCTTTGTACCCCTGTTATAAGAAGAGGGGACAAAAGAGCAGGGGGCAAGGGGTGAGGTGTTGTTCTGTGGTGCGGGACAACTCCTCTGTGGAGGTGGCGTCGGTCCCCTGGGGGACTGACTAGCCGTCGAGGTGCCCTGTTTGTTTTTTAGATCCGGGACACCTCACCAAAGGCGGCATTGGTGGCACTCGCCGGGTTTTAGTGGGTAGAGCTGTGTCCACTGTTCAGCTTTCGGGCGCAGCGAGTCCCACATACCCGCGTGGGGAGACCCACTCCCCCGCGAGCATTTCCCGGCCTTAAAGAAAAAGAAAACCGTTACGTTTAATTTATAGATAGAGTATGTATACAGAAAAGTCCAAAATTATATATGAATGATGGATCAGATTTAACAAAAAACCCAGTTAGTAATAATTGAAAATCATCAAATGGACATATTTTATCCTTGCTACCTCTGTTAGCTGCCACAATCGAAAATTTTCACACAGGAAATTGTTGGGCGTCTCATAAAAATGAAGCTAGTCACGGAAAATTAGCTTGATAGTAATCAAGTGCAAAAATGGACCCTGTATCCTGGACCGTTACCAATTTAAAAAAAAAGAAAACGATTTTAATAATTCATTATTACGATGATGTAAAAGTTACTTGAAAATATCTTCATGATTTATTCATGATTTTATTCTATTAACAAAAGGAGCGGAGCCCATTAAATAAGATACTTTTAAAAAAATCTGTGAAGAGGAAAAATAATGCTTATTTTTAATCTTTCTTTATCAGCATTTAATTACACTGGACACACGCTTCTAAATGAAGTAGTAAAACAGGAATATATTGCATTGAAAAACATATCACCAGCTGTAAAGCAAGCTTAGCGATATCTAACAATTTAACTGTAATATAAATGATATGCACTCGTCCTTCCACGTGAACGATATCAGTCGTAAACTTTATTACTCTTAGTATAATTCAAAAGTTGTTACCATCACATGACTGTTATCTTGATGGTGTAAAGATAATGTTCATGAACTGCGAGAGTGTTTTCACTCGATAAAAATTTATTAAAAGATACAAAGCGCATATCAGAAACTCATTACGAACTACACTCGAAACAATTTATGTATATTATCGACCTTTTTCGGCCCCCTATGGAATTAAACCTTTTTAATGAAAGTCAGGAATTAAGTCTTTTTAATGAACGTCAAGATGGATGATTTCCTCCCCACCATGGTTCAGGCCTTGACGTGGCGATGGGGCTCAGTAGCCTAGGGTGAGCCGCTGCTTGGGCGAAGCTAATTGAGCCGAGGGGGCTCTTTGTACCCCTCTTATAAGAGGGCACAAAAGGGCAGAGGGCAAGGGGCGAGGATGGTACTGTCCCGACGTTGGGAGGGGTTGTTCTATGGTGCGGGATAACCCCTCGGTGGAGGTGGCGTCGGTCCCTTGGGGGACTGACTAGCCGTCGAGGTGCCCTGTTTGTTTATTAGATCCGGGGCACCGGTCACCGCTCGGAGATGATCGTTCAATTTAGTTAAAGATCATCAACCCTTTATTATATAAAATATATAAGATAAGATATAAATAATATAGATAGATAGATAGACAAACGGACGGACGATCAGAGCTAATCCTATAAGCCATATGGGTTTAATTCCTCTTCACTAGGGACCCCCTATAGTTCCCGAAAACCCATTACAATCGGTATGACGTCTAAGAGCACCTCTTCGCGACCTTTTCATCTCCAAACAGCGTGCTCGATAAAGGCTCGATAATATACGGCAGTAATGTGACACTCATCTAGACGGTATCTCTATTACAATTTGATCGCTGTCTCGCGAGTCGCGATACACAGCTGATATTATGTTCAGTACAATACGAATTATAGATTAAACATACGATGCGTTGTTACCCGTTCACTTCAGTGTTTTTCAATCTGTGGTCGCGACCCCCAGGGGTGCTGCCAAGCTTACTCGGTGGGTCGCCGGCAAAAAGTAGAAATGCAAGGTTCTTCGTATTAAAAACTTTATATAATATAATATAATAAATTAAATACATATTATAAACGCCTTAACGGTGTCATACTTTTATTCTATCTTTCGTGATTTACTTCGACTCTTACTAATTATTATGAATATTAACATGATATTTAGATGATTTACCTGTTGGGCACACCACACCACAGTGTCTGTGGTCAAGGGATACCATTCACATATATATTTTTTAATGTAGATTTTGAGCCTTACACTTGACAATAACAAGTGATAACTTTCAAATACGACAGTCGGTACAACAAACATATCATAAGTACGATGCAAGTGCGCGCATTTAGATAACTGTAATCTATATCTTTGCTTCAAGTCCGCGAGATATATCAACCCTTGTCACTCTGTGGGACTTACGTCACGTAGCATCTATATTATTAATTATTATTATTTTCTGGATACGATAATTCACTCTGACTCTTTATTTATGAAGAGTCCTTGCTATTGTTGGTGGAGTAATCGCTAATCCCTCGTTCTCTCTGCCAATTCCTTCTCCTCCTATATAAGTTCTCCTTGGTCTACCTCTTCCTCTCTATCCCTCAATCCTTCTTTGGTATTTCTTAAAACCGGGCCATATCAGATGATCATATTATTTCCTCTATATGGATTTGAATTAGCTTCTGCAATAGTTACAGGATCCATATTTGTATTGATTGAGTAATTTTGCCGTTTTTTTTTTCGAAACACAGTAAAGCTGTTTAGCGGAAGAAACAAGCAAGATGTACCCATGTAGACGAACGCAAGACAGCGCATCCCTCCCAGCGTTGAATTGATATTCAGTAACCAATCTTTTACCGGTGGCAGGGATGGATGCGCTGTGCCCCAGTCCTGACTTCGTGGGCACCACCATCTTGCTTGTTTCTCCCGTCAAACAACTTTGCTGTGTTGCGGGGAGATGGACAAGACAGGCAGTGTAACTGCAACAACCAAAACTCTCACCGAGACTTAACATCTTATGTCTACGATAAGTAACACATAAATGAGTTGCCTTTTTTTTCTTGTTTTACGCTTAATGCTCTGGGGCATCCCACTCCTCAGAGGAAGGGGGGACTCCCCAGGCGGATATGTGGGTGACGAAAGATGGTAAGGTGGACGCAGCTCTACCCACTAAAACCCGGCGAGTGCCACTACTGGCACCTTTGATGAGGTGCCCGGGGTCTATTGAGCAAACAGGGCATTTATAAATGAGTTGCCTGGGCTAGTTCCAGCTAAACTAGTTTATGTTCATGGTCGACGTCCACCACTCACCATCGTGTGACACGTCAGCCAGTTTGCCTATCCAACTAACATAAAAAACCTGCACTGAAATAACTATTTAATTATGACAAATTATTAATTTCCGAACGATAGAAAGATATCATCAGTGCCTGACTATTGGGAGGATGCACTTCTTACAGTCATCAATACATCCCAGTATTGAGGATCATTGAAAATAGTGAATAGTTTTAGTTTACGTCGACCCGACACAGACCAGAGGTCATTTTTGGTGTTATTGGAATCACAAACTATATAGAGAATACTACGTATTCAGACGCACCACTCACCAACAACGATCGCAGACATCCCGCTGACAGGCAAAATAGAGTTTGAAGTTTATTTATCGTTCCTTCTTCTTCTTTTGGAACAGGCTAAGACCAGAGGCCATGCTGCCTGTTATTTTTTTTTCCGAAATTGCTCTTTAATATTGATTATTTTATATTAATTTAGGATAGAGAATCGGGGCAAAAAAACCTTTATTTTTTTAGGAACTTATTATTTATTTTTAATGAAATAAATTAATTTTCACAAACTAGTTTCTTCCCAATTTTTCATGTTTCTTTATCTTATTTATACTTTCCTCGTCCTACTAGCCTATTGATCTTTTTTTTGTAACTGCCAACCATCTGAAACAGAAAAAAGAATATTCAAAACATATTTACATATAGAAATAACAGGCCCTTTTTTTTCTTTAACGCAGGGAAACGCTCTGAGGCATCCCGCCTGGGGAGTGGGTCTCCACAGGCGGGTATGTGGGACTCGCTGCGCCCGAAAGATGGTACGTGGACGCAGCTCTACCCACTAAAACCCGGGAGTGCCACCAGTGCCGCCTTGGTGAGGTTCCCCCGGATTTGTTAAGCTAACAGGGCACTTCGACGGCTAGTCAGTCCCGCAAGTGACCGTCGCTACCTCCACAGAGTGGTTGTCCCGCACCACAGAACAACCCCTCCCAATCTCAGGACAGTACAATGGGGTGAGGTTTCCATCCTCGCCCCTTGCTCTAATGTCCCCTCTTCTTATAAGAGGGGTACAAAGAGCCCCCTCTGCTCAATTAGCTTCGCTCAAGGTGCTGGGCTCACCCTAGGCTATTGAGCCCCACCGCCACGTCAAGGCCTGAATCATGGTGGGGGAAATGACTGGCCTGTTGGTCTAGTGGTTAGTGACCCTGACTGCTTAACTAGAAGGTCGTGGTTTCAATTCCCACCCAGGACAAATGATCAAATGAAATGTGATGAGCATGATCATTTGTTCTGTGTCTAGGTGTAGTTTATCTATAATATGTATGTATTTAGAAATATATAAGTATGTATCAGTTGTCTGGTTACCATAAGAACAGGCTCTGCCTAGTTTGGGATGAGATGGCCCAACATATTAAAAAAAATATTTTTTTAAATTATTGAATTTTTTTTATAGATACTGGACTCTATGTAAAAATATCATATTTGTATTCATAATATTATTCTAGTACAGTGGACTACACTATGTTAGATAAAGAATCTCATTCACTTTCTAAATACAAATTCAGTAGAATTAGAAACCGTTGTATTGAAGCATTCACATATGAAAATGTGGTTTCAAGTTCAGATCAATTTCTCAGTTACATTTACGTTGGGGGCCATATACTTAACTATAACTTATTTAAAATTTATAAAGTAGCATTCTATACAGAGAAAATAAATTATTATTAATATTCACTTAAATCCATTAATAACTTACCAATAAGACTGACACACTAAATGGTTTTTCCTCTGAGCATCTTTAATTTGTCTGTCTCAACATTAGATATTCTATATTTTAAGCATCAGGCGGTCGTTATATTATTAACAAAATGTTCTCCACTGTAACGGCAACTGAAACAATTGTACTCACAATTTATTCCAACACTAGTTTCGTGCCTCGTTGCACCAACTAATAAATAAGAGATCAAATATAATTTAGATAAATATAAATACCAATTTAATTTAATTCTAACAAAAACTAGGTAAATATTTTTCATATATTATGTGAACGGAGATCCCTAAACGCATAAGAGAAGCAAAAAGGCAAATGCTACAAATGATTTTCCAATGTTATGGAAGTAATAACACTACTAGTAAACGTCTACTAACAAACATTGGATATTAATAAATAATAAGGATTCCTTTTTAAATTTGCCAGTCAGAAAATAAATATATTATTAAAGTTAGTAAATTCTATAAGGATTCTCATAATAATTTAAAATTTTTGAAAAAGTTTTCCTTTCCACCAACCAAAAAACCATCATTTTTCCTTTAATTTTATTGTATTGTATATTTACATATTATTATATTCATACTTACAGGATCAGTTAAATAGTTAAGAACTGTAGATACAACTTGGTCAAGCATTTGCTCCATCTGTTTGTGACAGCCTTCTCCAGCTGATAATTTATTATATTACATGTAGGATCCAACAATTTGCAATGATCATAGTACATAAGTATATAAATTCTCTTGCAATTTAAACATGATCAAAGAGTGGCACAGATTCTGTAACATGAAAATATATTTTTGGGTACATTAATATGTATGGAAAGTTTATGGATTATTAGTAGATTATATAGGGACTGTATGATAAGCGTAAAAAATTGGGGCTTATATTGACATCAAAAATTTTCGTAAATTTTCTAAGTCACCGCCCATAGCGCCCCTAAGGCTACACCTCAACCGATTATTAGTTCGTAATATAAAAATATAAGATCCATAACGAAAACAAGCTCATATTCACTCACCAGAAGTCACAAGAAGAGAATTTGTTGGAGACTGGAGTCCCGGTATTTCTGATTGCAGGAACAAAGTGGGACAACCAGAACTCATAATACGTGTCTTTCCTGTGTTTGTGGTATAAACTCGCCATTTCCATTTTCGAAGTCTTTCTCACAATTGGTTCATATTGTGTAAGAAAATCCCCCCGCTTACTAAGACATTAGGTTAACAACTCAAGTTTTAGTTTTTTGTGATATATGGACCGAAAATATATGGAAATCACTTTCACATGTAAGTTCAACACAAAAATAGTAAACACAAACAAGTTTACTAAATACAAATATAACATTATTGTAATTTTGTAATACGACGTAATACTAAGACTAAAATATGGCGGCTATTTTTGACATAATATACTAATTGAATTTAGTTCCATAAATATTTCATAGAGGCGCTTCAATTTTGCTCTCAGCCGCCATTCCTGCGGGAAGTCTACTTGTCAATGTTAGGTAGTTTGTACCCCGTGATTGGAATATGCACCACATGTTATCTTTCACCAAACAAGTGACGTTCATATTGTCATATGTGAAAAGAATATTTATTGTAAAAAGTATAGTATATAGTACTTATATATTGTAAAAAGTATAAGTGTAGTATATAGTAAAAAAAATCTTCTTTTCTTCTTAAGAAGGATGGCAGGACTCCTCGTTACTCTAAGAGGTATCTACCTCGGTCCTCGTATAGCCACAATGTTGCCTTTTTGTACTCTTTCTACGTGTTTTATGTCATTCTTGTTTTAATTCTTTATTATTGTAATTGAAAACGCGCTCAGCAGTAAATTCCACTGGAATACCGTGACGACAAACTACATGTCGCTGTCATTTTATTCTTGGGATTCTTTCGTTATAGATTTTAATAATTCTAATATTAATAATAGATGTTTCACATCTGTTAAGTGTCGCGTTACAACCAACTTCTTTATTATTGTTTGTATATAACTTATCGAGTATATTACCGGAATAGTACGGTAGAGTAGTACTTAATGTAAGTCATAAAATTCCGAAACTGGTCAGTGATTTGTCACATACGTAATATCAATTCAACCAACCAGTGATCTGTATGTACGTCCCTTCGGCCAATGATCCATCAATGGCCATCAGTCAGCCAATCAGAGAACGCGCAGAACCGGCACAGCGTTGCAGCACAAATTTGGCGGAAATACAGGAATTTGTTTTCATAACAAATTCACATAGCATTACCGCTTTATTCCGCTTATAAGCTCGATGGTATAAGTTATAACCACAGAATGTATAACTATATAAGATATTAGAAAACGGAAAAAGGCAAAAATGAGAAATGTAGTTTTTTATTTAAAAGTCAGTGTGTTAATATACCTTAAAAGTATGAAATACACAGAGTAATCACGATTTACATAAGTAGATATACCTATAAGGTATGCGGCATGCGACGGACGCGTGCTAAGATTTAAATACGGGATTTGGCATAAGAACTGAAACCCACAAACCTATTAATAATTAGCCATAATTTATCAGTACTTTGTATAATATATTGATGAAAAACAATATTTACTAACAACTACTTTTGAAGACATTAAACTTTTTGTCATTTCATGAGTCAAGTCAATTTGTCTAGTAGTGGATAGATACAGCTGATGATGATGAATATAATAATGAAAGTGGGTTTGACACATTTTTTTATGATCACTAATCGTTCTTCTACTATCTTTCTTCTTCTAGGTATACCGATTAAAGTTCGATTCATTTAGTTTGCCTAAGTGCACTACAAAAAGCCTAAATTTCAATATTTTCTTCATGCCAGTAACATTACGACTTCTGTGGCTCAATGGTAAGCGCGTTGGCGCTCATTTCGGAGGTAGCAGGTTTGAATCCTGCAAGGGAACAAAAAGTTTTCTGTGTTCCTGGGTCATGCATGTGTATTATATATAATAAAAATCTTAAATATATGTATAGTATTGAAGTATTAAATATATATCCGTTGTCCGGTACCCGTAACACAAGCTCTTCGAGAACTTACCACTGGATCAGATTGACGTGGCGTAAAAGAGTATTTATTTTGTGGTAAAAGTGTCCATAGATATTATTATTATTATTAAAAGATGGATTTCCGTGAAAATGTGTTACGCGTTAGTGCGCGTTGTAGAAATACGCTGGCACTACAACACACAGCTGTGTAATGTTTAGTGGATATCCGATTGTTTGTCAACTTTTATATAATACCACTAATATACAATCATTGATCTAGTGAATTATCAATTCATATTTTCTATACAGGTATAGAATTGAAGCACACATGTATAGAATATGTCTATAATATATTCAGCCTCTATCTTCTGCTGAACATAGGCAGAGATCAGAAAATAGAAGAAAATAGGAACATACATAGCCAAAACCACTAAATCCGATTAACTTAACAAGCAGTTACTGCCAGCAATTTCGTGCACGTCGGTTATAAATTGAATACTACAAAAACCAAATTTAGAAACTAGGAGTAAGTTTCTTAGCACATTTTACTAGAATATAAATTTAATTGTTATAATGAAACCAGGATTTTAGCGTGGTTTATTAAGTTTTTTACAAGCCCGACGTTTCGGATACTTTACAACAACCATGGTTACGGGAGGACTCGAATTACGCGAAACGAAAGTTGTTACATGGAGAAAGGATTGTTTGATAGGCAAACCGGCCGACGATGATGGTGATGCACCAAATAGGTCAATGTCTCCATTTCACAAGTCCACCCGAACTAGCCCTAACAGACGACTCGACCATGTTGCCTATACTGAAAGTTGAGACCCAAGAAGGTCTTGGTGCCCCTACATCATCGAGCATATAACCGGAATAGAGCGGTAATGTTATGTGTTTTGTATAAAAACAAATTCCGACGAATTTATGCTGCGATGCTGCGCCGGTTTTGCGCTCTGATTGGCTGACTGATGGACATTTGTGAATAATTGGCCGAAGGGACGTACATACAGATCTCAGGTTGGTGGAATTGCTATTACGTCAGCGATCACTGACCAGTTTCGGAATTTTATGGCTTACATTACTACTCTATCCGATTATATGCTCGTACCATACATACACTGCCTGTTCTGCATTTCCAAAACACAGCAAAGCTAAGGGGAGAAATCAGCTGAAGACTGGAGATATCTTGACCACAGCACAAAGTGAATTCCACCAACATTTATTGAGTCATATAACGCTTTAGCAGCGTGACTTTTAAAATTCGAAACGCCAAAAAGTATCCATCAACACATGATGCTGGCGCCACAAATAGTACATTTTTTTGTCATCGACGTACAGTTTACATAACTTGGGTTCACTGCCAGGACCGTCACCTGACCACTAATTACACATATCTTCTTTTAGTCAGAGAAAAAATGAAAAAAAAAAAACCACCGGATAATGTTTCCCAATGCATTCTGTTGGAGACGCGCCAACCAACCTTCACCTTGCACTTATACCCAATCACTCATACACATAAGCGCATAAGTCGTCTTATAATAAATATAAGACCAATAGATAAAATTGAAAAACTATTAGCTTAACACTAGACGCGACTTAAACGGATATAAATATAGTGTAATGTCAGAATATAATGAAAAAATATGTGTATCTATGGCACTGTAGGTGGCCCTTAAATGGGTGAACCAATTTGAATGCGATTTTTATTCAAAAGCAGGTTTTATAGCATTGGTTCTCTTGATAATGTTTTATCTGCATTGGTTTAGTCGTGCAGGTACGGACCGATAATAATTATTTTGATATTCAACTTTTTAGCTACACTAGCTTCATCAAATTATTTTTATGTTATACAATTACATATATCCGTCGACACAAAACAAAAAATCTTTAAACGGATAACCGTACAAGCATTTGCTTCTCTTTCATCATTATTTTAAATATATGTATAGTATAAAATTATTAAATATAATCCGTTGTCTGGTACCCGTAACACAAGTTCTTCGAGTACTTAGCACGGGGCCAGATTGACGTGGTGTGAAAGCGTCCATAGATATTATTATTATTATTATTATTATATTCTTCTACTGCCAGACATAGTAATCTAAAGAATGCAGAGACCAGCGAAGATCCGCACGGAGATCCATTCTATTTTGTAAATTTAAAGTATTATGATTAGAAATTCTATTTACTTCTGAGGCAAGAATAACATTACCTACTTTAAAGTAATCGTGCAAAATACTAATTCACGTTTCATAATTGTAACGTTATCTTTGTTTGAGAAGATAATAGATTTTACAATCACGTGAAAATGTCTAGTTAAATTAGCTTTGCGTAGAACAGCGTAAGTTTACAATTACTGTGAAAATTGTTTAATCTGTTAGGTATTAGCTTGGTTGAATATTTGCTATAAAAAATAAAAAATAATGCGTTCTGTCTGTTTATTTTTATTACACATGTAAGGTGAATAAGGGCTTCAGCCATTCCGTTACAGTTCTAGAGAAGAGATGGCTTTGGAAAAGACTGAGTATTGGGGAGTATTGCGGAGTATTGGGGAGTATCGCAGAGGGGAAACACTACAAGTAACAAGTCAAGATCAGCCGCCTTGGTGTTCTTTAAAAAAAAACTATCTAACAAAGAAAACCTAACATTTGCTTCAAAATAACGTTCTCTATGACCTATCGATTCTCACGACGATATTTGTTCCAAAAAAAAACTTTGTAACCGCAAAAATATAAGTATTGTAATCACACAAATTGATTTTTTCGTTTCCTGTGCTGAGACCTTGCTGGTTGCCAAATTTTAGTACTCTAGGTCAACGAGAAGTAATATTAACGATTCAGTTTATATTTATCGAAATATTTATTGATTACACTAACATAGAATATTAAAGTTCTGCAATTTTATGGACTAATATAATAGACCTACTAAATATCTCATATTCGTTTGAATTTAAAAACGCGCATTTCGGAAAATTGAGATAAAAAGTAAAGCTTCAAAAATATGTTTCACTTTAGTGTTATAAGAACCCTTGAAAATAAAGTTTCTGGCGAAGATAAGCGTATCAAAACAGTCTTTAAAAAGTTTTATTGTATTAATATAGATTGTTGACCCACTTACTGACTGAACTTGCGGAACCCGAGGAGTGTTGGACCATAGGCTACAGACCGATGGTAAGTAGGTACTATTATCATAATTTTATATACCTACCTACATAGAATTATAACGCATATATAATGCGTACCTACTTAAAAATAAAATATATATAGATACATTGCAATTGTGCTTCTGCTGTCAACTGTAAGTCGTTACAATATTGTTACGGTCGAGTCTAGCTACACACTAGCAGCGGTGGTAACGAGTGGTGGACCTAGCCCATTGAACTATATTACTAGCGTATAATTACAAATCACTGGCCTAGCCCATTTTACAGGTTACCATACCATCATTGTATCAAAATAACAAGCATAAACATAATTAATGTGATTGGCAAACAAATTGTGTCTACAATATATAACACCTAATTTACATAACATAAATACTCTGCTAATATACTATATATGCTTTATATGTAAATGTCTTTATAACCATAATTAATAAAAAATCTTCGGATTAAATGCTTCCTTTTATAAGCACGTCTATGCGAACCTTTGAAGAAAATTATCCCTCGTAAAGAGTGAAAGAGAAGAAATATTACTCCTTCTCTATATCGCGAACAATCACTACATCAGTTATTTAAGCAAATCATATTTAAAACATTATAACAAAGCGTAAGAAGCGTGAAGAAAAAACAAAAGACCAATATTTATTCTGCGCTAGTTTTGATAACGAGCATGTGATTATAATACTACAACAAGTGACGTTTTCATTTTACCGTGCAGCAACGTGACAACTTATACCATTCAGAGTTCTATAAATATCTGATTAAAGATTAATAATGTACCTCTCTGAAAAATGTATGAACCACAGAACTATATCATGCCAGGCATGCAGGTTCACCCACAATGTTTCCTTCATCGGAGAGCAAGCGGTGGTCTCATGTTCAGGTGCACGTAGAAATTTAGAAAACCCCATTTCAAGGTACCGCGGGGGTCAGGACCGAACCCGGACCACTCTAGAGGCAGAGCCCATACCCATTAGATCAGCGTCGCTCACATAAATGAATTGACAAAAAAATTGTATCTTGCGTTTACGCGCGGTCACCTAGTGACTAGAGGTTACGTACTAACGCGATGATCATTTATTTTATTTTATTTATTTATTTAGTTGCACCAACAAGATAAACACCGATACAAACAAAGAAATATCTTAAATATAAAATGTTATTTGTTGAGTGTCACCTCAATTATAGGTGCAAACCACAATGCGAGTCAAACAATTTTTCATATCAATTTCAATTTCATATCAATTGAAAATAACAAGTAAATACTAAGTAATTAACATTGAATTATACCATAATTATTAGAATATATATAACAAGACGGATAGTAAGTTTGATCTCTCCAAAGGTCTAAATTTCCGAATAGATGGAGATAGAAATATTGTGCCGGTATAGTAGAGTTCAGAACAGTCACTACAGACATAAAATTCGAACACACGACGTCCTGACAGACTATCCTATATCTGAAGTTGAATCAAATTGTATAATAGTGATTAGATTAGATAGATAGTAGTTTCCCCACCATGGTACAGGCCTTGTCGTGGCGGTGGAGCTCAGTAACGTAGGGTGAGCCGCTGCACCTTGGGCGAAGCTTATTGGGCCAAGGGGGCTCTTTGTACCCCTCTTATAAGAAGAGGGGACATAAGAGCAGGGGGCAAGAGGTGAGGATGGGAACCTCACCCCATTGTACTGTCCCAACGTTGGGAGGGGTTGTTCTGTGGTGCGGGACAACCTCTCTGTGGAGGTGGCATCGGTCCCTTGCGGGACTGACTAGCCGTCGAGGTGCCCTGTTTGTTTACTAGATCCGGGGCACCTCACCAAAGGCGGCATTGGTGGCACTCGCCGGGTTTTAGTGGGTAGAGCTGCGTCCATTTACCAGCTGTCAGGCGCAGCGAGTCCCACATACCCGCGTGGGGAGATCCACTCCCCCGCCTCAGAGCATTTTCCGGCGTTAAAGACAAAAAAAAAGATAGATAGTAGTTTACTAATTCGTTGGTTCTTAAAAACGACCAGAGACGTATCTTATACACAAAAAGTACCTGGATGACCGAGCTTTGCTCGGTTTCTTTTTTAAAAATAAAATGACATTTTCTAAAAATGATTCCTAGCTAGATCGATTTATCGCCCCCGAAACCCCCTATATACTAAATTTCATGAAAATCGTTGGAGCCGATTCCGAGATTCCAATTATATATATATATACAAGAATTGCTCATTTAAAGATATAAGATAAGATACAAATAATTACCGATTTGACGACCTCTGTGGCTCAATGGTTTGCGCGTTTGCGCGTTGGCGCTCAAGCCGGAGGTAGCGGGTTCGAATCCCGCCAGGGAACAAAAAATTTTTCTGTGTTCCTGGGTCTTAAATATGTGTATAGTATAAAAGTATTAAATATACATATTTCCGTTGTCCGGTACCCGTAACACAGGTTCTTCGAGAACTTACCACGGGACCAGATTGACGTGGTGTAAAGGCGTCCATAGATGTTATTATATTATTATTCCGTTTTCTGAGAAACATGACACAAGTTATAACTTATATCGAAGAGTGAAGACACTGCGAGAGCAAGTTAGCGTAACTCATACATATTTATATATTTACTTAAGAGGAGTCGTTTATCTTGCTTCGCCATCATAAACACAATTAGCATTAAAACTTGATATCTAACTATAAAATAATACACTGACAACATATTTTATTGTAATTGCTCGTAACCAAATTAGAATGTGAAACTTATCGATCGAAAACATGATCTACATCCTGACACATATATATATATATATCTTAGATTTTGAGCTAGTCTTCATAGTCACGTGTGGAACCGGTTGGACAGGCTGTATTAACGATAGCCTCTGGCCTCACTACCGATAATTCTGGCGGAATCCAGATAACATTTATTATTACACAAGTCTTGGTAAAGACAGGTTTTGTGATAACACTTATCTTATTTAGGGCGGTTACTGTTACTGCATCCGATCCGAGTTCGTCATAAGTCCCGTAGCCGTAGAACAATTTGCATAATAGGTTACGCACTGTATGCATTTCTATCATCCGATATTTTACGAATTCGGTCTCGGACCGGATGCAGTGCTTTGATGATTAGCTTTTCTTTACTGTATTAATAAGGCCGAAAAAAATATTGGTCGAAAAAAGACCCAATTCTGGTTGCTACTTTTTTTATTTAGTTTTCACAGGATTCGAATCCGCGACGAACTTAAAAAAAACCACTGAGTTTGTTTCGCAAGTTATTCTCAGTGGGCTCGCCTTGGAACTGGTGGTAGATTCAATTGAAGTTGGTGGTAGTTCAAAGAGCTCCTTTGTGTAAGAATGTTTAAATTTGAGTAATCGTATATAACCATAAATATAGCTTATATAATTTATTCTTTCCTTAGAGGCTCATAATTTATCATCTGTGTGAATCATTTAGATATGGCTTTACAGTTCTGCCTCATTTTATTACGATAAAGGCGAAGACGAGTATGGACTACTGGCGTAAAATTAGTTTCAATCGCTTATTTATCGAATATTACCACGTGTTACCTTTACATCGTAAATTACTTTTACCATTTTACATCGTAAAAATAGTTTTATGTTATTGAATTTTCGCACTTAGAGTACATAAATGAATATTACTGAATTCATATAAATGTTGTCTAAAGATTAGCTTGTATAATATTTCATGAAATTAATTACAAGTTTCATCACATGCAGACAATTTTTAGGAAAATGTGCGCTTCGAAATGGGGAATAAGTTTATGAAACCTCGTAGCTAAGACCATGTAGCTCGAATTTAACGGATCAACAATAACTAGAACTAGCCTATTTTTTGTTTTACACATATTATATCATACTAGCTGTTGCCCGCAGCTTCGCCCGCGTTAACTTTTAAAATTTGAGGGGTTGACCACCCTTATCACTTAGGGGTATGAAAAATAGATAGTAGCCGATTCTCAGACCTACTGAATACGCATATAAAATTTGGTAAAAATCGGTAAAGCCGTTTCGGAGGTGTACGGTAACTAACATTGTGACATGGAAATTTTATTTATTAGATTTAAGTGAATATTTAGCAAGTTTTTCTTTTGTTTTCGGAACTCGATATTTCGACATTACCTACGAATGTCTTATTCACGAGACGGCTAAAAGCATGGTAAATAATCCCCTTTAAAATAAATAATATAGTTTTAATATAAGATTTTAAATAACCATGCTAATTTAAAATCTTATATTATACGTCTTAATACTTTATTTTATTTGGCTGTATGTTGTGGTTGCTTTTTGTTGAATAAAAAAATATTGTTATTGATTAAAAAAAATTGGTTTCCATATGGTTTCCATTTAACATTTCCAAAAACAAAACAAGTTGTGTTTTTTTTTTTGTTTCCTGTTAATTTATTGTTATTTTATTAATTCGGAGCGCTTTTCCATAGTGTTTGTTTTAAAAACTTAATCTGTATATAATGCCATTGGTTGGCGAAGACCCAGAACAGTCCGTTCATCAGTGATAGTTCATTGATGAGGACTAAAGCGGCGAAGCCACGCTCCTTGGGGCTTAGGGGTTTCTTACCATTTCTCCATATTACAGACTAAATATTGTATTTATGTGGCTTAGCAGCTAATCCTTTGAATGAAAAAAAATCTTTAGTGTATTAAAATATGTAGATCGAATTAAATTAAAGGTTTGTTTGATAAGGATTGCATCCTAATTATTGTTTATTTACAATATAGGACATTACCAGATACGTTTGTCATATCGCTGTTTGATTCGTACGTTAGTTAACATTTATATATTTCATTGTAATGTTTTATATTCCACATATTTAGGAAATATTGTGTACCTAACAATGCTATTGTCTTAGCATATTTGTATTGTGGTTAATGTCTTTGTATTTTAGTTACAGTATTTAAGACAATTTAAAAACAATTAACATTGAAACTAATTGATTTAAAGTTCAATAGAACTTTTTTTAACTGCCCTGGATATTAGTATATATTTTTTTATTCTTTATTTATTAATAAGATTTTAAAAAATCAGAACTTACTTGTCAGCCATTTTCACGTAATTTGACACTTTATTAACAACAATAATCACAGAAATGACTTTATTATTTTTCACAACTTTATCACATTATATTTTATAAATTTATTTTTGAAATAAATTTATAGATTTTTGGCGCGAATAGCGTACATTTTATTTTACATGTACGTCCTTTCCTCGCGTCAGCCACATATGTACTGATGTTATGTGCCAATCTCCAGCATATATGGATATTTGCGAATTTGTATATTTTGCGTGAAATGTCACATTTTCCGCTTGTTTTTGCCTGAGTGACATGTGACGACCGTGTCCTTCATTTTTTCCGTCGCACAACAGATACAAAATCATTAGAACTATGTATCTAGCTGGCTGCAGCTAAGGCCCCATAACAGATAGCCTCATCCGGGCTGATAATTATTATTTCATGGCCTGACATACGCTAAGTGATAACGTAGCACTATACAAGTGAGATTTTTTTAAATCGCATGATAGTTTTGAAGATTGGTTTCTTCACCTAAACTAAAGGACATTCATCATCATCGCCATTATCATACTTAACATAATAAAATCATCTTACTTCTTACTAATATAATAAAGGCGAAAGTTTGTGAGTTTGGACGTTTCAATGTTTGTTGATCTTTCACGAAAAAACTGCTGAACTGATTTGGCTTATACCTCGGATTACGACATAGGCTATAAAAATAATCATTTAACCGGTGGGAGGGAAGCGCTGTGCCGCGCTCCCGGCTGCATGGGTACCACCATCATGCTTGTTTCTCCCGAGTCCCGTGAAACAGCTTTGCTATTTTGTTTCGTAGAGAAGGGCAAGACAGGCAGTGTAAATACTGGCATCTTATGTCTCAGGATAGGCAACACATAAATATTAGCTGCCTGGGTTAGTTCCAGGTAAACTAATTTATGTTCATGAGTGACGTCGACCATTTACCATCAGGTGGCACGTCTGCCAGTGTGGCTATCTAACATTAAAAAACCTTAGAAACAAACATAATTGATATGCGAATTAGTAATAAAAAATAACACAAAACAAACCCAGTTTATTGCGCCACTGCGATGTTGCATTATTTTATAAAAGGTACATAACATTTAGTAGGGGTAGGTACTTCAGAACCCCACCATGGTTCAAGCCTTGTCGTGGAGGTGGGGCTCAGTAGCCTAGGTATGCGCAGCACCTTGGGCGAAGCAAATTGAGCTGAGGGAGCTGCTCTGTACCCCTTTTATAAGAAGGGGGGACAAAAAAGCAGAGGGTCAAGGAGCAAGGATGGGAACACCCCATTGTACTATCCTGACGTTGGGAGGGGTTGTTCTGTGGTGAGGGACAATGACTCTATAGAGGTGGCGTCGGTCCCTTGAGGGACTGACTAGCCGTCGAGATGCCCCGTTTGCTCATTAGATCCGGGCCACCTCACCAAAGACGGCATTGGTGGCACTCGCCAGGTTTTATTGGATAGAGCTGCGTCCACTTTACCACCTTTCGTGCGCAGCGAGTCCCACATACTCGCCTAGGGAGAGCCACTCCCCGCAGGATGCCTCAGAGCATTTCCCGCCGTTAAAGAAAAAAAGGCCTATGTTGAGTAGTGGACACATAGAGGCGGATGATAATTAATATTTTTATATTACTGACACTAATACAAATACACTGAATAGGTCTCTTTCAACAAACGTCAAGTCGGAGGTTTACCGGCTAATCTAATCTAATTATTCAAATCGCTACCATGTCGCTACCTACCCTAGCGATAAGACCGCCTCTCATGTACAATACGAATTTTCTGTAACCTCCAAGATAAAATATGTACATATATCCTATGTGCACGATAAAGTATTTTTCTTTCTTTCTTTCTAATTCTGAATCGAATTTCAGCAATCTATGGTACCATTGCATCATTATGTATGTATAATATACTTTAAGATTGCATCGGTCAATATTTAATTGTTCTTTTTGTCAACTGCATTTTTATTAGTGTCTCAAAATTTTTATTAAAAGAAATTCGATAAAGACGTCAAAGTATAATAATATAATAGTTTAAGACGTAGGGCCGCAGGTTCGAATACCGTCAAGGTTAGACTTGCATATTTGACTTGAGTTTCAAATTTTTATCATATTTATACATATGAATGTCAGTATATATTTATTTTTAAAACCTAGGAAACAAAAAGTCTAATGCGTTTTTTTTTTATTTTATGCAGATCTGTATTAGGAAGCTGTAACACAATATTAGGATAAACCATTAAATAACTATGTAGGTACTCATCTCTCTTTAGTCACCCTCATTTTGGTTTTTAAGGTGAAAAATAAAAATAAAAAAAAAAATTTAAGGTGAGTCGATATGATAGTGTATCATATCGACTCACCTTAAAATTTTAGGCCCTGGGGTCCATCCATTACTTTTATTTTCGAATTCCTTCTAATATCATCATCATCAGCCCCTATCCGTCCACTACTTAATGTAGGCTTTTTTTGACAACGTCTTATAATTCGATGGAGTCGGCTGCAAGAATGAAAAAACATGACGCATGCGGCGTTACCTTGCTCTGAGTCGATCCATTTTCTTATGACGTTGTCACGTTCTACTATCTTCAGTAAACTGACTTTACAGACAACCGATTTTTTTTCTTTAACGCCGGGAAATGCTCTGAGGTATCCCGCGGGGGAGTGGGTCTCCCCACGCGGGTATGTGGGACTCGCTGCGCCCGAAAGGTGGGAAGTGGACGCAGCTCTACCCACTAAAACCGTGGCGAGTGCCACCAATGCCACCTTTGGTGAGGTGCCCCGGATCTGTTAAGCAAACAGGGCACCGCGACGGCTAGTAGTGCCTCAGGGGATCGACGCCACCTCCACAGAGGGGTTTTCCCGCACCACAGAACAACGTCTGGACAGTACAATGGGGTGAGGTTCCCGTCCTCGCCCCTTGCCCCCTGCTCTTTTGTCCCCTCTTCTTATAAGAGGGGTACAAAGAGCCCCCTCGGCTCAATTCGCTTCGCCCAAAGTGCAGCGGCTCACCCTAGGCTACTGAGCCCCACCACCACGACAAGGCCTGAACCATGGTGGGGTTCTTTCACACTCCTACCACACACACGACAGTGCACACACTATCCTCTTGCGCTTAATTAGCATCTAAAGTGCCTACAGGTCCTCTATGGATTACACTAGGATCTGAGTTTCATGTAGACCCACTATTATGTCCCTGTGATTTCTTATGACTTTTCCTTCTAAAATACCCCTGTTCCAGTAAGTTCCATGCACGTATCAATACTCGGATTATTCGGGCGTATTCAGATGACCCTAAGGTCCACGTTTTAACCTTTGGTGTGTTTTGGCGGGTTACATCGAGAGGTCGAGACCGCTGAGGGCCAACGTATTGATGAATATGGATGAACGCTCGAGGTCAAAGAATTTAATGAATTCCTTTTTTTATTTATTTGTTTTACATAAGATAGAAGATTTTTATTTATTTCTTTTACATGGGATATTGAGGCTGGGACCAGGGAACTGTATCGGCCAGTGCGTTGGTGATCAGCCCATGATCAGCCCATAGGCAAATGTTTACTAGGTATACCAGATTTCCGGTGGATTCCCGTAAGCACTAGCGATGGGGCGCCAATGGACGTAGCTAGACGTATGTGGGAGTCGGTTATGTAGGATCTGAATTGACCGTGATTAGTGATTTTATAATATGGTTCTAATAATATATTATGCAGTTGATATAACTATACATATATAGGCTTTAACTATACAATATCTAGTACTACTTTTTGTGTAATTGTTTATATTCTTATTTTGATTAGAGTTTGGTTTCCATTTGAAGTCTCAAGAAGTCAAGTCTCTGAACAAGTATGCCAAAATGTCGTAGACCAATGCCAAATAATAAATATCAAAATTCGCGAAAAAAAGTGAAAAACATGGAATATATCCCGTTAATGAATCACACTAGGAAGTGGGATCTGTTAATATTACAGTGTTACCGCCATTATGTCTTAGGTAAGCTAAGTAATAATAATTGTAATACAACAATGATCTGTGGTGTAATTTATTTAGCCATAGACAATTAGAACAACCATAATAAATATAGAGAGATGACCGCTTTGTTCGTGGTATCACATGTGTTGTCCTTGTGAGTATCGTTTAAGGTATATGTATGGTAGTTTCATGTAAAGTTATAACTTTTGTTATCTCATATTATGTAATTTGTATGACAATGTATTCTGCTTCGAGATATGTGCTACGGGGTTTTATGTGGATCTAATTTTAAATGTTTTAGTTTCATAGGTGAAACGACTCTTCGTTTGCCCCTTATTCTATAAAAAACATGTTAAAAACAACTTTCTTGAACAAGTCTATACTTTATAAAATCACAACAACGACGTTATAAGCGGCCAAACGGCAAATGCAAACAACGTGCCTATCTGTAGCTGTAGGAATAATTGTCATTCGAATTTTACTTGAAATATTTCGATAAACAATAAACATAGCTCTATTCATCTTCCATACAACTTTCGCTGAAAGCTTTCATTAAATTTAAGCTTTGGTACTTGTGCGGGATATCTTTAAAAAATGGTCATGGAGTGAGGAAAGTATTGCGCTCAACCGTAGGTACTTTTCAAAACTATTTGACTGGTTAAAAGTCTGATGATAGAACAATTTTTGGAACCCGACATTATCTAGAGAAGAGCGTGTTTTTAGACGCTATAATAATAAATATACATCGGTAGCTTATAACATACGGAGAGATAAGACATAAAGCCCGCCGTGATCGATTTCGGGGTAGGATTTGCGTTAAATATAAACAACCGTCATAGGATATGCAAATCAGAAATGTTGCTATAATATTTTCTGAGATAATTAGCTAAATAAGCAAATAGTCCGAGAATTTGTTTGCGTGGCCAATTATGGTCATTAGTGGATCATGATTGGAAAATTATCAGCTTGAGATGTATTGACACACCCACATGACGTCACAACTTTATTTACTAATACACATAAGAACTAGAATATTATTTCAAATAAAAACACAACCTACGTCTCTCTGGTCTAAGAGTGAAGCGACGCGACGGCTTGCAATTTTTTTCTCTTTAATTTCAGGTTTTATAGGTTACTTTTAGGTTCCCCACCATGATTCAAGCCTTGTCGTGGCGGTGGGGCTCAGTAGTCTAAGGTGAACGAAGCACCTTGGGCGAAGCGAATGGAACCGAGGGAGCTGCTCTTTGTACCCCTCTTATAATAGGGGACAAAAGAGCAGGAGGACAAGGGGCGAGTATGGGAACCTCACCTCATTGTACTGTCCCGAAGTTGGGAGGGATTGTTCTGTGGTGCGGGACAACCCCTATGTAGAGATGGCGTCGGTCCCTTGAGGGACTAACTAGTCGTTTTGGTGCCCCGTTGGCTCAAGAACAGATCCGGGGCACCTCACCAAAGGCGGCATTGGTGCCACTCGCCGGGTTTAATGGGTAGAGCTGCGTCCACCTTACCACCTTTCGGCCGCAGCGAGTGCTCACACAAACTCACAAACAGCATGAAACGTGACAGCCTAGCTATCACTTGACGCCGGTGTTATAAGCGCTAACATAATAGGCGATTCCTTGTTTGAAATTTAAGAGAAACTTAAATTAGATGTTTTGATTGAGTCTTATGTGTAAGTATATTCTTTTGAATATATCTACTCAGAATCAAAATGTTACGAATTCAACTGCTGCGCACGAGTGTCACCAAAAAAACGACGAGGACGGTGGGGTTTATTACAATATATCATCAATGCAGATTGGCCAACTGTACATGATCAGAAATTATTTCTTTTCACGTACACTTTGCATGTCGAAAATTAATTATTTGTGAAGGAAAGTCATGTCCCATAGGACCATTGTTGCTTGGAGATTTTTCGATAAGGTCGATACTTTTACACCTTGACAAATGCATAGGGAAAATTATTTAGTAATGTAGGCGTCCTGAATTTAAATTTTAGGCATTAAACAGACAATTTAGGAGGACGTGTAACCTAATTCTACTAAGTTAGGTATTCACAGAAAGTTTTTTATTGGGTATGATTTCTACGGGTACTCCATGGCACGTACAAACTTCTTTTAGGGTTGGACTTTTTTTTAAATTTATGTATCTACCAAAGTCGGGTACCATTTTGTACATCACTAATCACTTTATAGAGAAATCGAATAAGCCTACTTATCTACCAAACTGTTGTCCTATGTCCTGCCGTGAGTGACTATGGTCTAGTAGGTGTGGGCTTGAGGCTTGAGGCTTGAGTGAGAGGTCAGGGTTCGGTCCTTTTTTTCTTTCTCGCCGGGAAATTCTTTTAGGCATCCCGCGGGGGACTCCTCAGGCGGGTAAGTGGGACTTGCTGCGGCCGAAAGATGATAAGGTGGTCGCAGCTCTACCCAATACCGCCTTTGGTGAGGTGCCCCGGATCTGTTGAACAAACAGGACACCTCGATGGCTAGTCAGTCCCTCAAGCGACCGACGCCACTTCCACAAAGGGTAGGTAGGTCCCTTAGGGCTTGATCCGTGGTAGGGTCCAGGTTCGACCCTGACCGGACCTTGAAATGATTTTTTGTAAATTTCTACGTGCATTTGAACACGAGACTATCGCTTGCTTATGGGTGAAGGAAAACATCGTGAGGAAACTTAAGTCTTTGAAGGTGTGTAAAGTTCACCAACCCGCATTAGGCGAGCGCATTGGGGAACTATGGCCCAACACCCCTCCTCGCATTTCGAGGATGACCCGTGCCCCACTAGTGGGACATATAGGTAAGGGTTGATATTATTATTATTTATCGGTAAACTAGGTGCAAAATTTGCTGATACTTACAATCTAAAATAAACGAATGGGAAATTACAGAGTGAAGTAAATATAATCGGCAACGATCAGTAACATTAAAGTTCTCTAATCTTCTAACAACCAGTTTATTCGACTTCATTTACTCCACTAAGGTCCTAGACGAGAGAGCATAGACTCCATTAAAAAATCAACTAACACTACCACTAACGCGGCCTTTATACTAGCACCTTGGTCCAGTCATATCCTTATTTTATTAGATGTGCTAATATATCTCGCCTTTAGCATTATTATATAGGTAAATATAAATGAGAAAGATAAAGTCACAAAATAAACCGTCGTCCCTCACGTGATCCTAACGTCAGTTGCAACCATAGACTTAGAATTATATTATATGTTTATGGTTGCAACAATGAACTTGTAGGTTTCTCTACGTGCCTACTACGCTGTTATTATATCATCACATCGAACACATAACCAGATAGGAGTAAGTAATATGAGCCATAAAATTCCAAAACTGGTCAGTGATTTGTCACTGACGTAATAGCAATTCAACCAACCAGTGATCTGTATGGACATCCCATTAGCCAATCCTCCATCAATGGCCATCAGGCGACCAATCAGAGCGCAGATCCGTCGCAGCACAAATTTGGCGGTATTTATTTACACAACATTACCCCTCTATTCCGGTTATAAACTCGATGCAACATCATCACCAAACTGACACGCACGGCAAAACGACTTTAGTCTTACGGTATGAAGGATGCCCTTGGTGTCGTAGGTTTTTCATGAATATGCTATCTAATGTTTACCCGAATTTCACTCATTATAATGAAACATGCTCAAACTCTGGCATGAAAAGATCTTAATAAATGGCGATAAATCCGTAAAAGTTGTTTAGCGAGAAAGAGTGTCAATAAATCTTTAAACGCGGTAAGCACCCGTAATAATATTAATATAAGTTTGCAATGTAAGTGCAAAAAATGTGTTTATTTACGACATCACATTAGAAACCTCAAAAATAACAGTATTTCTCCACTATTTAATGGATGTTATTATACATATAAACCTTCCTCTTGAATCACTCTATCTATTTAAAAAAAAACCGCATCAAAATCCGTTGCGTAGTTTTAAAGATTTAAGCATACAAAGGGACATAGGGACAAAGAAAGCGACTTTGTTTTATACTATGTAGTGATTATACCGGATGTATTTGGAACGCTTGCAAAAACGAAGAGGTATGATAGTGTTGGCATAGCCTGACATGATACAAGTGAAAAAAACCCGTTTTCTTTTTTTTTTGGTTGCCTTTTTTATTTAATTTTTTTGTATAATCCGGTTTAGTAAACATAATGTTACAGGAATTTGATGATAATGCTTTAAAATAATGTTTTTTTGAAAAAAAACAGCAATATAATAAACTTAACTTAAATAAACGGCTAGCGGACTGAATCAGCTGATAGCGTTCGCCGCATGCAGGAGGTGAACGAAATCCGGACCGCGCGCGTCTTCAGCGCGATTTATCGCTTTAGTCGTTCATCGTTTTAGTTTTTACTAATACATTGCGGGTTTGCAAAATACACAAGTCCCAAAATTTTCTTTAAAAAACGTTTCTGAGATAAATGGTTATATGCATTAATATATAGTATATAAATAGTATATTATTAGGTATACAGATACAAGTCGTATATTCAATGCAATGCAATTTCCAATATCTTTATTCCGTTAGCAGGGCTTACAATTATCTACATTACCGGTTTATCTCGCCACCAAACAATACCGCTACTAACATAATATAGTAGCATGTACTGTCACTCGGTGATACAATGAACGCTTATGGCAATGATAAGAACGATAAGCCAACTGGAATTAGGGGATAGAAATGTATGCAAATAGGAACGGATAATAATGATTATTGACATGATAACGTCTTACAATTGATGAACGCCGGCTGCACGCATGAAAAAGTGTCACGTTCCGCCTGAGCTGAGTGTGCAAGCGAGAGCGCGGTAGGGTTAGGCCTCTATCGCTTGTAGGTACCTACCTACAAGCGATAGAGGCAAGATTGGCCTAAGCATTCGGCTTGTGACGCATTATAAAGTTGTAAAGCGACCTTACAAACAACCGGGTAGGTATTTTGGATAACATGACTCATGAGTATATTTTTCATCATCATCAGTCTATTTCTCCCCAATAACGTAGACTGACGTAGTGCTGGCGGGCCACATGTTGGTAAGTGGTCAGCGTCGCCCATGAACATACACAACAAGAAGTTTACCTGATATAACAAACAAGTTAACCTGACACTAGCCCAGACACCTCATTCATGTGTTGCTTATCCTGAGATTTAAGATGTTAAGTGTCAGTGCAATAATTACACTGCCTGTCCAGTGTCCTGCCTTTCTCTACTAAACACAGCAAATCTCTTTCACGGGAGAAACAAGCAAGATGGTGGTACCCATTCAGCCAAGAGCGCGGCCCAGCACATCCCTCCGCCCGGTATCAATATTTCAACATCTTATACCTGCAATACATGTTGGTCGAGCTTAGGCCAATGCGAGCGTAGGCAAATTAATACAAGGCAAGCGCTACTGCCTAGACGTTTGGCAAACCAATGCCAATGACCAACATAGACAAGTTTTGAGTCAAGTTTTGAGTGATGCCCACACGTTGGACGCTATCAGTTTGTATTATGCATTGAAATAATATGGACGTCTTAGTAGTTTTTGCCGCTGCTGCTGTTTAGAGTGAAAAATAATGACGTGGTACATGCAAAAATTGTACATTAGTAGAAATCAAAGACGATTATTAGTTGTAGACACAAAAATTAAAGAAATGCGATTATTTTATTACATTTTAGTTAATTTATTTTTTGAAGAAGGTTTTAATTTATGTTTAAAATTTTTGTCTCTTAATTTATAGTGATTAATTAAAGACTGTTTTCTTTACAAAGAGAAAGTATCTTCATTTTTTTGGTGCAATTTTGTTGAATTGTATGGCGCGTGGACAAACATGTGAACACCATTAGCCAAGCGCGCGCGAGCGCCTTTGATTTGTGCAGAAAAACCGACACGGCTTCGAAGTGAGGCGAGTGATCCCGAGCGGCTTCGAGTTGTGACAAGCTACGCCAAATGAGTCCTATACACGTTGGCGCTTGCCTACACTCGGCCAACTAGGCGAGCGACACCGAGTGATGGCAAGACAATGCAAATATACTGTCTATACGTTGGTATTGGCCTTCACTCGGCAACACTCGGCCAACATGTATTGCTGGCTTTACAATTCTATCAAACTTACAACAATAATTCCTATCCATCCACCATAGACCACAGGCTTTTTCCAACTAACTTCTAAATCTTTATTTTTTTCATAAATTATTATTTGAAATGAAGCTAGAGATATTTTATATAAATTTATTAAAGCATTTAATATAATAATAAGAAAATATTGAGATTATTATTAGACATAGCAAATGTTACATTATAATAATATACTCTTATAAATAGAAAATATGAGCAGATCCCTATTAAACACTATTAAATTAAAATTATCAAAGAAAATTTAATGGTAAGTATATTATATATAGCGTTATAAATGCGCAAGCAGATATTAAAAAAATATGTTTTGACAAAGTTATAAGTTTTTGAAAATATGCATATTTAATTAAAATTATATGGTCACTATAGTAAAATACTACATCTACGTAGAGTCAATGACCCTAAAGTTACGTAACTCAGAGGTCGTTGAACCACCGCTTGAATTAGCTGTACCCTTCATAATCGAGCGACATTTAAAAAGTGAAAGAAAAATAATAAAAAGTGGCAAACATTCAAATATAATTCAATTCACAACAAAAAAATGTTATGTAGGGGTATCAGCAACAGAGATTATCGCTTTAAAAATGGGCCATATCCAGCTCAGTACATTTACAGCTTTGTGGTAATTTCGTTATTGATTTGACTATAAAATTTTACTAACTACACATAGACGGAGAGATTGCCTACCTCTAAATTGATAGAATGTTTGCAACTACCTTTCAAAGTTGTACGGTGAGCATTTGAGACAATTTCCCATTCTTCGCGTCTGTTGGTCTCTCAACTTTAATTTAAAGAGGCTTGTTGAATGTGTATGTGTGGATGGATTTTAGCTATTCATGATGATAATTTATGTCTCTCTTATACAAAACTCTTGCTTAATTTGACAAGAGTACCTACAACCTACTCATTAGAGAAATCTGCTCATAACATTAAAGAGTTATAAAGATTATTAAAATTAATTCGTGTAAGTACATAAATTCTTACTAACTAGAACATTATGATAATATTTATTGTCTTTAATCACTTTGGTTGTCTCTTTGTAAGATTTTAACGAAAACACATTACACAAGCACGCGCGGTTTTTTTAAATCCATCTTGATGCTCGCCTTCTGGAATGTTTGTAGCTTACTTCTAATAAAAAATGCTAGTCATACAAAATAGTTCATACTTTGTTCTTCTCTACTATGAATAAACTTAAGTAAAGTATTGTTATGATAAAGCCATCTCCTAGTATTATACAATAATCTGCATTAACATATTTGATCATATATATTTCTTTAAACAGCTTGTGTGACAAGTGCTTCTTCATTAGTACAGCTAGTCCGTATAATGGACACATTCTCCATCTCCCGTTTAAATTCCGTGCCTGTATATCTTGTAGATAAAAATATTCGCTATGACTGTCATATCTATGTCATGGACTATATCAATCTTGACGTTATTTGTTAAACATTTATCAAATTAAATATGGCTTTTCATTCTTTGTTTTATGTACTCATTTCAAAGATTAGACTAGTTGTTGCTTGCAATTTCGTCAGCGGAGTTTGTCTTTGCCATCTAGCGGATTTCGACAAAGCGGTTCGCATAAAAACCTCGACATGGTGGTCACCGGTCAAACGTTGTCGGGGTTTATCCATCTCGTACATACTTACAGATCATAGATCAGATGTAGTTTTAAGTGGGAGATCCTTGATACGGTGTTTCTGTATCTTTCATAGCTTCGTTAGTAGAATTCTCTTCATTCTCCGTCTCTTCTGTGGTGTGGGATGAGCCAGGGAGTGGAGTGTAACCGGAGTGTCTGAAAAAGAAACATATATGACATGTTTGATAAATTAAAGGTTCATTCGGCAACTTATGTTAAAAATTATTAATGTATTTCTTGATTCTTTTTTATACTCTAAAAGATGCATCACATGACACAATGTCATCACGCAACTTACACATTCGAGCATTGTGAGAATCGCTTAAAACAAATCAAACAAAACCACTAAGGTATAATAAAAGTAGATTTTTCATTGTTACAATTTTCATTGTTTTGTGGCAAAAATGACGAGGTTTATTAACAGTTATACCACGTTATATCTAGGATAACCGCGTATAAACGCGGCATGGCATGCATAGGTGAACAACGTAGTAGGTAAGTAGTTAATAACTAATGTACTGGAGGAAGCAGGTTTGTGGTGCACAATAAGATTATCAACTAACTAGTCTGGCCATAAATACTGTCACATTAAAAACTTTTCTTTTTTCCCAACTTTTTAATTATTTTGAATTTGGAACACGTATATTATTTTAACGTATATTTCTTTCGATTTTGCGCCATTTCACATATATTTTCATGTTCATTATCAAATTACAATATGGAATGGGGTGTTAAAGAAAATAGGATTGCAGTGATCGCCTTGCACAAAGTGGGTATGGAGCTACTATCAACAGATACAACAACACTTCGTCTGTCGAAGACCAGAAAAGCTCGGGGCGGCCGCGTGCTGTTAGAACTACAAAGGCTGTTAATGCTGTTAACATTCGTTCGTTAGCATACGAAGCCAGAATTCGTCGAAACCCCATTAGGAAGCTTAAAATCTTATCGCGAGAAATGAAGATTCCCGCTAGGACTCTGTCGCGTATTATAAAACAAGACCTGAAGCTCGGTGCTTATCGTCGATATACAGGATGTGTCCTAAATCAATCATTACAATTAAAGAGAGTGGATCGATCAAAACGCCTTCAGTCGCGATACGCCACCTACGTAAATATCTTCTTTACCGATGAAAAAAAGTTCACGATTGAATAATAATAATAATGAAACGTGGTCATCATCCTGCGTCAGTGATGGTTTGGTGGGGCGTCTTATCAAGGAGTCACAAAACTGCATTTTTCCGGATCGATCGCCGAAGCTTAGGTTCGAATCCGATACGAGTAGACACAAACCCAGACCGCGCAAACAGCGCTAGCACTACGCTACCGCTAGATTGCTTGGGCACCGCGCATGACCCGCCTCCCTCTCCAGAGGGAGGGATGAGGGTCGGCCCTCATGATGATAGGTTAAATTCAACCGTGCATGATACAGCCTTGGATCATGTTGTGAAACCTTTTTAAAAATATACCGTGGAAGCTTTCTAGCAGGACCCTGCACCTGGTCACAAGGCACGAACTACCCAAGCCTGGCTTGCAACCAACGTTCCGGACTTTATAAGAGCTGAAGACTGGCCCTCATCTAGCCCAGACTCTTTAGACTTCAAATTATGGTCAGTTTTAGAGGACATGGCCTTTTTTCTTTAACGCCGGGAAATGCTCTGAGGCATCCCGCGGGGGAGTGGGTCTCTCCAGACTATGTATAGGGTACATAGTCAGGGTACATAGTAGGGTTACAGGGTATGTGGGATCAGTGTTGGCATTAATCAATTAATTTTTTAATCAATGTATTAATTTGATTAATTTTAATCAGATTACATTAATCATGATTTAAAAAATAATTTTAATCATGATTATTGACATTAATCACTAATCATTAATTGATTAACTAGGTTAAAAACCAATACCTCCATCATTGTTATTAATCCTTACTAATATTATAAATGCAAAATTAACTCCGTCTATCTGTCTGTCTGCTCTTCACGTCTAAACCATTGAACAGATATGAATGAAATTTGGCACAAAGATAGTTTGAGACCCGAGAAACGACATAGGATAGTTTTATCCCGGATATCCCACGGAAACGGCATTTATGCGGGTAAAACCCCGAGACTGTCTATATTCTAAGCCACAAACCGATTTGGGTGAAATTTGATATGAAGATACTTTGAAACTTAATGTAGGACTTAAGATAAAAAAAATCGGAATGATCTATGCTAATGGCCAAAAGGCCCTAATGCTTCATCGGATTAGTGTGAGCCGATTTGGCTCACTTATGGTTTATTATTAGTGTGGGGTTGCCCCCTGCCAACCGTGAACTGTGAAGTCATCGACCACACGGCCTCCTGGAGTCGGATTGGACTTAAGATAGTTCTTATCCTGAGAAAATCCACTTATACAATTCATATGTGTTACCTATAGCGTAAACAATAAAACCTTAGTCAAAAGTACTGTGACATCTATTAGCTTACAGTAATAACTAAATTAGACACGCAATAAATAGGCCATAAAGGTACTTATAGTCTGTGAAATTGGTATAAGAAATAGAATTGGAATAAGAAAAGAATAAATATATATTTAAGTACTTATTAGTTAATCATATAATCAAATTAACGATTAAAGATTATGATTAATTATCTTTAGTAAGCAGGAGTAAACATGGCACCTTGACGGCTAGTTAGTCCTTCAAGGGACCGACGCCACCTCACAGGAGGGGCTGTCCCGCACCACAGAACAACCCCTCCCAACGTCGGGACAATGGAATGAGGTGAGGTTGCCATCCTCGCCCCTTGTCTCTTTTGTCGCCACGACAAGGCTTGAACCATGGTGGGGTTTGGACATGGCCTGCTCTAAACGACACGGGGACATTGTCTCTTAAAAATTTTTGGAGCAAACAATGGCGAAATATCCCTTGGAAACATTGCGTAAATCCATAGATTCGTGGCCAAACAGGCCTGTATAAAAGCCAAATGTGGCCATTTCGAGTAGAATATTATTTTTAATTTTAGCTGAGATTTAAATAAATATGTAGGTATAAATTTTAATAATATTACATTACCTACTTCATTTTAAAAAATGCATTTTCATTTGTAACAAAACATATGGCTGGACGAAGTATTCATCTAACATTTCCCTGGTTTTTCCCATGTTATGTGTAACACGTAATGTGACGTAACTCATTTTTTTAATCTCCTGAATATATTAAATTCACTTATAATTCAATCTTTCACGTAGGTATATCTATACTAATATTATAAAGAGGTAAAGTTTGTGTTTATGAGGTTGTAGGGGCGTGTTTTACCTTGAAAGCCTCATTATTTGTGAGTGTCATAGGCTATAAAAATAATAAACATCACCGGGTACGGCTGTATTTCAACTTTAACGCAGGCGAAGCTGCGGGCAACAGCTAGTTGTAGATAAAGTCGAAGGACCTCGGAGCGAAACTATCAGTGTTTCCTTACCACTTGTAGTACTCTATTCCTAGCTCATCATTTACAGCAGAAGATACACTTATTGATTTCTGATTTGTAGGCTCGTCTAGACAGCCTTTTATTAATCTGTTTATTCTATAAGTAAGCAATTTTCTTCAGCTATCTACGTTATAGCATGTATATATTATCACCTATATTCTATACTTGTGAGTTGTGACTTTAGAACTAAAGGTAGATATTTTAAAATTTCTACATGTACTTTATACGCTTTTTCATGAATTTAAAAAAGGAAAAGGTAAATTCTTGACACGAAAACTAATGTGCTGACATCGAAATTGATAGTAAGTTATCACTCATCCTTCATAATACGACCTTACCTACTGAATGTATGTATAAGGTACCTACTCCAAGGTTTTACCACATTTACTAACCAATTGTTGATAATGAGTAACAAACTTCCAAATACTTGCTCAGTTAGTTTAAAGAATACTTTTTAAATTTTGTCTGATAATTCGATGGCATGCAAGGGCAATTTAAAATACAAATAAAACCTGCAGTACTTTCAGCTTTATCTTTCAGCTCTCAAAATGTAAATGAAAAAAGACTTGAAATTCGAATATCAATTGAGTATCTTTTTTCTTTCCGACTTCACTCTTTCTTACGTGGAAGATTCACATGTGTACTTCACTTGACCCAGTTGCACATTTACCAATAGGCTGAGTAGACTGGAGCCTAGGGCGGTAGATTTTTGGGGGCGACAAATTCCGGGATGAAAAAGATTTCCACATGACAGTTTTCTAAAATAGTAAAAGGTCAGCAAGATATTTACGGCGGCAGAAATTGGATAGCCTACAATCCGTAAATCGGCCACTGACTTGACCAACACGTCCGTTGTCATCTTTATATTATGTTATATGTATGAAACTTATCATCACGCACGAGGACCTTGATGGGGCAGTCAAGTGAGTCGTAAGGGACCGAAAGTTCAGATACTAAACCAATAAATGTAGGTAACTAATGAATAAGACTTAAAACTTCATTTATCGAAAACATTATCTGGCTTTCGTGAATTCGTTTTAGTAATGGCAATAACTTCTTAGCCAAGGAAGGTGAGATATAAGTGTATAACATTGCGAGGTTACTCTCGCTTTGTAATTTAAATCATCATTGTTTCTACTTCATATAGACCTCTAATATCATAGATCGTACTTTTATTAATTATTAATACTTATTACTCCTGTAATTGATTGAATCTTTTAATTAATAGAAAAAATCCATAAACTTCATTAAAGTTAGACACAACATCGATTAGCTTATTACATGTTTCGAAAGTAAAGTTATTTTTGTTGTATTTAAGATTCACTATAAAAAGACAATGCACGGAATAGTATATCATCGAGCATATAACCGGAATAGAAGGGAAATGTTGTTTCGTATGAAAACAAATTCCGCCAAATTTGTACTGCGTCGCTGCGCCGAATCTGCACTGTGATTGGCCGACTGATGCACATTGATGGATGATTGGCCGATGGACCGTACATACAGATCATTGGTTGGTTGAACCGTTATTACGTCAGTGACAACTCACTGACCAGTTTCGGAATTTAATGGCTCACACTACTCTATTCGGTTAAATGCTCGATGTAGTATATTATTATACAATTTACTAGAAATATGCAGTAATAGTAAGTGTAAGTAGAAGTTATGTATATTATTTTAAATATAACCTACTGCAAAAAAGTGTCTGTCCTAAGTCATATCTAGATGTTGATGAGTAATGAGAATATTTACAAACATAGTTCAATAATCATTAATCTTCTCATATAGGTCAGTATACTGTCGGGGTCACTGCCCCTAGACGGTGTGACATTGTCGTGTAATCACGAAAATGACTTGTTTATTATTAGATATAACATATCAGCGACTCGAGAAAATAATAGTAATTAGATTGCATGTCGTAATGACTAATTGTCATCTTTACGTTTCTTCTTCTTTTACGCCGGGAAATGATCTGAGGCATACCGCCTGGGGAGTGGGTCTCCCCAGGTGGGTATGTGGGACTCGCTGCGCCCGAAAGCTGGTAAATGGACGCAGCTCTACCCACTAAAACCCGGCGAGTGCCACCAGTGCCGCCTTGGTGAGGTGCCCCGGATCTGTTAAGCTAACAGGGCACCTCGACGGCTAGTCAGCCCCGCAAGGGACCGACGCCACCTCCAAAGAGGAGTTGTCCCGCACCACAGAACAACCCCTCCCAACGTCGGGACAGTACAATAGGGTGAGGTTCCCATCCTCAACCCTTGCTCCCTGCTCTTTTGTCCCCTCTTCTTATAAGAGGGGTACAAAGAGCCCCTTCGGCTCAATTAGCTTCGCCCAAGGTGCTGGGCTCACCCTAGGCTACTGAGCCGCACCGCCACGACAAGGCCTGAACCATGGTGGGGGTCATCTTTAAGTATAGGAATCCAGTACGACTTTAAATCAGACTAAAGTTAATTGCGGTGATTTTTCTTTGGCAAACTTCAGTCCAGTCAAGTTATATCACTATACCTACATTTATTCTGCACATACTGTTTTAGACTTTAGGCCAATATATGAATTTGACTAAATTTTTTATAACAATAAAAGTATATTATGTAAATTGATCATTTCAAAAATTGTGTATGCTGAAATTCCTTATATACAAAGTGGGTAGTTAATAAAGAAAACACAGCAAAACCAAGATCAATTTATTTAAAAACAATCTTACAGAATACCATACTCTCGTCAAATAATACTTAACATCTTAATTATGTACTGAATGGACCTGAAGTGGGAAACATGATTTTGAACCGAAGGGATGGAAATCAAAAATGCAGTGATAAATATTTCACATTTTAATATAAAATGTGTTGTTTCATCACAGATCGTCATGACTTCGTCATTGACACTTAAAGCTATTACAATAAATGCTATAAACATACAAATAATTTAAATTTCATATATATATGTATAAAGGTCAGCCTAAACAATCATTATAACATCTTATTATAAAGCTAATTTTTATAACACCCTGTATAGACGACTACGATAAGACTGATCGCACATTTACAAGCGTCGCGCTGAGAAGTCAGCAACGCATGCACTTCTTTCTAACAACGCATTCGCCTTTGCAACGCACGCGCCTTCAGCAGACAGCAACGTACGGGTAACGCATGCGTTTCTAACATACCACACAGAATGCATTATTACGATTGAATACTATTACTGAATTGCAAAATCGAAAAAGAAATTTAACTTGCAAAAATTTCTACAATAATAAATGTAGCGATATAAAAACTCAAAAGTGAACTAATATGAATAAATACCCAATTAAAATATTGCAATTTGCTAAAAGAAAAATTTGTGAGCAAGATAAATACTATCGACATAGATTTACAGCTACAAATTTACACGTTATTTATAAAATTACACGCTTTTTTAAGCAACTTTCACTTCTTAGTTAGAGTTACTGAAATGATTTTTCTGCGTAGATAGAGAATGAACTATAGATGTGTCAACAGCGTATACAGTAAGAGATAGCGCGATACTCTAGCTATTATTACAAAATTAACTTCAATTAGGTACCTACTGATAGTAAAGGATAATAATCTTTGTACAGAATCACTAGAAACCAATTCTATTTACGTCTTCTATGATTAATACTGAAAAAATAAAAAATAAATAAGAGATACGGGTAAAAGGTTATGTCCATTATTTTTACATTTATTGATTGATATTTTTTATCAATAATAAAGTCATCAGAATCACAAGTAAGCATTCGAAACCCCGATTTTTAGCAAAACTATAATTCAACGGCCTTTTGTTCGGCGCCAATTGCAACTAGAGCCAAACATTAAAAACGTGTACGCAAACTGAGATAATAATGCACTCCGTCTCGCTCTATCATATTACTGATTTACACAGTATGTCTCTTTAATAATAACGTCTAATATATCTATGTTTTCTGCTAATTTTGACATTTGACGTCGACACGTCAAAATTGCGTGACAGTATTGTGCGAGGCGTCATTGTAACTAATGTGCGATCTTTAGATGGAATAAGTTAAATCTTTCTTCCTGATTAGATGTTTAATATATTATGAACCTAATATTAGGATAATATTTTATCATCTTTTAAATACTATTTCATCTCAGATTGTCAACAATACTTTCAGATCTGTATCTACATTTTCCTTTCGCAATTTGTATCGACTGTAACGGTTGTACACATTGTATATGTTTAAGCTGTAGGTATTTGACAGTAATTTGAAGAAGAAAAAAACTACACACACGATCAGTCCTTAATAAAATTTTGAATAACTTTACAAAAGAAGTATCTTCAGCTTAAATCTTGGTGGCCTAAGCCATATAAGGTGGACTTTCATTTTTTTTAATTCTCTGCAATTGTTACAAATTATATCTTGTATTATTATACTTATAAAAATAAAGTGCATTTTAGAACACAATCATTTTAGAATCAAAGTGAGGTTAGTCAAGAATTTTCAAGGCACGATTTAAAATTTTATCTTAAAGTAACTACTACTAGATATAACATCAATTTAATTATTTTCTATAGGCTCTTTGTCAGGATAGATTTTAAAACTCCTCGATACAACAAAACAGATTTAAGTTACCAGTGGAATAAAATAGTATATTTTATATTGAACAATAAAATTCGTGGAAAACTAAAATCTGCCATATAGATAATGCTAAAGAGATACAAATAGATATTTGATTTTTAAATCAGTAGTGGGATTTTTGCCTACGTTATTACAAACAAATTAGTTAAAATATTTTCTAGAAGATTCTTAACACTGTGCCGTCGATTACGCCTTTGCCTCCAAATCGTACATCTTTTCATCAGCATGCCTAAAAATAAAAAATAAACAAAACCTAGGATCCATTTTAAAGGGGACTGCGTCCCTAAAATCAGGTTAGTATAGATGTATATACGTGCAAAATTTAAAAATATGTTAGTGTTCACCTCACCATCACTATATGCTATTTCATACATACCACCTGCGTACTAAAAAATACTCGCTCCCAACACCGCTCGCCATATTATCTGAGCCCTCATCACTAGTGTCAACTATTATATATCTCTTGTCATCTCTGAAAATATCCATAAAAACTTCTTAGCCGTTTCGAAATTAAAAAAATAACACACAAAGCGTCCATTTTGTTTCCCGTTTGTATTTTGAATGCCGGGGCTGCGTTCGACAATGCGTGCGTATCCCAAAAGCAAAGCATATGCTTAACGTCCATAGAAGCATCTGTGTATCATTTCTAATAACATATGTATGAATATGATTTGTTTCACTACATTTAATATTCCAAGCTTCTCAAAATATCTTCTTTTATTTGTTGCCGTATGTCCGTATGTAAAAGTCAACTTACTTCTTCTTCTTTTTTCTTCTTCCTCGTCTTGTGTATTTTCATGGCGAATTCTCACGACATCAAATTGACTGATTTAATCTTCATTTGTTTGTCATTCTATTCAGTGTTTGTAGTAAGTAAATCATACGTCCTTGAGAAATTCGACGTTATGAAAATTCTTCGTTCTTCTATCATGGCGATTATAGAATAATTTATTTATGATATGGTTAGTGAAGCTCTTATATTATGTTAGTAAACCATCAACAAAGCCTATAGACTCCTAATGCGTACTATTTAAAAGTGGAAATCATAGATTTTTTTAAATAACAACAGAAAGTTAATATGGAAGAGCGAGTATTCCTGTCACAAGTATTGCTATACTTGCTAGGAGATGGTAACTTTATACCAATTTCTTATATCGGTAGAAATGAAAGTATATTATTGCTTATAATCGTAAATGCATGTTTTTAAGCAAACAACTTCACTAGGCATAGACTATAAATATATATATTTTAAACATATTAATACTTTAATCAATATTAAAAGCCAAACCCAGGTAGGTTTTGTATTATGAGAAATTTACTAAGTCAGCATCATTAACATGTCTATAAAAATACTATAGTATGTATTAGTATCAGGAGTCTCAGACAACACAAACCCACCACCGAATGCGACCACAATAGTAAACCATTATTAATCAGAGAAGTATGTAGTTTACTATTCACACAAACATTAAAAGCGTCACAAGCGAAAACACAATCACTGGGAGTCATGGAAAAATATTTGATATTTAAGGCCTTCACACACTATATCTTAGACCCTTAGCGTAGACTATATTTAAATTACATGGCTCGTACAAACATTTGAAACGAAGATAATATATCTCATTTATCATTGTAATTTTGAGCAACTAAAGTTTTATTTAATTTCAATTTACCTATCTGAATATAAGGTTATATAACATAAAAGCTATATTATATGAATAGTATTTTCTATTGTATTGCTTACACTCTTTATTTATATGACTTTTTTATATTTAATTAAATATATTAATCACTTCATTTTTATTATATTGTTATTTTTTTCTGTATCAATAAATTGAAAAAAAAATGTGTGATTTCCTTTTACCAATTAAAAATATATACTGAAAATATTTTTACATGACAACCCCAAGTTCATATACACGTCATTACACATACCTGTAGAATACGTAGTGTTGCAACATGAAGAATATGTCGAATATGAGACTGAACAGTCCCAAGCCGACCTTGGTGAGGTCACCACGGAGCGACACCCAGTCATCGTAGTTGTAGGCGTTGAGCAACATTTGCAAGACGGAGAGGAAACCGCCCACGAAGTCCAGGAATATGTTCCCGATGCTCCAGCCTATAGTCGACTTGCGCTTGTAGTTCATGTACGCCTGAAATTAGAACGATAACATATGCAGTTTTATTATGTTTACGCGTTAAATTTCAACATCCGTAGTCTTCGCCTATGCTGGGGCCCCTGGGCACACAAAAATTGGGACCCTTTTGAAAAGATAAGAAAGAGCATGTTGATGCTATGATCCAATATTTACTGTGGCTAATCGTTACAATTCAAACATACATATAAGATAAGTATGCTACTGGTCATTAAGTACTTACTTGACTAGTAGTATTATGTTTTTTTTAAAGTCATAAGGAGGCAACCGAGCAATCGGAGCCTTATGGTGACTACCGACGCCCATAGACATTCGCACAACCACAATGGGCCACGGGAAACTCACAAGCTGCACGAAACGCCACAGCATAGCTGTCACTTGACGCCGGTGTTACGTGAGCGAGACAATTACTACCCGGGTCGTGTGGGTCCAATTCTGCTTGGCATTAGCTCTTACAAAACTATTGATACAGATACTACTGGAACAACAGTACGCACATGTTTCGTATGTCAGGGCCCGTGAGGATGGGGCACAGGGCACGGGCCCCATGTGCCCTTATGGTAAAGACGGACATTCATTAATTACGTAAGGGTACTGGTGGGGCGGGGGGGGGGGGTTAAGAAAATCTCTAAATATCCTTATGTAGGGGGGCAGGGGGGGTTAAACTCATTCTTACGTAATACTTTTTATATCAAAGTTCAACATTAGGAATCTAATCCCATTTTGAATTTTGAATAGTTTTCTTCATTTTATAGTGTGTGGCTAGAGGAGGATGAGGTGCCATTAGACGTCCCTATCGAAATTCCATCTACCATTGCATCTGATGAGTTACCGATTGTCTCCGATTGGACAACATGGCTGAATAATCCATTCAGTCCGGACAAAGATTAATGACCTAACTTACCTTTCACTATATAATTTATATTTTAAAGACTAATTTGAAACTAGTCGATTATTATTCTATGCAAAGTATTATTAATTTGTAGTTTTACTGATTTATATTTGCTGACTTTAAAATTACTTAAAAAATCACTTTTAATTTTAATATTGATATTCCAAAGACTAAATAGTGGTCTAATAATAATATAGTTTTTATTTTAATCTTATAGCAGTAGACGAATATAATTTAAATTATTATTTATTTGTTGTTAAATAAATAAATAAAAATCACGTTGAACTGTAAGTTTTAGTCGAACTGATCCTTTTCTAACATTTTATTATTTAGAAGAACGAGATAGAATCTTACGTAAGAAGGGTGCGAGAAATCTTATGTATACTTACATGGGGGCAGGGGGGGGGTCAAAAATTATCAAAATTGTCCTTACGTAATTAATGAATGGCCCCGTACTGCATTTGTCTATTGACAATTGCAATGATCCAGTTGGCCGTGAATGGCGAAGGATCGGCCGTCGTGGACCAAAAAGGTTGATAATGATGATGACGATGATTGACATGATTATTTGTAACAGAATTACTTAAAATGTTTAAGGTATCTGGTGATAAAAATTAGACTGGTTTCCCGCCTACGGACTTACGTAGTCCCAGACCCAACTTCGAGCATATAACAACTTACCTGCGGCAGATACTTGATAAGCGTGATGCACAGTTTGATGTAGCTGCAGTAGTAGAGGAAGTCTAGCCAAGCGAGCTGAGCCGCGGCGCCGAGACTGGCCGTCACCAGCACCACGCAGCAGAACAGACCCAGGATGGTGCGGCCGGTCATAGACACGCGCTGGTTCTCCCTCTGGAAACGGAGTATATTTGGTTGTAATTTATTTATATAGATTGAGGAAGAGTAAGAGAGATACACAAAAAGAAAATGTTGGTTTGTTAAATATATAGAGGAAGAAAGAAAAAAGATTCGGCAACACATAAGTGTATGTTTTCGTGTTTGTTGAAAAGTCGACACGATCCAAAATGAAATAGACAACCAGATTAATAATGATTATTATATTTTTTTGTATAAAATAAGGAATTTAGAAACTTGAAACGAATTAATCATAGTTACATTAAGTTTCATGAATTGAAAGTTGATTAAACAAATAAAATGTCAACATTTGAAATTTGTGCTATAAGTATTCAAGATATTATAGTTTTTTAAGTTCAGTAACAGCTATTCCGATTGGTAGATATAAATATGTCTACCAATTATTCGTATACTTATTGTATAAAGCAAAAAAAACTTTTGTTTTGTTGCAAGCTGATGTATCAAGGACGGTCTACAGTCCTAAATATAGGAATAGAAAAAAAAAATATTCAGTAATCCATACATACATGTCACCGTAGTACTGATAAGACGTGTCAAACACAAAATGTAACATGGTAATTAAAAAAATCTATTACGAGGTAAAATATAATAAAAAAACAGACAAATCAGGTATAAATCAAACCTAACTATAAAACAACGGTGTTATCATCTGCAAAGCAGTGCGATGTAAGGAGCAAATGTTGGATACATTGCTGACCATAGATTTAGAATTTTTTTCGACTCAAAAAGATCCACGAAGCGTGGGTCACTGTTTTTGCGAGTAAAAAAGAGGCCATAGCGTCCCAGTCTGTTTTACATTAAGCTGTATTTTGTGAATTTTTCTGTTATTCGTGCGATAAAAATTCAAAACATTAAATTGCAACTATGGTGTGCGATATTAGAGTATATAGCGTATATAATATATTATTAGCGTATAGTCTGCAAGTGAACGTGACGTTACAAGACGTAATAACCCTCATAATAACCCTAAAACATACACTACACTCACACATGTATATATAATTTTTGTCACGTCCCCCAGCCGTCATTGTATATCTTGTACATCCTAAATCTATGTTGCTAACGGTGCCAATAATGATCATTCTACCCTCACCAAAATAAACTGTATATATTACCTCATACACGAAGCACTGTACAATAGTGACGAGGGTGGCGAAGGCGGCGTGCAGCGAGAAGAACACGTCGTTGAGCTGGACCGGGTTCAGACTACGGGGATGGCGAGAGAAGTATTCGTCCTGAAAGTTACAATACACTCATTAGTAGCTGCATCGGTGTAATCAGGCCGCCAACGTCCAGGCCGTGTATCGTTGCTGTGTCTCCTTCAACCGGTTGCTATATAGATGGGACTGAATAAATAGTTTGTAGAGAGTAAAGAAAATTCACCCTCGTAAGTACCCAATGCATCTCCCACGATCCGTATACCCGGAGGTGGGCAGGTAAACTGGATAGTGGTGGATACAGTTATTAGTATCGTCGACGTCCTCCCCAAAGTCCACCTTATGGAAGCCTTCCCATGTTTTCCGGCAAGCGGTCACCACTCTAAGGCCTTCACGTCTCATGATAATGTATCGTACAATATTTAATACTACTTTTTTATGGTACATGTATCCGTATTCGAACAGACGAAGCAGCTGTTTATAAGTGGGCAATACCGTCCATTTACAAGTTCATTCGAACTTATCCAGGTAACCCATTCATACCTTGCCTATCCTGAGACGTAAGATAGGTACAACACCAGCGCACAGCACCGGTAAAACTATATTTTTTAAATACTGCAGTCTGGGTCAGTAATACAAAAAACTGCTCTGAGGTAAGTTCTAATAATCTCACGCGCTAAGCATCCTTTTAAATATTTCACATATTATTATTGAAGTGAAACTTCTTTGCGCGCATGAGTCACGAAAATGTGCAACGTTTTTGTCCAAGAAGAGGGAGAGAGTGATCGAGACCGATTGGTAAAGATTAGAGAGTGAGAAAGGACAAACGTAGCATGAAGCACATAGCCATGGAGTGAGAGTAGGGAGCTAACGAGGGAGAAAGATCGAGAGAGAGAGTGAGATAGAGCGAAAGTCTCATCGCTAGTCTCGGAAATTTAAAGCTTTAGATAGTTTAGATTAGTACAAGTATAAACGAGATAAAAAAAGGGTTTGCCAAATAAGTTTCACTTCTGATATGTGTACTTTTATTTTTATAGAAAGAGGGATAAACAGGCAGTCGGTTCACCAGGTAAGCAATCGACGTCAGATCACTGGTTGGTTGAAATGATATTACGTCAGTGACCAATTACTGACCAGTTTCGAAATGTTATGGCTCGCATTACTACTCTATCCGGTTATATGCTCGATAGAAATCACCAACATCCAAAGACACTCGCTATCGAAACTTTTGCAGGTAAGGCACTTGCAAAATTAGTTGATAAATGATAGTAGACGTATAGCCTACCTGAATATCCTTGGAGAAGTACAGTCCACAGTTGAACAGCGAATACATAGTGAAGCCCATAATATTCAGCGCTAGGAAATCGAAGTTGAGTCCCACCACGCTCTGCCGCTTGAAGTTGATGTATATTTGCGGGTAGAAGGACACAGACCACGCGACGAAGTATATCCAGCCCATGATGTAGGATATGATGTAGATGTCGTTTGAGTGCATCACGGTTACGCGCATGAATATGGAGTCGAGACTGAAAAGTAATACGTAACATATGTAGGAAAGGGTAATGAATATGTTATGGACCTGATGATTACTACATGGGATAATAGCAATAGCCTGTCTAAGAAGTGATGCCCTGGATCAGCCATCTTGATTGATCAGCCGGTAGCGAACTTAATGATGAACACCTAACTACTTATATTATAAAGTAAATATAAAACATAGAAAACTTGCCATCACATCACATTTACATTGTGAGGGGTCTGATATCTCGAGACCTGGGTATCGCCTTGCTTATTTATTCCTTCCTGCTTTATTGTACTCTAGACAGAGGGTCAAGGCAATAGCTGGCAATAAGACCTAACTACTTGCACCTAGTTCTGACACAATTAGGAACGCGCCCGAGTAACATGGGCCACATTTATTTAAATTCATTAGTGTATCTCTTCCACGAATCTTCATATCACATAAATAATAAGTCCATTTCAGCTGACATAATATCCACTTGCTGGGTTGTTAGTCGGAAATCGTTTTCTAGATCTACTATTTTTATGCTTAAAAGCACTCACTTTACAATCCCCGTGGGCGTCACATTGAAAGTGACCTCGGAGTGTCCCGGGTTGTTCCCGTAGGCGCTGATCTTATGTTCTATCACGGCCGAGGTGTTGGGGTTCTCTGTGCCGGCTATCACCAGGACAGGCGGTACATACGTCACTATGTCCGGATGTTGAATGGTCGCTGACACTTGCAACGTTGTGTTGTATTCACCTCTGGAATGTAATTAGGTAAATTAAATACTAGTATAACCCTTATGTCTTACAGCTAGGCAGGAGTCTTCTAGAAAGCAGTCTAAAAGGATTTTCAGCCCAATGCGACCTTATTTCAATCAATACACCTCCAGAACTTGTTTTTAAAGTAGTCATGGGTAGCATAAGCATCCTTTTTTATAGAAGATGATGGTAGGTGATAAGCGATACCAACCCGACGCCAGGAGGCCGTGTGGTCGCAGACTGCACGGTTGGCGGGGGGCAACCCCCCACTTTTATAAACCAAGAGTGAGCCAAATGGGCTCACACTAATCCGATGTAGCATTAGGGCCTTCGAGCCGTTAGCATAGATCCATCCAAAAAAAAAAAAAGATAAGCCATATCCACCAGACACTACACTAGAGGATTAGCAGGTGCGTTGCCTTTCAAATCTGAGTATGCTCTTTTTCTTCTAAGGAGTCTAAGTAGTATCGGTTTGGAAATACCGTCGGTGGTAGTTAATTCCATATTGTAGTCGTGCGAGGCAGGAAATGCCTTAAAAATCGAGTCGTTGTGAATTTCCGGACATCGAGGTGGTGTGGGTGAAATTTCTCATATGTCCTTTCCCCATATATACAACCCAGCACGGGCCTCCTTGAAAAAAGCAAGGGTTGAGTCATAATTCGCTTATGTGTTATTTCAATGCAGCATGAAGTATTTTACACAACTTTAAAAACATGACTACTTCAACCTAAAAACCGACAAGGCATCTGTAAATCCTATGGTGTAGCGGGTGTCTATGGATGTCGCTTATCACTTACCATCAGGTGAAAAGAATGTTCGTTTGCCCCCTCTCTTTAAAAAACCTAGGATTAAACATGACATCTTCCATTGCAAATATTATATTAATGGATGGAAAAATTAAGTGTTATCATTTATCTAGTAGGTACTTTAATAAGCAACGCGGAAGATTCTAGATTATCTAGAAGTCAGGCAATCTTCAATTTCACATGAAGTGGAAGTGGGGCTCAGTAGCCTAAGGTGAGCCCCGCATCTTGGGTGAAACAAGTTTAGTCGAGGGAGCTACTCTTTGTACCCCTGTTATAAGAGGAGGGTACAAAAGAATAGGGGGGACAAGGGGCGAGCCCCGACGTTGGAAGGGGTTGTTCTGTGGTGCGGGACAACCCCTCTGTGGAGATGGCGTCGGTCCCTTTGGGACTGACTAGCCGTCGGGGTGCCCTGTTGCTCAAAAGATCAGGGGCACCTCACCAAAGGCGGTATTGGTGGCACTCGCACACTTTAGTGGGAAGAGCTGCGTCCACCTTACCACTTTTCGGGCGCAGCGAGTCCCACATACCGCCTGGGGAGTCCCCACTCCCCCGCGGAATGCCCCAGAGCATTTCCCGGCGCAAGGAATAAAAGGCCATTTCATAAATCATAAGGATTGGAAAGTGTTGGTATACTCGATATCAAGGAAACTGTCATCGTCATCATATGAATCACGATTTTCATATATAAAATACAAAAATCAGGTTATTCAACGAAGGGACGGGAAAATCCCTATAACAGGTCCATCGTTACCAACGCATAGGAATTTCCTGTTCTTACCTTACCATAAATGAACCTATATGTTACACTAGCTTTTGCCGACCGTCACATCCTTGTAGGTAGAGTCGGTTGCTTAGACATTTGGGAATGAAATAAAATATAGTCTGTTAGTTCCAAGAGCCAAATAACTATAAAACTTAGTTAAGTAATTAAAGAGATTACTGTCGCCATAAATAAAATACTCCTCATATTTATAAGACCCGGACAGACGTCTCACCAGAGACAACAGCGCCACATATTGTGCCAGAAACTTTACTATCTCTCAAAGGAGAAAAACTGCTGTGCAAAATTTGTGCCGAGTCATTAAAATCGATTCAGTACATAAGGAGTTTACACAGTTCACAGTTGCGGACAAACTACTACTCGACTGTTTAAGTAAGACGCCATGCTGTTTTGCAGTCGAATTGGGCACGATCTGGGTGGTACCTCTCACTCACATAACACCGGCGTCAAGTGACAGCTATGCTGTCGCGTTTCGTGCAGTTTGTGAGTTTCCGATGGCCCATTGAAGGGGTTAGGGAAAGGAGGGCATCTGCATAACTGTTGGTTGTGCCGATGTCTGTGGGTGTTGGTAGTCACCGGCTTTGACTGTTCAGTTGCCTTCTTATGACATAAACAAAAAAAAACATATATACATGACATGAGCTACATGACACCGGGTTAGGTGTCATGTAGCTCATGTCGCTCATGTTATGCTTATGTTATCATGTATGTTGTCATGTATGTATGTTATCATGTAGCTCATGTTACCGTCGCACCTAACCCAATTCTGGTGGGAGCTCTGTGGTCTGGTTGACAATGCACGTTACGTCAATCCCACAATACCCAAAAACCCCAGCTCCCATGACACATTTTGTTAAAGTAGGTAACTGTTAAGCTACTTGCAACATTTTATATAACAAAATTTAAGGATTGTCTTAGAAACAATAATAATTATTATTATTACTATTATTAGAAACATATGGGAATAAAAAACACACTCGAGCTGATTATTAAAACGATCTGAATAATAGCGACCTAGCCGAGGCAGAAGACTGCCTTGCCTTTTCCCAACCATGTTGGGGTCGGCTTCCAGTCTAACCGGATGCAGCAGGATACCAGGATTTTAAATCGAGCGACTACATATCTGGTCTCCACAACCTAGTAACTAGGTAATACGATACTTCGTGGTGAGACTGTATGTCAGATTTTCAGGCTTCTGAAGACCCGTAACGACTGTCAAAATATCCGCGAATGACAGCAGGTGTTTTCCGAGGCACGGAGTCTCGTTATGTAAACACGGTCATTCATCCACGGACCAACCCCGGCAAGCGTGGCTTAACCTGATCGATCCGTGCGGCTGTTTTTACTCAGCCACGAGCTCCTCCAAATCAGTACTAACCAGAGAGTCCAGGGAATATTGATGACGTCATACTACTATAGTTATTTAATTTCTTTCGCGAAGACGAAGAACTAAAAAATTAAACTAAAGAAACAATCGGACTAAAAGACATACAGAAAATTATTGTCAGTCTTTAATAGTCACAATTTTCAATTGTTCTATCTCTTATTGTATCTACTATAATGTGCGGCGTCATGTCTTTGTTACACGGAGAAAGTGTATTTCATGATTTTTGATAGCTACCTATATTAATATCTTATCCATTACTACCCCACTATCACCGCTATCTCTTATCTCGTACAAGATCTGGCACTGATAAAACCACAATTAGTTCAGCGTTTCAAGGTTGTCTGTTAATACTTTTCGTATATTTTGACTTTAAAATTTACTCTTATTTTTTCTTACGAGTTATGAAGTACTCGAATACATAATCAGCTGTTGCTTCGCCCGCGCTTACTTAGATTTAGGATACCTTTCCAGTGATGCAGAGTAGCGATTTTTAATACTGTCATTGGTTAATTCACGGTCCGCTTCTCTCCAGTCCTGGTCTGCGTCAGTGTAATCAAACCTTACACCCGTATTAGGACACCAAATAACCATTGCTAAATATAAAAACGACATATCCAAAACGGTTCACCCGCTTAAGAGCAGCAGTGCCACAGACAGACTCAGAGTAGTCAAATTTGTCCCAGGGATTCAGAAAAATTGCAATATAAAGTGGGCGGACCCGTTGGCAACAACTAGTATTTCCACACTTACACTTGTACGAAGTTGAAGAACCTAGTCTCGTCCACCAGCAGCATTATATCTGACAAGTCTGTGTACATCTTCTCCAGTTGACACTGTCCAAGCGGCAAGACTGAAACACACATACAAGTAATGAATACACGTCTTATAACGCACATACTTTTTTTTACAAGTCAATATAGGCAACCTAGAATGAGTTATCTGAGCTATAGTGCTCGGAACTGGTTTGTTAACTATTTAACTTTGTTGTTGGTTTGTTAACTAGTTAAATTATTATACTCATCGTACACCTAGCGGTGGGTACCACTAGGCGTACGATGAGTATATTAATATATATAATAATAATATCAACCCTTATATGTCCCACTGCTGGCCACGGGTCTCCTCCTCGGAATCAGGTGAGGAGGGTTTTGGGCCATAGTTCACCGATGCGCTGGCCCAATGCAGGTCGGTGAACTTCACACACCTTCAAAGACTTTTAATCTCATCAGGCGCAGGTTTCCTCACGATGTTTTCCTTCACCGGGGAGCAAGCGATGGCCTTACGTTCAGGTGCATGTAGAAATTTAGAAAAATCCATTTCTAGGCATCACAGGGGGTCAGGATCGAACCCGGACCTCTCGGCTCTCATTCAAGAGGCCGAGCCCATACCCACTAGGCCATCGTCACTGTACGACGAGTATGTGATGATATAATCATAATCAAAAGCCAATTTCCATCCACTATTGGTCATAAGCCGATCAAATTCTAAGACCACTTTTGTTACTTTCATCCAACTCCACTGTACTATTAAGATCTAATAAGCAAGCTGAACGGACCTCCGTCTTATGGAACATTATCATTATTCATTAATAATCTGTGTTAGTTTACCTATCCTTATATTATAAAGAGGTAAAGTTTGTGATGTTGTAGGGGGAGGATTTTGAAAATTCTTTTACAAAAAAATTTTTATCAACAAAAAATAAAATAACTAAAAAGTAATAAAATAATCGCGTTTCTTTAATATTTGTGTCTACAACTAATAATAATCTAGTTCTTCTACTAATGTACAACTGTTGCGTTTACCACGTCATTATTGTTACTTTTGGAGCCGGTGTCAGCTAAGTTGCAAAGTTGTCATCAGTATAAATTAATTAAATTCAATCACAAGGTAGCTGTTGTAAACTATTTAGGAGTTCCTTTAACTGAGATCCGTCTTCATCATCAGACCCCCAATCACAGTTACAACCTATCTAGGTGTAAAGTTCTCATCAATACAAATTAATCCAGCCCAAACACAAGGTTACTGAAGTAAATCGTCGAGGAGTTCCCTCGACTGTCTTCCAGCTCCAGCATCAGATCGACTCTAAACCTTCATTAAATTGTAGTGCTTTAAAATGCTTATTTAAAAAAATATTAATCACACTAGTCGCTCCTACGATTTTCGAAAGTTCTCCTCGATTTCTCTAGAATGCGATCATCAGATCCTGGTTTCCTTATCATGGGACCATTTGGCAAGTATACTCTTTCAAACAAAAAAAGAATTTTGAAAATCGATCCACAACTGACGGAGAAATCGGTGTACATACATAAAAAAAAATACCTCTAATCTGATAACTCGACGTTAACGTGGTATTAATCAACATTTATTTACCTGTAAGGAACATCATGATGAGGCCATAGCTTATCTTATGACTAGACACTCCGACCCGCTGTCTGTTGACTGAATTCGAGCGCGCCATCTTTATATTTTATCTGTGAACAAAAGACATGACAATTAGTTTTGGGCTTCATTCCCCCTATATCTTTTAGTTATCATGGTATTTTCTGGTCTATTGGTCAGTACCACTCTACCACTAAAACTAGCATAGGTACTTATTCCCATAACATACATTGTTGATGGTCTAAGAGTAGGGAACGACAATTAAAAGCCAGACAATATTTCTCTCTATATTCTATCTCTTTTAATTTGACATATTATGTTGTAAAAATGACGAAATACTTAAAACATTTGTAAAGAAATTTTGAATGTTAGATACTGTACTACGTGCTTTTTTCAATAAAATGAAAGAGTTTCGTCAGTTGTCTGTGAAATATCCACCTGTGATGTTAACAATTAAACGGTATCAATCGTACTGCGGTAGAAAATATCGTTACCTTGAAACACACGCAACCCCTCTATAAAACGATAGCAATCATGAAAATAACGAGAAAACTTTATGGCGCGTAAAATTTTCTGACAAATAAATACGTAATAATTGTTTTATGTTTGAATATTAACAGATTCCTATTTGATACCGAGTTGTAGAAGATACAAAGAGCGATGGATGAATGTTAACGTTGTATGGTAAGAATAGCTAGTTGTCAGAAGCACTAAAAAGGTTATATTATGAACTAGCTGTTGCCTGCAGCTTCGCCCGCGTTACTCAACTCCTATAAGTCACAGCGTGATGTTATATAGCCTATAGCCTTCCTCGATAAATGTGCTATCTAACACTGAAAGAATTTTTCAAATCGGACCAGTAGTTCCTGAGATTAGCGCGTTCAAACAAACAAACAAACAAACTCTTCAGCTTTATAATATTAGTATAGATATATTGTACGGGGTCCCACGGATGGCATGGCCGTCATCCGTGGGTTTAGATAGAAAGTAATAATTAATATATTCCCTATAGCACTTATTTTCAAAACTATACGTATCAACTAACCATTCGTGCCTTTTTCCGGCTGACGCAGGTTAATGCTTTGGCATGATCCAGGGTTAGCTCGCGTAAGGCTCCTGGACCTGTGTGGGGGTCTCGCACTGGGGAATGCACTGCCCCACTAAACCACCTGCGAGCGTCAGCCGCTTTTTAAGGCTCGATCTGCAGGCAACAGGATCACCTGAGTGATAGGCTGATCAGTTTTAACTTAAACAAAGTAATATCTTTGTTGTCTGTATTACGCAGGTATTGCCGGATCCATTGTCTCCAACATAATTCCACTAAACATCCTCTATTTACAAACAATATTTGTAGCTTTGTCATTTACTAATACAAGAACTAGAATGCCATGCTTACTATAATGACAATATCAGACGAATTGATAAATTATTAATGTATGGTGCAGTATGGTGTCCTTAAATTTATCCTTAAATGTACAGATGTCCGATAGCATGTAATTTTTTTATGTTAGAAAGATACGCCGGGAAATGCTCTGAGGCACCCCACTGGGGAGTGGATCTCTCCAGGCGGGTATGTGGGATTCACTGCGCCCGAAAGGTTGTAAGGTGGACGCAGCTCTACCCACTAAAACACGGCGAGTGCCACCAATGCCGCCTTTAGTGCGGTGCCCCGGATCTATTGATCAAACAGGGCACCTCGACGGCTATAGTCCCTCAAGGTACCGACGCCACCTCCAAAGAGGGGTTGTCCCGCACCACAGAACAACCTCTCCCAACGTCGGGACAATACAATGGGGTGAGGTTCCCATCCTCGCGCCTTGTTCCCCTGCTCTTTCGCCCCTCTTCTTATAAGAGGGGTACAAAGAGCAGCTCCCTCGGCTTAATTTGCTTCGCCCAAGGTGCTGGGTTCACCTTAGACTACTGAGCCCCACCGCCACGACAAGGCTTGAGTCTTGGAGGGGCGTGACAGCGTAGTTTTATCCTGAAAAAATCTTACGGGAACTACGCAGGTGAAACAGCGGTGACGTAAAAGTAAAGAGGTAAAGTTTAGTCTCTACAAATACTAATTTAGGTACGTAATTACACTGAGTGACTACGATACTGATATGGTATTAAATCTAAGTTAACGCAGGTGAAGCTACAGCTAGTATGGAATAAAGTTAATAAAGGTTTTTATTTTATTGATACTGGTTTTCTTCTGGTTCTTTTGTTCAATATATATTGGTATAATAAACAAAAGAAAATCAACGTTCACGGATTTTATTCCATTATAATCAATCCAGTTGTTTCATTAGGAGTGAAATTCGCGTAAACATTAGAAAACCATACATCATTGCTACATAAATACGGCTTCATCAGTCCTTGTCAAGCTATCGGTAAAAGTATTTTCCCTCATTGATCCCGAAATGCTCGAAATGAGTAAGTTTATTATTTAACCGAAACGACAAAATAGATATCATCAAATACAATATGTACTTACATAAAACATATAACCGATCTATTTCAAATATTCGAAAAGTACACTTCGTTTAAAATAAGTGCTTAACACAGATGGATTAACTTAAAACAGAAAGATATCTTATTTTGTATTAATCTTTTGTACCTATAAATAATAAATAAAATTAATTCATTAGTAGTCCGTAGAGCGGTAGCATGCTCCAGTGAAAGAGCCAAAATGGAGAAGAGCATTCCATGTAGGTACTATCACACCCCAGTGCCGCCAAGACTTAGTCGTAGCCGTAACAGTTTCGCCGGCGTCCTTCCTCTTTCAGAAGATAGAAGATCGATCACAGGCTAATCAGACTGTGGCGAGACAGAATTTAGCTCCCTACGCCATTTGTTCCACCGTCCGAGAATCTTCCACCAGGACACGAGCTACCGTGACCAACCTGGAAGTGCTTGAACAAGGACAATTGTGTCCGGTGGGGATTCACAGACCCCTCAAGAGCAGAGTGCATATGCGGTGCAGTTCCACAAACAATGGATCATCTCATATTGTGTCCTGCGTGGCCTTTCACCTGCACTTTACAGTTCTTACCTAATGGACGCTACTCAGAACGCAATACTCGAAGCCGAGTTCTGCGCGGACAAAATTTAGGTAGCCATCCCGATAATAAGACGAATAAAATTAACGTGATTTTGGTATAAATACAATTGTAGTGGAATGCGAAATGATAAATGAATAATTTATATTTTTGTAGTTTCTGCCTAGCTGTCTGAACGTTTGTCTCGAATATATACTCTAATCAAGCCTAAAAGAATTCAATGAAAACAGGCACTGCCATTTTTAACCGACTTCATAACATGAAGCTTCGTGTATATTCCATTTATCTCTTAGGGTTCTGAAGAAGAATCCCCACCATGGTTCAAGCCTTGTCGTGGCGGTGGGGCTCAGTAGCCTCGGGTGTGCCCAGCACCTTGGGCGAAGCAAATTGAGCAGACGGAGGTACTCTTTGTACCCCTCTTTTAAGAAGACAAAAGAGCACGGGGACAATGGGCGAGGATGGGAACTTCACCCCATTGCACTGTCCCGACGTTGGAAGTAAAAGACAGTACGTAAAAGAAGAAAAAAAAGGGTTCTGAAAAATAATAAATATAGCTCTTTTACTTACTCTATATAAATTTGACACAAATCATGTGAGATTTTGCTTATTACACTGCAATCCTTAAATAAGTAGATAGCTGACGATAAGTAGGTAATCTCATGCATAAGCGATATTCAAGACTTTCAGACTTTCAATCTTAGTCATTGTACTTAAGTGTAGTTATTGTACGACTTGGCATCGGTTACACATCTGTGATTTTACATTGAAAACGCGCGTGACCGGTATGGCAAGCGCTGGCAATGATCGAGCCTTGGTGAACGGCTTTTTATTGATGGCGGTATATTGGTCATAACTAGTAACTAAGATTATAAACGGCAAAGTTTGTATGTATGGATGTTTCATATTTGTTACTCTTTCACGAAAAAACGAGTGAATGGATTTTACATACAGAATAACATATAGGCTATAATTTATCCATGTACTCCCACGGAAATGGGAAGTACGCGGGTGGAACCGCGGAGCGCTGCAATTTGGTCATATTGAGAACAAAATAAGATTTCGAACTATAAGTTCTAAACTGTTTTGAAATAAAAAGTTTACACATTAACATGGGATACTTCAATCGATTCGTTTCATTTGTGTACCTAAGTCTTTTTAAGCATAACCATTAATTTCCATATACGAACTAGTAGTTTACTTAAAAGGACATTTCTCTATAGAAAAACTTTTGGATAAGTATACAAAAATACACTGATAAGCAACTTATAAGTACAGTGACATAATTGTAACATAACTAAGAAAAATCTGGGGGATTACTCTTGACACTCGATCCTATTGAGGATTGGATCAAGAACTTGTCAATCGGTACTCTTGTACGCTACACTAGCGTACGATTTGACTCAATCACAGTGGAATTTTATGTAACTAATTGAAATTGGGATTCCTCAATAAGAAGACGATCTCCGTGCGGTGGCCGGTCCGTGTTGGATGCGAGTGGCAAGGGATCGGCCGTCGTGGCGTTTATTGAGGCCTATGTTCATGAGTGGACGGATAGAGGCTGATGATGATGATGATTGTATTATGATAACATTTCCACAAGGACAAGGAATATTTGTTTTTCTCGACAGATGTTTATATTTGAGAGTATGGTGTTCAATATATCTTAAGTAATGGATATTTCGATGTTGATTTTTATCGGCCATCGTCACAATCATCATCAGCCGTTACAGAACCGCAACTAATAGGTGATAGATGTTCGGTTTACTGAGTTTGTTTCGCCGGTTCACTTCACTGGGATCGCGTGTCATATATTCAATTGATCTTTAATGAGTTTATTTAATGTAGATTATTCACAAACACAATAGAAGTACATACCTAATTAAATAAAAGTTATTTTGATTTTGAGTAAAAGATCACGAGCCGATGATTATTTTGATAGATTTTAATTTTAAATTAGTTATATTTTCACTTCAAAATGAATAATTTATTACCTAAAACCGCCGTTGTTATGAGTAAAAGCTGGTTCGGAACCAGTTCAAACACTGGTTCTCAGTTGCACCGATTTACATGTTTTAATAAAACTGGTCAATTGCCACTGGTGGTATAGGACCACTCCATAAAAGTCAAGACGATTTCTTGATGTCCAACATCATCATCAGCTTTCTTATAATGGAAGCCGAGACTGTTGCGTTCAATTGAATTGACTATTTATATACCGACCGAGACGACAGACCGTTACATCGTGGATGAAAAATAAATCAACAATAAAAAATAAATAGTTCAGTTATTCATCTTTTGCCGTACATAACCTTGTTTGACAAGTCTTAACTCACCACTGAGTTATGAAAAAAATTGCAGTGTGCCATTTGGTCCAACATGAACACATAATGTGGGTGTTGTTTGTAGTATATATCGCCTATTAGTTGCGGCTTTTCCACTGAGTTTGTTTCGCCGGTTCTTCTCAGTGGACTTACCTTGGAACCGGTGGTAGATTCAATTGACGTTCAAAAAGATACTGTATTAGTACGATTTTGAATATAAAAAATTGATTTTGATTTTGAGTAGGACGGCAGGTGAATGAAACATGAAAGAGAAATAATTATTTTAGAAATCGTATTTTAATATAGGTCCATGGCATATTAATTTAAACGATTATTATTCGCAACATATAATACCGGGTGTATTTGGAACGCTTGCGAAAACAAAGAGGTATGATAGTGTTGGCATAGCCTGACATGATAAAGTGAAAAAAATGCGTTTTCTTTTTTTTTTGTTGCCTTTTTTTTGTAAAATCCGGTTTAGTAAACATAATGTTACAGGAATTTGATGATAATGCTTTAAAATAATGGTTTTTTGAAAAAAAACAGCAATGTTTATGGTTCACGCCGGCTAGCGGACTGAATCAGCTGATAGCGTTCGCCGCATGCACGAGGTGAACGAACTCCCGCACCGCGCGCGTCTTCAGTGCGCCCGCTAGTCGCGCGTCTCGCGGTTAGCATGACTGCATAGTGTGTATACATTACGGGTTTGCAAAATACACAAGTCCTAAAATTTTCTTTAAAAAACGTTTCGGAGATAAATGGTTATATTATGCATTATATAGTATATAAATAGTATATTATTAGGGTTTAATCTTCGCAAGCGGTCCAAATACACCCGGTATTAATAGTGACGTGACTCCACCGCGGCGCATGGGGAGACTACGCACGATTGTCAAGTTTAAAAGAAAATGTATGTGATCGTTTCCACTGCAACTCAATAATTCGCTTCGCATTATTGGACATTATCTTGTACCTAATTGACATTTTAGGACACGTGCGTAGCCTCTAGAAGAATCAATTAAAACTATAGAGAACCGAAGAGGAAATATGATTGGTCACCTGATACCGTCATTAAACAACATCATAGAATATTATTACGGGTGCTTACCGCGTTTAAAGATAAGGTAAGCACCCGTAATAATATTAATATAAATATGAATAGTGATCGCGTTAGTTTAAAACAATATATATAACATCATAGAAGGAAGGATTGCGGGAAAGAGAGGAAGAGGTAGACCGATGAGAACTTATATGGAACAGATAAAGGAGAAGGTACAGGTCGTATCGTATCAGGAGGTGAAGATATCGGAGAGAAGGAAGGATGACTGCTCTACCGACAAGATCAAGGCTCTTAAATAGAGAGAGAGAGAGAGTGAGAGAGAGAGCGTAGCTTCTGCGTGCGCCGCGGTGCCGCGCCATTCAGGAAGTAAGAATAAATCATTTACACGTGCCATTTTTTTAAACTCTAAGAACCATTACTAGAACAGTTCCAAAGAAATCTAGACGACCGAGATGTAATTAACCCGATTAAGGTGAAATAATGCCCTAGATCCTGCTTGGAGGACGTTTTTCTACACATACGTTTTCTATAATCATCAGTATCAGTACCCATCCACTGGTAACTACGGACTTTAACTGAACGCCTAAACTACAAATAGATATGATCATCATGGTCATATCTATTTTTATGTAGCTACTGTTACTAGGGGACTATCGCCACATCTAATCGCAGATGTTCCTAAGAGTTTCATCTATTGCAATCCTTCAAAATTAGCTTTACCACTCATATGGCTTTGTTTTCCTGTGCTTAATAATTCAACATAATATTTAATCATGCATCGGTGGTCATAAGGTAAGGGTTTTAGACATAGTGCTTATATGAGTGTATTTATTGCCTCAAAAGTGGTACATTGATAAACTCAATAACACAATAAATTTAAAGCATTTTCAGTGCTGTACAAAATAGGATTGAACTCCCCACCAGATTATACATCAATCTAAAACCACACAGCTATCACTGACCTTTCCGATACTAAAATTAAATATACACGTGTTTTATCAGCATACGTAATCGGATGCTTATAAACTTAGTGCCATTTTATCGCATTCTCCCGTGTAACAGGTAACTCACGCATACTATGTTTATTAACCGATTCAACGCCTTGTCCGATAAAGAATTGTGATGTAATTTCCTTTTTTATTACTATTATTACATTTGTAAAATTTTTAGTCGTCATCAATGTGGCATCTCATTCACTTGTGGCTTATCCTGAAACATATGATGGGAAGTCTCGGTGCCAGTAATTATTAACTGGTCCTGCCCTTTTCACAGTAAATTAAACTGTTTCACGGGAAAAGCAAGCAGGATGGTGGTACCCAAGCAAATATTGAAACTTTTTAGTACCAAAAACTTTTAATATTATTTATTATCCTTACATTGGTAAGGCCTTCTTACCTTTGATTTAGTTTCGATGTAACTTATCGATTATACCTAAGGAAGGATATAAGCCACCAAAATAATCACTCTAACTACAAATACTAAGCAAATCAAATTGCGGACAATAGCTAGCTATTACAAACTGTACCAAAAGTGTCAGCTTACATCACCCGATATGATGACCGGATCAACACATCAGGCGTATTTCGGTAAGGTAACACTGCAATTGTCGTAAGTAGTTAATGAGATTAAGTGGCAAGCACTGCCCACAGACCACCGGTACAAAGGCTTCGCTCAGCGAGCTATCTGTGTCAGGGTTTGAGACCTGTTCTGAGGCGCTGTAGAAATGTTAAGAACATCAAGTTAAGTAGTTAAGGACACGGCTTTTGCAATGATCACAGGTTCGTTGTACTTTAGTTATACGAATATAAACATGTAGAAAATTTGTAGGTCATACATATTATCTTATCATAATCATCAGCCTTTATCCGTCAACTGCTGAACATAGGCCTCCTTCAATGAACGCCAAGACGACAGATCCCTTGCCACTCACATTTCTATCCACGGTAAAATTTTTGCAATATGAATCTGTTCATAGGATAGTTATTTCATATCATATTTTTCCGTTATTTATCCGGCTACGGCAAAGCAGAAATCCAGGATTATGATTTTAACAATGTATGTGTGTTGGTATATTGATTTTGATAAATCGATTCGTTATTATGACTGGTAACCGGAATCTAGGACTGATAACAGGTATAGCTGGGCACAAGACCGTTAAAACGTTAATTGTAAATTAACGAAGTTAACTTTTTGAATAACGGATTAACATATTTTTAATTAAATTTTAAATATTGTTAACCGACTCATTAACTTCTGTTAACTCAAGGAGAACTTAATCATTGACAAATTACCTAATAATTTCTTATAGAATATCGCATGGATTAAACTGAGAAAGGTGTTTTCACCTTCTCCATACATAATATTGCCATCCTATCAGACCTAGCGAAGGATGGCATTATTATGCATGGATATACATTACATTAACAACTATTACAATCTTTAATAATTTTATTAGTTTTTATGCCCAGCTTCAAATTCTAAGCAATTTTGGTCACAAGTTAAATGTAAATGAAGTTTAACGCTTTGACGTTTAACTATTAACGAAGCTAACTTTTCTATTAACCATGTTAACCATTTGATTAACGGTCCCCAGGAAACTGTCATTCTTCGGAACCCGTGATTTGGGCACTTAAAGATCTAATGTTGTACAAACTACAGCAATCAAAACTTAACAATATACATTGATCAACAGAGAAAACAATCACCCAATTCCGAACGATCAATTAATCCAAATATAATTGTCAATTCATATGACATTGCGGGCATTAATCTGCATGGGTTACAATCAACATATCGATATGCGGATCATGTGTTACTTATGTAAATGCAATACGGTGTACCATGCTGTGTTACATTAGCGTGTACACCAGCCTCGAATGTCAATAAATAATTGGGTCAAATGCTTTTTAACATATAATTATAATTGATGAGACGATTATAGCATGATATTGTTCTCATACCTCATCCAAATTTTTCTTCCCATCAATGCCTTGAGGTCTCCTTTTTTAATCTTTAGCTAAGTCCACAATCGGGTCTCTATTTATTTCTATTTCACTTATCAATATCAGGCACATTAAGTTTTTTACATGTTATTTTGTCAGGGATATTATTTATATATAAACATCAATTTTAGTTGTATACAATCAGCATCATCTTTTTCCTTATCAACTTTACATTTATCATACAGTTCACAGAATAGGAAATATTAGATGCGGCATAAAGATAGGGGGCAACGCATCTGCATAATTACTTTTGGTTGTGCGGATGTCTATGGGCGCCGGTAGTCTATGGTGACTACCGGCGACTACCGGCTCCGACTGCTCGGTTGATTCTTTATGACATAAAAAAAGTTAAAGTCACTTTTGTAGAAGGGCAGGACTTTATTGCATTACTGTTAAGTTTCTTTTTATTGTCGTGCACGAGTAACGTGATTTTTGTGCGCATAACACGTGACTCAAACGTGTTTAAATACATAAAGTCATGGCCACTAAGGTGAACGCATGCAATAGACATCCAAAAATAAATTATCTATGCTAATATTATAAAAAGATAATGTATGTTTGTGATAAACTTCGAAACTTCTGATCCGAATTCAATAAATTCTTTCACCGGTGTAATGCTACGTCACCACCAAGTGGCATAGGGTATAAAAATTATTATAATCAGTCTGAATAGAAATAAAATAATATTAAGTAAACGCGGACAAAGTTGCGGAATACAGCGTGTTATACAATACATATATGCTAATTTGTTATAAAAGTATGGATAAAGATTAAAGAGTATCCCTAGTCTTGGAGTTCATCGAAAGTCCTATTTATTTAGAGGCCCAAAAGTAGACGGCAACGGGCTGATTATAATGATAAAATATTCAGAGAAAAAAAAAACAAGAGAGAAATACCTTATTTAATATCATATAACAAAACAAATTCTAAATTTATTATATTTTATTTAAGCATTACATAATTATAATGAATTATAAAGCTGGTTATGTATTTTAGGGTTCCGTACCTACTTTAGTTAAAATATGTCCATCACTCGTTAATAACTAAAGGATATTATGTCATAATATGACATTATAAAGAACATAAAACTAAAAACATATTTAAAACATGTGGTGTGGAATATTCGTTACAACCAAAAATTCTAATATTTTATATAATTTTTCATATCATTGCTATTGATGATAGTTCCAATGATATAATGTTCTAGGCTTCTAAAAAAATGGATAAGTAAAGTAGACAGACCAGAAAAATAAAAACCCTCGCCATATTGCGGAAAATTCCGGAACTAATTTCTGTATTGACCATATTATGTGTTGACGTAAAAAGATACAGTGGCGACACCAATGCAGGGTATATATATTTCTGGTCAGGGTATACTACTCATACTATTCTATTTTATTCTACTCATCTATTGACGTATGCATTTGACATGACACTTAGCGAAAAATAAAAAATTAATAATAATCTGCTTAATATTCATTCGTAAGTAATTCTGCTTAGTATTCAGTAAATATAAGAAACCCAAACAGTCACAGGGACTGCCGATAGAAGTGAAAAAAAAACAATTTAATATAATACCTATAATACAGGCTGTAAAAGATTATGACAACCTATACAATTGAAACGGCGCACAAAATGGCCGAATGACATAATTTAGGAGCAACACAATTTGCAAAACAAATATTGCATAATCTAATTTATATAAATCAAACGTCAAACTGCTTCTCCAGCGGCTCGCGTGCGGTGTCGCGAGTTCACGTCATATAAACGTCAATCTGCGTCTCTAGAGTTTCGTGGGCGGTGTCGCAAGTTCAGAGATTTTATCGCATCTAAAAATATGCGTACCGCGCTTAAAAGAAGTTTACACTAAAAAAAATTAATGAAAATAATTGACACTTAACTTACTTTTAATTTCCTACAAAACTCCAAACATCCTACCCTGACTCGCTCTTGAGCGATTTTTTCAGGTTGCGGTGTAAAAGTTAAATAATAAAGAAACACGAATTCATCTCGTGAAGACCTCATTACCATAAGAATTTCAAAATTAAGGAAATTTTTAAGGAAATTAACATAAAACTAAAGTAAATTAAAAGTAAAGTACCAAAGTAGAATTCCTTTTCTTGCCAATAATATGTTATTTTCGAGAAAAACGTGACTCCATCACGTTCACGCTCCGTCAAAAACAAGACCTAGACCGTATTAACGTAATAATAAGTGGTAGCAATACCATACTATTAAGCTCAGTCTGAAACTAGGCTAAGGCTAAGAAATAAGGCTCCAATATGGCCTAATAAATTGTCAATGATTTTTTCAGAATTAAAACAGTTATTTTAACTCGACTTCCAGTATCAAAAGAATTATTCCCTCCATTCGTGGGAGGGAAGCGCTGTGCCGCGCTCCCGGCTGCATGGGTACCACCATCTTGCTTGTTTCTCCCGTGAAACAGCTTTGCTGTGTTTCGGAGAGAAGGGCAAGACAGGCAGTGTAATTAGGTACTGGCACAGAGACTTAACATCTTATGTCTCAGGATAGGCAACACATAAATGAGTTGGCTGGGCTCGTTCCAGGTCTACTAGTTTATGTTCATGGGCGACGTCGACTACTTACGTACGTTTGCCAGTTTGCCTATCCAACTAACATAAAAAAAAATCGTTATCCTACAGGATTTATAAACTTTTTTTATGTCTTATGGGGGCAAACGAGCTGTCGGTGCCTTATGGTACCGACGCCCATGCACATCCGCACAACGAGAAGTTATGTAGATGCGTTGCCCTCCTTTTCCTTATCCCCCCAATGGGCCACCGGAAACTCACAAACCACACGCCGGTGTTATGTGAGCGAAAAGTAACTTTATAATAATATAGCCTACGTGTTATTCTGATTATAAGTATTAAATACATCAGAATAACACGTAGGCTATAATTTATTACTGAACTCCCAGGCAAATGGTAAGTACGCGAGTGAAACCGCAGGGCGCTGTTAGTTATTACATAGTGTCAGGTAAATTAAAAATTAATGAATAAAATGTTACCAGGAATTCACGTTAAATTAACATTCATAATTTAATCATTAATAATAATTAACTAATTCCGATTGAACCTTATTGGCCCATCGGCCATCCGTTTTTGAGTGAGTGATCTGTCTGCCACTACAACGTGCTTATTCTTCGCCGGACTGTGTTGGCTGCGAGTTGCAAGGATCGGCCGTCTTTGGCGTTCATTGAAGGAGGTCATGTTCGGCAGTGGAAGGGTAGGGGCTGATGACGATGATGAATTACAATTTTTCATCTAAAAATAGTTTAGGATATAATAACATTTTATCGCCATCAATATAAATTATTTTAACACAAAATCTTTTACAACATCACATTAGAAACCTCTAAAATAATCAGTGTTTATCTACTATCATATATATCATAAAGTAACCAAGTATAATTAGTGAGAGAGGACGAGTTAGTATGTCTGCCGTCCCGTCTTCCACATCAATCGATGTCACCTCCTTTCTACTCGTTTCCGTTATGCCAACACATAGGTGGATGTTAGTTGTTTAGAACGTTTAACACTATGAATGTATGTAACCAAAGGTTTACGCCGTTGTCCTCATTCAACTTTTAAACAACAGAGTTTTGCTCTCTCAAAAAATCTACGCTTTATATACCTACTTGTTAAAAATATCAAAAATACAGGTTCTCATTTTTTTTTATTTAACGTCTATTTCATGTTATGATTAAATATAAATACTAAGTTTTAAACAATGTTTTAAATTCCATAATATGTATCTGTTATATGGTATTTATACAACCTGTGTCGCGTGGTACGAGTGCCCAGATTTGTTATATATATACAGATAAATAGAATTGGAGTGTCTGTTTGTAATATTAAAATAACCGCTTTTTATTGAATGCATATGTATACACGGTACATTTACCAAAATAGCCATTTTTACAATTTTTGTCTGTCTGTCTGTCCGTCCTGGCTGGGCCGATTTTGATGGGACTTTCACTGTCATATAGCTAATGTTATAAGGCGTAACTTAGGCTATAAAATAATCATCATCAATCCGCGTACGGTTTTAAATGTAAGGTAACGCGGGCGAAGCTGCAGAGAACATACATATTTCGTTAAGTAGTGGTGTACAGTACCTACAGATGAAGCATTTTTGTTGTTGTTGTTGTTGTAACAGGGATCTCTTCCGTTATAAAACAAAAGATTTTATTAAGTTAACCAAATGTACGTCTCGTTTGTGCTGCTGATAGCTTATGTGAAATATATTTTCGAACGTTCAATTATTATAGACGACGGTGCTATGTATTTATTAAATAATTAAATAAAAACATATTGGCTATAAATTACAAAGAACCTAAAACTAAAAGCCTTAAAAATATAAATAAATAAAAAGGAGTAACTTTAGGCAAGGTCCCAAAGATACTGGAAGCGTTTTGAATTGCTAGACTAATTCTTTGTCCGAGGTAGCTGCCAGCTCTTCGGTCTCCTATGAGGTCGACTAACCGTTTTGTTGACGACGGTTCTATGTTAATAACATATGATCAACTTTTTCTTCTCGGTGATTAATTCCTTCTATTCTTATTTCAAGGTTGTCTTGTTAATCAAATAACCTGTGTTTGCTGAACACGGTGTGATATTCCTTATTAATATAAATGGAATAAGTTGTAAGTCTATTGTTAAGCAAATAAAAACGTACGTACGTCGTAGTATAAGGTCAACAAGTCAACAGCATAAAGATTAGTCACATTCAAATTTGTATAGACGATAATCCACATACACAGGGCCATACATTAGTCACGTGACGCTCGAGAGGAGAGGGGGTTCCGGAAAAATGACGAAACATCATCCAAATGATAGATAAGTGCTAGTGCAATGCTGCTTTACAGCCATATTGGACCGGCACGACACATAATACCGTCGTAAAGTGACGGCCATGCTGTCGACTTTCGTGCGGTTTGTGAGTTTCCGGTGGCCTATTGGGGGGGATAGAGAAAAGGAGGGCAACGCATCTGCATAATCTCTGGTTGTGCTCATACACATCCGTATGGGCGTCGATAGTCACCAAAAGGCTTCGACTGCTTGTTTGGTGTCCTATGATAATAAAAAAAGATAATGATCAAAAACAACATGATGGCTTAATGCCTGTCTGGATATACTTTTCTTTATGTTAGTTGGATAGGCAAACTGGCAAACGTACCACCTGATGGTAAGTGGTCGACGTCGCCCATGAACATAAACTACCTGGAACGAGCCCAGGCAACTCATTTATGTGTTGCCTATCCTGAGACATAAGATGTTAAGTCTCGGTGCCAGTAATTACACTGCCTGTCTTGCCCTTCTCTCCGAAACATCAAAGCTGTTTCACGGGAGAAACAAGCAAGATGGTGGTACCCATGCAGCCGGGAGCGCGGCACAGCGCTTCTTGATTTTCGAGAATTACCTAAATGAAATGTACTTTAAGAGATTTACTGTAAAGATTATGATTTTTTTTTTTTTTTATTTGTACTATAAAACACACGTGATTTTGGGTAGCGGGAGGGAGGTTAGTCTTATCCTCCACTGCGTATCACCAGAGGAGGGGTTAAGGGTTTAAATAATTGCCAAAACACATCACGTGATTAACGGACGGCCCCATAGATATACAAACATGCTTTCAAAGCGAAAATTCGAAGACTAGTTTTTATCAAATAAAAAAACCCGTTTAAATTGTTGTGTATAGTAATATAAAAATCTATTAAAACAAGTCTCGCCGAGAAGCCATCTTAGACAAAGCCGAAATATTGAGTTCCGCGAGAAAAATAAATTGTGTATGCTAGCTGTCCCGTCTAAAATAGTGAAAAAAATATTTATGTTAATTTTAAATCTTATATAAATCTTTTAATCAAACGACTTATTGAGAAAAGTCGAACTGCATTCCCTATGCATTATTCCCTATAACATATCGGGGGCCCTGTAGGGCTAGCATGCACGCACGACAAAATTTTGTCTACCCCTTTTCTCGTATTATTTCATATAGTTAATACGAGAAAAGGGGTAGACAAAATTTCGTCGTGCGCGCATGTTAGCCCTACTGGGCAAAAGGATAATGGGAACCCGAAGAAAACAACAATTTTGAAATTTGTGAGCCTGATTTTAGGACTACAGAAGAGTAAACCTCGTAAGCTATAGTTACCTGCAATCATTGTTTGAAATTATTATCACTCAATTATATTCTGATAGAAATAATGATCGCGGGGCCCTGGGCAGTGCATATGGGATAGGCGGGCCTACGCCACTGCACATCCCCGACAGATCCCTTGGCAATGGCTTCTGTAAGGTATCTCAAACGTCGGGAATGTAAACATCTTAATGAACCACGATAAAATCCGAAAGTCTGAAAGTCATGTTACTACTAGAAAGCAATACATCGAAAAAATCTATGTAATCGGTGTAATAAAACATGTTAAAATCATCTATAAAACATAAACAAACACTGTTTAAGAGAAAGTGATAATTATGTAAATGTTAAATCTGCTGCGGGTTCTAGTAGACAGCTGTGAAAACTCATTAGAACAAGGCACGCAATGAAACTGGCTGTGGTCTACGAGAAAACTAAGAGTCAACGACCAAGAATCTTTCTTTTTAGCTGATATTAAAAATGGATTTATTTATTTAATTGTTCTGTAGGGTCTAAATTTGAACACATTTCAATAAAGTTTGATGATGTCTAATTTTTAATAGAGATTTCCTCGAACACTAAAAAATATATAAATAACTGTTTATTATACGTTCAATGTTCAATACATTATTTATCATATCAGGATATAAATAATTGATTTAATCGACGCTTTTACAAAAAAATTAAGTACAGTACGCAAACTAAAACTTAGTTGGGTTCAAGTTAATGGAGTTTATAGGATGCGCGTCATGCTTTACTGATGTGATTATAATTCACTACGATTCATATTTCATGATGCTTATTGATTGATTTAAGAAAAAGAAATAACTTCACCAAAGACGAGCACACGATAAAAGCTGCTGTTGCTGTTTTTAACCGACTTCAAAAAAGGAGGAGGTTCTCAATTCGTCTGTACGTTTTTTTTGTATGTATGTGACACGATTACTCTGCCGTTTGTGAATGGATTTCGATGGTATTTTTTTTGTTTGAAAGCTGGTGCTTCCAATTTGATCCCATATTAATTTTATTAAGATCTGACAAGCTGTTTTTTAGTTATTAACAATAATGCCTGTTTGGTTTTGGTTGGTTTGGTTGGTAACACAGTTATTTTATTACTTTTAGTTAAGTATTTTTGAAGTCGGTTTTAATTTTTTGTAAAATGTTTTTTTTTAATCTCTGTTGGTTAGTGGTTACACGAACAGTGTTGCCAATTATCTACAGAAAAATAATACTAAGTTATTTTTTTATGCATACCTCATCAATAATAATCTATGGTTTTCTGTTTTCTTTCAAACTTAAGTCTAAAGTGCCAATAATAATCGAAGCAATGCCAACAAATGGGTGTTTTACCTTTTTTTTATATGGCAGGGATATGGATGTAGCCAGAAACTTCGGATAGATCCTGACCCTTTGTGGGACTTGCAAGTTGCACCGGGGAGTGTCCTACCCTAAACTCCAAAAAACCACAGCGACGCCTTCAGCCGCTTTATGAGGGTCCCGGATCTGCAGGCAACAGGATCACCTCAGCGACAGGCTGGTCCCGGCGAAGGCCACAGTACTTGTGACAGTACCTACCCCTCGTAAGGGGCATCTAGCGACGCGCGACGGGTGTCATACTGGGCCCAGGTTCCCATCCTGAAGCCCGACGTGAGCACAGGAGTGTATTTTTAAATATAATACTGCACCTCATTTACAAAACTTGACATTACACACGTCCTTGGTGAATTTGCCAATGCCGAAAGTTCATTTCGGTATATATAATGTAACAACGCAAATCAACTCTATTTTAAATTTTAATGTATGCCATCGTAATTATGCTAACATATTACTAATCAATGCTAATAAGAGCTGGAATATGTAAAATTTTCCTTTCGCTTTACACGACACAAAAGAATTGTAATAATTAAAGAGATTTAGGATAATTTATGTAATCACCCACTTAACATAGTCACCAGAAGTGTATTTGGTCACTCTAATAGATTATAATGTATTTATATTTTATAGTAACACTTACACAGCCTTCCCATATATCTCCGCCATGGTTCAGGCCTTGGCGTGGCGGTGGGACTCAGTAACCTAGGGTGAGCCCAGCACCTTGGGCGAAGCTAATTTAGCTGAGGAGGCTCTTTATACCCAAGGGGCAAGGGGCGAGGACGAGAATCTCACGCCATTGTACTGTCCCGACGTTGGGAGGGGTTGTTCTGTGGTGCGGGACAACCCCTCTGTTGAGGTGGCGGAGCCGTCGAGGAGCCCTGTTTGCTCATTAGATCCGGGGCACCTCACCAAAGGCGGCATTCGTGGCACTCGCCGGGTTTTAGTGGGTAGAACTGCATTCACAGATTTATGAGTAACCGTACTTTGTCTATTAAATCTGTGAATGCAGTTCACAATATGTTAAAAATTATGGAGGGTATCCTAGGAACGTTTTTCTGTAACTATAGCGGTTAAGGTACAGGGCCTTAATGACCCGTCTCAAAAATTCACCACCACAAAGACATTAAAACAAAAATTAAAACCGACTATAAAAAAAATATTAAGATCAAACACAAGGTAGCTCTTGTAAACCGTTGATGAGTTCCCTGAACTGTCTTCTGGCTCCACCGTCAGAACGGCTCCAGACCTTCATTAAGGGCCCTTGGTAGGTGAAAACGGCAAAATTAGCTGTTTCCTATTAGCTGCTATTTCACAAGTTGAAGATTTCTGGCACTGAAATTTCTAATATGTATTACAGAATGTATGTATGAGGTGATGACAGTTTTCAAAACACGATTGGAAAAATTTTGCTCGATAGAAAAAAAATCTGAAGTAACCTCTAAAATTTCATATAAATGAATATTACGACCGTGTTTTACAATAATCATTCTTATAAAATCACAAACACATAGGTTTTTACCCTGACGATGTGTTGACAGTTTTAGATTTCCAAAAACTAAAAAAAATATTAACTTTATGATAAAAATTCGAAGTTTCCATACTAACCACGGACCTCGGGCCACACATCACCCGTGAGACCCAGTACCGCTTCGGCATTCACATGTGGGGGTTGTGTCGCTCGTCACGCGGAACCCGCGAAAGTTACGAGTCCAAAGCAAGAGTAAAGAAACTAATATTACCTTGGGAAATAAATGAAGTCGCTATCGATATTGACTTCCTACTTGTCTGTCTTTACAAAATAATGTTTAGCTAAATATCACAATATATGGTATGGTAATGGATTTTAGTAATTTTTAAATTGTAAATACTTACATGTGCCGGACCGTATGGCAATGGATCAGCCGTCTTTGCGTTCATTGAAGGAGGCCTATATTCAGCGGTGGACGGATAAGGGCTGATGATGATGATGAAATACTTACATAATTTACTTAGATACGAACGTGAAGAGTGGTGTGTGGAGTAAATACTATAAATTGTTATAGAATACATACTATTTGAAAAGATTAGTTCTAGTTTTTTTTTAATTTGAAAATAAATATTAAAACTATACAAATATATTATTTTATTATAAATAAAATTGAAGTGTCTGTATCGTATTATACGAGTAATTTCAAACTTTTCACTAAATATGACGACCTCTGTGGCTCAATAGTTAGCACGTTGGGCTCAAACCCGAGGTAGTGGGTTCAAATCCCGCCAGGGAACAAAAAATTTTCTGTGTTCCTGGGTCATGGATGTGTTTTATACATATAATAAAAAACTTATATATACATGTATAGTATAAAAGTATTAAATATAATATTTCCGTTGTCTGGTATCCGTAATACAAGTTCTTCGAGGATTTACCACGTGACCAGATTGACGTGGTGTAAAAAGAGTCCATAGATTTTATTTCTTCGGTACTTACATCGAAAACCATTTTTAAAATCTGTCTGTTTATCTTACTTAGCCGGAAGTTTGGCTAATCTCAGAAACGGCTGGACCGATTTTGACGGGATTTTCACTGGCAGATAACTGATATTACAAGGAGGAACTTAGGCTACAAAACTAATCATCATCAATTCAAATACTGCTGTACCGACTACCGATGATATATCATCATCATCATGTATATTATAATATTAGGAGATATTATGATGATATTTATCATCATCATCATCATGTATAATATCATCTATATTATATTAGGAGATATTATGATGATATTTATCATCATCATCATCATCATGTAATGTCGTGATATCGGCCGTATTGAAGTTCATTGTGGGAGGCCTATGATCAGCCATGGGCGGATAGAGGCTAATGATGATATATTATATCATCATCATCATCATAATGTTTATCACACAACACAACACAACAATCACAGCAAAGCTGTTTCACGGGAGAAACAAGCAAGATTGGGCGTTTTTCCATTCACCGGCACGGCCACGGCATGGTCACGGCACGGCGGTGGCACGGTCACGGCCCGGCACCGGTGCCGTGGCTTCGTTTTTCCACTGTGCCGTTGTCGATGAAGGTTTACGCACGTTTTCATAGTTCAGTACTCACACGGACTTCAGCAAGACGACACGTAGATCATAATATTATTATAATTTATACATGATGATGATGATAATGATGACATGTATCATCATCGGCCTCTATCCGTCCACAGCTGAACATAGGTATCCCTTAATGAACGCCATATATATACAGGCTGATTTTTTGAAGAACGGACATATTCAAGTAGCGTATAGAGCTAAAGATCCTCATTCCAAAAATATATCACAAGTGGGGTCTTAGTTTTTTTCAAAATTATCCTTCACACTTGAATTAAAGTAAACACAGTATTATGAAATAGGTAAGATACGATGCATCAAATACGCCGAACCACAAAATAAAGTGGCCGAACGTTCTACCGCGAGCCACACCTAAGGCCCCGTTCGCACGAGCGTTTTAAAAGTGTCGCGGTAAAACCCGACTTTGGAGTTTGGTATTTACTTATTACTCAATTCGAATTAACGCCAAACACTTAAGGTCGAAAATCCAACAGCACTTGACAAAAATGCGCCTCACTTTAAAAACGCTTTCGTGTGAACAGATACATGGTTATCCATTTGTCCCATTCAAACTCTTTTTTAACGGTCGGTCAAAAAACGCTCGTGCGCACGGGGCCTAAGAAATACGGCGCGCGATGGCCGGTGACCGGTGTCGACTGTCGGCTTTTCACAAAGAAAGGGCAGTGCGATACGCGTCTTTGTCCGGAGCGTATGTTTTGTTTGTGTCAACCGCGTGTCGCGTATAATACGTAATTACTAATTAAATATTAAATCATGTCGAATGAATTTTCAAATGGAGAATATTGGGAGATGGTAAGAGCTTATGCTTTATCTGGTGACAGTGTACGTGGTGCGATAGTCTTGTACCGCGAAAGGTTTCCTAATCGTCGCGTACCTTGTGTCAAATGTGGTGAATGATGTGTTGGATGACGTGCCTCTCATCTATCACCGTAACCTCTACTACCAGCAGGACGGTGCTCCCGCGCATTACCAGGTTCGTGTTCGTGAGTATCTCAATTGTCAGTATGGCGAGAGGTGGATAGGTCGTGGAGGCCCCGTGTCTTGGCCGGCTCGTTCGCCTGATTTAACACCCTTAGACTTTTATCTGTGGGGCGAGATCAAACGCCTAGTCTATGTGACAGAGTACGCAGATAGGGAAGAATTAAAACCACGGATAACAACAGCGTTTGAGACTGTGAAAAGTGATCCACTTTACTAGGGGAGGTACTAATTTACTTAGATTAATTAAGTAGTTATGTAAGTTGTGTAAATATCTTATTTTCAATTGTTGTAAATAGTATGATTCCATTTTTTTTATGCGATAGAAGTACATAGGTGCTACAGTTTCTTTTATCTAACGTCATGTGAATACATTAAACCCTTGGCTTTCGTTAAGCACGCGCGCACCCAGACACAATGAAAAATCAAATGTGTCTCAAATTCGTAATACAAAGGATTAACGATAAAAATAAATCAATTTAATTAAATTAACTTGTATCATTACTTTAGTAGATACCTAGGTAGTTTTGCCTGTCCTAAGCCAGGATCAAAGTATGAAGGAAAAATGAGATCATATTTACTTTACATTACATACATTATTTATTTACCACTTATCATAGTTCATTCGATTATTTTATACCTACAACACTACCATCACACCGTCTGTCTAAATTTAGCGCGTAAAATGCACGTGATAATACAATAGGGTGACCATATTCTGAGGCCAACAATGCATTATTTACATTTGTCTATATTTTGTTATTTATGTGGTTTTTTTTGGTGAATATAATTTTCTTTGATTGGTAAAAATTTGTCCGTTCTTCAAAAAATCAGGCTGTATATATCAGTAGCAGAATTGATCCACCCATGGCTGGTGATAGGCCTCTCTCACTGAACACCAAGACGGCCGATCTCATGCCACTACATTACATGATAATGATGATATTGTATACCTATATCAGTAGCAGAATTGATCCACCCATGGCTGGTGATAGGCCTCTCTTACTGCACACCAAGACGGCCGATCTCATGCCACTACATTACATGATAATGATGATATTATATATATCAGTAGCAGAATTGATCCACCCATGGCTGGTGATAGGCCTCTCTTACAGAACACAAATTTTTAGCCTAAGTTACTCCTTATATCAAACAACATACCTAACATCAACTATCTGTCAGTGAAATTCCCGTCAAAATGGGGCCAGCCGTTTCAGAGATTAGCCGGAACAAACAGACAGACAGACAGACGGACAAAGAAAAATTGTAAAAAACACTATTTGGGTATAATATGTCCCGTGTAAACATCCATATGCATTCAATAAAAAGCGGTTATTTTGATATTACAAACAGACACTCCAATTTTATTTATCTGTATAGATTACACAAACAACATAGCTATTTAAATAATAATTATATATAATAATATACATTTTAATACTTAAATAAAAAAAATAGGTTGCGGTATACATAGCGAAAGGGCTAAACATTATGTAATGGTTATCTTTCAAAATACAACGAAATAGGATCGCTTGATATTATTAAGTTCGGTGACCTACACAGTACACTGATTACCCCTCGCGCGGGGCTCGGCGCGGGGCTAGCGCGGGGCTCGTGCGTGTCCCCCGCGCACACAGACCGTCCCCCACACCTCACGACACGAAATCTGAATTTTCGCTGACCGCCTAAGCCCCCTTAAACTGTAGTGCTTTAAAATACTTAATGAAAAACTTTACAAACGCAAAAGTCGCCCCTACGATTTTCGAAAATTCCTCTCGATTTCTCTGGGATACCATCATCAGATCCTGGTTTCCTTATCATGGGACCATTTGGAAGTATAAAATAAAAAGATTTTTTCAAATCAGTTTGTAAATTAAGGTAGTTATGCCCGAAAAAACATAAAAAAACATACAAACATCCGAATTGAGAACCTCAAGACGAATGGTTATGTTCATTATCAAGTTTTTTTCATTATTAATCAAGTTTCTTATTATCAATCAAGTGAAGCCAGGGAAAGGGCTTTATTATATAATAATTTTAAAAGGTTGTACTTACTTACTTAAGAACTGATAACCCTAACACGGCTGAAGCGATTTTGATAACACATATCACAGAAACTTGCTATTAAAAAAACCGCATCTGGAAATCGTTTCACCTGTTCGAGAGCTACGGTGCAACAAGACAGACATACAGTCAAAACCATGGGGTGAGAGGGGAATTGAGGACTGTACTCTTTTTACGTCGGAAGTAAAATATATTATGAAGCATATATAATAGTCCTGGCGTTCACTGAATAAAGCGTATGTAGAGCAGTGGACGGATAAAGGCTGATGATGATGATGATGATGATGATGATGATGATGATGATGATGATGATGATGATGATGATGATGGTGATGATGGTGATGATGATGATATCTAAGAAATCTATCGTCGGGGCGATTATAGCTACTACGAGAGTTTTCATTAAAATCGGAAAACCCTGGCCGGTTTAATCACATATTCCAACCACTTTCTAGATTCAATTATGGGTAAATATAATAAGCGTCTGACGTATAAGTATATTTTGTTTATTTTTTAAATTCATCCTTACGAAAAATTCATCATAATCCGCCCTTTTTTCATACCCTACTTTCTCAGTCCACGCGTCCTGGCAATTACAGCCCTAAATGTCCAAACGAGCCCAACAGCTTTCCAATTTTCCGAGTAACGAATGTGGCAAGATGTGGCACCTTATATGAATCTTGCACAAGGTTAAATATGGATGAAGAACGCTGCCCTTTACCGATATAATTTTCTAGACAATTACTGTATATGAAAATTTATATCATCATACAATCCCGCCAGGTTGATGTAGAACTTTTTTGACGTCATTTGGCACTTACATCTATTTAGAATAGGAAGAATTTCAAAAGTTAAAATAAATATCAAAATGAATGAATCTCGAGAAAAAGAAATATGAGCATTCTATTTTTTAATCTAGTTACAGTTAATATAGGGGGGTTAAAAAATGAAATGTTGTCAGTTAGAAGAAAATATATTATAATATGTAAACATTCCTATAATTATTGGGCAAAATTCCAACTGACACCGCTGCAAGTAGTGTCCACTACAGTCAAGTGAGAATTACCATCTCACCTGGCCATCACTATATACAATATATTATTATAGTAGTCGAAACCAGCCAATCAATCACATGGGGTGACAAACTTGTTCAAAGAATTCCACATGCAGCAGCGATATTTTCTGTGCTTATATGTGGTTTGATTGTGAATAAATATGTATTTCTTAAATTTCTCATTTTTTTATTTTTTTATGTTAGTTGGGTAGGCCCTGATGTTAAGTGGTCGACGTCGCCCATGAACATAAACGAGTATACCTGGAACGAGCCCAGGCAACTCATTTATGTGTTGCCTCTCCTGAGACATAAGATGTTAAGTCTCGGTGCCAGTAATTACACTGCCTGTCTTGCCCTTCTCTCCGAAACACAGCAAAGCTGTTTCACGGGAGAAATAAGCAAGATGGTGGTACCCATGCAGCCGGGAGCGCGGCACAGCGCTTCCCTCCCACCGGTTCTCATAAACACTGTTCTTTCATCTGAATTCTACTCACACTGAATTTACTTAAAAAAGATTTTAAATTTTTCAAAATTCAAGTGATAGTTTTCTAAACACAGACTTGATATGTTAGATTAGATAATAACCAATATATGATGAAAAAGTTAAAATGTAAATGTATGAAAAGAGACATCCTTTGAACGGCTATTCATAAGTGCGGTTATATTAATAGGCGGACCAAGAGGTCTCGGGCGAGACATAGCGAGTGCTCTCGGCCGAGAGTGTAGAGCCTCTATAATACAGCTGTATAGTTAATGACACTGACAAAACAGTCGAGATTTGATTTAATTGAGTCATGTAGTTTGATCTAAGAGAAACAGATTTAGACTTTTTTTTTGGAAGGGCTAGACTTTTCGGCCTGATGGCTTTAAGCTCAATCGGTATAGTAAATGAGCAGATGGCTCACTTAAGAAATATTCGAAAGGGGGACGCCCCCCGATGAACCGTACCCCGCAGGGGGCGCGCTTCAACGCGCGCGCTGCTCGGGAGAGCAGGATTTGGACTAGTCAAATTCGATACGGTCGATGAATCTTTTACGGTTTTAGACTGTTGTATAGTTTGTTTTATATAGATACTAGCGGCCCGGTACGTGCTTCCGCTACGTATAAAGTGAAATAAAAAAAAATTGGAACATCAAAATTAATTTACGTAAATAAAAAAATATATTATTAATTGCTAGCTATTTTAAAACTTAATGTTGTACTGTCAACACTGAAAAAAGTTTCAATATTACCCCAACTGAAAAAGTTTCAATTTGACAGCAAAATCTCCATTAACAAAATGATCTGCCATTTATTGAATTAATAAAATGTGATAAATGAAGAATCGCTCGACCGATTTTGTGCAAACTTCACATAAACCATCTACTAAATAGTCCGAACAAAGCCTAAACATTTGGTTGGGATTGGTGAGCCCGTTCTTGAGTTATATAATTACAACGAAAAGTGGCATTTATTTATATATATAAAGATTTACAAAACAAAACGCTATCTGTAAATAAGTCACCCTAACATGTAACCATTAAAAAGTGAGATTATTGTAACATTATCAGAAATTGACAATTACGTAGCGTATGTAATTAATAAGTGATTAACCTTCATGTTTATATCATTAACTTAAATATTTGAAAACCTTCTTGAAACTTACAATTACTTTTTAGCAAGAAAACAACAGTGAATACAGAAATAAAAATAATAATGATATTAACCTTATAAAAATTATAATCAAATTTAAATTCGATGTAGTTTGTAATGCATTATTAATTATATGAACTACTAGCTGTTCCTTGCAGCTTCGCCCACGTTACTCAACTCCTATTAGTAACAGCGTGATGTTATATAGCCTATGGCCTTCCTCGATAAATGGGCTATCTAACACTGAAATATTTTTTCAAATCGGACCAGTAGTTCCTGAGATTAGCACGTTCAAACAAAAACTCTTTGGCTTTATAATATTAGTCTAGATTAAGTACCTACACATTAAGTCCATACACATTGGGAGGGTGGCCGCTGCTTCTGCTTGGGTACATCCATCTTGCTTGTTTCTCCCGTGATGCTGAGTTTTGTTGTATTTCGAACACAACCAACGAAATACAACCAAACTCAGCACAGAGACTTAACATCTTATGTCTCAAGATAAGCAACACGTGTTGAGTTGTCTTTTTTTTCTTTAACGCCGGGAAATGCTTTAAGGCATGCCTCAAAGCATTTCTCCTCAAAGCATTTATAGCATAAGAGGGGTACAAGGAGCCCCTCGGCTCAATCCGCTTCGCCTAAGATGCTGCGCTCAGCCAGGCCACTGAGCCCCACCGCCACGACATGTCCAGAACCATGGTGGGGTGATGAGTTGTCTGGGCTAGTCTCACGTTAACTAGTTTATGTTTATGGGCGACGCTGACCACTTACCACAATGTGGCTCATCTGTCCGTTTGCCTATCCGTATATTATATAATAAAAAAGTCCAATAAGTAAGTATAAATATAAAAACTAAATCCAATAACTCTTTACTCTTAATAAAACTTTGAACTATGTACGTACAGCTGTTTGTAAAATTTTCTAAATGAAGATTATTTCTGATGTAAATTACGAACAAAATCAACAACCTACATTTGTCAGAAACAAAATGAACACAAACAACCGTAGCATCCCATATAATATGTAAGTCATAAGCATCTCACGCAAATCGTTAATTTACCACAACTAGATCTATATTTATCTGAGAATTGCGGAACACCTCCTAGCCAAAACCACTATTTTATAATGCTCCATAACGTATGCGTTAGCTTCAGTGAGTCACGTCTTGCATTGTATCTCTATTCTCTCATTGCACTCCTAGATGAGGGGACAGATCATTTCAGCATTCATCATCATCTTACGTGGCGATGCAGCAAAAAGTCAGTGGACTGAGACAGCACTGTGATGGTCACTCCATCACAGTACTGTCTCCCAACATCGGGACAATACAATGGGGTAAGGTTCCCGTCCTCGCCCCTTGCCCCTCGCTATTTTGTAGGTACCCTCCAAGGCACCTCGACGGCTAGTCAGTCCCTCAAGGGACCGACGCCACCTCCGCCGAGGGGTTGTCCCGCACCACAGAACAGCCCCTCCCAACGTCGGGACAGTACAATGGGGTGAGGTTCCCATCCTCGTCCCTTGCCCCCGCTCTTTTGTCCTCTCTTCTTATAAGGGGTAACAAAGAGCCCCGAGGGGGCTGTTTGTTACCCTCTTGTGTTTCTCAATTCGCTTCGCCAAAGGTGCTGGGCTCATCCTAGACTACTGAGCCCCACCGACACGAAAAGGCCTGAACCATGGTAGGGATTGAATAGTTTACTACAATATATTTTAACATATATCTTAGCCAATTGTATCTGCTAGTGTACTTATATATGTAAACCATTTGTATTCATACATGTATTAATATAAAGAATACATAATTATTATTACATCCTACTTTTGATTTACTTTAATTATATCTAGTCTGTGTTAAAATAATAATATATGGCGTATTGTGTGGCACTATGTAGTTACGTCATCAGTTATATTAATGCCAAACCATTCTCTATATTATATCAGATATATTCATAAACCATATTGTTTATTCAATCAAAACTAACACTGCCTAATATAACAAAGCTGAAGCTTTGTTTTTTGTTTGTATAACACTAATCTCTGAAACTACTAGACGAATTTGAATCGAATACGAGACGAAAACTGCAATTCGTAGTAAGGACCTTGTATATACTGTAACACAATATTTTTTAAATCTTATAGAATACCAGCCTGAAGTGATCTAATTACCCCGGAACACCCGCTTCAATCCTTCCAATGATAATATAAAATCTATATTTTTATATTTTTCATATCCGTATGTATTTTGAACTATGATTGGTCAGGTTTTAACATGTTTACATTTAAACGACTACATACAACGATAATATTTTACACAATACTAACGATAAGTGTACAACAAATATCTTTTACGATTGTCTGCTTATATAGTATAGATACATAAAATTCAGCAAGTGATTGGTAATCTGTACGTATTTTATCTTATCAATCCAGATAAAGACTACGTCGTATTCTGGTTACATGGATTATGGTTCGACGTGTAATATCGGTGAAAGAAGTATAGTCAGTGTACAGTTGTAAGACTTTTTTCTAGTGCAGCGTTTCGCATTTGGTGGGTCGCGGTACAGAGGCACGTAAAGCTTGTCTGACCGTCTGGTCAGACAAGCTTTACGTGCCTCTGTACCCGAGTCAAAAATAGCCGCTTTATATTTCTAACTAATGATTGTAATTAAGTAAAAAAAATCGAATTAAGTATAAAATTCGCAACAAATGTTTTCTATTTCCCCGAATATTTCAGGGGATTCAAAATCTTGCATTGGTCACGAAGGAGGGGTACGAAATTATTTACCGGTCCATAGCAGAACAAAGTTTGGGAAACGCTGGTCTAGTAGGTATGGACACGGCCTCGAAATGAAAGGTAATAATAACATGTTTAACTCCCACACGGCTATCTGATCCCAAACTAGTGTTAGCTTCTATAAAAATCAGCATTATTTACGAATCAATTATGAATATTATAATATGTATAAGACGTATATTTTGCATTTTATTATAAAATAGGTAGTAAAATAAGTTCATAAAATATTGTTAACTTTGTATTATAGGAGTATATTTGATTTTGTATCAGCCTAATAGTTCGAGTTTTACTTCCGGTCTTTGTTATTCAATCTTGTAAATTGTGTTAGCTTCTATAAAAATCAGCATTATTTACAAATCAATTATGAATATTATAATATTTAAAAGATGTATATTTTGCATTTTATTATAAAATAGGTAGTAAAATAAGTGAATAAAATATTGTTGACTTTGTACTAATAGCTCAAGCTTGACTTCCGGTTTGTGGAATAAAATCCCGCTAATTATTATAAAATATTTTATTAACCCAGAGATACAATTTGACTTCCGGTCTTTGTTATAATATCGTGTGGATTGGTCAATTGAGAAACCATACCGAGATTACTTTAATAGTTTTAGAATAAAATGAGGGAGTCTTACTTGAGCTACAGAGCTAGTCGATTCTTAATAGAACATAGTGTGTTCAAGTGATTTACAAGTGTTGAAAGAATTGTTTTAACAAACCTATAAAAAACTGTTGTTGTTAATAAGTAGAAGAATAAAACTTTATATGAAGTGAAGTGTGGTTATATTGTGATCCCTAAGGAGAAAACTAACCTAACAAATAAAAGAGAATTTTACAATTCAGAAGCAGGGATAACACTAAGGTATTGTAGTGTCCTATTGAGCCTTAGTGTGATCATACGCCCATCATAAGGCCATTCAAATATTGTACTTATTATACAAGTGAAGATGCCTCGTGATTTACCTGAGCATAGACGAGAACACTCTAGACGCAGCCGATCACGGAACCATGGTCGAGGATCGCAGCCAAGTCGTCGCCCGTCAGCAGGGCCGAGCACTGGTAGGTGTGATCGACCTAGATCTAGAAGGTCACCTCCTCCAAGGATGAAACCGCGACAAAGAAGCTTAAGCAGGTCAGTCATAACACCCCTAATACAATGCCATGCAAATACGCCACCAAGACATACGCCGAGGCGTGGGCCGACCCATAAATTTAGAGACCGTAGTGGTAGTAGACAGAGGAGTCACATATTGAGGAGTCCTGGAAGAGGAGAGAGTTTTGATAGATCGCGTAGTCCAGTACGCTCTCGTATTACTGAAAGACTCGCAACAGTGACTCCACAGTCTACAAATATTGATAATAATTTAAATAAAGAATTGGTTACAAATATAAAAGATTCGTTACAATCTATCGCAGCCTTAAACTCTCAGAGTAAAGAAAGATTTACGAATAATAATGTAGTGCCAGAATTTGACCCTAAATCAAAGAACCAAACTATTATTTCATGGTTGAATAAAGTAAAAGAATGCTCTGAGATTTACGGTTGGGATAGTAAACAGACTGCTCACTACGCCCTACCGAAGCTAGTTGGAACTGCGAAAAAGTGGTATGAAGGACAACCATCGGTATTACTCACATGAGAAGAATGGGAAATAAAACTTAAATCTGCTTTTCCCACTTACGAAAATTATGGTCATTTACTGACTGAAATGTTGGCTAAGAGGGCAAAATTTGGCGATGATTTGGAAGAATACTATTATGAAAAAATAATAGCCTTAAATCGATGCGGTATAGTAGGTAGAAACGCAATTGACTGTATTGTATATGAGATAGATGATAGGTCCGTCCGTTATGGTGCAGAAGCTGTAGGTTTTGAGGATGCCGATAAACTATTGGGCTATTTGAGAGGCGTCAAACATGAACGAGTAGATAAGTTCAATAAAAAACCAATCCGGTTAAATGAAAATAATCCGCGTAAATTCATTAAAAATGATATTGGTAGAGTTTTAAAATGTTTTAACTGTCATGAAACCGGCCATATAGTATCAGGCTGTAAGAAACCAATTGTCAAATGTCAAAAATGTAAGCGCATTGGTCATGATGACCCTGAATGTACTAGGAATCTTTGGGTAGATAGAACTGAGGTTAAGACATTATGATTAGACAGAAGTCCCGATATTAGAGTAGACGATAAATTTATCAAGCGTATAATCATTAATAATTTGCAGTTAACAGGATACGTAGACTTTAGTAGTCAGTGCACTTTAATAAAAGAAACTGTTATCAAAGAAATTATACCACGCGAAAAATGGCATATAGATAATTTGCCATCTCTTAAAGGTTTTGGTAATACGTATGTGACAGCTTTAGGCAAGACTGAGATATCCTTAATAATTGATAATGTTAAAATGTATGTTGAAGTAGTCATTGTTCCGGATAATTATCTGAACTATGATTTACTTATTGGGCAAACCGCTACGGAGCAGCCCCAGATATTAGTAGTTAAAACCGACAAAGACTTGATAATAACTGATAATCGAATGAAGTGTGATTCAAAACTGATTTTAAAATCTTGCAATAAATTAATAGCTTACGGTTGTATTTCCGTAAAAGTACAGACCGACGCATATTTTAGTGGCGTTGTTTTAATTGAAAATGGGCATCGATTGAATTTTAGAATAAAAGCTGGTCCGTATAATATTAAGAAAGGGAAGGGCTATTTAACTATTCTAAACAATGATAATAAATTAATTCAATTTAAGGAGGGGCAAGTTTTGGCACGTGCTTGTATTGAATTAAGTGACTATAAAACTAAAGCCATTAATAAAATACAAAAGGTTCATAATATTTATATTATATCTCCACTGACATTGGATGATCTTAATATTGATGAAAATTTAAATAGCCAGCAAAGGCTTCAATTGTTCAATACATTAAACCAGTACCGCGATTGTTTTGCCAACGATTTATCTGAGTTAGGTCATACAACGTTAGCAGAGATGAATATTCAATTAAAAGATTCAGAACCAATAGTTTATCGACCATACAGACTAAGTCATATGGAACGGGAGGAAGTTAGAACCATGGTTGAGGAGCTTTTAAAATATAACATTATTAGGGCATCTCAGTCTCCATACGCTAGTCCAGTTTTGTTAGTTAAAAAGAAAACTGGTGACAAACGCCTTTGTGTAGATTATCGTGCCTTGAATAGAAAAACTATAAAGCAGCATTACCCTTTGCCTCGCATTGAGGATCAGATTGATCGTTTGGCGGGAAATAAATATTTTTGTGCTCTAGACTTGGCTTCTGGGTACTATCAGATCCCATTAAGCGAGGAAAGTAGGAATAAAAGTTCTTTTGTCACACCCGATGGGCAATTTGAGTTTAATAGGATGCCATTCGGGCTAGCAAATGCCCCAGCTATTTTTCAGCGAACTATCAATCTGGTCCTGGGAAATCTACGCTATAATATTGCTTTGGCCTATATGGATGACGTTTTGGTACCTAGTAGATCATTCGAGGAAGGAATTGAAAGGTTACAGATGGTACTTCAAAAATTACGAGAGGCAGGCTTAACTTTAAAACCACAAAAATGTTATTTTTTTCAAAATCATGTTGACTATTTGGGTTTCGAAATTTCTGTTAAGGGTGTAAGACCGGGCATTAAAAAAATAGAATCTATAAAAAACTTTCCTAAGCCTAAAGATTTCCACAATGTACGCCAATTTATTGGTTTGGCTAGTTTTTTTCAACGTTTTATAAAAGGTTTCGGTGAAATAGCTCGTCCTCTCACGAGGTTATTAAAGAAGAATGCTGTTTGGGTTTGGTCACAAATCCAAGAAGACGCATTCGAAAAATTGAAAAATGCACTTGTGTCAAGACCAGTACTAGCCTTGTATAACCCCAAACTAGAGACACAAATACATACGGACGCGAGCAAACATGGTATAGGCTCTGTATTATTACAAAAACAAATTGACGTAGTGTATAAGCCAGTAGCATATTACAGTAGACAGACTTCACCTGAAGAGTCCCATTTTTCATCGTATGAGTTGGAAACTCTTGCAGTCATTGCCGCTCTAGTAAAATTCAGAGCGTACGTACTTGGATTAAGCTTCACCATTGTAACCGACTGTAACTCATTAAGGGCAACATTTTTAAAACGTGATATGATACCGAGAGTTGCGCGATGGTGGAGTTTGATACAAGAGTACGACTGCAACGTTGTATACAAATCTGGGAAAGGCATGATCCACGTTGATGCATTGAGTAGAAACCCAATGTTGGAAAATGCAGGAATAATTCAGGCTATTGACAATTTTGAAGTTATGACTATAACAAATGATTGGTTAACGACAGTACAGTCAGAGAACTCTGAAATACAACGCATAAAAAGAATCCTTTCTGATAAAGAGTTTGATGATTATTTTGAGATACGCAAAAACTTTGTCCTTAAGCGTGATAGGGTGTTTAAAGTAACTGAGGACGGATTAAGATGGGTGGTGCCAAAGGATTGTAGATGGCAGATACTTCAAAAGAACTACGATGCCATAAGTCATTTCGCGTTTGATAAAACATTAGATAAAATAAAACAACACTATTGGTTTCCCCGAATGAGAAAGTTTGTAAAAAAGTATGTAAATTCCTGTTTAGAATGTGCTCATAATAAATTACCGTCGGGAAAGAAACAGGGTTTTCTACATCCTATACCTAAGGAAAAAGCTCCCTTTCACACCATTCATGTTGACCACGTGGGGCCTTTCGTTAAATCAAAAAGGAACAATTGTTATATTTTAGTAATCGTAGATTCTTTCACGAAATTTATTATTTTAAAGGCAGTCAAAAATACTAAATCTACTTCCACTATCGCAGTACTTAGGGACTATTTTGGGACATTTGGTTTACCAAAGCGACTTATTAGTGATAGGGGAACGTCATTTACAAGTTCAAAGTTCCAAAATTTTGTCTCTGAACTAGGAGTTCATCACATAAAGAATGCTGTTGCTTCACCTAGGGCCAATGGTCAAGTAGAGCGATATAATAGAACAATTTTGGACTCATTAGCGTCACAAAATCACGGTAAAGATGAAAGACTTTGGGATGATAGTTTATCTCAGGTACAGTGGGGGTTGAACAATACAGTTAACAAAGGTACGGGGAAAACTCCATCTCAAGTCTTGTTCGGGTTAAGACTTACGGGAATCAGTGAAGGTAGGCTAGTTTCAGATATTCAGGATGACATAATTGATAACACTTCTGACCATGATGAGTCAGATACCGACAATGATAGACGATTACTTAAGATAAGAGATGAGGTAGATAGCTATACGAAACAGTCGCAAGAGCAACAAAAGCATAGGTTTGATAAAAAAAGAAAAAGGCCATTAAAGTTTAACGTGGGGGATTTAGTGAGAATTGAAAAACCTACTCATACTACAGGTAAAAGCAGGAAATTATTGCCGAAATGTTCAGGTCCATACAGAGTAACCAAAGTTTTAGATCATGATAGGTATGAGGTAGAAGATACACCAATTACAAAAAAAGGGGCTTCAAAGTACAAAGGCATATTTTCTATTGACAAAATTTATCCTTGGCTCTGTTTCGAAAAAGTAGACAGTGAATCTACTAGTGATGATACCGATGACTGACTATTGCAGAAAATAAATTATGAGTTGCACGTACCATCTTTTCCTTATGATAATTTGTGTTTAGAAATAATTACGAAATAATTAAATATAATTAAATCTACGATGATTGTTTTTCACATAGAAAATTATAACGAATGTAATATGATTAGAATATTTTTATAAAAATTAAGTACCTACAATGATAATGATTGTAAACTAAAGTTTCGTTGAATAATATAATTGTGAATTTCATCGTTAGTACATGCATTGTGACCCTAAATTGCTTTGATCATGTGTATAGACGTCTATAAGTGCTATGAGCGTGAGTGCAGACGTCTGGAAGTGGCATATCCTACACTGCTATGAGCGTGAGTGTAGGCGTCTGGATAAACTAATTCCTACACTGCTATGAGCGTGAGTGTAGACGAGATAAGGCTAAATGTTAATAATCCTACACTGCTATGAGCGTGAGTGTAGGCGTTTGGATAAACTAATTCCTACACTGCTATGAGCGTGAGTGTAGGCGTTTGGATAAACTAATTCCTACACTGCTATGAGCGTGAGTGTAGACGAGATAAGGCTCAATGTTAATAACGCTACACTGCTATGAGCGTTAGTGTAGATAACATGAAGTGCAAAGTGCACATAAGTCTGCTATGAGCGAACATAAAGTGCAACGTGCACATTACATCCTACGAGTGGTAATTATTGTAATTGCAAAGTGCACAATATAATGAATTTGGTAAGCCATTAAGAGTAAATGACATTATATACATTGTTGATCTAGACATTATGTTATTTAATGTAAAACTGGTATTATAGCTAAGTGTTAAATGATTAAAAATAAAATTATTGATAAAACAATTGATAGAAATATTGTAAATTTTGAATAGTATCCAAATTACTTATCATTCGCGAGGACGCGAAAATTATCAGGATGGACGAGTTGTTAGCTTCTATAAAAATCAGCATTATTTACGAATCAATTATGAATATTATAATATGTATAAGACGTATATTTTGCATTTTATTATAAAATAGGTAGTAAAATAAGTTCATAAAATATTGTTAACTTTGTATTATAGGAGTATATTTGATTTTGTATCAGCCTAATAGTTCGAGTTTTACTTCCGGTCTTTGTTATTCAATCTTGTAAATTGTGTTAGCTTCTATAAAAATCAGCATTATTTACAAATCAATTATGAATATTATAATATTTAAAAGATGTATATTTTGCATTTTATTATAAAATAGGTAGTAAAATAAGTGAATAAAATATTGTTGACTTTGTACTAATAGCTCAAGCTTGACTTCCGGTTTGTGGAATAAAATCCCGCTAATTATTATAAAATATTTTATTAACCCAGAGATACAATTTGACTTCCGGTCTTTGTTATAATATCGTGTGGATTGGTCAATTGAGAAACCATACCGAGATTACTTTAATAGTTTTAGAATAAAATGAGGGAGTCTTACTTGAGCTACAGAGCTAGTCGATTCTTAATAGAACATAGTGTGTTCAAGTGATTTACAAGTGTTGAAAGAATTGTTTTAACAAACCTATAAAAAACTGTTGTTGTTAATAAGTAGAAGAATAAAACTTTATATGAAGTGAAGTGTGGTTATATTGTGATCCCTAAGGAGAAAACTAACCTAACAAATAAAAGAGAATTTTACACTAGGCAGAGTCTGTTCTTATGGTAACCAGACAACTGATAAACACTTATATATTTTTTTTAAACATACATATTATAGATAAATTACACCCAGACACAGAACAAATGATCATGTTCATCACACAAACATTTGTCCTGGGTTGGGGATCGAACCCACGACCTTCTGGTTTAGCTGTCAGGATCACTAACCACTAGACCAACAGGCCAGTCGAGGTCAGAGAGGTCAGGTATCGATCCTGAGCGGTACTCCTAAATGGGTTTTTCATCATTCCTTCTAAACAAGAACACTGCTTACCAGCGCCGAGACATATAGAGGTCGATGATAATGATGACAGTTTTGAAGCAGGATTCACCCAGATGGCCGATGGTCTAATAAAGATCTGGCCACGGGTTAGACCGCCTACAAGATGGTACATCTCCGTACAGACAAGAGAGGACGTGAGTTGCAAGGGATCTTATCGTGAGTCGTGACTGAAAAAGGCCAGTGTCCAGCAGTGCACGAATAAAGGTTGTTACTTGTTGTTGTTGATGTTGATGATGACGAATATGGTAATGATGATAATAATAGTGATGATGATTGTGACAATGATGATGAAATAACAGCAATATTTATCCTGAACAAAAGAGATGCCATTTCTGTAAAAACCATATTATGATAATGACTCCGAATCACGCATGATAAATCCATTGTATTTGGGCTCGTTTGGTTGGACCTCACAAAAACTATGACTTTGTGTGTGTCCGGGGTCTGATGACAGTCATTCAAATGCTTTGATTGATTTATGTTGATAGACTCAATAACCTCTGAGAGAAGACAAAGTGTAAATGAAATGTATTTTGAAACTACCTAGTTTCAGTACCTACTGAACCGTAAAAATTATAACATACGAGCGGGATAGTCGCAAATATGCCCGGAATACACAACATTCGTATTACATACATAGTTATCCTCATATATAAAAATTTCGTGTTATGTTGTTTATACGCGATGAACTCCAACCTACTGAACCGATATTTTCTCAGTGCATTATAGTTCAACCTGTCCGTATAGTGTCGATAGCCGACTAAATAATCAGCTTCGGTCAAAAATCAACCTTCGGTCAAACGCTACTTGGCTGGTTTTGGACACGGGAGGTGGCACTTTTGTCTGTAACAGCACATCTGCCCAGGTCTCTAGCTATACATATATTATAGCATCTGTACTTTTTTTATAGCATAGGAGAACAAACGAGCAGTCGAAGCCGTTTGCCGACTATCTACGCCCATACACATCCGCACAACCAAAGATTATGCAGGTGCGTTGCCCTCCTTTTCCCTATCCGCCCAATGGACCACCAAAAACTCACAAACCACACGAAACGCGACAGCATAGCTGTCACTTGACGCTGGTGTTATGTGAGCGAGAGGTACCACCCGGTCGTGCCGGCCCAATTCGACTGCAAAGCAGCATGGCACTACCTCTTACAAAATTTGTATAAAATGATTATGTTACATTAAAAATCAAGAGAAAGGTGCACGCGGACATGTTTGGCGACAGGAGGCTGTATCGGGGACGGACGCAAACTGCATATTATGGACAGTTCAACGACCGACAAATTGATTCAAAAGCCTTCTTTTTAGGTAAATGCATGTGCGTCTTTTGGTATTATACTTACCGAAATCAGGATTTTTAACAAGGGTGTTTTAAGGTCACCACATTAGCTAACGTGACGCATTTCGTCCATAAAGTCTAGACTCTTGAGGATCTGTGGTGATTTGAGCATATTCCTTAAAATGCCCAAACGCAATGGTTTTGTATGCCTTCCGGAGGGAGTGGCTGATATGGCTGTGGGTAGACCAAAGTTCATGAACGGGACGAGACGAGACGGGTCAAGACACGAAAAGACGAGTCGCCCCGAGATGAAATGAGCCGAGACGAGACAAGGCAAGGCAAGACGAAAACATCGTCACACCCACCCGACGCCATTAACACGTCAATGGCTTTATCATTATTTGTGACGTACGTTTCTTATCGTAGTGTCAGATCAAAATATTTTGAAGTTCTTTTTATAGAAATAAACGTAATTATTTTATAAATAACATGACTCATTGTCACGTTTCGCCGGAGCCGAGCGTGCAAGCGAGAGCGCGGAAAAAGCGATAGAGAGGCATGATCGGCCTAAGCGTCGGATTGTGACACATTATAACGTTATCTCGTAAAATTATAGTCCGTGAACTGACTTTACAGACAACAGGTAAGTTATTTAACGTATTTTTTGCTAAATATAGCTAAGGTCATATGTTTCAGATAATCTTATCTTATATCTTTAAATGAGCAATTCTTGTATATACCTAATATATAATTGGAATCTCGGAATCGGCTCCAACGATTTTCATGAAATTTAGTATAAAGGGGGTTTCGGGGGCGATAAATCGATCTAGCTAGGAATCATTTTTAGAAAATGTCATTTTATTAAAAAAAAAAAAAAAAATACCGAGCAAAGCTCGGTCATCCGGGTACTATTAACTGATAATAGTCATGAATATAATGTCCAAATATAAGTTTCACCCAAAGACTATATAGACGATCCCTCGCTTTATTATGATTTATGGCGCATACATATTATAGCCGTTTAAAATTCAAATTGTTTATCCTGACTAATTAACCATCGCTAACCAAAAAACCTAAATGAGTAAAATCAGACGATTTTAGTTCACTATGTCCCTATTGTGATATAAGTACGCAATCACTAAGAATTTCATTGATCCCGAGAAAACGATTTAGAAAATTACATATATTTTAAAAATTCAATGTGAAAATTTAGAGTTTGAGGAGATCGGCCGTCTTGGTAGTCATTGAATTAGAGTTGTTTAGGACTTAAACCTGCATAATTATTACCAAAGTACTATATATAAAACGGCTTCTAGTAACTGCATATAGCCATAGACATACATACAATTGTCTGCCCTTGGCGGGACCCGAACCGGCGGCCTCTGTCACCTAGATACCTACCAGTCAAGTATATAAGGAAATAATTACTCGACTTTGAAATACTGACCTTTTTACCGTGTTGGTATTGCTGTGGAATTTATGACAAATATTAATAGACAGACGAGCGCTGGAGTAACGCGCTTTTTATTTTAACTGGAACGAAAATAAATACGACTCGCGAAGTAGCATGTATTACACTGAATATTAATGTTTAGATGGTTGATTCTCATTCATATTGCAACCCAGAAATGGATATCGATTTGTGGAGACTTGAAAAACTGGAAAGTGATATCACGTTTTGTAGAATTAATTTCATCACGAAACTTATTCAGGGCAATTATGGTTACTTCTGAATTAACAAAATTACAAGTGAAACTAACAAAATATGCTTAAATCTTGAAAGAAACAGAAATATATGAAAAATATTAAAAACGCTGCTGCATTGAGGAGCCAAAATAAACATAATATATCTAATGTAAAGTACTGATTTCTATCCTTCTAAGTTAGCGAAAACATCAAGCGTGTTCGTAATAAAAACGTATTAAACGACTATAAAACAAAATGAAATGACATCAGAGATAACCTAACCTGCATGAGCGCTTCCTGTTGCCAGTGTATTTAACAAAAGAATTTTAAATAAAGCGAGATTTGCTCTAAAATTGTGTTATTTTATCACAGAGATTTCGAAAAATAATTCTCAACAATAATCTTTTATTATTCTTATCTCCTTACATATGTATAACGTTATATCACTATTCATTTAGTAAGACGTGTGTTATGATTTAATTTCTTCCGTAATTTCGTCTTCCTAGGTATTACATAAAATATTAATTCCCCTGCGACATATTATATAAATCACAAAAAATATATTATTATGTAATTTATACATGTGTATAAAATACAAGTGACAAATGGAGTAGTGAAGTGCGAGTAAATTTCCTGCCACATACCTACTACAACAGCGCCACCTATGGTGACCAAAACTACATATCTCATGATGAACCAAACGAAGGAGGGTATCTCCACATTTCATGGTTTTACCTACTTGTTTTCCTGCCGTTGTTTAATGGTTCAAAAAAATAATGGTCATATTTCTACCAAGGATATTAAGGCGCTTCGCTTTTTCTTATGTTTCATGACGACTTCCCGTGATGACGATTATTTTAAGAGCCTGTCTTTCCTAATGATATAATGTATCTTGATGCCAAATTTTATCAAAATTTGATGAGCGATTAAAGTGTTAAAAAAATAGCAGACAGACAAAGCAAGTATTTGTAACATTAAGGAGGTACATATAGTATATCTGTCGCGCGCGTGTAAGGCCCGAGCTATAAGGCACCCTTATGTGTTCAGGGTGCCTTAAGCGGAGAAGGCGGCGGAGTCGCCATCCCCCACCTCCAGAGAAGAGTGCCAGATGGCACACCGTTGTGGTCCGGTGAGGACGTCCACAGCTTTCGCGCCGGGTCACCCAGACGAGAACACCGCTGGGGTTTGTTTAGTGGGTAGAGTCTGCACCCACTTTACCATCTTTTCGGACGCACAGAGTCCCACATAACCCCCGGCCCGTTGGTATGCATAAAAGCATTCCCTAGCGGGAACAAAAAAAAGGTAGATATAGTATATATATATATATATATATATATAATAGATGTAGTATAATTATTGTCGTAATATAAAAATGAACTCAACACAATCTTCATTTTTATGTGTTAATAATTCAATTAATATACATTAAACAACTCAATTATTCAAATAAACTCGTATTGCGTCTTTAAACACTTCTAATTTGTATAAAAATGCATATTAGCTACCGTAATAACGTAAAAATTGTTTCATTATAATGAGTGAAATTCGCGTATCTATACATTAGAAAACAATTAGGTTTATATGAGTCCACTTATATCAAGTCAAATAATAATCTGTCTGGCACATAAAATTTAATTCAATAACAATAATTTTGTTTAATATAATAAATAATAACATTAAAATAATATTATATAGACGTCCGCCTTTTCTGTGTCTGTACGTGGCAGGGAAATTGGTGAAAAAAATGGAAAATGGGATTATGTACGTGCACTTTTGGATTTTCCAAACTTTTTAAATAAGTGTATTCAATTGACATGGCCACAAAGGTTCTCCGTTGGAATGTAACCTACATTACGATTTTTACAGACTTTTCAGTTTTCGAAAATATAATATACGAAACCAGTATGAAGTTTGTTCTACTGTCGGACTACCCACCTTTACGAATCAACACGGACTGATCCTGGGCACGTATGATGTACAAAATATCTTATTACTAATATTCATTGTTACGAATAATATGTGAAAATCTATACTAATATTATAAAGCTGAAGAGTTTGTTTGTTTGTTTGAACGCGCTAATCTCAGGAACTACTGGTCCGATTTGAAAAATTCTTTCAGTGTTAGATAGCCCATTTATCGAGGACGGCTATAGACTATATAACATCACGCTGTGACTTATAGTAGTTGAGTAACGCGGGCGAAGCTGCAGGCAACAGCTAGTTACTAATATTCATTGTTACGAATAATATGTGAAAATACATAATATAAAGAAATCCTTTACAAAACGCTATTATTACAACTTGCATTACACATAATTAAATATTACATAAATTGTTACGATCAATTCCGATGCTGTTCAAGTAACCGGCGTTTAACTTTTAAGTGACCTTCGTTTGTAAAGCAATCTAACTTCCTAACGCGTCTACCCAGCATACTGACTAGGTTTAATTTTCGCTTTAATTCATATAAGATTTTAAAATTACGTTATTTTTCGTCATAACTCACGAGGAGTTCATAGAAAATGAACTGAAACTGAAATATCGAGTGTAATAAACCGCAAAATAAAAGTGAAAACCCGTCACGATTTAATTATTGAATCGTACTTAAAATTAAAATTTAATATACATATTACACTGTTTGACTCATCTCACAATAAAAGTGGTTTTTCATGGAGGAGGGTTTCATGGTAATGGTGGCAGAGAGATTAATTCGGATAAAGCTGATTTTAGTACATAATATTATACCTATATTTTCTAAAGTATGTTTCTTCATTCTTGAATCATAGCAATTCTATATCAGTGAAATAAAACAAATACGTAGCTATTCCTGTTGACAAAAAGTCTGATAACAATGATAATCCAAGATAAGCAACAGTCATCGTAAGGTTTGTGCATATCATCAGGGGATTTCATTGATGTGGAGGCTACATCAAGTATTTGGGGCTCATCCTTGACAGAGGGTAAATCTTTGGCCCACATTTCACAATGCTTGGACCGAAGGTCGTACAGGCGGCAAGTGCGCTGGGCAGACTTCTCTCGAACCTTGGAGGACCCACCACCGTCCGTAGACAGCTGTTCTCTGGAGTCTGCCGGAGTATGGCAACGTACATAACACCCATTTGGGCGGGCCACCTTATCGCAAGCAATAAGGCCCAGTTGCGTTCTACGCAGCGGTTGAGAGGTGGCCGCCGACGAGAGGAGGCCGCCGGCAACTAACAGGGGCGCGTAGGAGGCGCTACTTAATGCGCCTCCAGTAACGCCCCTGTCGTCTTATCGGGCTAGGATGGGAACCTGGCCCATTTAGGTACAACATCGTCGGACGTTGTACCTAAATGGGCCAGGTTCCCAGTACGCTCGCAGATGGTTTAGTTCGGGTAGTGCACTCCCAAGTGCGAATCCGAATTGATGATTATTTATATAGCGTATATAACTCGGTGATAGAGTAGCATTCTAGTGTTGAAAGAATTTTAAATATGGAACGACTAGCTTCGAAGATTACGACCTACATCCAAACACGAAAACATTACCTCTTTATGATATTAGTATAAAAAAAAGATATTTTAATTAATGCTATCAGGAGACAAACGAGTAGTCAGAGCCTTATGGTGACTACCGACACCCATAGACATCCGTACAACTAAAAGTTATGCAGATTCGTTGCCCTCCTTGTCTCTATTTCTCCCCCAATGGGCCATCGGAAACTCACACCGCACGTAAAGCGACAGCAAAGCTGTCATTTGACGCCGGTGTTATGTGAGCGAGAGGTAGGTACCAACCTCTTTCTGATGATTGAACATCTAGTCATTTGTAAATTGTAATGCTTCATCATCATCATCAGCCTCTATCCGTCCACTGCTGAACATAGGCCTTCCTCAATGAACGCCAAGACGCCCGATCCCTTGCCACTCGCATCCAACACGGACCGGCCACCGCACGGAGATCGTCTTCCCACGTGGTCAATGGCCGACCAACACTTCGTCTATTGTAATGCTGATTAGTTATTAATTATTATGTTGTTTTATGTAAGATATGACTTCAGTGTAGCAAATATTTTTGTTTATAAAGTCTAAAGATAAGTCTTTTTATTATTTTAACAATATATGTATGGGTACGTACTTCGGGTGATATTTTCTAAAATCATATTTTTTTAATAACTTAAAATTATTATCTAAGACTAGCTGTTGCCCGCAGATTCGCCCGCGTTAACCAAGATTTACAGCTGTACCCGTATTGATGATGATTATTTATATAGCCTAACTTACTTGTTACTCCTTATAACATCAGCTTTCTGCCAGTGAAAGCCCATCAAAATCGGCCTAGCTTTTCAAAGATTAGCCGGCACAAACAGACAGACAGACAAAAATTGTAAAAAATGCTATTTTGTTATATGTTCCGTGTAAACATCCTTATGCATTTAATAAAAAGTGGTTATTTTAATATTACAAACAGACACACTAATTTTATTTATCTGTATAGATGAATAGATAACCTAACCTAACAATTCATAAGATTTAACCTAGTCTAGACTTTAAAGATCTTCGCATTTATAATATCAGCCCGATAAATGGATAAGAAAAAAATTATCAACTCATTAAATTCATTAACTTAAAGAACAACACAATAACAAAAATAAAGCACACCGATTCGATATTACGTGTTTCTTTGCCGATCGACTTTAGGCTTTCCAAAGCGAATTCATATAAAAAAACAAGAAAATTGTAAAATAATATAATAGCCATATTAACGGTGGCTTGACAAAATGTCATTGTCATTAGTCATTGCTACCCGTTTAACTGTAAACTACGCGAATATGGCAAGACACAGACAGATGGCAGGCAAAAACTATTACTGCCACAGTTTGTCTCGCATTTTATCAAAGAAAAAAGCTAAATCTATACTAATATTGTAAAGCTAATCTCAGGAACTACTGGTCCGATTTGAAAAATTCTTTCAGTGTTAGACAGCTTATTTATCTTAAAATTGAAGTTTGAAGTGACCTTAACATTATGATTGCCAAAATAAATTTACTAATTAATGACCCTTTATTTTTCTCTATTCCAATGTTATTAAAAATAAAATAGATTTTTTAATACATTTTATAATATATTTCGCTATGTCAAAATTGTTAATATAAGCTATTGTAAAAAATATGTGTGAAAAGTAGGTTTAATTATTTTTTCGAAAGCACAGCCTAAGTTTAGGTCTTCCTTTGAAAGCTACTTAATTCATTTCATTATCTTTCATAATATATCTACTAAAAGTGAATTGAAGAAAATATCACTATTACAAAAACAACTGAAGTAGGTACCTACTTACCTATTTAATTTTAACTAAGAACTTCATGCACACGCGAGTTTTATATTGAATATATTTTCATTATACGTTTCGTACGTATACCTACACAAAAAAACTTAATATAAAATTGCAAAAAGCTAATATTAAGAAACGTCTTTCATTATATTTATTATCTTCTGTTAAAATTTCTTTATGTATATACCTAATAATAAACATTTTAATTAAATTATTAATCTTAGCCGCAAACAACAATAAAAATACGTACCATATAAATTATAAATTCACAACAACACCAAATTCGAATAACGAAAACACTCACAGACAAGTTTTTTTTTAATTTCAACAATTTGCTTAATTTTATGCCAATGGAACGTGCGTTCTCGCCGACAACTCGTCGCGGTATGATAAGAGGCGGGCTGAATCGCCTTTTTATTATTAGTAACATTGCAACGTGTGCTTATCATCCCTGATGCAGGCAGGTAATTAAGAAGCCACAGTGCGGTTAACTTTTGACAATGAACTACATTGATGAAAACATTACGTCACACTTAGGTTTGAACGAGCTTAGAATAACGACTCTTGTACGTTCCTGACCTAGACCAATTAAATTATTTTAAAATCATCATTGTCGCTTATTTTCGTAATTAGAAATTAAAAAATTAGAAATAATTGCTAAAATTGTGTAAATAGGTAGAATCTCATCAAACTTTAAATCATGAAGAATGCAAACTGTCTTTTTATGACCACCAGATGCACTGTGGTTGCAGAAATCTTCCGTGGAATCGTTTACATATACATACATGTACGTATGTCGGGCTCTCTGCTAGGTTCAGCTAATATCCCCACCATGGTGTAAGCTTTGTCGTGGCGGTGGAGCTCAGTAGCCTAGGGCGAGCCAAGATGCTGGCACCTTGGGCGATGCAAATTGAGCCGAGGGAGCTGCTCTTTGTACCCCTCTCATAAGAAGAGGAGACAAAGGAGCAGGGGGACAAGGGGCGAGGATGGGAACCTCACCCCTTTGTACTGTCTCGACGTTGGAAAGGGTTGTTCTGTGGTGCGGGACAACCCCTCTGTGGAGGTGGCGTCGGTCTCTTGAGGGACTGACTAGCCGTCGAGGTGCCCTGTTTACTCAACAGATCCGGGGCACCTCACCAAAGGCGGCATTGGTGGCATTCGCCGGGTTTTAGTGGGTAGAGCTGCGTCCACCTTACCATATTTCGGGCGCAGCGAGTCCTACATACCCACCCGCCTGTGGATTCCACTCCCCCGCGAGCATTTCACGGCGAAAAAAAAAGGTTCAGCTAGTATTATTCAGTTCAAGTCAACCTTCAATCAACACTGAGTGACTGGAGCTCCAAAATGATATAAAAAAGCTCATCTATTTGCATTACTCCAAATGCCAACCACTTGGCAGACAGTTTTGTCTATTTATAAAAAACTTTAAAGCCAAAAAACGCTCACCGTTATTTAAGGATCCATAGACATAAAATAAAACACCAAAAACGTATATCATATCCAACTATCGAATTGTCCTGTCCGTCTGTATGTTATAAAGATGATTTTTATTAATTTATTTATTTAAGAAAAAATATTCAGTTTAGAAATTTCGTAAGAGCCACTAAACAGAGCTAATACCTAACCTTGGCAATATCACTCCATAATAGTTATGCAGGTCCTACTGTCTATATACCTATAATATGCGCGTACACACCACACACACACACAGACACATATTACGTTCTTGCACAATTCGAACCCCCGATCCAAAAAAAAGCCACTAATGACTATTTGGTTTAAGGGATTAAACCTAACAAACCTTTAACCTTTCATAATTATGAAGCCTTTCTAAGCGCAATGGCCGACTTGTTTAAATCCCATAAAGAATACAAAATACGGCATTATTCATACAAATAAAAAAAATCTTTTTATCTGAACAATAAATACTCTTTCCCCTATTTTATAATTACTTTATTAAATCATATTTACATAAATCTCCATGCGAATAGTCTCATTCTTTTTAAATCATATAATATATCTATCTATGTATATCTATGGACGCTTTCACACCACGTCAATCTGGTCCCGTGGTAAGTTCTCGAAGAACTAAAATATAAAAGTATTTAAAAGAAAAACGGAGATTAAAAGGATAAATGCTAAGGCTTATTGATCCTAAATGCGCTAGACCTGTCTGGAAGTATCGTAAACTACAAGAGCTTAAAATTAGTTGGGTAAACCCGCTTTCCTAAAATGAAGTACTTCTATAAATTAGTTGGGTAAACCCGCTTTCCTAAAATGAAGTACTTCTATAAATTAGTTGGGTAAACCCGCTTTCCTAAAATGAAGTACTTCTATAAATTAGTTGGGTAAACCCGCTTTCCTAAAATGAAGTACTTCTATAAATTAGTTGGGGAAACCCGCTTTCCTAAAATGAAGTACTTCTATAAATTAGTTGGGTAAACCCGCTTTCCTAAAATGAAGTACTTCTATAAATTAGTTGGGTAAACCCGCTTTCCTAAAATGAAGTACTTCTATAAATTAGTTGGGTAAACCCGCTTTCCTAAAATGAAGTACTTCTAAAAATTAGTTGGGTAAACCCGCTTTCCTAAAATGAAGTACTTCTATAAATTAGTTGGGTAAACCCGCTTTCCTAAAATGAAGTACTTCTATAAATTCCGTGTAAAAGCGCGGTTCACTGCTACTCGTGCGTATTTTCTTGGTGCATGGTGATATGCGTTTCTGCATAAAATCATCGCGTGACGTCACTCGCCATGATACGATGACTTGCGGATTGTATTTATCTGATGATTGCGTCATGATTGTGAAATGAAAAGTATTTTCGCATATCATCGTCACCGGGATCTAGATTTAGGCTCTGTCAGAACTTCCATAGATCATACTATTAAAATAAAAACAACCAAGTAACACATCAATTGAATCAACCACGGGTCCAAGTCGATCCCACTGAGTGGGACCGGTGAAACAAACTCAGTGGAACAAATCTTTTCTAATATTCTATAACAGGTAATAATAATTACCACTCGTTTTGATGTTCATTAAAAGAGGCAGGTGTCCATCAATGAACTGAATATTGATGATGACTATTAATGATAAAATAATTCATAGCTATGTTAAGGTCGCTTACTAAAGTATAGAGAAACATCACAAAAGATATATTTTTTCTAAAAGTGTAAGTACACTCTAAGTTACGTATCTAGTGTGTACAGTACTATCAAATTACCTTGTTTACATGGCTTAAAGGTCTCGTAACCAGGCCATAAAATATTATTAAAAAATAATAATACCTTGTTTACATGAATACAGCAATGGCTGCGCAGAATCTCAATTTAGCCTAAAAGTAAACTTACTTTTGAGGGATGAATTGAGTGTAGCCCGTAACATACCTATAGGTACAGAGCACACATATGCCCAAAACTCAAAATTCTAAAGTTGTCCGACTTCCAAAACACTAACAATAGGACTTATAAGGACTCCTTTAAAACCGCTTAAATGGGATATTAATCAATTTTATTTATTTTACTTGGATTAAAAAGGCACACGTGCCACCTGACGGTAAGTGGTCGACGTCGCCCATGAACAAACCTACTTTACTTTTTTTTTTTTCTTTTTCGCAGGGAAATGCTCTGAGGCATCCCGCCTGGGGAGTGGGTCTCCCCAGGTGGGTAAGTGGGATTCGATGCACCCGAAAGATGGTAAATGGACGCAGATCAACCCACTAAAACCCGGCGAGTGCCACCAGTGCCACCATGGTGAGGTGCACCGGATCTGTTAAGCTAACAGGGCACCTCGACGGCTAGTCAGCCCCGCAAAGGACCTACGCCACCTCCACAGAGGGGTTGCCCCGCACCACATAACAACCCCTCCCAACGTCGGGACAGTACAATGGGGTGAGGTTCCCATCCTCACCCCTTGCCCCCTGCTCCTTTGTCCCCTCTTCTTATAAGAGGGGTACAAAGAGCCCCCTCGGCTCAATTGGCTTCGCCCAAGGTGCTGGGCTCACCCTAGGCTACTGAGCCCCACCGCCACGACAAGGCCTGAACCATGGTGGGGAAACCTACTTTACCTAGAACTAGCCGAGGCAACATATTTATGTGTTACCTATCCTGTACCTCCTGTATCCTGACATAAGATGTTAAGTCTCTAATCTCTATGCCAGTTATTAGACTGCCTGTCTTGACTTTCTCTCCGAAACACAACAAAGCTGTTTCACGGGAGAAACAATCAAGTGGTATCCAAGCAGACGGGAGCGCGGCACAGCGCATCCCTCCCGCCGGTGATGTTCTGTCTCATAAACGTATTTTTACCATAACAAGTTTGAAGAATGTCGATTTGCATCTTTACAAACTGCGCCGGGATTTAATGTAGGAGGAAAATCGTTCCACCGCTATATTTATTATTATCTCTTTACATAAATCTATAAATTATTAAAATAAATCTATAAATAGAGCTAAGTTTGTTTGTTTTATTTTGTACGAAAGATTTTTTATTTCTTCTGAACAGGTGACCCAGTGGTTTCACCACAGATACAGCACTTTACAGCTAGTATTTATATAAAACTAGTGGCGATTTCGCTACCTTGGGCTCCAAAAGAAGTGGTAAAAAATGATGTCATCTTTTCTACCACCTCAAAGTTATTATTTTCTTATGTGAGATAACATTGTCTGAGAGAATGAGACTTTTTTTTTTCTTTAACGCCGGGAAATGCTCTGAGGCATCCCGCGGGGGAGTGGGTCTCCCCACGCGGGTATGTGGGACGCGCTGCGCCCGAAAGTTGGTAAATGGACGCAGCTCTACCCACTAAAACCCGGCGAGTGCCAACAATGCCACCTTTGGTGAGGTGCCCCGGATCTAATAAACTAACAGGGCACCTCGACGACTAGTCAGTCCTCCAAGGGACCGATGCCACCTCCACAGAGAGTTGTCCCGCACCACAGAACAATCCCTCCCAACTTCGGGACAGTACAATGGGGTGAGGTTCCCATCCTCGCCCCTTGCTCCTTTGTCCCCTCTTCTTATAAGATGGGTACAAATAGCCCTCTCGGCTCAATTAGCTTCGCCCAAGGTGCTAAGCTCACCCTAGGTTACTGAGCCCCACCGCCACGTCATGGCCTGAACCATGGTGGGAGAATGAGACTACTGCCGTGCAAGCTATTCTTTTTTGACGTGACAACGTATTATAATTCGATGAAGCCGGCTGCACGAACGAAAAAACATGACGTATGCGGCGTTACCTCGCTCTGAGGCGTTCCATTTTCTTATGACGTTGTCACGTTCAACTATCGTCAGTAAACCGACTTTACAGACAACCGATTTTTTTTCTTTTCCGGATTCAACATAATACAAGAGTTAATAACATACTCAATGAGAAGATTTAATGACGCGCATTGGTTTAACCAAGCCAGGTTAGGCTTTTTGAAATAAACTTAAAAGTGTTTTTCATGAGCACCTGAACAAAACTGATAAGAAAAAAAACCATTCAAGAGCGAGTCGGACTCGCGCACGAAGGGTTCTGTACCATTATATATGACATTAGACACTTTGACAGAAAATCACGTATGTTGTATGTATGGGATTCCGAACGGACAGACAGCGGAGTCTTAGTAATAGGGATCCCGTTTTACCCTTTAGGAACGGAACCCTAACAAACTTCTAGTACATCGCACGTGTCACCTAACGCTTACATAATACAGTCATACGGTCAGACGGTATATTAGTGAACACAACATGCATGATGCAGTTTATCAACCTCTTTATAACACGTGAAGGGCGATTCGATTTTAATCTTTAATTGGGACTCATTGCTCGAACATTATCAAATTAATGGCCTTTAATTATTATATAAGGACTTTATATACTAGCTATCATCCTGAGCTACAGACTACACAACGATCATATGTTCCATTGAAGCACGATATCAGCGTCGATATCAGGCAAGGTCACGCAAGGTCTTAGGACCGTAGTTCGCATTGCCCTAATGCGAGTTCGCAAACTTTACACACCCTCAAATCCCAATGACTGATTTTTTCTCTCTCTCTCTCTCTCTCTCTCTCTCTCTCTCTCTCTCTATCTCTTTAGGCATATATTTGTCCTAACGATATTTTCCTTTACCGGTAAGAGGTAGTTCCATGCTGCATGGCAGCTAAACTGGGCCGGCACGACTGGAGTGGTACCTCTCGCTCACATAACACCGGCGTCAAGTGAAACCTGTGCTGTCGCGTTTCGTGCGGTTTATGAGATTTTGGTGGCCCATTGGGGGGGATAGGGAAAGGAGGGCGGCGCATCTGCGTGGCCTTGGTTCGGCGTCGGCGCCGTGAGGCTCCGACTGCTCGTTTGCCCCCTGATGACATAAAAAAGCGACGTTGACAAAGTCAGATGCATAGAAAAAATAATAAAAATCCAATTTAGGGTGCACCGGTCCGGCTGGATGTATCATCCCGATGTATCGATTATCATGAGACAAAAAATATTAGTAAAGGAAAGTTTCTTTACGGAAGAATGGCTGGATGGTGGTCCATTGTACCTGCAGACGGCGCGCAGCGCAACCCTCCCATAGAATATATAAGCCTAAACCCAAAAAAGTAAAGGAACCCTTATAAGATCACTCTCTTTTCCGTCTGACTGTCCGTGTGTCACAGCGGCACTCCCGGTGCCGTGTGCTACACGTACGTGTGGTACGTGCAGGAGGAGTGCGAGGGGCCCGCAGGCGGGGAACGCAAGAGGAAGAAGAGCGGGATAATCAGCGATGTCGTCTCCGCTTGGCAGACGCGCTGGACTGCGAGCGGAGATGGGAGAGAGCTGTACATAGCTTCTTCCCTGATGTTGCTTCGCGGCTGACGTGCCGCTGGATGGAACTGGACTACATTCTCTCGCAGATTCTCACCGGCCATGGATGCTTCAGGGGTCGCATGCACAGGATAACATTATATGACACTATTATGCTATTGCGGCCACGAAAGCGAGTGTGACCTGTACAAGGAAGAGCGTAACGCGACGTTCGATGGAATCGGTGGGAGGGAAGCGCTGTGCCGCGCTCCCGGCTACATGGGTACCACCATCTTGCTTGTTTCTCCCGTGAAACAGCTTTGCTGTGTTTCGGAGAGAAGGGCAAGACAGGCAGTGTAATTACCGGCACCGAGACTTAACATCTTATGTCTCAGGACAGGCAACACATAAATGAGTTGTCTGGGCTCGTTCCAGGTAAACTAGTTTATGTTCATGGGCGACGTCGACCACTTACCATCAGGTGGCACGTTTGCCAGTTTGCCTATCCAACTAACATAAAAAAAAATTAAAAAAACGAGCGCACGAAGGCCCAGTTTACTACGAGGACCTGACTGCGAACAACTTCAGCCATCTACAGAAGTTCACGCACAGTTGGCACAAACGAAGGACTGAGATGACCCGGACTGCCGTGCCGTCACCGTCGTGATGTGAAGAAGGATAAAGTGACGCTAGGGACGTATTAAAGCACTCTCGCAAGAGGATGCTTTTGATTTGTATGCAGTGAAGAATTGTACGGGGGAAGAGAGCGTCTAAGCAGGTGTACCCCATACATCTCCCACGTTTCGCTCCGTATACCGAGAGGTGGATATGAGCATAGGAAGGTTGGTGGGTTAAGTCCGAGTATAACCACCGATTTTTAACCAAATTTAAAAAAGGAAGTAGTTCTCAATTCTATCGGTATTGTTTTTATGTATGTATACCGTTTTCTCCGTCAAGTGTGGACCGATTTTCAAAATTCTTTTTTTAAGGGTATTATACTTCCCAAAAGGTCCCATCCCAGAGAAATTGAAGGGAACTTTCGAAAATCGTAGGAGCGACTAGTGCGCTTAATATTTTTTTAATTAAGTATTTTAAAGCACTACAATTTAATGAAGGTCTAGAGTCAATCTGATGCTGGAGCTGAAAGACAGTCGAGGGAACTCCACAACGATTTACATCAGTAACCTTATGTTTGGGCTTGATTAATTTGTATTGATGAGAACTTTACACCTAGATGGGTTATGACTGTCGTTAGGGGTTCGATGATGAAGATGAAGGACAGTTAAGGGAACTCCTCAAAAGTTTACAGTAGCTACCTTGTGATTGAACTAAATTAATTTATACTGATGAGAGCTTTACACCCATATGGGTAATAAGTGTCATTACAGGTCTGATGATGGAGACCATAGACAGTCGAGGGAATTCCTCGTCGATTTAAAGCTTTTGTTGAGCTTACTTCATACGTTTCAATATGCCAAAATGTCTGTCATCTCTGTCTTACTTTGATAAATCACTAAAAAGTAAAAATTAAAAAATATTTTTTTTAAACAAAAACTAAAACCGACTTCAAAAAATAAAATACTAAATAGTAATAAAATAATCGCGTTTCTTTCATTTTTGTGTCTACAACTACTAATCGTTTTGTACTTCTACGAATGTACAACTTTTGTGTTTACCACGTCATTATTGTTTAACTTAGCTGACACCGACTCCAAAAGTTACATAGTATAATTAATCCCACAAAAAACAGTTTCACTGTAAAATGTCGAACCAAGTACACGTCTAACTATATACACGTATAGCAAAAATAAAAAAATAAACTAATCTTTACAAAAAATATGAAATAAAAAAACCAAGTACACAAAACTAATTAATTAGTTACATACAGTTACTAATTAATTAATTAAAACAAAATTAATTAACTTAATTGCAAAATTTTTGTGGCAAATTTTACAATTGAAAACAATTTTTTAAACGTACTTGGCGCGCGTCATTGAGTACCCCAAATTTTTTCATGGCTAATCTAGAGCTAGGGTAATATTATTCTGTGATCTACAGCCAGGAAATTGGTATGGAAAAGGAGTATAAAAACAACAATTGTTGCAACTCTTCTACGCCATGTAGTTGGCCTCACTTATGATTATTTTGATGTCTTCAATCAAATCTATTAGAATTAAAATTCAAGCTCGTACCCATTTCTTTATATATGATAGCGTCTTATTAAATAAAATTAAACATTAGCATAGAAATGATTTATAAAGGAATTTTGAATGTTTGATGAATGGTTTGTTTGAACTAATGATAGTAATTAAAATAATAATTGTAATTTATTCAAATCAATTTTGTAAATACTTAATCATAATTAATTAGCTAGATTAATTTATTCGATTGTAATATAAGTCGATTAAAAAGTATTTTGATCGACTATGATCGATATACTACGCTCCCCTACCTCCCTACCATACCCTACCCACTCCTGTAACTTGTTTTGATCGGCTTATAAAACTGTCGGGCTGTCTGCAGTTTGATTCATTCGTGTTCGAATTCTAGTGGAATAAACACTCCTTGAAAACTACTCCGTCGTATTTATTCATGGATCGTCACCACGCGCTAATATCAGAAGAAGCGGATGGACGCGCCCCTAACCCGGATCAAGGCAGCTGCTCTCCAATTTTACCATGTGATGCTGCCCAAATACCATCATACTCTTCGAGTAATATCCGTAACGTTAACAATGAAGAATCGAACGAGCTTTCACTTCTGCGACTTCAAGTTCAATTACTACAACAACTTCTTGGCCAAAATAAGACAGTGCCGTCATCCAACGCAAGCCAGAAATTAAGCGAAATCTACTTACCTGATTTTGACCCCGATAATTGTCAGCTGTCAGTAGAGGAATGGTGCGAGCAAGTTGATTCCTTGATCAATCTTCGAGGATTTTCAACTACAACTGCAATGATGAAAGGATTGTCATGCCTTCGAGGGCGAGCAAAGCTTTGGGCTGATGCTAACGCTCACAAATACGCTACGTGGGCTGAAATAAAGAACGAATTACATACCCAATTCATGGCGGAATCTCGTTATATCCATTTCGTCAATAAATTTCGTGAGTACACATCTAATGACGCAAAAAATTATGCCGAGTATGTGAGTGAAGCTTGGCGTCTCTTTTCAAGAATTTCCCCAAACGCTTCAGAAGATTTAATGGTTGAAGCTGTCATATCAGGTATCCGTCCGAAATTTATTCAGTCAGAACTGCTGCGATCAGCACCAAAGTCACAAGCCGAACTGATTGTCAATCTACGCAACTATAGAAAACGGCCTGCAGAGTTCTTATCAAGTAATGAACCTTATTCCAAACAGCCAAGAACTGACTTTACGTGTATGAAGTGTGGAAAACCAGGTCACCGAGCACGAGACTGTAAATCAATATTCTGTGAGTTCTGCAAGCGAGCGGGTCATCTAATGAAGGACTGTCGCTCCAAACCAACAGCCACGAAGATAGGAAGTAAAGGAGATTCTCAAGCGAACCTGGTACAGCGCAACACACCTGGCAGTACGGAGATTAACATTGGTAATGTACATATTTCTTGTTTAATTGACACTGGTGCTGAATGTTCCCTTATTTCGCAAAAAGCAGCCGGATCTGTCCCTGGTAAATGCATTACTAAAGTGCTTAAGTTGCGTAGTATCACAAATCAACCATTGATATCTAATGAGGTTATTCATACTGTAGCTAGTTTAAACGGAGTATCTTTTGACGTCAGCTTACACGTTGTAGAAAAATTACCATATTCTGTGATCCTTGGTATAGACACTTTAAAAACACCCGGTCTTAAAATTACTATTACGACAAATGGAATAGCCATTGACAGGGAACTAAACATATGCTATATTTCCTCTCCTAATTCTTTTGAATCTATTGACACTGATTTAACTGACAATTACCGGACTCAACTCAATGAGATATTTGATAGGCATAAAGATAGTTTTGGCATGAATAACTCTATTCGCAAAATAACAACTGGAAACTTATTAATTCGATTGAAAGATCCCAATCGCATAGTTCAAAGACGACCATACAGATTAGCTCCCGTCGAACGAAAAAAGGTCAAAGAAATTATTGAAGACCTAAAAAGTAAAGGTATCGTTAGAGATAGCTGTTCCCCATATTCTAGCCCCATTCTTCTAGTAAAAAAGAAAAATGGTACAGATCGTCTTTGTGTTGATTATAGAGAATTGAACATGAATACCGTAAGAGACAATTACCCCCTACCTTTGATACAAGATCAAATTGATAAGCTACAAGTCTAGATATGGAATCCGGCTTTCACCAAATTCCCATTGAGGAGCAGTCAATAGAAAAAACAGCTTTCGTGACACCCGATGGTCAGTTTGAATATTTGACAATGCCTTTTGGATTATGCAATGCCCCTTCCGTATACCAGCGAGCAATCAATAAAGCTCTTGGAGACTATAAAGATTCAATCGCTCTTGTTTATATGGATGATGTCCTTATTCCTTCAGAAACTATAGAAGGTCTGAACCATTTAGATCTAGTTCTCGAACGATTATCTGCTGCACGTTTCTCACTTAACATTTACAAATGCAATTTTTTGAAGAATTCTGTTGAATACTTAGGAAACATTATTTCTAACGGTGAAGTTAAACCTAGCCCTAATAAGATTAACGTTATTGTTAACTCTCAACCTCCAACATGCGTTAAGCAGTTGCGACAATTTAATGGACTAGCTAGTTATTTTCGTCGTTTCATCCCCAATTTCTCTCAGAAAATGGCACCCCTCTATCAATTAACAAAAAAAGATAGCACCTGGGAATGGACCAAAGCACACGAAAATATAAGGCAAGAAATAATTACCTACTTAACATCAGAGCCAATACTGTCCATATTTAATGATGAATTACCTATCGAAGTTCACACAGATGCTAGTTCTCTCGGTTACGGAGCAATGCTAATTCAAATTGAAAATTCCCGTCGCAAAGTTATTTCTTATTACAGTGTCCGTACAACCGAACCAGAATCCAAATATCATTCTTATGAACTAGAAACTCTCGCAGTTGTAAAAGCTTTAAAACATTTTAGGAATTTTCTGTTTGGTAGACAATTCACGGTAGTCACTGACTGCAACGCTCTTAAGGCAAGTCGAACAAAAAAGGAACTGACACCACGAGTGCATAGATGGTGGTCATTTTTACAAAGTTTTGAATTCGACATTAAATACAGAAAAGGTGAAGAAATGACACATGTGAATTTTTTGAGTAGAAATCCTCTTGTTAATATGCTATCCAAAGATTTATCTTGGATTTTCGTGGAACAGAAAAGAGACTTTGATTTAAATAAAATAAGAGAATCAATAATTAACAACGAAGACCATCTTATACATAAAAATTCAAAATGAGAAAGGAAACTCATGTAGTAGAATAATTATACCAGATGCTCTAGTACGTAATCTTATAAATGAATACCACCACACCCTTTTACACGCTGGTTGGGAACGAACTTTACATAAAATCAGAGAACAATTTTGGTTCAAGAATATGTCGAAAAGAGTCCGTAAATTTTGCGATAATTGTTTAAACTGTAAAGTCGGTAAAGAAGCATCAGGTAAAAAGCAAATAAATTTACATCCGATCGACAAAATTAACGGCCCTTTTCACACAATTCACGTTGATTTGATTGGAAATTTAACAGGAGGTACGCAAAAGCTTACGCATTTGTTGCAATTGATGCTTATACTAAATTTGTCATCATCCACACACTTAAAGATAAGACCTCAAGTCTCATTCTTAAATCTATCCAAGAAGTAATCAATCTTTTTGGTACCCCCAAACGCATTATTTCAGATAGAGAACCAGCTATAATGGGGAAGGAAATTCAGGAACTATTTACATCTGGGGGCATTGAACATCATGCTATCGCCAAAGGGGTACCACGAGGAAATGGTCAAGTTGAACGTTTAATGCGTACCATTAAAGATCACCTTAGTGCCACAGCTCAATCTCAAAAAAGGTCTTGGGTTATGAAAGTTAGGCGAGCTTCAACTCTCTATTAATTGCACAAAATATAAAGCGACGGGATATTCCCCTTTAGAATTATTAATTGGTAAAATTTGCGCTCCACCCGGTATTTCACCATTTACACAATTACTTGAAACGAATACTAACCGTGATGAAATTCGCAAAGAAGCTGAAATCAGAATGACCGAACAGTCCCACAAAAATAGAGATCGTTTTAATGAAAAATGTGCGACAGTTATTTCTTTCAAATTAAACGACTTCGTCCTGTGCAAAGATACCCAATGGTCAAAAAATAAACTAGGTCCCAAATATTTAGGGCCTTACCAAATTATTAAATTACTTGAAAATGATCGTTATGAAGTGAAAAATTTAAGAAATAATAATGTTACAGTTGTATCACACGAACATGTCAGACCAGTACCAAACCCTAATTAAGATAACCGTGATAGCATTACCGAATCAGAAGATGAACATCAATAGCCACTTGTCTGTACGGATCATGATTGTGGTTTAGTTTGACAACTGGGCAGAATAATGTTAAAATATGAGTGCCACTTGTCTGCACGGATCACGTCAGTGATTTAGTCTGGCAACTGGACAAAATATATACATTTTGTGCGCCACTTATCTGTACGGATCACTTAAGTGATTTAGTCTGATAACTGGGCGACTGAAATATTTCAATAATTGAGTGACGATATATTCCTTTACATTTACTTATTTTATTGCACCATAACCAAGAAAATAATTTGTTTTAAAAACAATAAGTATTAATCTGCTCTCTTGTTCCCAGATTGAATATATCTCCGCTCAGAGCACGAGCTTTTAATCAGAAAGGCCGTGATAGCGTCTTATTAAATAAAATTAAACATTAGCATAGAAATGATTTATAAAGGAATTTTGAATGTTTGATGAATGGTTTGTTTGAACTAATGATAGTAATTAAAATAATAATTGTAATTTATTCAAATCAATTTTGTAAATACTTAATCATAATTAATTAGCTAGATTAATTTATTCGATTGTAATATAAGTCGATTAAAAAGTATTTTGATCGACTATGATCGATATACTACGCTCCCCTACCTCCCTACCATACCCTACCCACTCCTGTAACTTGTTTTGATCGGCTTATAAAACTGTCGGGACTGTCTGCAGTTTTCGTGTTCGAATTCTAGTGGAATAAACACCCCTTGAAAACTACTCCGTCGTATTTATTCATGGATCGTCACCACGCGCTAATATATATTTCTTATTCCTATTACATTTATACTCATATGAATATGACGCTTTCTTGCCTTTTAATTGAATCAAGAAATAAGGAAATGGTTTTATTACTAGTAAGGTAAAGTACCCAGTAACTGCTCAGAACCACCTTTCCACTCTTTTTATTTGTATATCTGCATTTATGAATATAGATATACAAATGCAGAGAGTGGGCAGGTACTGGTTCCTGAGCAGCTACTGGGTACTTTACCTTAGATAATGTTTATTAAATTGTTTTTGAAAATTATAACATTAATGAATGCTTGAGGAACACAAACTTCTCGAACTGACATTAATGATTTATTTTAGTGATATTGTGAAGCCATTTACGATACATCGAAAATGACGCGCGCCAAGTACGTTTAAAAATTTGTTTTCAATTGTAAAATTTGCCACAAAAATTTTGCAATTATTGAAAATCACAATGATTACTTTTTTTTAATTTATATTTTTTTGTAGATTGCAATTTTTTCTTTTTTTTGTAAATATACTACACCAATTGTTTTTTCAATTTTCACAGTTTTTAATGAGTGTTTCTTTTAATCCGAGAGGTTTTGTGTACTTGGTTTTTTTATTTCATATTTTTTGTAAAGTTTAGTTTTTTTTTTTTTTGCTATACGTGTATATAGTTAGACGTGTACTAGGCGCGACATTTTACAGTGAAACTGTTTTTTGTGGGATATCTCTTTTTTTTGTAAAGCATATATTAATTAACATAATTACATTTCAAATATTTTAATATTTTAAATATTTATACTTCTTGAGTAATTCATTTCAAATACTTTAAAATTTTAAACTTAAACTTCTTAAGTAATTCATCAAAATTTTTGTTCTTAAATTTTCTCAAATAATTTAATAATAAAAGAGGTTAGTACTATTACAATACTTTTACTTTAAATGACGCTTGTGACTGACCAGTGACCAATGCAACATCGTCATATTTTTTTTAATGTTATTTTGATTTTCAAAATTATGTTAGAGCATGCGTTCCTGGTAGTCCTCCTGTTTAAATATTTAGAGGGTAAAAGGGAAAGTTAGATACCAGATGCCGCAACATGCAACTTGACCGGCTGTTCAAATCAATAATTAAATTAAAGTAAATTATTATATTTGCTTATTAGAAAATCGTGTAATAATAAGCTCAAATATGTAATTAAAAAATTTAATATTTTTTGTTCTTGTCCAATATATGATTCATTATTATTTACCCTGAATTTATTAAGTTATAGTTGCACACTGCCATGCCTTCAGAATAAAAAAAATCAAAACTTTTGATGTATTACTTTCTTTATTGTTTTCTTAAGAATAATTCAAATCCAACTCCATACGAAGAAAGTCATAAATTTACTTGATACCAATGTACTTATTATTATGTTTATTGTCCTATAAGGCCTTTAAATATTCTCCTTTCCAGAAGCTAAAAAAAATGTAAAACAGTAAGGAAATAACTTCAAATGAAAATAATTAAAATTAAGAAATACTACACACATAATGTCTCGCAATTTTTGTTTACAACCACCTCTTTTCCGCTTAAAGTTTTTTTATTGCACGGTCTGTTACAATGGGAAAACAAATTGTATTGATAATAATAAAAGTATGACAAGTCAGAAATTTGAAGTAAAATTACTTACATAATATCATAATCAATACTGAAATTAACTTGTCTGTCTCTATTTGATTATTGGAACAAATATAAGTCATCAACATATAATGCTATAACAATTTTTACATCATTATTCATTTTTGTATAAACACATGACTCTATACGACTCCTTTTGAAACCTAACTCACATAAACATTGCTCCACTCTCTAATACCATGATCTAGATGACTGCTTTAAACCATAAATTACTTTGTTTAACAATCTTATTCTTATTTGAATCACAATTAATAACTAGTTGAACCTTATAAATGTCCTCTTTAAGAAAACCATTTAATAATGCTGTTTTAACATCTAAATGAGTGACATCTAAATTTAACTGAACAGATAGTGCGAACAATAATTTCAAAGTAGAAAGTCTGACATCTGGTGAGAAAGTCTATTCATAATCAATACCAGGCCTCTGTGTAACCTTGTGCCCTTAGCCACTAAACATGCTCTGTAACATAATTATCACTATTTAATTTCCTTTTATATACCCACTTGCACTGTACTAAAGTTTAATCAAAAGGTAATTCACTCGCAGGAACCCATACATCATTTTCTTCAAAAGCTTGCATGCAGCTTTTCCCCAACCAATCACAATAAATACAGTTTTTAAAACAAACACTAGTAAATCACTCAGAATGAACAAAACACAAAATAACAATTAATTAACGGGAAACTGGGAAGAAACGAAGAAGATTGAGCTCTTAACAGAAACGAATATATGAAACAAAAGACGTTTATCAAATAAAAAATACGACAGAAAAAATATATTATACGAAAGACGTTTAGCAAATATAAAATATGACAGAAAAAATAAATAAAAATAAGCTATAGAGAATACAAGAAAAAAAACGAAATACTTAATTTTTTATACAACACCGTATATTGATAACGATAGGCAGCATGGCCTCTAGCCTTTGCCTGTTCCGATAGGATAAAACTAAAAAACAAGCAACCAACTTCGATGTCAAAACTCAAAATTCTCACTGTAACGACATTTAAAATATTTTCTCTGAACCTCTTTAATCGCAAAACGGCGCAAGCAATAATTTTCATGTTTGAAATGTATTAAATAATTGCTGAGACCCAATATTTTTTTGTAATATGTGTAAAATTCGTAAAAAGAAACTTATTAAAAATAGTGTGAAGTCTTAGTGTTTTGGCAATAATACAGAATAAAGCCCCAAAAATGTTTTTTTGTTTTGGAGGTTATGTTTACATATGTCTCGAGAATATATACACAGTGCCTCACGCCAAACTACTTGGATGTGTTCTTGGCGCTAGACACTAACGTGTCTCCTGATTAAAGTTGATTTTTGAGTAGTCTGTTTAGCAGCCAGGATCTGACCTGATCCAATGTGGGACTCGCACCTGGGGGTGCCTACCCTAACTAAAACCACAGCGAGCGCCTTCAGTCGCTTTTTGAGTGTCCCGGATATGCAGGTAACAGACCTCACCTCAGCAACAGGCTGGCCCAGGCGAAGGCCAGACCACTCCTCGTAAGGGGACTGTCCGACCGCTACTAAAGCAGTTCCCACGACGTCGTGGCATACTGGGCCCAGACCCCAAGTTCCCATCCTGACCCTCGTGCTACGTTAACGCTGACTATTAAATAATTATCATCAATCCAGTTACGGCTGCAAATGTAAGATAAAACAGGCGTAGCAGTGAGCACCAGCTAGTCATAATATTATATAAGTTAAATCACTCACCGTATTCGTTCATTCATTTTGATATTTAGTAAATGCACATCCGTGGAATGTCTCGTCATGGCGATGTGAAGGCTGTGGACAAAATTAATATTTTTTCAAGTTAAAAATAAAAAGGTAATCATTCACACGTTCACGAACGTTTGTAAGTGTAATAGGTAATTGTTTGTTAAGAAACGTGACTTCCCGTTTATAAAAAATAATATTTTTACGAAAAAATACAGATTTTCTACTGGTGGGCTGCGCGGGACACGTTGACGATCCTTTTTATTTCTTCCTCGAAGCACTTTTACTGTTTAGGAAAGAGCAGAAAAGGCATGAATTGCTGGTGTCACGACCTGCAAGTTTCGGAACATGTATGTATTTAGAAAAACTCGCTATATTAATGATCGACGTTAACGATCGAAAGTAAGAGTCAGTGTCATGCTGCTTTGCAGCCGAATTAGGCCGGTACGATCGGGGTGATACCTCTCGCTCACATAACACCGCACCTGCGTCAAGTGACAGCTATGCCGTCGCGTTTCGTGCGGTTTGTAAGTTTCCAGTGGCCCATGGAGAGGGGGATAGGGAAAAGGAGGGCTACGCATCTGCATAACTTTTGGTTGTGCGAATGTCTATGGGCGTCGGCCGTCGATCGGCATAAGGCTCCGACTGTTCGGTTGCCTCCTTATGGCATAAAAAATCCACATACCTCGAACCTACATCATAACAAAAATAATTCATCAGTCCGTAGATAAATCACCATAATATTGTTTTATACTTATTATAAAAACTTTTCAAAAATTGTTTTGATTAACATTATACATACATTATTATTCAAAAAATAATATAAAATAAAATTCTTCGTATACTTATAAAATGAAAATTATCAGTCGAAAGATTTTTTTTAATTTAAGAAATCTTTGTTATTCTTAAGTATTTCCACATATAATAACACTCGCATTTTATTTTTAAAATAAATGACTATGATTTATTATTTTAATTCATCATTACCAGGCCATCATCTATACCTATCTTAATTAATATGAGTCATTCTTAAATCTTAATAGACGTCAAAACCGCCAAATACTTTTTGTTTTTATTTTTGCCTAGTGTTAGAAAATTTATACGATCTATAATAATTAAAAAAATATAGTCGAATATCGACCCCCAATATAGTTGTATATTTGTCAAAGCTACAGGCTTTGGTACAACATGGGTACAACTATAGAGTTAGAGAATTTGTTTGTTTTTCGAAACGCACAAATCTTAGGAGTTACCGGTAGGATTTGGAAAAATAGGTATATTTGAGTTCCAATAAACTTAAGACCAGCTAGTATATCAAAACCTTTGAGGTGGGAATATAAAAAAAAACACTTAATGACTTTGCTCTTGAAATTAATATTGTCTGCTTTTGATGAGCAAATTCACGATTACCATCATTGTCAAGTCAATGCATTTTGTCAAAATGATACATTCTCCTTTCCAAATTCCATTCCAATTTCTTTTCTTTTCATACAAAGATCTAACCGTTTTGCAGAGCTTGTTCTTGAATCAATATAATGGTCCTTTTTTTTCTGTAACGCCGGGAAATGCTCTGAGGCATCCCGCGGGGGAGTGGGTCTCCCCACGCGGGTATGTGGGACTCGCTGCGCCCGACAGCTGGTAAATGGACGCAGCTCTACCCACTAAAACCCGGCGAGTGCCACCAATGCCGCCTTTTGTGAGGTGCCCCGGATCTAGAAAACAAACAGGGCACCTCGACGGCTAGTCAGTCCCGCAAGGGACCGACGCCACCTCCACAGAGGGGTTGTCCCGCACCACAGAACAACCCCTCCCAACGTCAGGACAGTACAATGGGGTGAGGTTCCCATCCTCACCCCTTGCCCCCTGCTCTTCTGTCCCCTCTTCTTATAAGAGGGGTACAAACAGCCCCCTCGGCCCAATTAGCTTCGCCCAAGGTGCACCGCTCACCCTAGGTTACTGAGCCCCACCGCCACGACAAGGCCTGAATCATGGTGGGGAATATAATGGTCCTACTCAACGTGATACAATATAATGTTATAGTAGTGTATATTGACCTAACATCATTGACCAGTGCATGGAGGAAATGATTTGCGAATCATAACCTCTTATTCAATTATTCCTTAAATTAGAGCAGCGGTCGCAAACCTTTAAAATACGCTTTCTATTGGTAGGTGTAGGTATATATAATTTAAAGCTTCCTTTTAGATATTTTTTTTTGTCGAATAGACCTATGCTGATTTCCTATTGGCTTTAGATCCAAATTCCAATACACAATTTTAAAACTACGAGGGACAATGTGGATTTTTGTTTTTCGTTGTGTCACTATTAAAACATCGTATCGCCTTTGGAATATCCGTAAAACTAAGTTTTAAAGATTCTTAATAAAATTGCAATAAGACAAACCACAACCTAAAATATTATAATCGAAGAAAATTCACTAAGCCTCAATCAACCTTGTCTACCATGGTTCTAAACAATAAATTTATAGAACCAAATGATAAAAAAAGCTTTTTTTCTAGCCATTGATGTAGTATTTTACAAGCTTATCCTTTCTGAGACATTTTTAAATCACACTTGCGAATCATATCTACCAACCAAGTTGATGATCCATTAGATCATTTCATTAAAAAAAAACTTGATTAGCTCATTCATTCTAGTTTATTTTTTGGCCATGGGATCATTATCGAAGGTCACTAAAGCGATGTTTAAAACTATTTATAACGAAGCATAATATTCTCTAAGGATGCCGGCGGAGCAGAAAAAAATATCCTGACTTTTATTCGTTGGTAGCTACATAATATTTTCTTTTTACTTATAAGCAGTAAATGCTTATACACAGAAAATTTAGAAACTTGCTAAGCCATTGTAATAGACTGAAAATATCTAGTTACTTAATTACTTATTTTCTACCTGTAACAATCTTAATTTTTGGTGCTTCCGCCGATTTATTCTTTAGTTACTTTAATATTGAACCTCTATTATTATATTCTTATTTTATTGTTTGCTTATCGTTTTATATTAAACTTTATTTAAGTAATCGGTAGTATCTAGTTCGTATTTAATGAGACGTAAAAATTATAAGAATATGTTAATTGTTATTTGTTAATGGAAATGTGATTATTATTGTTGGACTACTGGAGAAGTGATTAAAAAAGGTGGCGACAAATAATTTTCGGCACTTAATAAAATCGTTCAAACACTCATTATTACTTACTCCCGTTCTGAACTAAACCTTCTCACAATATTACGTTATACGCGTACCTTTTTTATAGAAGTGACGAAGAAGACCTTCAATATATATATTGAAGGTCCCTAAGTCGCATCGGTTCGGAAACACCGTTGGTGGCAGCTGATTCCTTATATATTCGTCGTGCGAGTCAGGAAATGCCGTAAAAAATGAGTGGATTTCCGGACATCTTGGTGTGGGTGAAATTTGGAATTTGCACGCGATGTCTGGTGGTGGAATTCTCCTGCAAGTATTAGTCCGAACAATTCCTCAGAACACTCCCCGTGATAGATGCGGTAAAAGATGCAGAGCGATCCGATATCTCTACGCAGCCAAAGAATCAAGTCGATTGGAGAGAACCTTGCTATCGACGATTCGAGCCGCCCGGCGTTAAACGCGGTCAAATGGAAGGAGCTGATATGGGGGCGCTCCAGGCCAGAGGTGGGAGCAGTAGTCCATGTGAGGACGGATCTGTGCCTTGTATAATTATAGGCTGAATGAAGGCAATACTGTTTCGCCCTACTGAGCACGCTGAGTTTCTTAGAGGCTAGTTTAGCCTTTCCTTCCAAATGACCTCGAAATTGCTCTTTCGTTATACGTGATACTAAGTAATGCTGGCTGAGGCGGTTAGGAAAGTGCGTTCAAATTGTAGAGGAACGACGAAGGGTGATTTTTAACGGTAAACGCGCAAACTTGTGTCTGGTTGGGGCTAATCGGACTAGGTTAAGTCGCCACCATTCCGAGATTTTGGCCAACAGAGACTCGATTTCAGACACAAGTTTGTTCCGACACTAATCGACTTGTTCCCGAGAAATATTAGAGCGGCCAGTGTATAGGGCATCTACAGTGCTGTCTCTGCATTACAACGAATGGTCTAGTTTGCAGCATATCATTGATATGCAGAAGAAACAATGTTGGAGATATTATACAGCCTTGCGGAACACCAGCATTAACAGACTTGAGGTCCGAGCATACACCGTCTCACTGCCAAAAAAACTGGTGATCCACTTACATAATTTCTCGGGAAGCCCTTAAGATGGTAGCTTTGCAGTCCTTTAGACCTTTTTTGTATGTCCAAAATAACCGCCAGCGCTTCACCATCGCTGCTTTAGGAATATTAACCTACATAGGTAGGTACATCCAAATTCCAAACCATACGTAAAAAAAGTTCCACACAAAATGTTGACAACGAGTGTATTAAAGAGTTTGACCCGTTACAATTGAACAATGTATGTGACTGAACAGTGAACCTACTATTTACTATTCGACACCAATAACTTTACCACGCGTCACGCGATCACTTGTCCAGCACGTGGCAGATTATCATACATACATAAAAAACCATTCAAATGTAATTTTTTAGGTATGATAAAAGTTTTCCACAAATCGATACTTTTTTAAACACACACTTAGGGTGAGGCTACACGGGCGGGTCTCCCGCCGCGGGAAACCGCTCGACAAAGCTGCCGCAGACCATCAAACTACACGGGACGCGGTTTATCGCTGCCTTTTGTTCATTTCAACATGGATCCACCAATGATAACTGCGCTTGCAGCTCTCATATTAATAGAATTATTAAAAAATAAAGTAAAGCGCAATGTGTGGGTGGAACCAGTGTTAAGTAATCGTTTAACTTTGGGAATATTTCATTCAATATTTAGTGCACACCGCGAAACCCTCATAAGTTCTTCTCATACTACAGAATGTCTGTGAACTCATTTGATGAACTTCTATCAATTATAAGCCAACGTATCAAGAAACAGGATACAAATATGCGAAGATCCATCACACCTGCAGAACGTTTGGCTGTAACTCTCAGGTAAATAAAATAACATTATTTTATTATGTAATCTTTTTATTAGGGTAAGAACTGCAGAACATTAAAATAATCATCATTTTCTGTTGATGTGTCCGAAGCAGTATCGTTTTGTGGCGATGCGACACTGTTCATTGGAGATAATGTCCCGTGATATGCTCTAGAGCCAGAGCTCCCAGATGAATCCTGGTTTCTATGGTAAAGAAATTCAGACAAGTTGCTAGGAATACTCCGGTTTCTTTCGTTTCTTTGTATATTTCTTAATAAATTCGTAATTTCATATCTTGTTTCCATAGCCAAATCTGGAGTCATAGAATCCATAATGGGTACAAAGGACATAAGAAATGCTCGATTTCCTTTTGCGTCACTATCGTTATTTAACTTTTGTAATTGTAAACTTTCGTTCAAAATTTTTGTTATTTGAGGAATATGGGTACTTTCCGTTTGTTTCTTTTTTTTGGGAGGATCTTGGTTTTGTCGAGGTGGTCTCATCAAATTATCTTCTTCCTGATTTTGTGATAAAGTCGAAAGTATTGGAGATACATTGGACTCTCGTTCATCTACAGTACTGACGGTAGGGCGTAAAAAGGACAACAAGTCAAAATAAATATATCTTTTTTTTTTTTGGAGCCGATTGACCCGACACTGTGGTAGTTTCTGATTTTACTTCTTTCATATAACTATCTCTAATATTCTGCCACTTCTTCATCAGATCTTTAACTGCAAAAAAGAAGAAATATGTTAATGTCGCATCTATTTCTTTTTCAGATATTTGGCTTCGGGAGCAACTTTCACTGATTTGGAGTATGATTTTCTGATTTCTCGAAAAACCATACCATTTATTGTAAAAGAAACCTGTCAAGCTATATGGCAAGAATTGGCACCTTTAGAAATGCCAACACCAAATAAGGAAAAATGGATAAACATTGCTGAGAAATTCTACAAAGAAGCGAATTTTCCTAATTGTGTTGGCGCCATTGATGGCAAACATATTAGAATTATTTGCCATTCGGAGGGCAAATAATTCTAATATGTTTGCCATATGCTGGATCCAAATATTATAATTATAAAAAAAATCATTCGATTATTTTATTGGCAGTGGTTGACGCAGACTACTGTTTTACATTCATTGACTTTGGTGCTCCAGGTCGAGAAGGTGACTCGTCAATTTTCAAAAGTTCAAATTTCGGGCAAAAGTTAACTCGTTCTCAGTTAGATTTACCAAAGCCAGCTCATCTTCCTAACAATATAGGAAAACCTCCTGTGCCTTTTGTATTTATAGGTGATGCTGCGTTCGGTTTAAATAAAAATGTTATGAGACCATTTTCTTTACGAAACGATAACAACGCCTAAGAAAATTTATAATTATCGACTGTCTAGAGCTCGCCGCTTCGTGGAATGTGCATTTGGTATCCTCAGTAACAAGTGGCGAATTTTTCATTCAAGTATAATGATCAATCCACTGAGTGCCAAACACATTATAAAAGCAGCTTGTGTATTACACAACTTCGTAAGATGCAGAGATGGTTATCAATTTGAAGATACGATTCGATGTGATATGGAAGAATTCGATGGAGTCCAGGCAGTTGGAGGCCGATCTAGTGGCATTGCAGTAAGAGATTCATTTGTTGAATACTTCAATGGCCCTGGAGCCGTTCCTTGGCAAAACAGGATGATTCATTAAATTAATGTAAACAAAGTGCTTGACACTTTATTCAAGTAGGTCTTATGCACAGACATGTATGTCTGTGGTCTTATGTGTATAAACTATCTGTGGAGTTTTTATTTGTACAGCTGTCAGAATGACGTAAAACAGCATGCATGCGTTTTTGAGGTTATGAAAATTCATATTGTAATTCATTGTAATTTGGTGATAAACTATAAAGTATTATAAAGTTATTAAGCTGGTGAAACAATAGCTCTAAATGTTGTTTCTCTTTCAGGTAAGGTTTACAGATAGTTATTAAGGATAAATAATGTATTTGTGTTAAAAAATAGTTTCTAATAAATTTTGTCTCTTTCAGAGCAACTCATTAAAGTTATAGTTTTACTATCCAACATTTAAAAGTATCTAAGGATACATATAACCTACTATATTAATATAAGAAATAAAATAATAAGTAAACTTACCAGCTTTGTTTTTATCTTCTGGGCCTAAATCAGCCCAATGATCAACCACTTCCTGTCCTATTTCCATCCATAATTTCGCTTTTAGTTCGCGATTGGCGTAATCCTTCGACTTCACATCATACAAAGCAGGTCGATCTTGTATATCTACAATAAAACGCTCCGTATCGAACATTTTGACGCGACACTAGCCACGCAAGCGCACGAACGACGAGCGAGCGCCTAGGTCCCGCGCAGAATGACGGCGGGATAGCGGGAAACCGTCCGAGTAGTTTAAGCGTCGGTTATCAGCGGCGGTTTGACGCTGCATGCGGCGGTCGTATTTCTCCCGCCTGTGAGCCGCGACGGGAAACCGCGCAGAGTAGTATGCTGCATACAACTTCATATTAAATTGTGTCCAGTGCGGTTCAGAAGCGGTTTTCCGCGGCGGGAGAACCGCCCGTGTAGCCTTGGCCTTAGTAAAATACCATGATGTCCTGCTTACAACCGCATGCTACAGCCGCAATATTTTAATCGCAAGAATAGCTTCAAAGCTGCAGCTAGACACCAGTAAATTTCTTTTAAAACTAGGATTTACTTTAATTATCTACTTACTAACTCTAATTCTAATTAGAAGGCACTTATTTTTTGTTATTTGGATAAGGCAGACTAGCTGCCAGAAGTGGTCAACATCAATCTTAGTATACAAGTAAACCTAAAACTAGGCCACTGCAAAAATGTTGCCTGTATTATTATATTTTATAGCATAGGAGGGCAAATGAGCATTCGTAAGCCTTTTGGCGACTATCGACGCCTATACACATAAGCACAACCAGAGATTATGTGTTTGCCCTCCTGTAATATGGGCCACCGAAACTGACAAACCGCACGAAATGCGACCGCATAGCTGTCACTTTACGTCGATATTATGTGAGCGAGAGGTAAGTACCATACCGGTTGTGCCCGCCTAATTTCGGCTGAGAAGCAGCATGGCACCACTACCTCTTAAGATTGAACTAGTCGACGGCGCGAACTCTAACAAAATGATTGCTATCTCACCTGACATAGTGCGCGAACATGTGTGCTAGAATGAAATGCGCAATGATTAATTCCGAAAATGTCATTTTAGCAAAACAGTTATTATAGAAAAACTAATAAGTGTATCTTTTCAAAATAAATTTATTTTATCTTTTGAATAACTAAACTATATCTGTACGGGCTACTTTTGAGCTTTCGTGCTCGGTATACTATTTATTTACGCCCAAAGTCGGGCTAAAATCAGTGTTGAAATACGAAAGTTTAGAAGCTTGTATTTTTTAAATATATATTTTTTTACGATTTTGGGTACATACACACATAGATAACGACGAGATCAATTTATATTATACTTAGTTTTTCGTGGTCAACGTCAAACATTGTAGTAATTACTGTTCTGCGTTTGTATGGAAAGATGAGCGACTTGTGTAACCTTAATAATTACAATGCCAGTTCTCCCTTTTTCATAAAAACAGCAGATATGCTGCACAAAAGTAATAATCAAGATGATGGTGCATTTGATGCAGAAGAATCAAAAGACATGAATATTGATATATTCAATGGCTAAAATTACAAACACACAGGAATAGTATTACATGCAGAAATAGAATACATAGTTATTTATATATTCATAAATAACATTTTCAACTTTTTTTTATTTTTGTTATATGTTGTTACATTACATACAAGAATTTAAGTTTTAATTTCATTACACTTATTTGGTGAATTTCCATGACCTCAATAAAAATTATTTACATCTGTAACGGATAATATTATCATCTCCTCTGTATTATGAGAATTACTTAATGAGGGAACTAACTTAAAACAATTGGCATATTAAAGCTCTTTCACCAGTAAGGTACTGATAATTTAAGAAATATAGATTAAATTGCATATTTTTTCATGAAGCAGCTTTGCTGTATGACAGTAAACAAGGGCTGGAGAGGCAGTGTGATTTCTAGTACTAAGTCATACACAGTTTTGCACAATAGTCAATGCAATGGTAGGTGGCATAAACCTCTTTCAAAGAACACCAGAAAGAAATTGTATTGATTTGAACTACTAATGTTAAAGGCATCAATACAATCTAGTATCTACTAAACATAATATTTCTTCCTTCCCTTCCCTGTATTGGAAAACCAGGGAAAGGAAATCAACTCAGCTGGGTTGCCTTTACAAATAAATGATTGAGAAAAGAAAGCAAAGATTCAGATGTAGTAAATAAAGCAAGACACTAAATTAAAGTATCATGGAATGCAAAAGTATTTTTCTTCTTTGGAGTCTTTACTGATCATCTCTTATCTAAACACGGGGCTGCAATGCCAAAGACCAGTTTTTGTGGTCTACAAAAGAGATGGAAAGATGACATCAAAAAGATAGTAAGTCAACTTGATACAGACAGCACAAGACATGACAAGGTAGAGGTTGGCAGTGAGCAATTTATATGCCTAATGCTCTTGACTATGGTAATACAAATTTTCTCATTATGGTCATTTCTAAAATTAGACAAAAGATTATAAATACAAAAAATGTAATAAATTTATACTAATATTATAAAGCTGAAGAGTTTGTTTGTTTGAACGCGCTAATCTCAGGAAGTACTGGTCCGATTTGAAAAATTATTTCAGTGTTAGATAGCCCATTTATCGGGGAAAGCTATATAACATCACGCTTAAACTAACAGTAATTAAGTTGAGTAAGTGAATGCGGGCCAAGCCGTGGGTAACAGCTAGTATATAATAAAATTTTAAATTATACTTAAATTTAAAAAAATTGTCAAAATAAATATTATCATATTTGGAATGGTGTTTTTATTGATATAATAACTTTGTTTAATTATAAATAATAGTTAACATTAAGTATAAATAAAAGCAAATATTGACATTTAGCTTAAACTTGAAGGCTTAGTAGGTCCTACCCACAGACTCAGAGTACCTTTGTATATACAGAAAGTCCTACCTATGTAATTCTAAGTTATAGAAAATAATCCGCAAGAAATGACATGGATGTTACAACAAAATGAATATTTGGTAGACTTAGGTATATTCATTCTTCTTTTAAGTCTACCTGCTACCGATAGAAAATTTATTCATGATTTTTTTGACATTATTTAATCAAAGATTAACAGTAGGTTGTGTAGCCTCTAGGGGCGGTTTTGTTAGTATCTGCAGTATCGAAATAAAAAGTTTATTAAGATGTCTATAATTTATGCAACTGACCTCTCTTATTGTCGACATTTCGATTTCCGACAGGCTGTTCTACATATTTTTATCACATCGCGTGATTGGCAATTGCTCTTTTTTACATTACCTACATTTTTGCAATTTTTTATTTTAAATTCACAAGGTGGTAGGTATTAGGAAACAGCACCACGGGGTACAAACTGCCTAACATTGACAAGTAGACTTCCCGCAGGAATGGCGGCTGAGAGAAATATTGAAGCGCCTCTATGAAATATTTATGGAACTAAATTCAATTAGTATATTATGTCAAAAATAGCCGCCATATTTTAGTCTTAGTATTACGTCGTATTACAAAATTACAATAATGTTATATTTGTATTTAGTAAACTTGTTTGTGTTTACTATTTTTGTGTTGAACTTACATGTGAAAGTGATTTCCATATATTTTCGGTCCATATATCACAAAAAACTAAAACTTGAGTTGTTATTAGTGTCTTAGTAAGCGGGGGGAGTTTCTTACACAATATGCCCAATTGTGAGAAAGACTTCGAAAATGGAAATGGCGAGTTTATACCACAAACACAGGAAAGACACGTATTATGAGTTCTGGTTGTCCCACTTTGTTCCTGCAATCAGAAATACCGGGACTCCAGTCTCCAACAAATTCTCTTCTTGTGACTTCTGGTGAGTGAATATGAACTTGTTTTCGTTATGAATCTTATATTTTTATATTACGAACCAATAATCGGTTGAGGTGTAGCCTTAGGGGCGCTATGGGCGGTGACTTAGAAAATTTACGAAAATTTTTGATGTCAATATAACCCCCAATTTTTTACGCTTATCATACAGTCCCTATATAATCTACTAATAATCCATAAACTTTCCATACATATTAATGTACCCAAAAATATATTTTCATGTTACAGAATCTGTGCCACTCTTTGATCATGTTTAAATTGCAAGAGAATTTATATACTTATGTACTATGATCATTGTAAATTGTTGGATCCTACATGTAATATAATAAATTATCAGCTGGAGAAGGCTGTCACAAACAGATGGAGCAAATGCTTGACCAAGTTGTATCTACAGTTCTTAACTATTTAACTGATCCTGTAAGTATGAATATAATAATATGTAAATATACAATACAATAAAATTAAAGGAAAAATGATGGTTTCATAACTTTTTCCAAAATTTTAATTTATTATGAGAATCATTATAGAATTTACTAACTTTAATAATTTATTTATTTTCTGACTGGCAAATTTAAAAAGGAATCCTTATTACTAATCCAATGTTTGTTAGTAGTCAGACGTCTACGAGTAGTGTTATTACTTCCATAACATTGGAAAATCATTTGTAGCATTTGCCTTTTTGCTTCTCTTATGCGTTTAGGGATCTCCGTTCACATAATATATGAAAAATATTTACCTAGTTTTTGTTAGAATTTAATTAAATTGGTATTTATATTTATCTAAATTATATTTGATCTCTTATTTATTAGTCGGTGCAACGAGGCACGAAACTAGTGTTGGAATAAATTGTGAGTACAATTGTTTCAGTTGCCGTTACAGTGGAGAACATTTTGTTAATAATATAACGACCGCCTGATGCTTAAAATATAGAATATCTAATGTTGAGACAGACAAATTAAAGATGCTCAGAGGAAAAACCATTATTGTGTCAGTCTTATTGGTAAGTTATTAATGGATTTAAGTGAATATTAATAATCATTTATTTTCTGTATAGAATGCTACTTTATAAATTTTAAATAAGTTATAGTTAGTATATGGGCCCCAACGTAAATGTAACTGAGAAATTGACCTGAAATTGAAACCACATTTTCATATGTGAATGCTTCAATACAACGGTTTCTGATTCTACTGAATTTGTATTTAGAAAGTTAATGAGATTTTTTATCTAACATAGTGTAGTCCACTGCACTAGAATAATATTATTAATACAAATATGATATTTTTACATAGAGTCCAGCATCTATGAAAAACTTTCAATAATTAAAATAAAATATTTTTTTTAATATGTTGGGTCATCTCATCCCAAACTAGGTAGAGCCTGTTCTTATGGTAACCAGACAACTGATACATAGTTATATATTTCTAAATACATACATATTATAGATAAACTACACCTAGACACAGAACAATTAATGATCATGCTCATCACATTTCATTTGATTGTTTGTCCTGGGTGGGAATTGAACCCACGACCTTCTGGTTAAGCAGTCAGGGTCACTAACCACTAGACCAACAGGCCAGTCATTTCCCCCACCATGGTTCAGGCCTTGACGTGGCGGTGGGGCTCAGTAGCCTAGGGTGAGCCCAGCACATTGGGCGAAGCTAATTGAGCCGAGGGGGCTCTTTGTACCCCTCTAATAAGAAGAGGGGACATAAGAGCAAGGGGCGAGGATGGGACCTCACCCCATTATACTGTCCTGAGGTTGGGAGGGGTTGTTCTGTGGTGCGGGACAGCCCCTCTGTGGAGGTGGCGACGGTCACTTGCGGGACTGACTAGCCGTCGAGGTGCCCTGTTAGCTAAACAAATCCGGGGCACCTCACCTAGGCGGCACTGGTGGCACTCGCCGGGTTTTAGTGTATCATTCCTGTCAATTTTCTTTAATTTATATATTTACAGATGATACAATTCAATTAGCTGGATTTAATTTAAATGTTATTTATGATCCATGTCATTTGATAAAAGGACTTCGAAATAATTTTGCTGTCAAAAATATATATTTTGACAATAAAATTGCTAAATGGACAGACATAGTCGACGTGTATAAAACTGACTGCCAGCATACTCAATCAAGGATACTCCATAAATTAAATGATGAACATGTTATTCCTGAAAAGATAAAAAAAAATAAGGTATGCTTGCAATATCATTATGCAATATGTTTTCTGAATCAAGTTTCATCAAAGTCAAATGCTCATGAATTGAAAAAAAAAAATAAGAATATGGTACCTAATTCACTATTATGTTTTAGTAAGAGTGCCATTGTTGCATTGCAGCTACCTCTATGTCTTACGGTACCTCTCGCTCGTATAATATTGATGTCAAGTGAAGGCTGTGTTATCATGTGTTTTTGTTTAGCCCATTGTATGTGGGACAGAGTAGGAGAAGGACAAGGCTCATGCATAACGTCTGATTGTGGTGTGGCGTCGGTAGTCAATAGTAAGGCTTTTGAGTCTAGACTGTTTGTTTGTCCCCTTATGCTATAAACAAAATGTGTATTTAAATCAAAATATTGGTTGAATTTCAGGTGAAGAATTGTGTGCGAGTATTCAGCAAAACCATGGCTAGTGTTTTAAATTATACTTCAGAATTCTGTAAGTAATAAATTGTAAGAGTATCAACACTATAAAAAAATCAAATATTAGTACATTGTTTTCTAATGTTTACGCGAACATTTGTCCTCCCGCATTGTCCCACACCACAGTACAACCCCTCCCAATGTTGGGACAGTACAATGGGGTGAAGTTCCCGTGCTCGCCCCTTGCCCCCTGCTCTTTTGTCCACTCTTATAAGAGGGGTACAAAGAGCCCCTCTTCGCCCAAAGTGCAGCGGCTCACCCTAGGATACTGAGCCCCACCGCCACGTCAAGGCCTGAACCATGGTGACCCGGCTCTTACCACCTGCTTGGGATCCCATTGTTAATATTATCAAATGAAAATCCATGCATAATATTGCTGTAAAGTATCCGAAATGTCGGGATTGTAAAAATTGTTTCATTATAACAAATATTAGTATTCAAAATAATTTTCTTTCATTTCCAGCTCACTACTCAGATGGAAGACCAGTCAGCAGCAGCTTGGAAAACACCGCTGAAGTAGTGTCGTTCTTTGACGACTTATTTGACAGTGTCAATGGAGCTGCTGTATTCAACCGGAAAAAGAGTGGTAAACTACTTCGTTCAGCTGTTACAGCCAATAGCACACATCACGCATTCTGGCAGGAAGCGATACTAAATTATGAATAAAGGTATTCAAAGAAAAATATTAGTAAGTTTGACACAAGCTAACTAGAATAAAGCCCTCTAAAGAATAATGTGTCAACCTAGTGTCAACATGCTCGGTATGTCGCCGTAGACCCGTGGTATGACTCTCCTGAATGCATAACCTGATGATCAGGTGACAGGTGATTTTTGAATGAAGAATACTGAGCGTTACTTCCGTCAGAAAAAAAAATCTGAGTTACTCTCTAGTCGCGCCTAAATAAGTTTTACTTCAAAAATGATGATGTATCATAACCTTTTTCAAAAAAAATAATTTCATTATGAGAATTCCTTATTTACTAAATGCCTGCCTGCCTTATTGTGCTTGTACTTACAAATATTAATAACATTTTTTAAATTAATGTCCTCATTTATTTTCAAATATCCACGTGTCCTCTTTGCTGCATGTGATGCTATTGGACAAAAATGTTAACTGATTTTGCACCTGTACATATTTGCCAATCCACAAGTACAGGTAAAGTTATTTCCCTATTATTTCCAAAACGTTTAGAATTATTTTTCAATGATACATTGAAGTCTTATCATCCATTTCTACTTGTTTAGATGAGCCTTAGGCAGCTGCAGCCTTGGTGAACGTCAGTGAAGACTGTCCCAAACCAATTCTAACTCATTATTTGGGATCATTGATGGGGAAACTGGAAGCTATTCTGACTGCCAAATTAAGAGGTATTATATTATATTATTTTTCACTCTTTTTTTAAAACATCTATTCTTATTCTTCCTTATTACTTACTAGCTGTTGTCCGCAGCTTCGCCCGCGTTAACTTACTTAACTTAATTTATATTACTCGCAGCGATGATGTTATATAGCCCATAGCCTTCCTCGATAAATGGGCTATCTAACAGTGAAAGAATTGTTAAAATTGGACCAGTAGTTCCTGAGATTAGAGCGTTCAAACAAACAATATCTTCAGCTTTATATTATTAGTATAGATTAATATCCAATGTTCGTTAGTAGTCGCACTTTACAAGTAGTGTTATTACTTCCATAATATTAGAAAATCAAGTGTCATTTGCTCCCTTTTTGCTTCTCCTATGTATTTAGGGATCTAAGTTCACATACATGATAAATAGTTTAGGTAATAATTTAGATAAATTTGTATTTAACTATTTAAATATATTTGATCTCTTATTTATTAGTTGGTGGAACGAGGCACGAAACTAGTGATGGAACAAATTGTGACTGCGATTACTTCAGTTGCTGACGCGATGGAGAACGATTTTGTTGAATATTACGACCTCCTGATGCCCTGCCTAAAATACAGAATCTAATGCTACAACAGATGAATTAAAGATGCTCAGAGAAAAAACCATTGAGCATGTCAGTCTTATTGGTAAGTATTAATGGATTTTAAATGAATAATAAGAAACCTAAATGGCACTCGGGGACTGCCCGGGTAAAGCTATTGCATAACATATTTTATCAACTTATATTAGTCGGGTGTTGGGTTTATTTTCGTTACGGAATTTCTTGATAAAAGCTATGCAATAGCTTAATAATAATTTACTTTCTCTGTACAGAATGCTACTTTATAAATTATAAATACATATGTAGTTATAAAAAATATAGTTATATATGGCCCTCAATGCAAAAGCAACAGAGAAATTGACCTGAAGGTATTACCTGGATGCGCTCTGCTGCGCTCCCGACTGCATCGCCATCCTGTTTGTTTCTTCCGTGAAACATTTTTGCTGTGTTTCGGAGAGAAAGGCAGGACAGGCAGTGTAATTACTGGCATAGAGACTTAACATCTTGTCTTAGTATAGGCAAGAAATTAATGAGTTGCCTGGACTAGTCTCAGGCAGCTTGTTTATGAATGAGATTCTTTGTCTTTAATAATGGAGTATTAGAATATTATTAATAAAAATATGATATTTTTAAATAGAATCCAGTATTTATGAAAAACTTTCAATAATTTCTACATGTTGATTATATATTTTTCTTTTAATATTTCTTTTTTTTCTATTTCAGAAGGTTAGCAGTAACAAAGAAAGATCAACAGGCAATGTACGACGAAGAAAATATAAAGAAGAACAAAAAAAACGAAAAATTGAGAAGAAACTACAGTTCAGAAGACTGAAAGCTTGAGTTGAAACAAACTCATCACACAAGTGTGAAATTAATTTACTTAATTAAAAATAAATTATAAGTTCCAAAAAAATAATGTTTTTTTTTTGCCTCAATTCTCTATCATAAATTAATTTAAAATAAAAATATTAAAGAGCAATTTCGGAAAAAAAATAACAGGCAGCATGGGCTCTGGTCTTAGCCTGTTCCAAAAGAAGAAGAAGGAACGATAAATAAACTTCAAACTCTATTTTGCTTGTCAGCGGGATGTCTGCGATCGTTGTTGGTGAGTGGTGCGTCTGAATACGTAGTATTCTCTATATATAGTTTGTGAACAGCACTAGAAAGACATAGTGTTGAGAGTTTAGTTTCGTCTCACTCATCCATATTCCATCTGTCAAGTTCGAAACCATCGATTATCGTCTATCGAATCATTCAATATCAACATGACTCGATAATAGGGATGTTGACATTTCTCAGAAATGTTTATATATAAATCATTTATAAATATCTAATGGAGGCCTAAATATTATCAACTTTTTCTTAAATACGTCTAAGGCCTATAAAATCTTGCATTTTATAATGCATTTTAAATTTCGTTCCAAAACGCTAACACTTGTCACGTTACGTCATATTATGTTGTTAAACACCGTAAAAGTGATAAAATGATTCTAGTTGTCGTTAATAAAAAATGGCTTCTAAGTTTTATAAGTGTTGTACGGCTAGTTGTACGGTGCCTATGTGTGTGTACACTGTCAAAACGCCTGAAAAATAGTTTTTACAATATTATGTACTGCGTACGGAAAATAGTGTATAAAAGTACGTCAACATTCTTCCGCTTCCGCTAAATAGAAAATGACGTCAGTCATTTCCGTTTACTATCACGTGACCTATTTTATTTTTTTTTACATTTTATTTATAAAATATTAATTTAATCATATAAAAATAAGGGAAAATATTGTATTTTTTCAGAATTCTATCATATAAACTACCAATTAACATCAAAATTATATTTTTATATGAATACTGTCAACATCCCTATTGCAAAAGGTAGATTTGAACAACACATATTTTGTAATTTTGTTCTAATACTTCATATATTATTTTTCTGTTTTCCGAAAAGAGAATTATATTATTAGAAAATACAAACATCTACTGAAGTGATAGAATATGGATTTGACTCGTATTAAAAAAATGTTTCTAGAGGTCACTTCTGGACAATTCAAATCAAAGTACAAATTGGATAATTACCAGCTGCTCGCCACCGAAAAATAATCACAGACGTCATCAGCATTAAGGAACCAACTGATTTGGTTGAAAATATTTAGTCATAAAAATATCAAATCAATAAATAAAATATTAGCTAACCAAACAGAGAAGTAAGAAGTACCTCTCGCTCACATAACACTGGCGTCAAGTGACAGCTATGCTGTCGCGTTTCGTGAGTTTCCGGTGGCCCATTGGGGGTAGGGGACCAAGGGGGGATATGGAAAAGGAGGGCAATGCATCGGCATAAGTTTTGGATGTGTGGATGTCTATGGGCGTCGGTAATCACCATAAGGCTCTGACTGCTCGGTTGCCTCCCTATGACATTGAAAAAAAAGTTGCCTCGGGCTATAATTCTGTGCCTGGCTAAATAAACTACCTATAGAAATATTTAAATGTAGCCTAATAAATGTAAGACGATTTTTCTTGCAATTTTTTTTTAACAACATGGGATTCTTATTGAATAAAAAATAAAAAATGAGGAGTGCATCATTATTATTAACCTTATTAAATATTTTCACAAAAATTATCCAAACATATTTTTTAATTAAATTACAAAAATTACAACTACCCTCATTTAAGACCTAGGCCTTTTCAATGCCTTCTTTTCTTTATTTAGTTTGTATGCTATTGACATTTTTTGTAGATTCTCTTTATGTATTTTATCATGATCAACAATTCTGTTGGGATAACCCTCACCAACCACACAACCAGCAGTTCGTTGCACTGATTTGGGTGCTTTCCATGGTTCATATATAAACTCAGTAGGATACTTCTTTAATTCCGGTACATATTTTCTTATATAAAGACCAGTCTTATCAGTTTTCATTCCAAAAGCAACAGGACTGTATACTCTAAAAAATTTGTAAAAGAATGCCGATGCAGATAGCCACATCCAATTACCGGCATTTAATGACCAGTCATAGTCTAGAAGCAGATCTTCAAAAACTTTTGCACCTTCTTCCCAAGATATCCATAAATCACCCCTTGTCAAGAAACATGCTACCATATGTCTAGCTAGGTGATGTATCCATCCTTCTTGTCTAAGTTGACGCATTATGGCATCCACAAAGGGATAACCTGTTTTGCCTTCAGCCCATGCTTTTAAATGAGCATCATTTTTGCCCCAAGGTATTTGAGTACAAACTGCATTACCAACCATTTTATCAAAATTCTTGGTGCCAGCACCAGCTGTATAATAGAATTCTCTCCACATAAGTTGCCCCATGAGAGATACTGGAGGTTCTGTATGTTTCATTCCACTTTCAACCTCTTTCAACTTGTGATAAAAAAGTTTTGCTGAGAGACATCCATGACTTATATATGGGCTCAAAACTGTTGTACTTGGCTCTATACTGTTTGGAGATGAGTTTGGTTTTTCAAAACTACATACCCACTGTTTCTTAGACATATATGTGTTTAATCTTTTGAGACCTTCGGTTTCTCCCCCTGGATATTTACACTCAGAGAGACTTGCCTCATCTATACCTAACTCAATAAGTGATGGTACTTTAAAATCATCACTTTCATAATCAGAGGTCTTACATTCATCAGGTACTTGTTTTGTTAAATATACTACTTCTTTTACTTGGATATCATTAACTAAAGATAGAAACTTTTGGTATGTCATTGGCACATTACCATTATTCTTTTTTAAAACACTATTAAAATCATAAACTGTATGTTGGACTCTTTTTACAACAAATATATCTTTCTCATTACAGTAATCTTCAATTACTTCTTCTTGCATTCTCACTTCTTGGTCTATATCAACTTGCATAGTAAGAAATTTTACGTTCCATTTGTTAAATAGGGAAAGAAGACACTCGCTTGTTTTACCTTGTACTACATATAATCGTGTATTAATTTTTCGTAAACTTTGATCCAAGTCTTGTAAGCTTTGTACTAAAAACCGTAACCGATTTTCCCCAACTTTAGTTTTAATGTCTGGATCAATAACATAAACGGGTCTTAATTTTTGTTTACGATTTTCAGCCTAAAATGAGACGAAACATGTCAGTTACATTTAATTAGGTATGCGTAAAAAATGTATGATTTCAGCTTACTTCATTTATGGCATTACGAAGTGCTAGATTATCATGTAATCGCAAATCTAGCCGAAACCAATGCACTACCGTAGCTGTGTCAGACATCGTGTGCAATGTTTTTCTTATTATCTTGTATTTAATAAATGTACATAATCCGAAAAGCATGCGTTGCGTTAGTTAACTCAGTCCACACTCCACCACAGAACAATATTCCTATATATAAAAAAAGTACTCTGTGAATATTACACTCCACAGTCCACAGGGCATAGAGTTTTCACATAACTTGTCAATTAAACTCAATTAATGTCAGTGTCAGAACTCTTAGGACGTAGAACAAAGACAGATCTGCATTGGGAGCTAAGGCCAAAGAAGAAGAAGAAGACGGATCTGCAAAATATCTACTTTACATTTTTCATGATAACTTTTACCCACTCAACATACTGAAAATTAATTTAGTAATAGTGACACTCACTATAAGTTATGACTACATTAAAATTATTAAATTTTATTTATATTTAAAAAAAATGCGTTGGTAGGTAATTATCTGACGTTGTTCTAGGACTGATCATCTAGCTTAAGTGGTAGGTATTGAATACTTCACCTTGGATTTTTTATGCTAACCTACAGTGATCAGCTAGCCTAACTGGCAGATTAATACATTACTTTTGTCCTTTAGACAGTTGGTAATTTTTCCTCACTTTTTTTTGTGTCTAAACTCTAAGCTAAAGCTAATGGTCTATTGGCCCTAATGCTACATCAGTTTTGTGGTGAGCCAGCTATTGTCCTCCTCCTCACTATAGTCTAGTAACATAATTGAAGCATTAAATACTTTGTGTTGTAAAATAAATCATAATACTAAACATTACGTTGTTATATTATGCTAATTATTATATTATACCATATGGCGGGATAAACGGTCCTTTGAATTATGTTTTATTTAGAAACTAACCGATTTAAGTTTTGAAAAAAATATATATTATTTATCACACCTTCATCATTACATGTTCGATACACGATTACTTATATTTTGGTTCATTAAAAAAAATACAAACATAGGTCAAAATTGAGATGCAAAAAACATTTTATTTGAGTAATATCAGGATTTGTACAATAAAACTTATAACATAATAAACCTTGTAGAAAATGTGATTTATAACGGTCGTCATAATGTATTTTTTTTATATCCCTCTCTTAAATGAAATAAATGTGTTTTCACTCGCTTGAGTCGCTGCGAAAGCGCTCGACGCGGTACACGTTTCGAGCCAAGCGGAGTTCCATATTCATCCAGTTCTCGGATAGCCCCGCCTTAATACATAGTATTTGTGAAAATAGTAAAAGAACGTAGTTGTAACTACTTTTTAAATATGTGTTTTTTTAATTAATTTGATAATTACGCCTGATCAAGAGAATGATTTTATCATCAGCATTATAAAGCAGAATAGTGCAAGTAATGGCAAATGGTAATGTAATTAGTACAACTATGACACGTGGACAGGGTTGTGACGTTGGTGAAATATGCATTCAAGCGCCAGCATTTTCACCTTTGACACCTAAACTAATACACCATGCAGAAGGAACACCCAATAATATTGAACCCTATTTACACATTGTTCATAAAGAAGCTTTTGAAGTAGGTGAAACAACTATTGAAGCCCCAGCTAATTCACAATTATCCCCTAAACAAGCCTGAGATGCTATGATGATGATGATAATAGCCGAAAGAAATATTGAAGGATGCGATTTTTCATCTCTGCCACCTGAAAACTTTTATATTACAAAATGAGTGTTGCCAACGATAATAAAATTGTATGCCGAGAGCCGAGAGTTCTTCATAGATATCTTAAATATACCTAAGGTCTTTACCTATGAAAGTGCCGTGAAAAAATTTATACGATTTTTTTTTCATGTAATTTTTATTTGTATTAATCGAAGTGATCACCCATGCAATCAATGCATCTTTGCCAACGCAGTGGCAGTTTATTGATGCCCTTCTTAAAGAAATCAGCTGGACGAGAGGCAACAAACTCTTCAAAGGCATTTTGTACTGCCTCTCGGGTATTGAATTTTTTTCCCGCCATGAAGTTATCCAAATTCTGGAAAAAGTAGTAGTCTGGTAGGCGCAAGGTCTGGTGAGTAGGGCGGATGACGGAGAGCTTCCAACCCCAGTTCTTGCAACTTGGAGACTGTCTGCTGTGCAGTATGAGGTCGCGCGTTGTCGTGCAGGAGCAGCGGAGACGAGCGATTGACCAATGCTGGTTGGAGATGTGCCGGCTTCTCCATCATTGTGTTCAGTTCTTCTCAGTACACATCTGCAGTAATGCTCACCCCGTTTGGTAAGAAGCTGTGATGAATCACACCGGTGCTAGACCACCAAAAAGTGACCATCACTTTTCTAGGGGTAAGTTTTCGTTTAGGATATTGTTTAGGTGCTGAACCAGGATCCAACCAACTTGCTGAGCGCTTGCGGTTATCAAACAGAATCCATTTCGCAGGTATCATATATTATATTAGCAGGTATTTCGCATCATCGCAGGTAACAATGCGGTTCTAAATTCCTTCATTTTTGTGTCTGTTGAGGCTTGAGCAGTGCAAGGCAAGTCTCGACGCATACTTCGCGCTGGCGATCATTGAGTTTGTGGGGCACCCATTTGTCAAGCTTTTTTACCTTGCCAATTTGACGCAAATGTACCAATATTGTTTTGACGCTAACGTCGAAAGCTGCTACTAATTCAGCCGTAGATTGTGTATCATCAGCTTCCACAATCGTCTTTAATTCGTCATTGTCGACCAAAGTCTTCGGACGACCGCGAGGTAAATTTTTCAGGTCGAAATTTCCAGAACGGAAGCGAGCAAACCAATAACAGGTGGTGCGTTGGTGTGTAGTGTTAACTCCGTAAACATCATTGATGTTGCGTGCCGCTTGTGCCGCGTTGCGGCCACGACGGTCCTCATATTCCATAATTACTCGAATTTTTAACGTATCCATGATGACGAAAAAGATTGAAATGCGATGAAAATGTAACACTTATAAATAAACAAATGACTACTTTTGGAAAAAGAATTCCACGTTTTTAAAATAAAATTAATTTGAAATTAGAATTCTTAGCCAAACAAAAATTATTTTGATTTGAAATGGCTAGTACTGCAATTACCTTACCCAAAATAGGTACCTATAATTTCCTACAAATATTGTTACTGTTATAGTGCAGTTTGGCCACTTACCATCATCCAGCTCATTTTATATAGTAAATAATATCTATGGTAAACTAGCCTAATTACCACATAGGCTACTTTAAAACATAAGAATAGGTTACCCAAATCTTATGTGACCACAGTAAAGTCACCAATCTGCTTTATTTACATAAATAATAAATTAATATTTATTAAAACACATACATATTTTAATACTAAAGCAAAAATTTCAGAGAGACAGGTTAAGATTCTGATTTAGGTACAGCTTATTTTCTTATTTGCTCTCCTGAAAAAAGTGGTTTTTGCAGATTGGCTACTTGACCACTGGACCAATGATATTATGTTTTAAGTATCAGTGTAACTCACCTTTACTCAATTCTTAATCAATTTTCCTGTAAATTTTTACAATACTGCTACTTTAATCATTTAAATCGATGATCTCTGTGGCTCAGTGGTAAGCGCGTTGGCGCTCAAGCCGGAGATTGCAGGTTCGAATCCCACCAGGGAACAAAAATATTTTCTGTGTTCCTGGGTCATGGATGTGTGATGTGTATAAGTATAAAAGTATTAAATATATTTCTGTTGTCTGGTACCCACCAGATTGACATGGTGTGAAAGTGTCCATAGATATTATTGTTTTATTATAATTATTATTAAATAAAAATGGATGCAATTAATCTAGGAAGTCTGGGCAAGTTGTTTGAATCCCGTATGCAGGAATATGAGAATAAATTGCAGAATGCAGAAGGCCACAGGAAGTTCAACACCACAGCACCCAGATATTGTTGACACTCTAAGGAGTTTAGTGAGTTTAAAGACAATAATATGGCAATTGTTTAATAATTTGAAATCACAATAATTGGAATCACTAAAACTAAGGCTAGATAGGCATGAAACCATCATGAGAAGAAAGGTCGTGCTCTTCCATGGCATCCAATAAACACAAAATTAAAATCTTTCAGAGATACCAAGGTATTAACCGACAAAATGATATTGCCTGATATCACTATGAGTGACCTTCAAGTTTGTCATCGTCTTGGTGTCTCTTCTCATGACAAATCAAGACCTCTGCTAGTCAAGATTCGCTGCTCTTGAACCTAAACAGGTAGTGTGGGATGCTAAGACATCTTTAAAATGCACCGGTATAACCAAACGATTTCCGAGTTTTTGACAAAAACACGCCATCAGGTTTTTACGTTGGCCCCAAAACATTTCGGAATCAAAAATTGATGGACTGCGGACGGTAAATTATTAGTGGTCATTCTTCCTGACAAAGCACGGCCAAAATTTGAAACCATGGCTTTTTTACAAGAAATTATCTCTGTTTCCGGTCAGCGTCGATGTCAATGCTCCTCCTATAATAACATGAAGTTCAGGTAATCACGAAATTTTCATTGCTTGTCCTGTATTATTTCACCCCAGTATAATCTTGGTATATGTTTTGAAATTTATATCTTCCATTTGCTTCGTTGCTCAATAGCTTCCCCCGTTTTGTGAAGATGGCGATGATACACGAAGAAATTGCATTGTTATTCTTATTACAATAAACTATGTTTGAACTCTACGTTCGTATTGAAGTTTAGACGATTCTTTCGTTATGTCGCTTTTAAACACTTCATTCATGTGTTTTGAAATGTTTATTACTCCTTTTTTGCTCTTCACTGGTATTTCACAACTTGAATCACTGCTTTCACCCATTGTTCGTTTAGGTAATGAAATGATCCGAGGCGAAATTAACATGATATAATCTCTCAACCCCAATTCAACTTTGGAGAAAAACACAAACTAAATAGAGAATACTACGTATGGAGAAAAATAGTGGGAAGTGAGAACGCCACAAACCTGAAACTAACAGAAAATAACCTCAAATGTCAATTCTCAATTGTCATTTGTCACGTGTGACATGAGCATGCATGAGCATCATAATGGCCGCGTTCCGATATATACTGAACCACTGTAAGGTGTGACGTCATTGCAGTATACTGAGAAGCCGTTCCTTTATAGTGAGCTATACTGGTTTCCGTCTATAACGGAACGCTGTACAGTATACTGTGAACTGACATCTACGTTTTTTGGGGTTGCAATATCAATATAATATTTTATGCTCTATATATTTTGTGGGGTTGTTTTTACATAAAAAATTAATAAAATTAAAAATATATAAAATTATATTATTGTATAATTAAGTTAGTAAATTATGTATACTTGTTAGTATTAAAGAAAATATTGTTTTTTAAGCAATTTAATGTATAATATCTTAATAACCGAATGAGTGAAATTAAGTAAGTGATGAACTTATTTCAAAAAATAATTAGGTAATTATTATCTAACTGGAAAAATAGCTAATGGAACACGCAATAATTGCAACTGCAATTGCTGGTGCAGTCCAAAATTTATTGGAATCTTCCGATAATGACTCTGATGACGATGATGAAGAGCGCATATCTTTTGTAATACAGTGGGTCAAAATATTATCCCTAGAACAGAATATTATGCACAGACAACTGTTTTCTTAATGACTGAATACTGATAGCGAGTTTTAAGAGTCATTTCCTGTTAGGAATTCATTGTTATTCGATAAAGTTATTCATACCTATTATAACTATCGAAATCGGAATATTTACCACGATTTTAATTGCATATCGAAAGCTAACAAAGCTTTTGATAAGTAAGTAGGTATATCAAAACTATTTACGTTCATTTTAATACCTGCTTCTCCATTATCGTCGTTTGCAACAGAACCTAAAATAATATCGAGAGTTGAAAAGGGGTTCAAAATTACCTAATATTATTATCTGGTAAAAATTCCGGTTTTAAGCAAATTCTAGTGTTGGTGACCACGATATATTAAAATCTTAATTCTTATATCAGATAATTTCATAAAAAATAATATTTTTATTTATCAAGTTACTTTGTTAATGATTTTATTTCCAATTATAAAAAAAGTCTCTTTCATATGGTCAGAAATCATTCATCACGTGAACGCAAACCGTTCGTTTTCGGACTCCTACTGAAGAAATAGTTTTTAGGTCCGACATATACATTTTCAATATAATATTAATTTTCACATAACATAAGTCTTATGTAGATGTAACCGATAAGAAGTAAAAACAAAATTAATTATTGCGTCTCTTAGAAAAGGTTTCTATTTGTGTCAATAGATGTCACTGTAACGGAATTAAATCGCGCTATCGGTTGTACTTCAAAGTAATTTAAGTGTCGGATTATAAACATCTCTAAGGTTTTAGTGAAATGCAATTTGCAACATCAGTCAGCAGTGATGTTTCAATTACTATGATGATACGCAGCGACAGTAGCTCTCTCGCTTTATAAGAATGAATAACAATTAACAAATAATGTCAAATAGTAGCGGCGAACAAAGTCAAAAGTTGTTAAATTAAAAATTACAATTAAAGATACAAATTTTAATAATAAAGAAATGAACATCGAACAAACTATATTTTTGACGTAACTGCGCCTAATAAATCGATGAATGCCGGCTGCATGCATGAAAATTACCCGTAATACTCATTATCTCGTTACGCTCATTGTACGCTTGCGTTATGTTATGACGTTGTTGTTTGATTTATCTATCGTCGGTAAACCACTTTAAAGACAACCAATTGTTTTTCTCGTCAATCACCGAAAGTCGGCAAATAAACAAATTAGAACAAAAAAAAACGAAAAGTTGATTTGTCTCCGTCAGGCGCCAACTTCAGTTAGCCAATTAGCCAATCATTGAGCGCATCGTGCATGCACCGAACCTATAAACCACCAGTACTCACAGTAGAAAAATGGCGACCATGTATGACGTCATATATTACGACGTCATACTGCAACTGTATACTGTCAGTGTAAACGGAACGAATTTCTCCCAGTAAGAGCACTGTACAGTGCTCGCAGTGCAAAAATGGCGTCGGTTCATGACGTCATATATTGCCTAGAGCACTGCGACAGTATACTGTCAGTCTATAACGGAACGAATTTCTCCCAGTAAGAGCACTGTACAGTGCTCTCAGTTTAAATCGGAACACGGTCAATATGAGCATTGAGCAGTAGCACAAACTGTATATAGAATACTATATACCTATTTATTATTATTATTATACTAGTTATTATTGTACTAGTAGTAGTAGTAGTTATTATTATACTAGTTAGTATGATATATCACTCTGTGACCTGTGTAAGTTAATCTGTGGTCCTAGTTGTACACCACAGAGTACTTTTAATCGTAGACAGAGAATACTATAGACTGCTGGATAATGCTTACTCCTTCCCACATAAAAGAGATGTGCTTATTACCATAATTAAGGGAAAACAAGGACAAGACTATACTATTGGCATCTCTCAGTGCGTCTAAGATCAAGTATCAATAGATTTGACAAGCTAATAATAATACCGTATTGGAACGAGATAACAACATACGAAAAATCCAAGAGTGACAGAGACATAGACACTTTCTTTTGTCTTTGTCAGAATATCACCCTTTGTTTGTTGGGCACAACAAGGATGTGCCCAACAAAAAATTATCGACTAAATTTGAATGCCATACAAACATTCTCACTCGCGAACAGTTTGTCAAATATGCCGCCATTTTGTACTACTTTTTAATTTGGTCGGCTTATGTAGGTATGGTGATACCAGTTTTGTTATAAGCAGATTACCCAAGAATGTGGTATTATTTAAAAAGGGTGACTGGAATTTTCGAAATAAACACAATAAAAACAAATATGTTTATTGCTATCCTTAAAGGCTATGTACTATAGATCATACATATTAAGACGTATTCTTTCTTTTTTATTATTTATGTTTTTAGCGGTTTGTTATTAATCATTACATAATATTTTCGATAATCCGGAAAAATGCAGCTGTCTAAAATTACAATAAATGTTTGGTTAGGGCTAATGCTTATAGTTATCTATCAACCTTTACCAGTTTTTTATTATTTTTAATTCACTTGTTTCAAGAAAATAAGTAGACTTGTTATTATGAAAGTGGTATCCCTGTAAAATATGTCTGTCCCTTTCGGGTATACGCGAATGTCAATTCCATATTATACTTGTTCCTAGCAGTGCGTGCTGATTTTTTCAAGGTCAAACAACATAATATGTTGCTACACAAATTTTGACATTTGTAATTTGTTTACAACGCCTAGTGAGTTGTGAAGTGCTATTTTAGTATTTTCTAATGTAATTAAAAGAATTCATTGGTAATTAAAAAACAGAAGGTAATAAAAACATTCTGGAATACCCTAACAATGGTTAGGTGCAGTGTTATAAATTGTAAAAGTAATAGTGACCGGAAAATTCCAAAATTGACTTTTCACGCGTAAGTTCATATTTTATTTCATATTGTGGTTAATAGTGGTTGAATAATGATATGTGTGATCAGTCTTTATGTATATATACTTTCATTGGTTTATAATTCATAAGTTAAATTGAGAAAAAGGTAATAATTAATGGGTTAGGACCAAATTTTTGACGGATTCCGATAGACTGTGGTGTCCGGTTGGTAAGTGACCAAACTTAGTGTACTTTACATGCTTTAAAACAATGTTGGACATTTGATTATGTTATCTATTAGTATTGTTAAGAGTCTCACTAATCAAGTAACTAAAATTAAAGCTTAATTTTCTAAAAAAAAATGCAAAACCAAGCTCCGTGTCTTTTTACTCCATACAAACTACGCATGTCCTTGTTTGACTACCTATGAATATTATTGTCGCTGGTTTTTTTTAACGTAAGCTACCATTTATCTTTTAATATTATTAGAGTCTTATAAACACCAGCTATCGTTTTTATAAGCATTAGCAAAATAAACATTGTTATTCTAGTTTTTACAAGTAATTTTATAAACGCCCCAAAATTGTTTCCGTTGTAATACTCCTGTTGTGCGACACCATAATTTTGGAACTAAAAAACCTACTTTGGAATTTTCTTGATTATTTAGTGGTGCAACATCGGTTTCAAGTGCTGGCAACAAAATCGGGATAAACCGCCATGTTGTTTAATTGTCATTACGCATTTTGTGTGTGTCATCAGCACGTGTCGTTAAGATTTCCGGACTTACGGTGAGTAAATTATTAATATTTTCTATGATTTTCTAGATATAGAATTATATTTATAAAGCTTCTTTAACTTCTTTGTCGAAAGGCATGTCGAAATTTTCGATTCTTGGTTAAATTTGTGAATTGTTACAACTTTTAGGTTACGTCGTGAATAAATTTTATTCCACTGTGAGATTTGTGACACGAAATTGTGCGACGTGTCACAAGGGAAATTTCTAAAGCTATGTTTACAATATTTCAACTCCATTTAGCTACCTACGAATATGATTCGAATTATTGCTTAAATATTAATACATTATTTTTACCTTACTATGCCGAAACTCAAAAGGAGTCTGTAATTTACCTCCTAGATGCTCTATAAACATCATTAGATCCGCCGCTGTTCCGCGAGGTGATACTGTCTGTTACTATAATACTCATAGAATGGAGTGTGTATTTTAATAATTAGTTAAATTTTTGGCAGATCTTTGTCACACTATATTTTCTTGTATGTTCCGCTCTCCGTAAGGCTCTTTAATGTTTTAATAGTAAATTGAAAATACCTAGGTACTTTTGAGCATGTTGCTATAAAAGTTGTTTTTTTGATCAACTACTTGAGAGCATGAGTCATTCTAGCCTAACGCTGCCGTTTTAGTAAGTTAGATTTGAAGTCATTCTGATAGGTTTAAAAAGCTTTATCTCGGTCCCTTTTGTGAGCTAACGTTTGACCAAGTTTTTTTGCAGACCTTGTTTCTTTTTTTTTCAGATGCCTTTATCATCGACAGAAAGATGTCGCAAGTACAGAGAAAAACTAAAACAAGAAAATCCAGAAAAAAGAGATGAAAAAGAAAAACTTGGAAAGAACCAAAGCTAATAAAAGAAAAATAAGCGTTATGAGCGAAAATGAAAAACAAGACGTAAGAAAAAAATGGAGGGAAGCTAAACGTAAAAACCGCAATGAAAATAAATCACTAGTAAACGAAACTGAAAGAGCACGTCGTCGTTATCGTAGCCAAGTAGGGAGAGAAAATAAAATACTAAAAGAAAAACTTGAGAGTCTGCGGCGAAAAAATGACATGAAATTCAGTTGAAATCCATTATCCAAATGAACTGACACCTAATACTAAATCTAATATTTTCATTGAGAAAGAACTTCCAGATATTTCAGAGGAAGCTAAAGAAAGAGTTAAGCAAAGACTTTTACAGCAGAATGTTCTTGAAGAGTCCTTAAAAGAAACTTATAAACATAATAAATCATTCCAAGAAAGAAAATTTTTGAAGAAGCTCACGAAAACTGAAACAAGCAAGAAATATACCATGAAAACAAACCTGGCAAAATTTTTAGTGATAAACAGTGGAGTTTAAAGGTACTACAATATTAAAACAAAGAGACTAAAAACAGCATGTAATTTGAAAAAATTCTTCGAAAGAGATGACGTCAGTCGTTCAAAATATAGTGCTATGCAAGAAGGAACAGGAAGTAAAGCGAAAAAGAAAGGAAACAGTGAAGTTAAAATCCTCGCCGATGTAAAGGATACGCCTGAAAACAGCAGATATTTTAATCTTATATCATGTGGAAAGCTCACAGAAATAGGACTAAACTTTGATATAAGTTTAGGAAAAAAATCATTACCTAGTAGTCAATCGGAGAAAGAAAATCATGAAAATATATATTTAAATCCTACTCCGTCCGGTTTTGGAGTTAATTTCGCAATAAAACAAGAAGCTAATTTAGAAAATAATGATTTTTTGATAAATGACATTGTTTTAGTTAGATACTACGTAAGAAAAATATGGTAGTACTATATAGGATTTGTTCAGAAAATTCATAACGAAAATGTCTTACCATTATTTACGATCTCCTTCCTAAAGACTGTAAAATCTCCTAGACTTAAATTCTATTTACCAAAAAAAGTTGATCTCGACGTTATTACTAGGGATTCGCTTGTTAAAACAGTAAGACTATTGCAAGATTACAAAGATTACTTTTTGTTTGATGATTTCGACGAAGTTTATTTTGTGTAGCTATCTTTTTTTTTAACTTTCACGATATCTCTAAAAATATGATTGATATAGTTTGCTAGGCATAGTGGGTATTGTAAATTAAAGTAATAGTAATATTATGTAGACCAATGACTGATTAGTTTTTTAAAAGACTTTGTTTTTTTTGTTTTTAATTAAAGTGTTATGACATAATTAGTGTGGTAAGAAAAATTAAAACTAAACACAAATATTTTTTAGTTTAAAATAAGCTCAATAAATACTGTTAATATATAAATAAGTTAATAAGCGGTAAATGGATCAATCAATGACTGATTAATAAATGTAATGTTGTTAGTGTATTTTGGATTTTATTTGAGTTAGAGAAGTTTTGGGTTTGTTATTTTATTTTTACTGCTTATTAAATATTTCTTGTTTTTTTTTTAATTTTTTTATTTATTCCACTTACCTACCTATATACACACACCCTAATAATTCCACTGTGCTACATTTATTTTCCAGTGTGACACATTCCGTTGTGATTTCCGTTATGCGATTACGTCAAAAATTTGGTCCTCACCCTAATATTGATTTTGTGACGTCTTTAATGTTAAAATTGCTAGTATTATGTTTTTCCTTTTCCCAGTAATGTATGTTATTAATATTTTGAATTGTGTTGTTTGATTGAATTTATCTCCAAAAGCTATCCTTAAATTAAAAGTGAGATATTTTTATTTAAATCGTAATAGTTTTAAAGAACTTTTGGAGGTTCTTTTAAATAAGAAAAATATTATAGAAATATAAATTAGGTTTATTTTTTATACAATATTCTTAATTACTTAACTTAATATATAAATGATTATAATAGTATTTAGATAATAATTGCGTCATTTTAAATTTTCTAGAATAGGTTAAGGATTCAATTTAATTAAGTTTAAATATTTTTACAAAATTGAGGCTGGACTCCGCAGGACAGGTGACGTAAAAAAGAGGTTGTAGGAGAGGAATGGAGTTCCCTCTCTATCAATCCCTCTTCCCTCTACTCCCCTTTGCCGCTAACTCATATTTTAGGAAAAAGGGGGGAGGAAGAAAAATTATCCCTGAAAATAAACAAAGTTTAAATTATGTAAATATTAATTTGTATCTACTATTAATACCATAAGTTACCAATTTCTCAATTATAAATTGTTACTCATAATTTAATCTTACATAACAGTTTCAGTTAATCCTGACATTCGGAAGAAATGGATTAAAGCCTCTGGTCGAAATGACTGGATTCCAAAGAAGTGTTCAAAGATTTGCTGTTTGCACTTTGATACAAAACATATCTTAAAAAAGGAAGGTATACTTACATACACCCTGATGCTTTTCCAGTTGTTAAGGTGAATATTAACTAAATAAATATTTAACTATGTAAGTATGTGGTTTTTGGACAAATTACTTTCTCTTATGTTGATGGGATAAGTCTATATTCATGCTGAATTGAATCATTTTGACTTCCATTCTTTAAAGAAAGAAAGAAAAATATTTTATTGTCCACAACAAAGATGTTATTATTATAAAAAATAGTCGTACTTTAAGGAAACAAAATAGTTTTTTTTTTCATATTTCAGCTTGGAGCTACTGAAGAGATAAATAAACCCATGCCATGTCCATCTGCTGTTATACCATTCACAAAAACAATGGAAGAGCAACCAACGTATGTGAAATTTGATGCAGTAACTGTGCCGTTACGTACGTTTGTGTAAAAAAAAATAAAAAAAAAATTCTATACTCTTATTTTCTTCCTTTTCTCCTTTTACTGAGAGTACTGGAAAGCCAGTACTCTTATTTTTATAGTAAGACTTTTGAGAATTTTATGTCAAAAGTCCAGATGTTTATGCTAATATGAAATTTTTTCTTGTTTCATATTTATCGACTTTATTTTATTATTTACTAGCTGTTGCCCGCAGCTTTGCCCGCGTTAACTTAGATTTACAGCCGTACGTGGATTGGTGATGATTATTTTTATAGCCTAAGTTACTCCCTATAACATCAGCTATCTGCCAATGAAAGTCCCATCAAATCTGCCTAGCCGTTTCAGAGATTAGCCGGAACAAACAGACAGACAAATATTGTAAAAAAGGCTATTTTGGTATATGTACCGTGTACACATCCATATGTATTCAATGAAAAGCTGTTATTTTAATATTACAAACAGACACTCCAATTTTATTTTTCTGTATAGATGTATAGATGTATAGATACCTATCCAGTTCTAATACATTAGAGTTCTAATATACATTTTTATAAAAGATCATAGGGTCTACCGGAGCTAAAAGTATGCCCTCGTATCAGTTTAAATTAAATGCGCAATAAAGAATCTCAAACGTTCGCGCACAGTATAAAATAATTTGTCAAAACAAAAAAAAATACCAATAAAAACATAATAATATGTGTAATGTTTTAGCTTGTCATGTTTTTTTATATTTAGCATTTTGCTTTAAAGTAGGCAAAAGGTTTTTGTATAGCAACCCCCATTTCAGACGTCACTTCAATATACCTATCTTATGTCGCCACGGCTGGCAGCAGTCTATAGTATTCTCTGTCTACGCTTTTACAGCTTCGCAAAAAATAGTGTGGAAAAAATGAGGGCGCCACTTTGACTTAGGTCTCATCTTAATATGGGAAAACACTAAGAGAATTTAATCAAATTGCTAATAATAAATGTGAAACATTAAACTTTACTCAAAATCTAGTATTTGTCGGCCAAGTATTGTCAACATCATAGGTTTCCATTTAGTAAAATATTTAGTTCCACCTGTCACCGCGTCATACTCTTTTTTGCCAAGCTGTAATTTATATTTTATACACGAAATTGACATTGTTGATTGAAACATGACTGATGACAGTGACGTACAGTGTTGCCAACTTAGTGGATTTACCACTAAAACTGGTGGTTTTGACCCCCCTCTTAGTGGCGAAATTATGATTTTAGTGGCTGGTGGATTTTTTAGTGGTTTTTAATACGATCACTCAGCCAATAAACCGGGAATTTGTTCATTGATAAATAAAATATTGGTTGCCTGTAAAGTCGGTTCACGGACCATAGATAGTGTTACGTGAAAACCTCATAAAGAAATATTGATGAAAAAATTATTCCCTTTTTTGCCGCTGTTTTGAGAAAAACAGTTAATTGAAGTGAGTAAAATGAAATTAGACTGAAAATTATGGAGAAAATCAATTATATCTTATTAAATTGTAGAAATAAACAAAAAAAACTCAAAACTCATTGTCGCGTATTAAATGGTTATAAATAATGGTTTCCAAGCCAACGCTCGTTTGATAGCGGAACTGTATGTTTTTTCGTGCGCGCTGCCAGTGTTCATCAATTTATCGTTACATCGTACATCAATTTGACGTTATCACGTTAAAAATCCTTACTAAATTTTGAAAAAGCATTTAATCACAAGAAAGAAAATATAGTTGAATAATACAATAAAAGTACAACATTTCTAGCAAATAGTGGCGAATTCATATTTTGTTGAAATGGAATGAGAGCGAGCGAGATAGTATGAAGTATTGCATTTCCAGTCCACTGCCATTTCAACGAGCTTATTCTTCGCGTGATATCGGTAACGTTAGTTCTCTGGCGGATGCCTTGTTTCGAATTCTATCTGGTCACAAACTCAGGAGAATAGATGACCAATGGGCCTATAAGGTTCAAGAAAGGAGGCCGCGTTTAGGTAGACGAAGTGTTGGTCGACCAATTATTACCAGGTGGGATGACGATCTCCGTGCAATGGCCGGTCCGTGTTGGATGCGAGAGGCAAGGGATCGGCCGTCTTGGCATTAGTTGAGGGAGACCTATGTTCAGCAGTAAACGGATAGAGGCTGATGATGATGGTTGCGTTTCAAAGATGCTTAAGGAAAATCCAGATTTGAAGAACGAGCGACCGTTGTCATACACTCCAAATACATACTGCCTTATTACAACGCTGATTTTTTTTGTTTATTTTTATGTCATAAGGGGGCAAACGAGCAATCGGAGCCTTATAATACCGACGTCCATACACATCCGCACAACCAGAGGCTAATATGCATTGTGTTGCCCTCCTTTTCCCTATCCCCCTAATAGGCCACCGGAAACTCACAAACTACACGAAACGCGACAGCATAGCTGTCATTTGACGCCAATGTCATGTGAGCGAGAGATACCACCCCAGCTTCGTGCCGGTCCATTTCGGTTGCAATGCAGCATGGCATTACCTCTTAACAAAAGATGTGTATGGGCTGATGTTGAGAGATTATTTAGGGGTTCTTAAGTATGTAATAAAAAATAAACAAAGGAATAAAATGAAGATTAACTTTTTATGAGGAGTGAGGGAGGCCTATGTTCAGCAGTGGACGGATAGAGGCTGATGATGATGATGATGATGATGAAACTTTTTATCTGCTATTTTATGAATACGCTATGGTTGAAAAGAAAATGCTGCAACGAATGTGAAATTCCCATAAACTTTGTAAAACAAATTAGTACCAAAGAATCTTATCAATCTGAAACCAGCAATGATGGTGCAGATATTAGAATGATGAGCGGTGAATGCGCCGAAAGCGCAAAACCCTCACCTTCCGTCTGACACAGGTGCTCGTCGATATCTCTGGGCGTCTACCATGCGAACCTTTTAAAAGGACTTTGGGTGTCTAGCACTACTTGGGCAAAAAAAGCTGGGCGTTAGGAGGATATTCAAATATATCCCTGATCTTGATTTGATAAAATACTTTGTTTATTTATTGATTGTTAAAATTTTATTACGTAATAATAAACGACATGAATTATAAAATGCTTATATTTTTCTTTCGTAATGACTAAAACTTTGTTCAGTGGAAAATTTAGTGGTTATGAGATTAGGCACGTTTTTTGTTAGTGGTTTCCTGGTGGTTTTTGCAGTTGAATCTGGTGGAGAGCTAGATTAATCGTTGGCAACACTGGTGACGTACGTTTGTGATCGGATTCTCTTTTGGCGGGAAGAGAAACGCGCCTTTTTTAAAATTGTCCTCTAAATAAAATTTATTTAAATAGTTTCTTAATAGTAAATTTAGTTATTAAATAATACTAATGCAAGGAGAAAGCGACGGAGATGAAGAGGAGAGAGTGGTTAAGTCCATTTCCAACAAAAAAAGAAAAATGTCGACACCAACTGTAGATAAGTATAAGATATTCACTAAGAACGGATATACTAGACAATATCCAGATAATAATTCAAATGGAGACTTTTTAGTTTATGTTGAACATCTGGATAAAGATATAAAACTTGGGAATATGAATCCATTGAATTTATCAAAATATTTTAAAAATATCAAGGGAGTTCATGAGCGAGCAAGAATTAACTCCAATAAAATTAAAATATCATTTAAACAAGCAGCTTTAGCCAACGACTTTCTAAAAGCCCAATGCTTGATAGATCATAATTTAAGAGCGTATATACCTGCATCCTCTGTGGAAAGGGTGGGAGTTGTTAGGTACATTCCTAAAGAAATAGGTAATAAGGAACTTTTTGAAAAAATATGCTGCGATAGAGATATTATAGGAATACGAAGATTTATGAAACGTGAAAAAGACAATTTAAACCCATTGACTACCATATCTATTACATTTTCGGGTACTTCTTTACCTGAATATATTTTATTAGACGGATGGAGATATAAAGTACACACTTATATTCCTCCGGTTTTACAATGTTTTAAATGTTTTAAATTCAATCATTCAGCTAAAATATGCCGTAGTGAACAAGTTTGCTCTAAATGCTCTGAAAATCACTCCTATAAAGAGTGTAATTCTGAAACGTTGAAATGTATGAATTGCTCTGGAAATCATCTAGCTATTTCAAAAGATTGTCCAATAAAGTCAGCTAGAATAATGAAAAATAAACAATCTTATGCAATGGCTACTATTAATAAAGATAATGTTAACTTTCCAGCTCTTCCTAAGATCAACATTCAGAAATACGCAGGAAAATTTGACAATAATAATAAAAACAAAGAATTTGCTCATGCTCCATCAAAAATAGACAACTTTAATATTTCAGATATTTTAAATAATACAAAACTCATGAACTCAATAGTAAAAACATTAGTAGCATTAGGAAATTCTGAATCTATTAAGACCACATCTCATATTAAGGAAATTTTTATAAAAAACTTATCTGAATAATGGATATATTAAAATTAGTACAACATAATATACAAAGTATTAATAATAAAAAACCTTTGTTACAAACACTTTTATTTGAAAATGAAATAGATATATGTTTATTAAATGAAACATGGTTAAAAAATTCCCAATCACACTTTAATATGCCTGGATACAATATTATTTTTAAAAATGCTGAAAATAAACATGGTGGTGTAGCCTTTTTAATAAAAAGTTCTATAAAATATGTCCAACTTTCAACTCCAAACTTACAAGATATTCAAACAATTGCCATTTCTGTTGATACAAAAATAGGCCCTCTAACTATTCTGTGTGTATATTGTCCACCTAAAAATAAAATAAATATTTCTAGATTAAAAAATATAATAACCAGTCTACCTAAACCATATATAATATCAGGTGATTTTAATGCACATCATGTGGCATTTGGATGCACAATAACTAACACAAGGGGTAAAAATCTATATGACTTGATAGATGATGTAGATTTGTGTATTCTGAATACTGGTAGTGCCACTACTGTACGTAGGCCAAATGATAACATATCTGCCATTGATGTCACTCTAGTTAGTCCAGAGTTAGCACCCATATGTGACTGGTATGTTGGTGAGGATCCACTAGGCAGTTATCATTACCCAACATTTACTAATATAAATACATCTCCAAATACTTATGAAATTAATAAAAATGTAAACAAATATATGTATAAGAAAGCAAACTGGGAAAAATACTATTTTCTTTCGGAAAGTCTTTTCAATAATTTTAAGATAGATAAGTATGATCCTGTAGGATCTTACAACAAATTTTGTAATATTCTGAATAATCTAAAAGAGGAGTGTGTTCCCAAATCGAAATATAGAACAAAAAATAGACGTAAAGCCCCTTCTCCTTGGTGGAATGAAATTTGTGATAAGGCTGTAAAGGATTGTAAATTAGCTTTATGTATTTACCGTCGGAATATGAATATGGAAAATTATATTAAATATAAAAAATTAGAAGCTAAGAAAAAAATGACTATCAAAGAAGAAAAACTTAAAAGTTGGAAAAATTTATGTGCTTCATTTAATAGATACACTCCCATTAGTAATATATGGAATTTTATAAAAAGATTTAATCGCATAAAAATTGGCTCGAACAATAGAAATGATAGTTTTATACCAGAATTTTTTGATAAATATACAAAGACTGAAGTAGAAAATGAAACTTGTTTAGAAAAATTATTTGATAAAACAAATATAGATAAAAATAATGAATTTCTTGTAAAACATTTTAGTTGGGATGAATTTAATAGTGCATTACTGTCAAGAAATGATTCTACACCGGGTTTGGATGACTTTCCATATTTATTGATTAAAAAGTTACATAAAGTAGCACAATTAGTTCTTCTAAATATATACAATCTTTTATGGTCTTTTGAAATTGTTCCTGAATCGTGGAAAACACAATGTATTCTTCCCATTTTAAAAAATAACAAACCAATTCAAGATCATAACTCCTATCGACCTATCTCTCTCACTTCTTGTATAGGAAAAATTTTTGAACACATGATTAAAGTAAGGTTGGATTATTTTATAGAAATAAATTCTTTATTACCTGATTATCAGCTAGGTTTCAGAAAAGGTAAAAGTGCAGTTGAAGGCTTCGTTTCACTCATTGCTGACATTAAAAATTCTATTTTTGCTCACTCTAATGCAATTTGTGTATTTCTGGATGTTGAGGGGGCATATGATAACGTAAACCTATTCCAATTGATCACAGTTTTAAGTGAACTAAATATACCTGGAAAGTTATTAAGATGGACATTCAATTTTTTGTATAATCGCACAGTATATGTTAAATTTAATAATATTATACATGGGCCTAAGTATGCACATAAAGGATTAATGCAAGGTGCTATCTTATCACCAATTCTATACAATCTTTACACCTCCCAGATCCAGCAAAATGTTAAAGAAAATGATGTAAATATCCTACAATATGCAGATGATTTGGTCATGTATTCTATTAATCAAAATGTAAATATAGCTAAATGTAGAATAAACCAAGGTCTTAATCAATTGCAATCTTTTTACCATAATAAACTCAAATTAAATATTAATTCATCCAAAAGTTCTGTAATGTTATTTGGAAAATCAAACTGTAATGTACAAATTACTTATAACTATGAAAACATCCCTATTGTAAAGGAACAAAAATTCCTTGGTGTAATTATAGATAATAAACTTAAATTTAATAGTCATATTGATTGCATTTGTAAAAGAGCGTATAAAAGAATTAATATATTGAGATATCTAGCAGGCGTTTTTTGGGGCGCTGATTCAAAGATCTTAAGTATATTATATAAAAGCATCATAAGAAGTCACTTTGACTATAGTTGTATTGCCTACATAAATGCTAGACCTACTCTGCTAAGGAGACTAGACATAATTCAGAATAGGGCATTAAGAATAATTACAGGCGCAATGAAATCTACACCAATAAACGCAATGGAAATAGAAACCGGTATTCCTCCTCTTATATTAAGACGCTTAATGTTAGCCCAGAAGTTTTTTCTAAAAATGATTGCAATTAACTCTTCTTTACCTGTAAGGAAGTTATCGTTAGTAGTAGAATTATCAAGTTCTGTGAACTTTAATGTTATTAATGCTCAATCAATAAGTTCTGCGATGCTTCCACAAATGTCAGTAATTTTACATTTAACGATGTCAATCTCAAAATCTATTTATTCTAGCTCTCTATGGCCGGTTTATGGATATAAATTTGATAGTACTCTGGAGAAAAAATTTAAAATTATTCTTGATATTGATAGTAAATCAGAATTACTTAGATTATTAGATATCAAAAAAGATTTTTATATAATTTATACGGATGGATCTAAAAGTGCCCAAGAAGTTAAATCAGCATATTTCGATAGTAATTTAGGATGTACAAAATGTATATTACTAAATAATAACTGTTCAATTTTTACTGCTGAATGTTATGCTATATATATGGCTTTATTATATGTAAATTCCAGTAGCAATATTAGAAATGTCATTATTATTTGCGATAGCAAAAGCGCTTTATTAGCTATAGACAGTTGTAAATTATCTTTTAAAACAAATTATTTAATATTTAAGATTAGAAATTTATTGTACAATTTAAATGAAAGAAATGTTTACGTTGAGCTAGTCTGGGTACCCTCCCACAGAGGAATATCAGGTAACGAAAGAGCTGATCAAGCTGCAAAAAATGGATATGATGAGGACCACAGAGATGTTGTTAAAACACCTTTCTCGGATTACTTTCCAATTATCAAAGACGGGATTAATAGACTTTGGAAAGATTATTGGACTATAACAAGTCAGAATAAAGGACAATGGTACGCTAAAATTCAAAAAGACTTTAATACTAAGCCCTGGTATAACATCACCAGTTGTGAATCAAGAAAATTTATCTCCATAATTACTAGAATGAGATTTGGACATTGTCTGGTTCCCTCTCATTTATTCAAATTGAAAATCATTCAAGATCCTAAGTGTACTAAATGCAATGAGCCATACGCTGACATAAACCACATTATTTTTAAATGCGAATCTTTAAAACTACATAGATTAATCCTGGCTTCGGATATAAATAACATTTGCTCAGAATATAAAATAAATGTTCCCCGCCGCCCAGAAGAAATATTATCCAATACAAGTTTTTTTAAACCCTTATTCAAGTTTATATGTTCGTCAATAGAGAAGATATAGTAAAGGAAAAATATGAAGTGTAGAAGATTTTGTTTAATGTTATGTAGATTACATTGTCGTAGTTTAATATGTTAAAAAAATGTACAGTTTAGAGCGAAGGACTCGAATCCAGCTCTCAATAAATTAAAAAAAAAAAAAAAACGTTTGTGATCCTCAGTGTAGGGATGTGATAAACGGCTTTTTATTTTTAACACGCTTAAGCGTTTGGCTTTTATTTTTCAGCGCGCTTAAAAAAGCCGGCCGAGTTTTTTATTGAAACGCATTATGCAGGCAACAGACAGGATCACCTCAGCGACAGGCTGGCTCCGGCGAAGGCCAGATACTCCTTGTAGGTGGGGAATGCCCGGCTGCTACTAACCAGTCCCCACGACGTCGTGCCATACAGACCCAGGTTCCCATCCTGAGCCCGACACGAGTACAGGGGCGTTACTGGAGGCGCATTAAATAGCGCCTCCTACGCCCGCGGGAGAAGGCTTCGTCGGCGGCCTCCTCTCTCACCCGCTCGTCAACCTCCTTCTGGGACATTACTGCCTCACAGAAGGAGACCATCACCGTCCAGGACTCGTCGTCACCAAGCATCGCGGTGATGACGCTCGGCAGAGACAAGTCCCCTCCGATGACTGATGTCAGGATTGGGATTGATTTTTTAAATTTCTCTTAATAAATAATTCATTCAACATGATGATGATGATGAATATAATATATACTTTTAAAATTAATTCGTTGGGACATCCCACACAGGACCATCTGATCCCAAACTAGGCAGATCCTGTTCTTATGGCAACCAGACAACTGATGTATACTTATATTATATTTCCTAAATACATACATGATATAGATAAAACTACACCCAGACACAAAAAAAATGATCATGCTCATCACACAAACATTAATCCTGGGTGGGAATCGAACGCACGACCTTCCGGTTTAGTAGACAGGGTCACGAACCACTAGATCAATAGGCCAGTCCAAGACAAAAGGCAAGTGCTTTTAATAACCTTCACCACTAGAGCCACATGCATTTTTAGAATTATTAGTATTCTCCTCACCATTTTCTCCACTAGTCCAACCACCACCGCCATTATTCTCGTAACCCTGCCGTTGAGAAGAAGTCGGCCGTGATAAGTCACGCGAAAGTAAATCATTGAAAACACCCAAATGTTTCAGTTTCAAATGTTGTTTCAAATTACTTATAGTTGTTCTATAAGATATTTGTTTTTGACATATATTACACACAGCAACTATCGGTCTGGTTTTTTTGAAAGTAGTCCCAGATTAAAACGCCGCTCGACATTTTCACTACACTAATAATTATTAATTATTCACAACACTTACACCCTATAACTAATGTAATATAATATAATAACAACACAAAAATCATAATATGCAGACTAGGCTGTATGGACTATTATTATTTAATCTAAGTATTTTCGCTTTCCCTATTGGGTTTATAAATAATAAATATTATTTATAACAACAAAAAAAAATCACAACACTAATGTACTTATTTATAACTATAATATACTTAATTCCTAATAAAAATATCAGTTTACTATTTATAATTATTATTTACATTCACCATTATCAAATAAAACATTTAAGTCACTCAATTCACACTAATTCAAATAACGGCTACGCGCACGCAAAGTAAAAATTAGCATCTAAGCTCATCGACATTGACAAGCGTACTGAGTTTAAAAAATTAAAATCAGTTAAAAATTAAAATCAAAAATCATAAATCATAATAAAAGTTCCTAAGCTGTAAAAAGTTTGTAACCAACCAAAAACGGAGCGTTGTCAGTCTGATAGAAATGTTATGTAAACAGGCAGAATGTATTTTAGCCGTTTAATACGTAACCAATTGAATCTAATATTGATTCTTAAAGGTATAGGGATAAGGTTTTAATCCAATAAAATGAAAAAAATCTTTATATTGCGTCATATCACCCACAGCGTATAGAAGTAAGGTTCCTCATTCACATTATATTTTGAGTTTTAAACGTATCCGAATAAGGTTACTTTCCATTAATCATGATAATATAGTATTGCATTTTTTTAAATTTTAACCTTGACGATTAATCGAAATCAGCTTGATTTTATTAACGCGCTTGAATGATTTTTTCAAAAAGCGGAATTTTTACAGCTCTAATTGATTAAGCGCCCATCTTTACGTTTGATTAGTTCATTCGCGAATCGCGAGTCGCGATCGACACATACGTAGGTTTTGTTACTCGGATCGTGGCACATGGGTCGATCTAGTGAACGAATCATATTTTTCGAAATGACCCGATCGTTCGCGTGCATCTTTCGACCCGGGTCGTTTGATTCGTTCGTTCGCGATCGACACATACATAGCGCGTAGTTCTGTCATCGAAATGTTTATTAAATTATTGTTGAGTTATTGCAATTTGCAATGTAAGTCGAGTTACCACTTACCAATAGTTACATTACAGCCAATATTGTTCTTTGATTCTCAATAGACGGTACGTTGTTCATAAGAATAGTATAATATTTTTTGTTGTGAATTTGTGTGCCACGAACATTAATTACTTCATTTAAAATGAATCAACAAAAGAAAAAAGGGATGATAATTGGACTTCTCAAGAAAAAATATCAGAGTTAATTAGAATTATTACATATGATATAAAATAGGTATGTATATCAATGACAAAATACAATTAAAGATGGGCGCTTAATCAATTAGAGCTGTAAAAATTCCGCTTTTTGAAAAAATCATTCAAGCGCGTTAATAAAATCAAGCTGATTTCGATTAATCGTCAAGGATAAAATTTTACAAAAATTCAATACTATATTATCATGATTAAAGGAAAGTAACCTTATTCCGATACGTTTAAAACTCAAAATATAATGTGAATAAGGAGCCATACTTCTATACGCTGTGGGTGATATGACGCAATATAAAGATTTTTTCATTTTATTGGATTAAAACCTTATCCCTATACCTTTAAGAATCAATATTAGATTCGATTGGTTACGTATTAAACGGCTAAAATACATTCTGCCTGTTTACATAACATTTCTATCAGACTGACAACGCTCCGTTTTTGGTTGGTTTCAAACTTTTTACAGCTTAGGAACTTTTATTATGATTTATGATTTATGATTTTTGATTTTAATTTTTTAAACTCAGTACGCTTGTCAATGTCGATGAGCTTAGATGTTAATTTTTACTTTGCGTGCGCGTAGCCGTTATTCGAATTAGTGTGAATTGAGTGACTTAAATGTTTTATTTGATATTGGTTAATGTAAATAATAATTGTCAATAGTAAACTGATATTTTTATTAGGAATTAAGTATATTATAGTTATAAATAAGTAAATTCGTGTTGTGATTTTTTTTGTTGTTATAAATAATATTTATTATTTATAAACCCGATAGGGAAAGCGAAAATACTTAGATTAAATAATAATAGTCCATACAGCCTAGTCTGCATATTATGATTTTTGTGTTGTTATTATATTATATTACATTAGTTATAGGGTGTAAGTGTTGTGAATAATTAATAATTATTAGTGTAGTGAAAATGTCGAGCAGCGTTTTAATCTGGGACTACTTTCAAAAAAACCAGACCGATAGTTGCTGTGTGTAATACATGTCAAAAACAAATATCTTATAGAACAACTATAAGTAATTTGAAACAACATTTGAAACTGAAACATTTGGGTGTTTTCAATGATTTACTTTCGCGTGACTTATCACGGCCGACTTCTTCTCAACGGCAGGGTTACGAGAATAATGGCGGTGGTGGTTGGACTAGTGGAGAAAATGGTATGGAGAATACTAATAATTCTAACAATGCATGTGGCTCTAATGGTGAAGGTTATTAAAAGCACTTGCCTTTTGTCTTGGACTGGCCTATTGATCTAGTGGTTCGTGACCCTGTCTACTAAACCGGAAGGTCGTGGGTTCGATTCCCACCCAGGATGAATGTTTGTGTGACGAGCATGATCATTTTTTCTGTGTCTGGGTGTAGTTTTATCTATATCATGTATGTATTTAGAAATATAATATAAGTATACATCAGTTGTCTGGTTGCCATAAGAACAGGATCTGCCTAGTTTGGGATCAGATGGTCTTGTGTGGGATGTCCCAACGTAATAATTTTAAAAGTATATATTATATTCATTATCATCATCATGTTGAATGAATTATTTATTAAGAGAAATTTAAAAATCAATCCCAATCCTGACATCAGTCATCGGAGGGGACTTGTCTCTGCCGAGCGTCATCACCGCGATGCTTGGTGACGACGAGTCCTGGACGGTGATGGTCTCCTTCTGTGAGGCAGTAATGTCCCAGAAGGAGGTCGACGAGCGGGTGAGAGAGGAGGCCGCCGACGAAGCCTTCTCCCGCGGGCGTAGGAGGCGCTATTTAATGCGCCTCCAGTAACGCCCCTGTGCTCGTGTCGGACTCAGGATGGGAACCTGGGTCTGTATGGCACGACGTCGTGGGGACTGCTTAGTAGCAGCCGGGCATTCCCCCCCTACAAGGAGTATCTGGCCTTCGCCGGGGCCAGCCTGTCGCTAAGGTGATCCTGTCTGTTGCCTGCATAATGCGTTACAATAAAAAGCTCGGCCGGCTTTTTTAAGCGCGCTGAAAAATAAAAGCCAAAGGCTTAAGCGTGTTGAAAATAAAAAGCCGTTTATCACATCCCTACCTCAGTGTGATCTTATTATTATTAATATTTTTGAGAAATTATTTTTATTATTTACCCCCAAAAATGTAAAAAAATATACTAGTATTTAGCTAGTTTGGTTTCGGCTAACTATTGAATAAAAATATTTTATTAAGAATCATGTTTCTTTTCAAAAATATGATTTTTTCGTCAAATTTTATTTACTTTCATAGTTTTTAGCAATCGTTAAAAATGTGAGTGAGAAATCATGCCCAAGTCAGTGGAATTGACTATACAAATTGAAGTGCAAAAGGTAAAATATGAAATTAAAGATATCAAAACTATCTCGAGTAATGTTTAAAGAAACATGTGTGCAGTGTGATAGTGATGACAATGTTTAAATCAATTAAAAACACATATTTCTGTGTGTGTATTTTTGTTAAAGGTATCTTGTCCTGGAGTGTGGTTATGTCAAGACGGTAGAGTGTCTCTCACAGTTTTTGCTTTGAAGACTAGCTATCAAACCTGCTTGCTGCCTCCAGTGTTTCCTTTAACATTTAAAGATGTCTTTTACTTTCGCAAGAGGTTTGAGGAAGGCTGCGCTCTGCATAATATTAGCTGCTTATTAAGTATGTCCTGATTAAAACTTATTTTCCAGTTACTTGGTTGTCAGAAATGTTCTCATATTTACTTACTACAAACTTTTATTAAGTTTGAATATGTCAATTACAGAAGATGAAACAATATACTGTGAACTAGTCCAATGGAGTGATGATTGTATGTCCGGAGAATGTGTTATGCTGGCACAATACCTGGGATCCCTCAATGATATACTCTTTCCGCCTCATATGTGCTCTTCTGATGGAGTTGACTTACTCATGAGGAGGACCAAAGATTTTCCTGTAAGAATATATTTTAGCCTTATATTCCTTTAAAACTTTGATCACTTTCATTTTTAGAATATTTTTTATGTATAGTTTTTTTATTTATATATTATTTCATTTATGTGCATTTCTGTATATTCTTTAGATTTTACAATCCCACTTCAAGCATGACAAACTTAGCTTACAATACAAGCAACTTAATTTGGATGGAAGCTAACTAAGAGTGATGATTTGTAAGAGGTAGTGCCAAGTAGTAGCCAAACAGTGTCGGCACGACCGGGGTGGTATCTCTTGCTCACATAGCACGGGCGTCAAGTGACATCTGTGCTGTCGCGTTTCATACAGTTTGTGAGTTTCCGGAGGGCAACACATTTGCATTACCTCTGGTTGTGCGGATGTGTATGGGCGTCGGTACCATAAGGCTCCGACTGCTTGTTTGCCCCCTTATCACATTAAAAAAAATGTTTTAAAATTATTATTCTGTAAAATGTCCTTAATAATTTATGTGTGCGATTAAAACTATTGAGTGGTTATTTTTCATAGCTTGTACTGTAGATAATCTCTCCTATTGATAGGGCCGGCCCTCACATTAATAGAACCGAGTTCAGCTCGTCGACCGTATTGGGTTCGTTTAGTTCTAATATAACGTTAATAAACATTAACGCGTCAGATAGGCGATGCCCACCGCGGGGTGTCGAGGGGGGCTCCGCCCAACAACCCTCAGTATCGCTGGCGCCATCTGCCGGGTCCTCACGCCAATGAGCCCACCCGGTAGGGGTAGACCGCCTGGGGCTCCACTCCACCCGACGGTGACGCGGCACAGTCCCCGCCACTGACACACAACCGACGCCAGGAGGCCGTGTGGTCGCTGACCGCACGGTAGGCGGGGGGCAACCCCCCTCTTTTTAAATCAAAAGTGAGCCGAATGGGGTCACACAAATCCGATGAAGCATTAGGGCCTTCGGGCCATTAGCATAGATCCCTCCGAAAAAAAAAAAAACTCTCCTATTCAATAGTAGGTTGTTATAATTTCAGGGCATACTTTCACCTAAAATTGAAATAACCTCAAAGATCCGCATAGATGAGATTAAAAGTCCAGACTATGTCCTTAGCTCAACAAAGGAAAAGGATAGAAAGAAGGCAGGCCACCAAAGCATCGGACAAGACTTTGAATCAGCCAGACAGAAACAAGTCTGTCATTCTCCTCAGTACCACAGGTAATATTTTGATGTTGGTTCTGTCATTCTTCCAGTTTTTGAGAAATCATCTGCATTTCTATTTACCATGTATTTCTTTTGTGTAATGCTTGACTGCTTTAGTTCTTTATAATGAAACATCTCTTTATGGATTTTATCGCGGTTCATTAAGATTTTGAAGTATCGTGATCGATCGCGAGGAAACCTGCATGCCTCATGAGATTAAAGTCTTTCAATGTGTGTGAAATTCACCAACTCGCATTGGGCTAGCGCATTGGTGATCTATTTCGAGGAGGAGACCCAGGAGTGGGACATAAGGGTTGATATTATTTTTTATATTAACAGAGGTTAAAGTATGAAATTGCCGTTTTATTGTAATAGGTAATTCAAATTGACATAGAATCTTCATGGTTTGAGATTTTTGAGTGAAACTTTTTTCACATGGTACCTATATAGTTCTTTTAAAAAATGTGCAACATTCGATTATCGACTTTCAGTTGCTTTTTTTTTTATTCAGCTTAGACAAGAAAGATGAATACTTCGAAAATTCGAGTGATTTTTGAATACGAGTTCCGACGCGGAACTAACGCGGCAGAAACAGCTCGCAATACCAATGTTGCGTTTGGAGAGGGGACTGCTAAAGAACGCACTGTGCGATTTTAGTTTAAACGCTTTCGTGATGGAAACTTTGATTTGAAGAAGAACCACGTGGAAGACCGCCCACACAGGTGAATAACAATGAATTGAAAGAGATGGTGGAAGCCGATCCGAGCCAAACTACCCAGGAATTAGCGATATGGTTTAACGTTACCGTACCAACAATATTGACTCATTTGCGTCAAATCAATAAAAAAAAAAATATGAAAAATGGGTGCCTCATAATTTGACTGATCTGCAGAAACAAACGAGTGTTGAAACTTGTGTTGCCTTGTTGAATCAATACAAAAATGAAGGAAAATTTGGTTGAATTGTGACATGTGATGAAAAGTGGATTGTTTACAATAACCGTAAGCGAAACACGGCAAGCAACAAAGGTCAAACACCGCAACATTGACCTAAAGCAAAGCTTACCAATAAAAAGGTAATGGTAACTGTTTGGTGGCCTTAGCATGATGTTATTCACTTTCTTCGATCTGGTCAAGCAATAACTGCAGATGTCTACTGTGTCGAACTCCGAGTAATGATAGCAAAACTAGCAGTGAAACAGCCCCGACTCATGAATCGATCTTCACCATTATAGCTCCATGATAACATGAGAAACCGTTTTAAATCTACAGGAACTGCAATCAGAAATCATTCGTCACCCTCCGTATTCGCCAGACCTTGCTCCAACGGACTACCATTTTTTTCGTGATTTGGACAATTTTCTATGTGATAAAAAGTTCTCCTCTCTTGAGAAGAAAACTTTTTATCACGTAGTACAAAATGCTTTCACACAGTTTTTCGAATCTAGATCACCAAAGTTCTATCGCAAAGGCATAAATGACCTTCCTATTAGATGGCAGCAATGTATAGATAATAATGGTAATTATTGTGATTAAATAAATATGTTAAATAAAAAAAACAAATTTAAATTTTTCAGTACAAAATGGCCATTTCATACTTTAACCCCTAATATTATAAGATTTTTTAAATTCCATTAGAAAACAATGTGTATGCTTTAGTTCTCTTTAGAAATTATTGTTACAAATCGGACTACTGTCAGTAGTGCTGTCACAAAGGTATATCAGATGAATGTTCTTTTCTACAGAAGCAGATGTACTAAACCAAAAAGAGTCCCATCCAGATCTAGGTCTAGGTCATCAAGGTCATATGTTTCTAAATCAAATTGCAGTTTAAACAAAGAAGACGACCATATAAGTTGCCTGTGTCCACAGTAAGTTAGTTATAACTCTTATTATGTAGCAATTGTGGTCCAGCAGTTTAACAGACTGCTTAAATTTTAGATTTATTATATAAGCAAGATTTTAATGAAGTAAATAGTATTGTTATACTTTATTACAATGGGTATTAATAGCGCTGTGAGGGTGAGATTTAATCTTAACAAGGGGAGAGGCATGATGACGAGTTTAAGTATGGTTATGTTAAAATAGACTTGTATATAAGGACAGCAGCGTCTGTGTGTGTGTGTGCTCCAATTAGCAAAAATCTTTTTAAAAAAAGACCATAGTTTTCTCAAGTTATCAACAGTTTTGTTAATGTCTTAACTTTTAACAGACGACAATGCCGTCCAAAGATATCGATATATTTCCACCAATTCTCGTTCTGACATCCATTGATTTTCATCTTCCCCTAGTCCCCAACCCAAATCCCGTGCCTGGTCTGCCCGTTCGTCTGTCCGACCTCGTGAGTATAGCGTTTACTCGGTTGATACTTGTACCCAAGGACCGGCTACTGACCGCTGTTGTGATGAACAGGATTACTGGTAATACTTATTACAAATATCTGTAGACTGTATAAAATTCAGAAAGTATTAAAACACATAATAGCAATATATATCTTATTTTGGTTTATTTATTCCAAACAATATTGAAAAAGTTGGCGTAATATAAATTTGGTAGGACTGATTTTGACACATTGCAAGGAGTAGGTTAGATATTAAAATATATTCAAACAGCCAGTACATTATGGTGAATTACGAGCAATTTAAGTTGGACGGATTGAAGTTAGCTGTGAATAACGTCGCAAAGTGGTTTTTTAAAGTAAAATGCGTTACCCTTATGCTCGTAAAACTAACTTAAGACCGGCCCAAGTTCCTACGTAAATATGACTTAATCATAGCCCACTTAAGCCTTTATCTCATTTGTGTATTTAAGTTATATCCACACCGCATTTATTTTGACAGTGTTAGGTATAAGCAATATATATATATATATATATATATATATATATATATACACACAACTATGTTATAGGTACATTCGGAATAAGTATTAACATATTAAATATATTTCAGTCAGAACGAGACAGAAGATATACCAAAGATGTCCAGCAAAAGATTAGAAAAAATGATTCTCGAAAGTAGATATATCAATGTCGACCGACACAAAAACGATGACGCGCCGAGACAAAAACGCTTCCCTAAAGTAACACCCTGTATATGTGAGATATGTAAGAAATATCATGAAATATTTCACATCAATAGTGACAGCTGATAGACTCAATATGTAGATAGTAGAGTTCATAAAGTTTCTTAACTTTGTTAGAAATTTGAAATTTCGGAGATAAGGTCTTTAACCGACTGTCCCTTTGCCCCCTCTTATATATTATACAAAAAAAACAATTAAAAATGGAAAATCTTTTTTGCATATATAATATATGGTTACAGGCTAAGGCTTTATTATTAATAGAAATCCTAAGAAGTGATAAAATTGAATAAGGAGACACACAAAAAAAGGAATGTAGTATTTGCATCGATTCATGAAATAATAATAATTATTACATATACTTACATAAAGTTTAATAATTTATATTCCATAATGGGCCACCTTGTATTTAAAAAAAATCTCAAATATGTGTTCTCAATTTAAAAAGCATCCGGCAATTTACAAGCTTTAAAAACCCACGGGCATGGAGTATAGAAAGTAAGGATACCTCCTCTGTATGAAAAGTGTCCATCGAAAAGTGACAAATTAAGGTGTGTTTTCCAATTACAGGGCATAATGCGACTCAGTGCCGCACAATGCCGAATTGTGCTAATGCTTAATTGGAACGTAAAAGTTTTCAAGTGCACCAGCAGAGTGCGCTAAGTTCGGTTTTGAAAAAAAAAATAGTGAAAGAATGTGTTTTTTTTCACCTTATTCACCACATTAATCCATCATCATCAGCCTTTATCCGTCCACTGCTGAACATAGTCCTCCTTCAATGAACGCCAAGACGACCGATCCCTTGCCAGTCACATCCAACACGGACCGGTTACTGCACGGAGATTGTCTTCATTCATTCATCCATACTTATATTTATTTTTTAATACAGTCTTCTTTTTCTTCTTTTATTTTTGACATGTCGGAGTCGCAACTTAACACAGTCTGAATTAACTTTTGACTATTTCCACAAAACTACGTCGAGACGAAAGCTTTAAAAAATTTTCAACATTCGACAATAATTACTAACGATACTATAAATAAAATTTAGATCAATATCAATTGCCAACTTAAAGAAAGAACACTTGTAAATTTTCTGCTACCGCATCACGTGAAAACACTACTTTTGAGAGTGTTCGATTGTGCGTAGAATTTGCAACTAATTTGCGTTTACAGGTGGGCACTTTTTCAACTTATCCCATAAACAAGATGGTTCTCCTTATTTCTATACTCCATGCTTACGTCATAATTCTGCATAGATTGATATTTAGTGCTCATAAGTCATCGACCATATAACCGGATAGAGTAGTTTGTGAGCCATAAAATTCCGAAACTGGTCAGTTATTTGTCACTGACGTAATAGAAATTCAACCAACCAGTGATCGGTGTGTACGTCCAATCGGCAAATCATACATCAATAGCCATCAGTGGACAAATCAGAGCGCAAAACCGGCGCAGCGTCGTAGCACAAATTTGGCGGAATTCGTTTTCATACAAAACAACAATAATATAATAATATCTATTCCGGTTATACATAATATGCTCGATGTCTTAAGACAGTATATATTATTATAGTAAGTTTTCAGATTGGTCAGTAAAATTTTCTGTTTAATATTTTTTTTTATAATGTAGAAAAATATTTAAATTTATCGTTTTCTATTGTTTTTAAGTAAATAATGTATATTTATTTAATTTGAATTGTTTTATAAATTGTATTGTTGAATTAATTTAATTCATATTGTTTTAAATTTAGTATTTTTTAAATATTTATTTGTTAATGAAAAAGGTTTTAATTAATAATTAGCGAATGAAATAAAAAATACAAATTATTAATATGTTTATTTTTTACACATAAAAGATTAAGGTAACTTAAGAATTATATTTTCTATTATTATGGCTTTCAGTACCTTTAAACATTGCATTATTATTCTTAATAAATAACTATTTCGGTATTGACTAATTAAATAATAAAAGAAATCCATTGTATAAATCATGAGCATTCATAAAGGCAGTGGAGGTTATGATAGAATCGATTAAATTTATTTACAATAAAAAGTACTATATTATAAGTTTTTAAAGACATCCAGTTTTCGGAAATGGACTATCGAATTAAAAAATAAAAATTTTAAATTTTATTTTTTAATTCCGATTTTAAAATTTAAAAATATATTCAAATTTCAAAATGTTGACATGCTTTACAGACTATAAATAATGAAGGTATACATAGATTAAATATGCTTAGCCTAATTTTTCATATTAATCCCTCTAATAAGAACGAGTACTTAATTTTATTTTCAAGAAGACTAGGATAGGATTAAGATTAGAAAAAAATGTTATGCAAAAATACATTAACAAAATTAGAAATAGCTTTGTTGATATTTATGGCTATGAAAAGGTATTAAAGAATTGGTAAGAAAAAATACAACAAAGCTCTGCAATTTTTACATATTAAAATATTCAACGCTCTGAAAAAATTAAAAGAAAGAAAGAATTTACCAAGAAATATTTCCGATACTATATAATATGTAAATATTTAGACTAAATTTAAAAGGACGGAAGACATTTTGGATAACTCCAATAACCTAAAGTAACACTATTTAATTTATTTGTACATCCATATTTATCAGCATGCTTTACTAGATATTAATACAAAATATAAATTTAAACATTTCATTAGCATTTTCAAATTCCGAAAACGATGTTCACTCGGCAGTTACATTGCCATATTTAAAAATTGTTATAATGATAACCCTTACACGTGCCTGACTTCAAGTCATTATTGAGCTTCTTACTAAAAATATTCAATGCTGAGGTATTATTAGCACCAGAATTTACTTCAGACTTCAAAGCACCTCGTGTTTCTTAACCCTACGGCGTGTTGACGGTGACTTTGTGTCCTTTCATAGACGCCCTCTCTTTACTCTTGACGTAGTTCGTGCAGTCGAATAGGAACGCGAATATGGCCACCAGAGCAAAAACACCATAGAAAATAGCCAGTGCGTATAAAAAGCTGTTTTCTGTCGATTCCCAAATGTTGTCTGACCTTTGGTAGACGTAGTTGCTGAGCACTTGGGTACCGTTGGGAAGGGGGCACGGAGACTGTATTATTATGTCTAAATGTTGTCTCTGAAAAATAAATATGTACATGTAGTGAGCCGTTTCATGGCACAGGGGTTAGATGGCGAGGTCGTCTAAAGATTATTGGACTATGAAATACGATTGATGATTGTCTATACATATTTTCCTTAGACTTTTCTTTTTCCTTCAAGACGTGTAGGTATACTTTATACGTTGAAGTCGCTTTTTAACCCGTGTGAATTTCTATTTTTTGACCCTGTGAAATTAATTTAAAGGAACCAGTCACGGTTCAAGGTTTAGATGATGATATTTGTTGTATTATGACATCACAATCCATCAACCGATCACAAACTATCGCTTCGGGCGTATCGTAAGAATTTATTAAATAAAGTTACTCACTTGTTTATTGGTGCACCTGATCTCTCGACTTATACTACTCTTCAGGGCATCCTCATTCAGCTCTCTCCTCAGTATCTCGGGTATGGCCCATTTCGATGGAGACACGTATTCCAACCACCTGACATAGGACGGCAGGTCTTGTTGGTGTATCATCACACCATTGACGAGGATCGTGAGGAGAAGGCAGAAGCCGGAGAGCAGTGTCGCCGTTTTTTCCATTGGAATCAAGAAAATCGCCGCTCGGCAGAGCATCTGAGTACTTATCAAGTATAGGAGCATATATCCTGAAATAAAATTATTTTATTTATTTTACATAAAGTATATGTAGAGTAAGACATAAATTTAAACCTAATTAAAAAATACATATTTCCGAATATACATAAAATTTTTAAAATCTTGCAATTAACTGAGAATTTCCTAAATACGTACGTGAAACTTTACTTCTTAACTTATGCTAGTTTTATTTAGTTAAAACTAGTACTTTGCGTCCATTTGATTGTTCTAACCACTTTGACTTTATTTGGCACTTTAAGCTAACCTCAGTCAATTTAAAATAACAAAGTGTCATTAGTTTACCTAAGTAGATATAAAATCCCTCAAAAGAGCCCGGCGTCTGTGCGTACAGTCCGCTCATAGCGTAACTTGGTACCAGATAAGCCAACCAGGTAAACGCCGCCGACCACAGCTCCAGAAATTGCTGAAATAAAATAAGTAATTAATGATGGAAAAGAATCCAAGACATTCCATTCCAAGTTATTCGATAAGTGGCTGACAAATAGTCTCTTGAAATTTACTGTGTAGACTTTAGTGCTTTAAAATCTTAGCGTACTAATTAACCTAAACTAGAGGAATGCATTAATTGGTATCAACCGTGCTTATTTTTTCCATCAAGTTTGCATCCTTATGTTACTGTCAGAAATAGCAGGAAAATCCGTCGCTCCGAGACACAGCATTTTATGTTCTAGGGTTGTCATTTTCCAATGTCACTTGGCATATTTATTTTTCATGTTAGGTACTCGACATTGGCTACAGATTGATCGAGTGATCAATACCTGTACGAGTACCTGCGTTCGAGTGAACGCAGAATGCGTGAACGATCTGACTATAAGAATACCTCTAAAGTACAGGTGGAAGAGTTGCGCTCTGCCGTACTCTTACTTGCACCTGCATGTTTCTCCCGTGAAACAGTTTCACTGTGTTTCGGAGAGGAGGGCAAGACAGGCAGTGTAATTACTGGCACCGAGACTTAACATCTTATGTCTCAGGATAGGCAACACATAAATGAATTGCCTGTGCTACAGAGCTAGTTCTCGATAAACTCAAATAAAGCTTGGCCTTTACTCACATCGAAGAGTATGAAAACAGTCCTCGAGTAGAGTCCCACAGCGACGTCTCTCTCCACGTGTCGTCGGGTCGCGCTGGCCTCGCGCGCGCTCAGCCACGCCAGCACGGGCCACGCGCACAGACACATTACAGAGTAGTGGAATCCTACGCGATCGTTTTGGGTCAGCTGGAAAATATTTCATAATATTAATATATAAGTCTTATAAGCAATTCATATGACTGAACAAGCAATAAAAATTGAATTAATGAAATCAAATAAAAAGATCTTTATTTCATAGGTAAGAAAAACTTGTACACATAAAAAACATCAAATAAAAAAGTCATTACGTCAAATAAATACTTGGAAGTTATATAAGGAAAACGAGAAAAAAACCTTGTATAAAAATACTTTATTCATACGTTTGAAAATCATAAGAGCGAATGTCTTATTGGTTTCTCTTAATTCTAGATATTTTTTGCACTATTAACCAACAGGTTAATGGATCGAGCACATAACATATGATATTATGACGTCGATTGCGAACGCTTGCAGCTTGATACTATACAATTTAAATATTTTACCTTAGGGTCTGTGGCTGGGAGGTCCCAGAATATGGTCCCGGTGACGAGCGAGATGAGCGCCGCGATCAGCACCCTCGTGATCACACTCGACAACGTCGACATTTGCGTGTATAGGAGACTTTTTCTAGAACGCAATAGAAACAAACTTAATATATTATAAACGAGTATATCATAAACATTAGTATAGAGGTAACATGCCTAAATCTGTATTTGCTAATGTAAAAGTAGTGGTATGTAGGTTATATTTACAAGGTACATACTTGATTACATAAACCACAGCAAGACAACGAATATAGATAGTAAAATAATAATATAATCTACAGTGTTTAATTACGCCTGAGTAGAAAGAGACAAGCATGGTTAGATGTATGTTCTACACAAGTTATTTATTTTATACCTCATATTCATAATACATTCCTTATACTTTAGGTATAATATAATGATAATAATATCAACCCTCATATTATGTCCCACTGCTGGGCTCGGGTGTCCTCCTCAAAATCAGACGAGGAAGATGGGCCTCATATGAAGATGGGCGGGTCGGTGAACTTTATACTCTTTAAAAGACTTTTTCATCAGACATGCAGGTTTCCTCACGATGTTTCCTTCACCGGTGAGCGAGCGATGGTTTCATATTGGTACACGTAGAAATTTAGAAAACCCCAATTCACCGCAGTGGTCATGATTGAACCTCTGGAAAACCTTTCACTCAAGAGGCGGAGCCCATACCCACTAGACCAGATATTAGGAAAGTTACAATGAGTAATATATAATAACCCTTATTTATAGTCAATGGACATAGGATTTAAGATGCATAGGGTTCAAAAGCATCTGATTCGTAACAAATAATTAAAATAAACTCGACCATACTAATGAAACATTCATAAGCCAAGTCTCTTATACCAAAACCACTCACTCTAGCAGCGCGTAGGCCTGCGCGGGGGGCGAAGCGTCGTTTCGTGGTGCAGGGAGCGGCACGGGCGGCGGTGGGTCGGGGGCGGGGCGCGCCCAGACGCCCGCCAGTGCCTCCACCCGCCCTGACGACTCTAAGAGCGCCGCCGCTGATAGCTCGTCGAGGGTCACCAGGTCCACTGCACAAATCAAATTAAAATATTATTATTTCGTAGGTAATATTACAGTATTTAATCGTAGATTAAAAATTCCTAGGCGTGGTATCTTCAAGCAACTTTATGTCAGACCCCGGGCTCCTTGGACCACAGTGTTATGGAGTTTTAGCGACCTAGACAGCATGAATAACATTAGCAGCCTATTCTTAACCGCTGCCACAGTATTACAATATTTAGGAAATATTGTAATACTGTGCCGCTGCTACACGATAACACGACTGGAGTCCTCTTTCAGTGAACACAAAATCATAGCTTATGAAAATTGTTTGCTTATTCATTTACTTATTTACGAAAAGGAGTTTTATGTGTATTTATATATAATTATAATATTGAACATACAGTAATAATCTGAAGGATTCTTGAAGGCGGGACAAGGGTAGTCGATGGAGGCAAAATATGGCAGCATGTCCCTTCGGTAGCCGCTGTACATCGTGCGGCCGGCAGATATTAGAACCACCTGAAAAGATCAAAATATTAGTAAAAACATTTCAATAAGTACAGAAGACAACAGTAAAAATCGAATACTAAGCAGTTGTTGAATTTTGAGCCTATGATACCTATTGTGATTGTTTAATGGTTAGATTAGGTTTATACCAACTACGAAATAGCACCCCTGTTAAATGAAAACGGTTAAAATGTAGTCTATAGCAGTGTTCCGCAAAGTATCTTTTCAAGGTACATGAGTGTGCCGCAGCAAGGTTGGTGTGCCTTTAAAAATTAGATTATGTCATAAATGGACGGCCCAAAAATACTTACACAAATGTTGGTAAATCACAAATCGTTTTGGCGTTTTGTTTAGTTCATCTCTACTAAATCTATGTTCGTTGATTAATAAAAAAATACTTAAAATATAAAAACTCATTTTTCATTAACGGTGTTTAATTACACCATTAATAAAAAATGAGTTTTTGACCTCTAAAAATCTTCATTTTCCTAGATGTATCTTGCGGAACATTGGTCTATAGGATAGTTTAGGTGCTACACTCTACAGGAACATACGTAAACCTGTCTAAATACAAACAGATAGGCAGGTAAAAAGCCTAAAGGTATGTATAATCATCATCAGCCCCTTTCCGTCCACTGCTGAACATAGGCCTCAATCAGACCTCCAGCAACGCCAAGACGACCGATCATTTTGCTCTCGCATCCAACACGGAATAATATTGCCTAATAATAATAATTCTTGTATGTATTTTTATACATACAAGGTATGTATAAAATGAATCTTTCTATAATTAATATTATTTTGATTTTGGTATGATTGATTATGATGTAAGCATGAGTGCATGAAATTGGTTTCAATTTACCTTAGTCAACATAGCGAATATCTCATAAGTCGGCGGGTGCAATGACATGATCACGACGCGACCCGCGCTCGCCCAGTTCCTCAAGTACTCCACCAGGAAGAACGTGTCGAAGATGTCCATCTCCTTGGTGGGCTGGTCGAGGATCAACACCGCCATGTCCAGTAGCAGCTGACACGCCACGTTCAAACGACGGACCTCCGAGCGAGTGAGACGACCCACATTGGTGTCTCTCACTTGCTCCAATCCCAATTCTTCTATTAGTAAATTTATCTGAAACAATGCAATGCATATAACAATGAAACTGGTCAGCGGTTTGTAGCTGACGTAATAGCAGTTCAACCAACCAATGATCAGTATGTACGTCCCTTAAATAGTCATCAGTCGGCCAATCAGAGCACAGAACACCGGCGCAGCGGAATTTGTTTTCATACAAAACACATGACTCTACCGCTCTATTTCGGTTATGTGCTCGATGTTAACAGACATACTATGTAACTTATACCAGATAAGCGAAATAAATAAGAGAAAAATTAAAAAGGAACGGTGTATAGCGGGACGTTGTGATTTTACGAGTGAAATGGCTTCACTATATCTCATGGCCATATTATACCGGGTGTATTTGGAACGCTTGCGAAGATTAAACCCTAATAATATACTATTTATATACTCTATAATGCATAACCATTTATCTCCGAAACCTTTTTTTAAGAAAATTTTAGGACTTGTGTATTTTGCAAACCCGCAATGTATGTATACACACTATGCACTCGTGCTAACCGCGAGCCGCGCAACTAGCGGGCGCACTGAAGACGCGCGCGGTGCGGGAGTTCGTTCACCTCGTGCATGCGGCGAACGCTATCAGCTGATTCAGTCCGCTAGCCGTTTATTTAAGTTAAGTTTATTACATTGCTGTTTTTTCGAAAAAAACATTATTTTAAAAGCATTATTATCAAATTCCTGTAACATATGTTTACTAAACCGGATTATTCAAAAAAATAATTGAAAAAGGCAACCAAAAAAAAAAGTAAACGCGTTTTTTTCACTTGTATCAAGTCAGGCTATGCCAACACTATCATACCTCTTCGTTTTCGCAAGCGTTCCAAATACACCCGGTATAGTAGGTGACAAAACGCCCGTTTCTTCGAAAAAGTCTATGTTGTTGGCATTTTGACCTTTTTTAACTTAGTGTTTTTTTTTTTGGAAAACACATTTTAAAGATATAATAACATTTTATTGGGTTTCGAAAAAATACACAAAATCGGCAGTGTAATTACAAGAACAGAAAACTACTAACTTATGGTAAATTGAGTCTGACATCTTAGTCTAGTCTAGCATTAGGTACTATGTCCCAGCCACCCATGACTCAGATCACAAGATCTGGCACAATCATCCAGTACCTTTATTCTCATTAGTGACGTAGATAACATACCACAATTATTACCATAGGGTACATCACCAGAGATACACAACTCCCCACCATGGTTCAGGCCTTGTCCTGGCAGTGGGGCTCAGTAGCCTAGGCCCCTAGGGCTCTTATAAGAAGACTGGACAAAAGAGCAGAGGCAAGGGGCGAGGACGGGAACCTCACCCCATTGCACTGTCCCGACGTTGGGAGGGGTTGTTCTGTAGTGCGGGACAACCCCTCTGTGGGGGTGACGCCGGTCCCCTGAGGGGCTGACTAGCCGTCGAGGTACCCTGTTTGCTCATTAGATCAACGGCACCTCACCAAAGACGGCATTGGTGGCACTCGCCGGGTTTTAGTGGGTAAGGCTGCGTCCACTTTCGGGCAGATTTCGGGCGCAGCGAGTCCCACATACCCGCCTGGAGAGACCACTCAAAGAGATACAAAACTCGTAAACTCACTTGATCACGATCATTCATTTTGATCTGACTGTGGTTCTGCCTGGGCTTCCTGAGCGAGGCGTGGAACCGCAGGGTGTGCTCCACCGTCATGGTCGGACACAGGTTGGTGTCGTTCCGCACGTAGGCCGCTATCTTGCGCAGCGTCGACGATGCCACTGGTTGGCCGTTCAACACTATGTCGCCGTTGTGTCTCTGCAAACAATATTTCTTGTTATGAACACTAATTTAATTGAGTGCTGATTTTTACTTGAAATCCAATAAATTTTGTCGAAATCAAACGTCAATCTGTCGAAAGCGAACGTCAATCTCATACATTGATGTTTATATTCTATTCTACAAAAAAACTACTTCTCTATAGGGGCGGGCGTTCCTTTGACGTAAGTGTTGACTGTTGTGGTTAGTTGTTTACCGAACCGGTCGTCTCGAATTTTGCCACCAAACGGTTTTTTTTATAGAAGAGGGGGTGAACGGAGAGTCGGTTCACTTGATTGTAAGTGAGAAGCGACATCCATAGACACCAGCTACATCATTATTTATCGGATTAGCAGGTTCCGGACATCGAGATGGATGGATGGTGTGAGTGGGAATGTAACGTAATGTAAATAAAATTAAAAGTGTAATTTCATCTTTCAATGTTGGACTCACCTTCCTAACTCCAGCTAATACATCCAACAGTCCTGTGGCCTCGTGCTGCGACGTCGCCAGCACGGCCAATATCTCACCGGATTTCACCTCGAAACTAAGTCCTGATACCAGCAGTGTGGATTTATTTTCTGGAGCTGTTATTTCTAAGTTGTTTACCTGAAAACATACACTTAATTAGTAAGTATGCCTAATACCAATGTTAGGCTATTATCAAACTGACACACATCACGTTGCATGTTGCGTGTCGACGCATTTATAATAATAATAATAGTCCCTTCCTAAATCACGCACAGCACTGCGGGACTTAGTGTGCCATACCTTGCATCTCGTCCCGCACCCACGCGCGGGGATGCATGTTTCTCCGCTTGTAGGCGCGTAAGCTGCATGAACGCGCGTCGATGCATTTTCTGTGTGTTGGACTATGCGTGTTTTCTATACAAACGGAGATATTTACAGGCGCGCTACGCTGCGTGGTGCGGGGCAGTGTGTGAATCGCCTAACGGTTTAGCTGTGCATTCTATGGTGTAATTTCTTTTTGTTATCTCTACAATTCTCATTGTATCCAAATCATTTCAGATACTGATTTTTAATGTATAAAAACATTTACTTATCGGTAGCATGTTCAATTTTCATCTTTACTAATATTACGAATAAGAAAGCGAATCCGCCTGCCTGTTTTCCTTTCTTGCCTGCAAATCAGGTTTTGTTAAAATAATTGCCACAATGTAGTTCGAGGTTGGACATATATGAATATATTAGGTTATATAAATGAAGTTGCGAGGAACATCTAGTCGGACCAATCTAATAAATACCTTTTTACACGTCATGCCAGATTTGTTGGGTTAGGTAGATGAAAAAAATCGATATCGATATCCGATTTTAACGAGATATCAATATCGACTTATATACAACAACACTTACATAATAGTTGGGGTAGATGTAGGCAGAGTGCGTGTATCCATCCAAGTGGTCGCCGGGTCTGAGGGTGGAGTGCTTCCTGGACTGCGCCAGCGATATGTGACTGCCCGCTTTCGACATACGCCCGCCGAGGTGGGACGATGGAATCATATAACTACAATAATAGTTGTTAAATTGAAAATAATAAGAATTCGACAAAAAAAGTTAAAAAAGCACTGTAACTAGTTGACCAATCAATCGAGCAAGTAGTCAATCAACTGGTCACCCAACTAGGTGCTCAACTAGTCAAACAACTACCGACGACCAATTGATTGACCAACTAGACGACCAATTGATTGAACAACTAGACGACCAATTGATTGACCAACTAGACGACCAATTGATTGAACAACTAGACGACCAATTGATTGACCAACTAGACGACCAATTGATTGAACAACTAGACGACCAATTGATTGACTAACTAGTCTACCAACTGATTGACCAACTGGTTGCCCAAGTAGACGCTCAACTAGTTGCCCAATTAGTGGGATTGGACGAAGAAAATAAACAAGTTCCCCTGAGACTAGAAAAAAAGAAAAAGAAACTAACAGCATTCATGGTCATGGAAGACTTATGTCCCATGTAAAGTTGTTTCATTATATGTAGGTATGATGGTACCTTTGATGATCATTATCAGGGATATAATCAGCGACGCTGCTTCTCCTGTTGTAGGCGCGGCTCGGTCTGGTCTCGATGCCCAGCAGGTTGGCCTCGCTGACGGACTTGTGCCTCGAGTTGGTCCATTGGTGCTCACGTATACCTGCTTGGTGCATCGCTACCAGGGGTACTCCGGTCGCATGCTACGAAGAAAAATTATGTAAGAACTAAGTAATATCGCTCCGATATTGATTGGGAAATGTTTCTCGGCTGTTAGAGCTGATTTCTTTGTTTAATTTCATCTGTTTTTCTCATTCCGAGCCAAAAACAAAATTATATCATGATTTAAGTCGAGAAAATGATCTAAATGAAAGGAAAAGACATGTAGACATTTAATGATATCCATAATCGAAAATTTCATAAATATTGGTTGAATGAACCTTTGTATCTGTTTTCTTATAGTTTCACAGATTTGTATTTAAGTTTTTTGTGTACATAAATAAATAAATTGTTTTGTCAAATACAATTCTGTGTATAATATTGCCATCCAGCCAAGGGCAAGACATGCAGTGTAATTACTGGCACCGAGACTTAACATCTTATGTCTCAGGATAGGCTACACATAGATAGTTGCCTGGGCTCGTTTCAGGTAAACTAACTTATGTTCATGGGTGACGTCGACCACTTACCATCAGCTGGCACGTTTCCCTATTCAACTAACATTAAAAAAAACCTAATTCCTGGGTCATCTCGGGAACAACTTCGAATTTTTGAGATCTTTGGATGGGTTACATTATTTTGTCATCATCAGGATTATTTTTAGCATCATATAACCTAACTTCTGGACATGTTGGACAAAGAGTTTGGGTATACTTTTTTATAAAATATTTTTACGACTTTTTTACTAGTTTACCTGATAGGTGTTGGTATTCAGATTCTGCAATCTAAAGTCGGGGTCGGAGCGATATTTGCGGCTGTATTTGTTGTAGTTGGTCGCCGTCTCGTTGTCGGAGCTGTCGTAGCCTGAGGACGTCTCCCGCACACCTCTGCTTTGTCTTTGGATTCTGGAACAAAGTACCCGTTATAATCTATAGTAAATTATTAATGCAAATGTTCGGAGTGATGGATGTTTGTAGCTCAATGCCTAAATAAAGTTATTCCTTAGAACTAAGAAGTAAAATTAAAATGAAATCACACTTTGTTTTAAAATCAATAGAGATATTATGTTCATTGAACATTTTCTAACATTTTCTTGTATTTACAAAAGCTAAGTTTATCCTGAAAAAAATATTACATTGTATATGGATTCTTGATACTTAATAATGTTAATGAAAATAATAAAGTTGATCACATTTGGATTTCATTGCGAAAAGAGGACAAAGAAACAAACAATTTTACATGCAATTCTCATTGGAGTAAAATATCTGAGATTCAAACCTTACCTTGGAACTGACTTCATCCCGCTGCCAATGGATGTCTTCGGCTTGGGCGTCCCGGACCTCTGGGAGCCGTTATGGTTGGGCGGGAACACGCGCGGCAGCCCGAACTTGAGGTAAGTGTACATGTTAGAGCCGAGGGCCGACCTGTAATGAGGAAACTTTACAAACAACCGGGATTTACAAGTAAAAACATTGAAAACCTATAAAATCCTCGGTCCACGCGTATCGATGCTGCACCTTGCGTTTGGACGTCGGGGCACCGCACCGCGCCGCAGCACCGTACCGACGGTGACGGTACGGTGACGACGTCGTGTCGTGGTGATGTGGACAAGCAGAGGCTTAATAACGAATCAATTGACATACAATGACTCTTCAACAGATTCTAGATCTGCGTCCATCTTACCATCTTTCGGGCGCAGCGAGTCCCACATACCCTCGTGGGGAGACCCACTCCCCCGCGGGATGCCTCAGAGCATTTCCCGGCGTTAAAGAAAAAAAAGGATAAATAATACGTATAAACTACTTTAACATAGGTACTAATTATTAGTACAACAATATCGTGTAATGTACAGTAAACTGACCTCTAGACCATAACTCATCACTAAAAACAGACACGACCTCATATTGATAATCTTTGTAACCTTAAATTATAATAATATATGTAAACACAGTAATAGGTAAGGTTCTTTAGTCTGAAATCTCAATGATACGCAGTTCATAATCATAACGATATTAACGAAAATGATCGAATCATTATCATTAAAAGATTGTGATCATTCATTAAATTATGAAACTACTTACTTTAAGGTCATAGCAATGATATGAGATTATTCTAAGATTAAATCTAAGAAAAGGTTTTATATTTTATCATTAGTTAGAAACGGAAATAGTAAAAAATGTTATCATTTGGGCTAGTTTTGAAGGCTAAATAAAATAAAAAGGAGATATGTTCCGATGATTATTAGCCTTGTGGAGAGTTACTAATTAAAATACTCATAAATTTGAGACCTCAATTTAGATAAGTAGCATTTATTTATACTTAAAAAACGTCGAACCCTTTTTTTTCGGAGGGATCTATGCTAATGGCCCAAAGGCCCTAATGCTTCGTCGGATTAGTGTGAGCCCATTTGGCTCACTATTGGTTTTTTAAAGTGGGGGTTGCCCTCCGCCAACCGTGCAGTCTGCGACCACACGGCCGCCTGGCGTCGGGTTGGAAACGACGAACCCGTTATTGGAAAATTGAATGTTTTGTTTTTACTTTTGTCTAAACATATTTATTATGTTTTGATCGTGATCGAATATTTAGAACTTAACGCAACTCATTCAAAAGCATAATCATCATACTTACTTGGGTCCATATCTAGGATGTGACAGGATGGACTGGACCGTGGTGTCTCGAAGCTGGAAGTTCCCATACGGCAGCGGACTCTTGTCAGTGCTGCCCAGAGCACTGTCCGTGAAGTCGGAATTGAGGTTTTGCCTGAAAATAATAACATTTTATCAAAACAACGATTAAGTACCATTGCACCAACGATGGCAGTAAAATACATATAAGTAATAATAAAAGATTCTTGTAAGATTAATTATTTAGATATGTATAAATCTCCCAAAAGTTCTGGTCGAACCTCGAAAAAAAATCTGGTCGCATCACGGGTCCTACCACCCCCCATACGAATGCCTATTTTTCATTTCTCTAGCCCTTGGTGTTTTGTCTTAAGCTACTTCTATATTTGAACTATTGTGTTCTAGAATGTTCTATGTCCGCAGTGACCTGTATATGGACCAGGCGTGCAGGTCCTCGGAGTGCATGTTGCGCGGGTCGTGCATCAGAGGGTTGGACGGCACGGAGTAGCGCCGCTCGCCTCCTGTAGCTAACTGCGACATGACGTCTTACTGAAACACAATATTTACAAATGATAAACATATAAAGAAAGTGTGTGTACTTATGTACATGCGTTAGAAGTTATATATAGTACACATTCATTACATACACTGTAACCTTTTTGCTTATTGTGTAGTTAAAAACTATATTTTCTTCTGACGTTTATACTGTCATTATGTACAAATTTGTAAAAAAAATGTTGAATAAAGCTAACTTCAGGGTTTCGGTTATTCGTGACGGTGCGCGCGCGCATCGTAAAAATTTACTTTTATCATTTTTCCCTAATGCGCCAAAAGAAGTATAACTTCAAAAAACTCTATAAAGAAGGTATGAAGGAACATGGTGTCACATATTTTTTAAAATATATAGAATGTCCCGAAATTCAAGGATACCGGATTTGAAAAAAAATAAGAAAAAAAATCATGTCACTTTCATTATTCCAGAACTGGTATAACCTAGCATATCTTCCGGTACCCGCTTGACCTTGAGTTTCGGGACATTTTGTATAGGTAGGTACATGTAACAAAAACAAGTGACTCATTTGTGTTAATAGTAGAAGTCATAATTAATCTATACTAATATTATAAAGCTGAAGAGTTTGTTTGTTTGTTTGAACGCGCTAAATCTCAGAACTACTGGTCCTGGTAAATTAAAAACAATGTTTATATTTTGGCTTGTACCACTGGGTGGGAGGTATCACCTTCTTATTTCTTACGCAAGCAAGAGGACGATAGGGTGTGACACTTTAAGACAGACGTGGATCCTATATGACACTAATATCTGTTAATCCTTAACCTAATATCTGCCTTCTGCTATAAAGCTCATTAACACCCATTATATTTTTAGAGATGCAGTGGGCTGCATCTCTAAAAATATAATATTGTATACAGGAATTCATCTAATATACACTCTCTTAACAATTGTATGCATTATATTGTAATAAGAAATATAAATTACATATTATACGTTTCTTACTGTAAATTACATCAATTTTAGTACAAATACATATTTCAGAAATGACCTACGTTTTATATAATTTTGGAAATCATTGCCACATCTCAAGAAGAATAACCGGTGTCCCAGTTTAGTTAATTTTATGGTTTGGTAATATTTTTATCATATTTATTTCTTAGATCACCGTTTAGTTGGCATCCGGTTATGTAAGATGGATAGGCAAACTGGCAGACGTGTCACCAGATGGTAAGTGGTCAACGTCGTTCATGAACATGAACTTGTTACCCGTAACTAGCCCAGGAAAATCAATCACATATTAACTTAATCAGAGACATGAGATGTTAAGTCTCTGTGCCAGTAATTGCACTGTCTGTCCTGCCCTTCTCTCCGAAATACAGCAAAACTGTTTCACGGGGAAGCAAGCAGGATGGTGGTACCCGTGCAGACTAGAGCACGGCACTCCCACCGGTAAGCTATAAAATGGGTAAGAATAAAAAGGCTTTGAAAAAAAAATCGGATATTATTGTTCAAAAATAATGAAATGATAAGAAACAATTATTGAAAATTGCTATTAAATAGGTACACCTTTTTATAATAAATAAAACACAAGTTACCAAATTTACTCGCTTGGTAGATACCATGTTAAACTAATAGTAATTCTATGGTAGATTTGCTTTGATCTTTGTTACGGATAGGTACTAAATACAGGAAGAAAATAATTTTATCACAAGTATCAGCTAGGACTGAAATGCCATTTTTGCTAAATATAGTGGGTCCAGATTTCAGAACACACAAATAGTGAATTTGTAGTACAAATATGTCTGGTATAGTGTAGTATACGTGTGTAGTGGCAGCAATAATGTTATTTAGCATATAATCACGGAACTAGGTTTAGACGGACAAGATAAAGGTGTTTAAAAATGTACACATTGTCTCCCTTACCTGCGTCATCCCAAAAACGTTTTACAGTTTTCTGCCAGCAGGTATGCCCACATTTTCATTTTTTCGTCTGAAGCATACAATCTGTAACAAAGATAAATATATAAAATGGTATCATCGTGACAGTAAATTGCAACGTATTAATAAAGTAAACATGTATATGAAGGCTGGGTTCCGTGAAGTCTACACAGAATACGTAAGTATAGTAGATTTTTCGTTCACTAAGTAGAATGGATTCGTGTTCATAGTTCATCATTTGGGCTTCAAATTACTAAAATGACAAAGGACAATAGTTTTGTAATACCTAAACATACTGCTGCATATGTAGCAGCATACATTTATTCAGGTATGTTATGTTCATGCGACGAAGGCACGATCTCGTCAGCCAGTTTTTATATTCACCAACAGATGGCGCGGTAATAATTTTTTTGTATATTACTAACTTTTGAATACTAACAGACTTGAGTGTATACGAAACGCACTTGCCCATTTTTACCTTTTTAATGTATATCATGCACATCACCGAGTTACGCGTCATATGCGCCGGATTTCATGGAAGGCTTTTTAGAAACAAAATTATCTTGTTTTTTTAGGTTAATCCACGACTAGGCTTTTATATCCTAGTGAGTCATGGATTTATGATAGAAATGAGGTAAGAACTTTTTGTGATTCTTATCATATACATACATGAGTGTTATCTGTGCAGATAGACCATAAATTAGTAAATTATCTTTGTTCTATTATTTTAAGTAGTGACCGGTACTACAGCTATATTTTTCATAAAGCAGTAATCAAAACTACAATCCTAGGAAGACGACAGAACAGACCGCTGCAATCCGTTTTCGGCCATAAGCTATTAACGACCGCTACATAGTTTATTCATAAAACTGGGACACTAGTTTTAGTTCATAAAGAGTTTAACAGGTATATGTGTATTTAGACAACATTTGGCATATTATGGGCCATTAATTCGATTGTCTCTGCCACAATTGACGAGCAGATCCCATCGCGTCCGCTGTCGCAACGCATTGTCCTCGCATCCGATTTGGATGCGATTGGCGTTGACGTTGTGCTAAACAATTCGGTCACGGGGTTATCTGAAAGTGACAAGGCTGTCTGGTTATATGACCAAGAGCATGGCGTGGTGATCCCACGGATTAGTCTGTCACTGGATATACTTTACACATAACTGGAAAATATTTCCTACTCTTCCTGAACGATTTTGATTGATTGAATACAATACGACTCCTAAGAAAATTTTAAAGCATCCCTCGGGCTTCCCGAGATCGTATCAAAGGGTCATTTGGTGGTAACCGCTATTGAACCTGGCTATACGGAACGAGCCTAGCACGATTGTTTCTCACCGCTCACGTGTAGTTCCAAAGAGAAATAAACATTAACATAGCTGTATTTGATTTTATTGCACGCCTCGTAATGCGAAGCGTTGAGAGTCCTCTCAACATGTTAAAAAATCAGTTTTCTCAAAATTGAAGTTGATTTTTGATTATTTATATTGCATTTATAGGTTAATATGAGTACCATACCATGGTTCAAGCCTTGTCGTGGGAGTGGGGCTCAGTAGCCTAGGGTGAGCCCAGCAAATTGAGCCGAGGGGGCTCTTTGTACCCCTCTTATAAGAAGAGGGGACAAAAGAGCAGGGGCAAGGGGCGAGGACGTAAACCTAACCCCATTGTACTATTTATTTATTTTTTATTGTGGAAAATGAGAATAGAAGGGATGCACCTTTCAATTTTCCAAATTTTCCATACTACAATAGATAGACAAGTTGGCCGACGAGTGGTAGAAATAGAAGTGGCTAGTCTGCCAATTCCCTATATTAAAATAATCGGGTCCATCCAGGACCAGCCCTCACTGTGCTAGATCCAGGTTCTCTCGTGTTATCTATTCTAAGACGCACGATGTTAGGTCTCAGTACCAGTAATTGCTGCTATTTTGTTTTTTACCGGGATTTAAGTGTTCCATAAAGCGGTCGCACTTCCCGAAAAGCAAAACCACAACCACGTTTCGCTTAGTTATTAAAAGCCACAGCAGGCGTACATGATAAAACAGCAATTTGTTTTTGTCACATTTAAACAATTTCTCCATCTCTTCAAACGACTCCATTAACTTGAGTCACATGATCTCAATCCGTCACAAACAATGACTCTCACGACTCCGGGCCCCGGGCCAACGAGCTAGAAAAGGTCTAGTTCAAGCGTGAATGCCAAGACGTTTACCTCATCGGTGCCAACTTCGTGGACTTCCGGCTTCAAGGAGGATTTATATGAAAGTACAAGGAGATTTTTATATAATACCTCTTTGAAATATGTTGCTATTGAGAGTATGGAGACATTTTAGACGTTTTGAGAGATAATGATTGGCATCATGACCATTATACCATTTTTGATATGGAAGATACCACACCTTGGGAATAAGGCGTTCCTCCCAGGCATTTGAAGATAACAAAATGTGAAATTTGTTATAAAATATTTGAAAAGATTAGTTCCATTGAGTTTGTTTCGCCGGTTCTTCTCAGTGAGTTTGCCTTGGAACCGGTGATAGATTCAATTGACGTTCAAAAAGATACTCTGTTTGAACTTTTTTGAAAAAAAACATTTTGATTATGATTTTTCATTTTGATTATTGATTTTAGATTAGCGGTCGAAACTCGAAACGAACGATATGAGAATAATTTTATCTCATGTACCTATAAGTAAAATAAGTTGACAATCTTATAGCTTTTTTATTTCAAATTGATGGAAGGTAGCTAAAGTAAGGCTAATAAGAGGCCGAGAAAGCATAGCATAAGGTATAGGAAAATTTTATTTCTAGGAAAAGCTTTTTTAGAGTTGGCAACACTCTCTGTGTATGCGGATGTAAACATACATTGTTAGCTGTTGATGTCATCACATTTATCATCTGAGAGTCAACCAGTGTTACCTTAGTGGAGTGGTAGACTGGTGGCTACCGTTTTAAAAGGTCACGAATTCCAAGAGCTTTGTAAGAGCAAATATGACGAATAAGAATATTTATCATGACTTGTATGAAAGTTCACTGTTCGAATACACGCTAGAACGGAACAGTACCTATGGTTGAACTTTTTCACCGACTTAAAAAAAAGAGGAGGTTCTTTATTCGTCTATATGTTTTATTGGATGCTTGTGACACGATTACTCCGTAAAGTGTGAATGGAATTCTATAATTATTTTTGTTTGAAAGCTGATGTTACCAATTTGGTCCCATATTGATTTGATCAAGATCTGACCAGCCGTTTTTTGAGAAAATACTTACTTAATTGACGTTTACCTAGATGATGTGCTCATTTTATACTTGTCATGGACGCTCATAATAGTAATCATCATCGTCAGCCTCTATCAATCCACTGCTGAACATAGGCCTCCTGCAATAAACGCCATGACGGCTGATCCCTTGCCACTCGCAACCAACACGGACCAGTTACAGCAAGAATATCGTCTTCCCATCTGGTTAATAGCCAACCAACACTTCGTCTACCTAAATATTTTATTAATAAAACTTGTAAAAGACACTAATATAGAGCTATAGCAAACACAATACGGTTTGAAGACTTTCTTTATTTTATCTTAAACGTATGTGAATACGATATTCAAATTACATCAGAAATTTAAGAACATCACCAACAATTTAGAATAATAATTATTAATATTTGCATAGGACTATATTCGCTAATAGTGAAAGTAAATATAAGCGTTTAAATAAATTTGTATGCAAATTAAAATGAATGCAAAGTTAATAATTGCCATAGAATAATCATTGTGTTATACATACGTAGAATATTCGAAAGGATATAAATATATTAATAACTTAAAGATGAAAGCTGTGGGTTTGTAAGGGGAGTTATGTTTTTGAGGCGTGCTCTGCATGAATAATATCATCATCCGGCTTGCCCTCAATGTAACAGCTTTGTTTAGCTTGGATCAGTCTGGACTTATCTGGACAGGTGACGCTAGCGTCACCTGTCCAGATACCGCTCTTCCCTGAGTCATAAAAAAGTAATAATTAATATAGGGCTCGACAGTCAGTTTCATTATCTATAGGTACCACCTATATGAAAAACCTACTTATCTATATATTAATACGTGAAGCAAAAACCTTTGTACCCCTTTTTAAGAGGATCGCGCAAACGGGGAATTTCAAATTTGGTACAGTTAAAGATTAAATTGAGAGGGAGTTGAGAAAGCTATTATTTTTGTGTAATATGCAATATAAATACATTATATAATTACATAAAACGTTACACACTACGATACGAACACATTCGAAGTTGAATATTGACGACAATGTCAAACAATAGATAAAAAAACCCAACCAGTCACAGGGACTGCCGCGGCCGATAGAAGTGAAAACAATACAATTAAATTAAAATACCTATAGTACAGGCTGTAAAAGGTTATGACAACCTATACAATAGAGGTACAATATAAGAGAACCTTTTATAATATAATAAATAGAAATTTCGACCACGAGCACAGGGTTGTGATGTGCTGATTATGTAGCAACGAGCCATTTTTAGTGCTTCAAACCCCAATTTCTTGTACCTATATTTAGCATATTATGCGATCTTTGAAAACTTGCTTGTCTAAAATCTTTACTAGCTTATAGTGAATCTAAACCATTTTCGAATTTACTTGAACGCACACAATAAATGTCATCAAAATTGGTCGAACCGTTTAGTCCGAGTTAGCCGTAGTAGAGCGCCTGTATGTCACTGAACTCCTCGTTCAGTGACATACAGGCGCACAGAGGGATCCTGTTATATAACTAATTAGCTGTCCTCCTCAGCTTTGCTTGGGTGCAATATATACCTACTAACTAAAAACTAATATGCCTTGACAAATTATTTACTAAAAATTGCCTCTTGAATCATTCTATCTATTCTTGAAAACTGCATTAAAATTCGTTAAGTACATTAAAGCGTTAAGATCTAAGCGAACAGACAGCGGAAGCACAAAAAGCGATTCAATTTAAGACTACTACTACGACTATTTTTATAGAAGGTGTAGTTCACCTAAGAAAAACGAAAACTAATCAAGCTTTGAAGAAACTTAGTATTTACAACTTACAAGTGAGTGGCACATACAAAATTGATGACACATTTTAAAGGCACGTTCTGTAACACCGACCGAAGTCGTACGAGCATTACTTGTGTAAATGTTTCAAAACACCACAAATGTAGACCCACTTGTATAACGTGACAAATCAATGAATTTTGAACGCATAGACCATGTTTATGTAATACATTGTTTACTGTCGCAACGTGAAGATTTTATCTTCTGTAATATGTTACGCAAATTTAAGGTGGCATTTTTCAAATGCTTGTTGGTATTTTATTTACAATGTTGGTCTTAGAATACTTTGTTATTTTAAATACATAAATATCGCTTATAAACATTAAGCTAATCCGTTCAGAGTTATTTAGGGAATTTGCCAAAGTAGATTTAAGAAATTAAGACGAAGAAGAAGTAGGTAGATTAAAGAAAAAAAAATCGACGACTAAAATTTTCCATCATCCATAAAAAAAAACATAGTACATTCCTATTTCCCCACCATGGTTCAGGCCTTGTCGTGGCCGTGGGGCTCAGTAGTCTAGACTGAGCCGCTGCACCTTGGGCGAAGTGAATTGAGCCGAGGAGGCTTTTTGTACCCCTCTTATAGAAGAGAGGACGAAAGACCAGCGGGCAAGGGGCGAGGACGGCGGGTCCTCACCCCATTGTACTGTCCCGACGTTGGGAGGGGTTGTTCTGTGGTGCGGTACAACCCCTCTGTGGAGGTGGCGTCGGTCCTCTGAGGGACTGACTAGCCGTCGAGGTGCCCTGTTTGCTCAACAGATCAGGGGCACCTCACCAAAGGCGGTATTGGTGGCACACGCCGAGTTTTAGTGGGTAGAGCCGCGTCCACTTACCAGCTTTCGGGCGCAGCGAGTCCCACATACCCGCCTGGGGAGACCCACTCCCCCGCGGGATGCCTCAGAGCATTTAAAGAAAATAAAAAGAAAAAAGGGGGTTGCTCTTTTGTCAAAAGGAAGTAAATGAAGTCATGTAGAAGTTAAGGCATCCTTTAGCAATATGTAAATTCTTTTAGAATTATTTCCATGACTACCGTTTCAGCAATGTCAATTGTTTTCTGGTTCTAGGAATGCCAACTGTTGAAACAACCGGTCCCTTACATCCTGCCTTACACAAATCTCCCACCGGCAGACCCTCACCTCAATGATTCACCATTGCGTGAGCTAAGGACAAATATGTCCATGCGAAGTTTTTTGTTAATTGCTATTTAATTATATGTTTCGGTATTGATGTCGTAATTGCCTATCCGTGTTCACAACTCTCATGTGCATTTAATTAAAGTTTTATTTATGATCTATGTATCAAAACTTATCACGATTATAAAATACATTCAAAATAATTGTAAAGTTTGCCAAGAGACTTAACTTTTGGCAAAATGGTCAAAAGCAATTAATTGTCTATGAATAAATCCTATATTATGGTTATTAATAAAGTAGGTACTGGTTGCATATTTTATGAGCTCTCTACATAAATAATACATCTCCTTTTTTATTTTAGTTACTATATACCTATAATTTTACTTAAAATAAACTCATCTCCGAGCATACAATGAATGTCTAATAACTTGTAATAAAATACATCTTACTGTCGTAGTGCTGTTACACATTCGAATTTCAAATAATCGATTCTGATTGGTCGAGTTCAGTTGCGTGACGTCATTTTTCAAGCCAGACCGAAAAATTTTTTTCACATCCCTACAATAAAAAACTAACTTTCATACATAATTAATACAAGAATGGAGACGTATTTATCGTGATCTGTCTCACGGTGACAGTCTTTGTATGTTAATGCTATTTACTATGCGTGGACGTGATTCTTTTACATAACCTATTTTTGGCCCGCCTCGTATAACTCAAACTTTTATTCAGATGCATACTTTAAAGAGGACGTCTTTTTTAAATAAAACAAAGACTATATATGCATTGTTTGCGAAGCGAGATGTTAAAGTTGGTAATGTGTTTTAATGTAAGTATGATAAAAATAATAGAATAATAGTTTATGCTTCAGATAAACTTAATGCTTTGGTATTGAGGTACACTTTTGTAATTGAATATGATTTCAATCGTATAAAATTTAAATAATTTTCAAATTACCTAATAATTATGTAAATATGAGTCCTCTACAAATAATACATTTACCGTTAAACGCTTGTGTACTTGTAGTTTTTCAGAATAAGATCTAACTTAAAATCCTTTATAAATTAAACAAAGAAATAATGCAACAATATTTAAGTTTAACTTTATTAAGTGTCAAAAAATTAAAAATAAAGTTTATTTTTTAACAAAAGCTTTTGGATGCAAGTAAATTTACAGTCGTAAATCCAAGCATTCCTGATTTTCTAAGGACTAGATGCGATTGAACGGGCAGGCTTATCTATTTTTACCCTGTATGGTATGCGAGCTCTAGGTCATTGACCAGACGTCAGCCCTATTGTGAGTTTCTTGGTTCGCAAATCGGGACAAAGCTGAAGCAAACTTGAGTCATTTCTGCGAAAGTTATTTTGTGATGCCATTTCACTGCTTTAGCTCTATAAAGCTCTTCTAAATTTTGACTATTGCATCATTAGATATTAGTGTTAAGTACGATTGCCAAATATATAACGCATGAATTGTATTACATATGATATATTAAGCGAATCTAATATAATTAATACATTCATAGTAATGACAAGAGGGAACGAGACCATATTTTAGATAAGGATGCATCTACAGCACCAGTAGGGCTTGCATGCGCGCACGACATAATTTTGTCGACGCCTTTTCTCGTACTCTATCGTATTTCATATCTATACTAATAAAGCTGAAGAGTTTGTTTGTTTGTTTGAACGCGCTAATCTCAGGAACTACTGGTCCAATTTGAAAAAAAAAAACAGTGTTAGACAGCCCATTTATCGAGGAAGGCTATAGGCTATATAACATCACGCTGTGACATATAGGAATTGAGTAACGCGGGCGAAGCTGCAGGCAACAGCTAGTAAGTAATACGAGAAAAGGGGTAGACAAAATTTTGTCGTGCGCGAATGCAGGCCTACTGGAGAGAATTTTATATTCGTCTTATTATGTATTACATGGTGGAATATATATGATCTACGGTCTCTAGTCTCTACACATAGCACGCAGCCACATAACTTCCGATTAACTACTTAGTAATAAAACGTTTTTAACAAGGTTCTATCTTATTTTTTTTAAATAATATCTAACTTTTATTGGCGGGCCGTAATTTATTCAATAACACTGACCATGATATTTTAATATGATGCTTGCATTTCCTGTGAATTTTAAAAGGAATCATGACTCGTGTAGGTACATGACACAACACAAAGGTACAGCCTTGTAGGCCACGGTTTGATGTGGAAACAGTACTTGTAAGTAGCGGGTAGTAAAGGAAATGCGAAAATGATGATAGTCGTACCGTGTAATTTTGTCATGTAATTTCAAATTTAATGCCCTATTATATTGTCTTTAGGGCAATCTTGATAGTATCTGGTTGGTCACTAGCCTAAAACGTAGACCCCACCATGGTTCAGGCCTTGACGTGGCGGTTGGGCTCAGTAGCCTAGGGTAAGCCCAGCACCTTGGGCGAAGCTAATTGAAGCAAGGGGGCTCTTTGTACCCCTCTTAAGAAGAGGGGACAAAAGAGCAGGGGGCAAGGGGCGAGGATGGGAACCTCATCCCATTGTACTGTCCCGACGTTTGGAGGGGTTGTTCTGTGGTGCGGGACCATCTCTCTGTGGAGGTGCCGTCGGTCCCTTGCGGGACTGACTAGCTGTCGAGGTGCCCTGTTTGTTTATTAAATCCGGGGAACCTCACCAAAGGCAGCATTGGTGGCACTCGCCGGGTTTTAGTGGATAGAGCTGCGTCCACTTACCAGTTTTCGGGCGCAGCGAGTCCCACATACCCGCGTGGGGAGACCTACTCCCCCGCGGGTTGCCTCAGAGCATTTCCCGGCGTAAAAAAAGAAACCTCAAACGTAGAGAAGCTTTCCGTGATAAAAATACTGGTGTAGGTTGGCAAAACTGGAAGGTTTATGGGCGTATCATGGGCGTCCGTATGTTCAATAATTAAAAAAAATACATTTCTAGCTTTTTTCCGGCAGGCAAGCAATTATATTGCGTTAACGGTTAAACTTGTAGTTGTTCACCTTTTTCATTACTAATTACTTAATATTGATTTTTCTTAGCAAATCACTCGAAAATATTAAAGAAGAGCATATATCTACATAATATCTTTACCTATAGATTAAAAAGGGGATAAATGATAATAAAATCTTAATGATAGAACAGTATTACTAATTAACATGGATTTTCGAAGGTTCACTGTCAAATATGTTTGATTCACATGTAAACGCTAACTAAACACAGTTGCGCAAATTGTTCCTCACCCACTTGCGGATAATCAACCTTCACATAGTACCAATATGTAGGATGAGCCAAGGTTCCTTACTTCTGTAATATAGGCGGAGATTTGTAAGTTCAAAAATAAATTAGCAACTAAATGTAATTTATATGGGCGTAATTTGATGATAATAATAATAATATGTTGAGACAACTCACACACGGCCATCTGATCCCAAACTAGGCAGAGCCTGTTCTTATGGTAACCAGACAACTGATATATACTTAATATATTTCTAAATACATACATATTATAGATAAATTACACCCAGACACAGAACTAATGATCATGCTCATCCCACAAACATTTGTCCTGGGTGAGGATCGAACCCACGACCTTCTGGTTTAGCAGTCAGGGTCACTACCCACTAGACCAACAGGCCAGTCAATTTCTTGACGGCAAAAGGCTGTAGGAAAGTATCTCACACAGGACCGCGGGTTTGAATTCCTCCCTAAGCATAAATTTAGTGAGTGAATGAATAAGAAATGGCATAAATATAAGACGGATGTCGCGTGCGCGTCAAGAATTGTCAAATATGAGTGAAGGCTGGAGCCTTCGCTGCCGAAGCGCACGCAGAGGTAATGTCTCTCTCAAGAAAATGTCAATATATGCGTAACGTATCCTTGGCTTGCAGTGAAAATAATCAGATACATTTTTCTTGCAAAGCGAAACTTGACAAACGTGCGTAGTCGCTCCGTGAGCCGCAGTGGAGCCACGACATAAGAGTCACTTTTGCGGTGTCACTGCAGCTAACTTCAGTCCAGGCAAGTTAAACCGTGTACGGTTATATTAATTTATATTAGAGTCCCGGGCAGGTAGGGCTGCCGTCTTTTTATGGCATAGGCAAACTGGCAAAAGAGGAAACTGGTGGTGGTTGTCAACGTCGCTCATGAATGGTTCAACGGTCAACCGAAAAGCCCAAGTAACTCATTCGTGCGTTTTCGTCCGGACACGAAAATTATAAGTCTCAGTACCAGTAGTTACACCGTACATTCCACCCTTCTCTCCTTATTTTTGAAACCCAGAGAAAGTAATATTGACATAATAAGAGGTTACACCATGCTGCTTTGCAGCTGAATTGGGACGGCACGACCAGGGTGGTCTCGCTCACATAACACCGGCGTCAAATGATAGCTATATTGTCGCCAGTCGCGTTTCGTACGGTTTGTGAGTTTTCGGTGGCCCATCGGGGGGATGGGGAAAAGGATCGCAACGCATCAGCATTACATTTGGTTGGGCAGATGTCTATGGGCGTCGGTAGTCACCTTAAGGCTCCGACTGCTCGGTTGCCTCCTTATAATATAAAAAATGACATAAAAAATAGTGATGCACATACAAGTAACTTATATAAACTTATATAACTTTAACTTAAAGATGTTACAGCGGGCGTGTTCGTTTACGTAAATTTCCATACATTTTTTCTCTTATCGCAGAATGCAACGCGTGCAACGGAGAAAGTGTTACAGAATAGCTGTTTCAGTTATCGAGTTCATTTCTATTAATTGTATATCATTATCATATCATTATTGGATTGATAAGAAAGCTAGAAATATGTATCATGTGTGTCTATCCACATTTGAATAGTATAACATGATTATAACGATTGTAAAACGATACATGAAGTATCGTTCCTCCTTTATTTCCTATACTCGAAATATGTATAAATAATTTGTTGAAAATTAGGGCTGTCACATGTGAAGTTTTTCAGAGAAACTAGATAATATACAGCTTGTAACGTTGCGCTTGCACGTTACCTAAATATAAGCTCATAATTAAATAATTTAGTGATAAATAAGTTTTAAACTTGATACTGCCAATAAAACTTTAAACTAAAATAAAAAAATGTCTAAATTAAACTTTACTAATTATAAAGTCAGTTTGACATTTAACTGTGAACGGGATGTGATTTTTGAACGATGGATCGGATGTAGTCTGTGATATGGTCTTTGACTGCCCGGCTTGTCAACGAGAGTGGGGGACGTCGCCGCCGATGGCCCCTCGGCCATCTCGAGGCTAATACTCGAAAATTAAACACAGCTTTAATTCAGCTGGGAATTTACTAAATTTGGCTACCTATCTAAATCTAAGAAGAACATTCCGCTGGGAATTTACTGATTTGGCTGCCTATCTAAACCTAACAAGAACACAACAGCCGTCTGGAATTACCGGCATTGAATACCGGTGGAGATCTCCCCGTGTCCAGCCATCTTCGCCAGGAGTCACCAGTCAGGCCAGTGTCCTTCTCTACCGTACAAATACGCTATCGGTTCGTGAGTCAGCTGAAGAAAAATTTCAGCTTTAAAATAAGGTACCTCTACAGCATCTTATTTCGAACCCTATCTAAATCGGTTCGCATCGTGGGTCCTACCACCCCACACACGCGACAAGCTTACTTCACTGAAGAAATGCGCTTTATATCGCGTGCCTGGCTGCATGAATCTTTACTTTATTACTTGAATAAATAATCTCAGCAATCTCATAGCAGCATTGCAGTATTGCGTTCGCCAAATACAAATTTTTTTTTATTCCTCTCCTTCTCCTCTATTATTATTATTATTTTAAGGATTTGCCTTTTTTTGTTTCGCTGGGCATACCACTGGGGGAGATTATGTGGGACTCTCTGCGCCCGAGAAGATGGTAAGGTGGACGTCGACTCTACCTACTAAGCCCCAGCGGTGTCCTCCTCGTCGTTTGGCCGGCCCAGCGCGGGGGCTGTAGACGTCCAAATATAGGAGTATTTTAAGGAGTTGCTTGCTCCAACGCAAAGAAAAACTACATTTTCAACATTTCGTACATCGACTATATAATATGTTGTCACCTATATAATTGATCATCTATATTTCTAATCTGCAAGTCACAATATTTTAATTTTTAACCATTTTAAGAATTAAAATCCGAAATTTGGAGAGAGTATTTTTTATAAATAGTAAAAGTGTAAATACGAAAACGAGTATTAACAAGTCTGCTTTCTCTTTCACTTTAATGACATTTACGGCACAGTTGTTAAGGCGAGGATATACAGATGAGACGCGGGTTCGAATACAAAAAGCAAGCAAGAATCACGTGACGGATATTACCTCCGATATACCTATATTTGACAAACTATTGAAAGAAGTAACTTATGTATTTTTTTTTCTATAACTAGTATCTTCTTAATTACGAGAGAACGTTGATAAAATTGTTCATTAATATGTATTTATGTAAACCAGGTTTAAACCAGGGTTTACACATCCACCAACCTTATTAAACTTGTACATTACCAAATGCATTAATGATAACCAATTATTTATTTAAATGCCACCTGCTCACCTCTTATAAAATGATGATGATGAGTATTGTATATGTTGTTATAGTAACAGCTAGTACTAATATAAAGACTTAATAATGTACAAAGAACCTAAAACTAAAAACCTTAAAAAATATTAAAAAAAATATTATTATGTTAATACAACAATTGTTGCCCACGACTTTGCTCGTAATTTACCGCCGTACCCTGACTCCTGATTATTATCATAGCCTATGTTGCTCAGTGAAAATGTAGCTTTGGCGGTGGGTCTCAGTAGCCTAAGGTGAACCCAGCACCTTGGGCGAAGCAAATTGAGCCGAGGGAGGTGCCCTTTGTACCCCTCTTATAAGAAGAGGGGACAAAAGAGCAGGGCGACAAGGGGAGAGGATGGGAACCTCACCCCATTGTACTGTCCTGACGTTGGGAGGGGTTGTTCTGTGGTGCGGGACAACCCCTCTGTGGAGGTGGCGTCGGTCCCTCGGGGGAATGACTAACCGGCGAGGTTCCTAACATATCCGGATGCCTCATAGCATTTCCCGGCGTTACAGAAAAAAAAAGCTTTATACTGGTGAAACATTTTTTTAGATCAAAATCGTTCTTAAATTCTTTCTCAAATTCTCTCAAAATCTTCAAATCGTTTTGAAGAATATCCTCTACGTCCCCCATATCTATAGATTATGATGATCATATATAAAAATATTAAAAATAAATCCAAGTCTACTGTGTATAAGTCTATATCTATTAAACATAAAGCCTCTTATTTTTTGTACGCGAGTTAAGGTGTGAACTCACTGAACAGGCTTAGGTGCGCGTTTCCTACCTAAATCACACTCCCACGTAAATACCTGACTATCTTTGAAATGTCAGGTATGATTCAGATTTTTATGGCTTTAATAATATCGATCACATTAAGATATCTGTGGTTGAGGGGACTTTGTAGTCATTTAATATACATATACATATTTCTTTACCAATGAAATTGCCGTTTTGTATGAAAAAAATTAAAGGATTTTTTTTCATGTATTTTTTATTTGTGTTAATCGAAGTAATCACCCATGCAATCAATGCATCTTTGCCAACGCAGTGGCAGTTTATTGATGCCCTTCTTAAAGAAATCAGCTGGACGGGAGGCAACAAATTCTTCAAAGGCATTTTGTACTGCCTCTCGGCAAGAAGTTATCCAAATTCTGGAAAAAGTAGTAGTCTGTAGGTGCAAGGTCTGGTGAGTAGGGCGGATGACGGAGAGCTTCCAACCCGGCCAGTTCTTGCAACTTGGAGACTGTCTGCTGTGCAGTATGAGGTCGCGCGTTGTCGTGCAGGAGCAGCGGAGACGAGCGATTGACCAATGCTGGTTGGAGATGTGCCAGCTTCTCCATCATTGTGTTCAGTTCTTCACAGTACACATCTGCAATAATGCTCACCCCGTTTGGTAAGATTTTTTTACGTATCCATGATGACGAAAAAGATTGAAATGCGATGAAAATGTAACACTAATAAAAAAACAAATGACTACTTATAATTTTGGAAAAAGAATTCCATGTTTTTAAAATAAAATTAATTTGAAATTAGAATTCCTAGCCAAACAAAAATTATTTTGATTTTAAATGGCCAGTACTGCAGAACGGCAATTTCATAAGTAAAGACCTATTATATTATATATAATACTCACACTCCTATGTGGAGGTACACAGAATAAGTTCGATATTTAATTCAAACCTACGAGTGTAGAAAGTAAGTTCTTAATCTAAGGCTCAGATGAAGTTAAAAAGGTAGATAGCGCATTTGGAACAAGAAAGTGAAGCCACTTTTTTAAGTATGTGTGAGTGAATGAAGGGTTGCCATTTTTTAAAATATCCCTTAAAATTGTATATTAATAAAAATAGGTAATAAGTGAATGCGACAGTGAATATTTTTATAAAATACAATAATATTACGAATATGTAGGAGGCGTGTAGGATCACTTTATAAACTCTCTCAATAGATAGGTATCTTATTGACACAATTGTTTTATTTATTTATTTATTCCCATGAATGTAGTAAATACATGGTAAATACATAGGTGATATAAAAAATAAATAAACAAGTTCTATACATTCTACCATAACATGGTGTGTGAAAATAAAACTTTACATAAATAAACAATTAATATAAATTAACAGGAAAAATAGTTACAATTAAATAAACTTGATAAATACAACATGTCATTAAAAACATTGTTAGAGAATAACAGTTTCAAAATAATTGATTATAATAGTAATTAGAAAGTCACATTTTATCAATACACAATTTAAATTAAATACATAATATGTCGTATTCCATTAAAAAAAAACATTTCTCTGCAAGCCACACTGTTACATTTTTTTAAACTTATTAAATGGTAAATCTTTAAATTTATAAATAATTAAATACATGACATAGTCCCGCTGTGGGTATGTGAGTCCCAAAAAAAAACAACATAGGTTATACGAGGTCATTTCGATTCAGTCATATAGCGATCAAATAATAAAATAATAATTATGTCACCTCTATATACTTAATTATTTTGCTATGGCTTTGCCTGCAATTGACTTACCCAGTATTGGGCTATTAGAAATACTAACTTCTGGCAACACTCTCCCGATACGTCATTTCGGGGCAATAATATTAATATTTATGTTGATTAACCTCAAAATAGTGTTAAAATATCTTAAAAGAATATAGTCTTGTGTTTATTTATGTGTGAAACGATATTTCTTTAGACTCTTTGGTCACTTTTGTATTGTTTTTACAACATTTAATTACACAGAACGGTATTTTTTTGGCAAACTTACTGCACGACGACTCGTAAGATACTAACAAAAATGAGCTTAGTTTTTTTGTATCTGTGTGCGTGAGCGCGTGTATTTACATGAAGGAGCTGAGTTTTGTCATTTGTGGCTTCAGTATTAGCAAAGGCCGTGCGTCATCTACCTTTTTTTACTTCATCTGAGATCTAAGGTATGGCCTAAATTATGGCACTATAAGTACTAAGTAATTAATAACGTAAACTTACTAAACCAACACTGAGCCCTTAAAGCCTAATTTTAGATACATCTAATCCTACAGATTTAAAAAATAATTCGCAAATAAGTATACATAGCAACATAACAATACATTTTATCATCAGATATTAGTATAGTATAAAATATAATAAACATAGTATAAAGAAGTTTGAAAAATTCAAAAGTGCATGCAAGGTGCACGCATAATTTAATTTTCCACAATAAAATTGATTATTTGTAAAAGCCTGTCAGAGGCGTGCAATGTCCATATTCTATATCAAATTAAATCGTAATCAATTGCATATTCATATCCGACCAATATTAGTTGCATTCTACCCGCGTAATAAAAGCCTTGTCTAATCGCTATTTCAGCCTTGGCATACGCTGAGGTATCTATTTGATACGTCAAACAAAAATCAATTAACCTAGTTGAATCTCGCAGTTATTTCCCCTCAATCATGATATATAATTAATGCATGTTGATAGAATAATCCAAATTTTATTAGCATGAATTTAACGAGATGGTTGAATAATGAATAAATCAGGAATTTAATCAATAATATCTTGAAACTCCAAGCTGAAGTTGCAGGTATAAGTAGTAAGTAGTACGCGATCCGAATGTAGATTGACCTTCACACATCTGTTTATCGAATGAAATATTTTTTTTATCAAATCTCATACATAGATAAATACATCTTGCATGTTTTGCCTATCAAAATATTTTCATAGGATAAGGATAGCCCTTAATTTTAATTTTTTTTTTCAATCTTCTAATTTCAAACTTCTAAAAATTTAATTTTTTTGAAGGCCAATTAGACCATAGAAATATTAAGAACAAATATCTGTGTCTGGTACTGCGAAGGTACCTATACATCAATAAAAATCATATTGAATATATTCTTTACTACATGGATGTGTATTTCCGTTTCTAGTAACCATACCAAAAATTCGTACGACCGCGTAATCTAATATATAAAATTCTCGTGTCATGGTGTACGTAATTGAACTCCTCCGAAACGGCTCGACCGATTTTCATGAAATTTTGTGTGCATATAGGGCAGGTCTGAGAATCGGACAACATCTATTTTTAATCCCCCTAAATGTTAAGGGTGGTCCACCCCTTAGGTAATTTTTTTTATTGTTTAGACAAAAGTAAACGCGGGCGAAGCTGCGGGCAACAGCTAGTATTTGTATATTTATAATGTTTATGCGATTTACACATCATAATATAGATATAACATTTTATTCCTTAAATGCCTCCTTCAAAATTATCCATTACTAAGCTGAAGATGACTCAAGTTAATGAATAGCGGAGATTTACTAGCACTATCAACCAAACGTTTCTAGTAAATATACATTGTAGGAAAGATGAACTTTCTATTAGAAAACGAATTAGCAGACGTGTTATTAACGCGTGTGGTCCTCTTGTATCACTTGGCCATTATAGTGTTATATTAAACGAGAAACTGTTGCTTAATATATATATTACATGTACATCTGATACATTTATAATAATAATATGCTGGGCACGGGGATCTCCTTCTCCAAATCAGGCGAGGAGGGTCTTGGGCCATAGTTCACCGATGTGCTGGCCCAAGGCGGGTGTGTGAACTTCACACACTTTTACTTTTGGTTTCCTCACGATGTTTCCTTGACCGGTGAGCAAGCGATGGTCTTATGTTCAGGTGCACTTAGAAATCTACAAAAACCCATTTCAAGACGTAGCCGAGCCCATACCTAATAGACCATAGACATAGACTAGAATCTGATAGGTTTACTCATGAACAATACGGGCTACATTCATCTATAATCTATTCCTTCCCCCTAGGTATGTACCACGTTTATACTAAAAGTACGAGAACTGATACCCACCATTTGTGTACAGGTAATGCATGAATTGCATGTAGTAGTGAACATGGCTCAAAACATATAAGGAGTAGTCCTATAATTTATGTTATTTCAGATGAGGACCAGAGATAAGGTAATCTATACATCTATACAGATAAATAAAATTGGAGTGTCTGTTTGTAATATTAAAATAACCGCTTTTTAATCAAGGCATATGGATGTATACACGGTACATATACCAAAATAGCCTTTTTTTATTACAATTTTTGTCTGTCTGTCTGTTTGTTGGTTCCGGCTAATCTCTGAAACGGCTGGTCCGATTTTGATTGGACTTACACTGTCAGATAGCTGATGTTATAAGGAGTTAACTTAGGCTATAAAAATAATCATCATCAATCAGGGTACGTTTGTAAATCTAAGTTTACGCGGGCGAAGCTGCGGGCAACATCTAGTAATGTAATATAATCGAAACAATCAAAACAAAAATCTGCAATACAGCCAAGCTGCTTCGCGAGAAATACGCAGGATTTTGATTCCCGAACCAGGCCCTGCACACACCAACTCCGCATACTCTACTATGTCCAACATCACAGCCCATTTCCTTCCTATCACGTTAATGGCAGCTAGCGCGCTTCACTCGCTTCCTAATGTTAAATAAATACAATATCCACACTCCATTAACATTAAACAGTTCATTAGCGTATTAATTGATTCCATTACACTTTATTGATATGTAGATAAACTTCATTTAGCGCGGTAAGGATATTATTAGATGAGATAAAATCTCTGAACTCGCGACACAGCACTCTAAACCCTGGAGATGCAGTTTGACGATTATATGACGTAGACTCGCGACACCGCACGCTAGCCGCTGGAGACGCAGTTTGACGTTTGATTTATTCATACCTATAAGATTATGCAATATTTGTTTTGCAAATTGTGTTGCTTCTAAATTATGTCATGCGGCCATTTTGTGCGCCGTTTAAATTGTATAGGTTGTCATAATCTACCGCCTGTATTATAGGTATTTGAATTTAATTGTTTTGTTTTCACCTTTATCAGCAGTCCCTGTGTATGGTTGGGTTTTTTTTATAATATTATCTTACTATCCGCGCGTCGTAATAGCGATTTATGTGTGTGCACGAATTGCGACAAGACAAATATACAGTATGATGATTGATTTATATAAATGTCTGAACCGGAGTCATAGGTTTGAATATCTAAATAAGTACTACCTTCTACTTATAAATTAAATTAATGGTCGCAAGAGATTTCAGTATAGATTTTATTAATAATAGGTTTTTTTTCTTTTTTTTTAAACTAGTTTAGCTAGAACGAGCCCAGGCAACTCATCTATGTGTTGCCTATCCTGAGACATAAGATGTTAAGTCTCGATGCCAGTAATTACACTGCCTGTCTTGCCCTTCTCTCCGAAACACAGCAAAGCTGTTTCACGGGAGAAACAAGCAAGATGGTGGTACCCATGCAGCCGGGAGCGCGGCGCAGCGCTTCCCTCCCACCGGTAAAGGTACCTATTTATCTGTGTCAATAGAACACTTAAACTAGTCAATCGCTACTACTTATGATAAAAGATTAATAAGAGTGAAGAAAAATTCTATACCTTTAACATTTTATATAAAACTTTTAAGTTTATTACTGTACAAATTACAAGTACTTGTGTTCCCCACCATAGATCAAGCCTTGCCGTGGCGGTGCGGCTCAGTAGCCTAAGGTGAGCCCAGCACCTTGAGCGAAGCAAATTGAATCGAGGGAGCTGCTCTTTGTACCCCTCTTATAAGAAGAGGGGAAAAAGAGCAGGGGGGACAAGGGGCGAGGATGGGAGCCTCACTTCAATGCACAGTCCCGGTGTTGGGACGGGTTATTCATTGTGCATGTGCATCGGTCCCTCAGGTGACTGTCTAGCTGTCGAGGTCCCTGTGTGTCTAAACAGATCCGGGGCACTTCACCAAAGGCGGCATTAGTAGCACTCGCTGAGTTTTAGTAGGTAGACCTGCGTCCACCTTACCATCTGTCGGGCGCAGCGAGTCCCTGGGGTGTCCCCTCTCCCCCGCAAGATGTCTGAGATCATTTCCCGGCGCAAAGAAAAAAACAAGTACTTGTTATTGACAAGCTTACTGCTTACCACGGTAATTTTTTAACTAAAAATATTATTATAAGATTAAGTACTTAATATTACTATTTTAAAAATCTTTATTCATTTGTAAAACTATAGTGATTTATCTATAGAACGATATGGTGACTTCAAGTTCAAAGACGAAAGCTTCAATGAAAGTTGACGTGGAATTTGTCACAATATGATTCTCCGCGTACGTGTCAATTCTACGCACCCAGCGGAAACTGTCTCTTGTGATGATAAAATAAAACAGGCTGTATATTCTATTGAATAAGAGTCACAAAGAGACATAGAAGTAAGAATGACCGCTGTAGTCTTATAGTGATATTAATTATGATCTTCATGGAGTAGAGCGTCAAGTCAACAAAAAAATCAAATATGCCTTAAGCCTCTTTCCTTGTCTACTATTTTAGGGAGCTCATGTCTAAAGAATGGGATATTCGTAATAATAAATAATACCAACTTCCTCTATATTACGCGTAAAACGTCCTGCAAACCACGTTCATAGTGACTGCCAACTTTTTTAACTAATAATAGCATCGAGCATATAACCAGATGTGAGACATAAAATTCCAAAACTGATTATTGATTTGTCACTGACGTACTTTTTTTTTTCTTTAACGCCGGGAAATGAAATGCTCTGAGGCATCCCGCGGGGGAGTGGGTCTCCCCATGCGGGTATGTGGGACTCGCTGCGCCCGAAAGCTGGTAAGTGGACGCAGCTCTACCTAAAACCCGGCGAGTGCCACCAATGACGCCTTTGGTGAGATGCCCCGGATTTAATAAACAAACAGGGCACCTCGACGGCTAGTCAGTTCTCCAAGGGACCGACGCCACCTCCACAGAGGGATTTTCCCGCACCATAGAACAACCCCTCCCAACGTCGGGACAGTACAATGGAGTGAGGTTCCCGTCCTCGCCCCTTGCCCCCTGCTCTTTTTCCTCTCTTCTTATAAGAGGGGTACAAAGAGCCCCCTGGGCTCGATTAGCTTCGCCCAAGGTGCAGTGGCTCACCCTAGGCTACTGAGCCCCAACGCCGCGTCAAGGCCTAAACCATGGTGGGGGTCACTGACTTACCTAATAGCAATTCAACCAACCAGTGATCTGTATGGACTCATCATCGGCCAATCAATGGCCATCAGTCTACCAATCAGTGTACGTGTAGAACGGTGCAGCGCTGCAGCGTCGCAGCACAAATTTGGCGGAATTTATTTTTATACAAAACACATAACATTACCACTCTATTCCGGTTATATACTCGATGAAGAAAAGCTATTATGGATAAGGCTGGTCAATCATAATAAGACGTTAATGCAAGATGCCTTGCTTCCAGAAAGATGTAGAAGTAAACTAAAAATGACACTTAGATCTAGTGTCTCTAGAGTTTTTTGCGTATAACATTTATATTACGTATTGAACTATTCATCAAAACCTCCGTTACTCACGCATGTGAGGCGTGTCGTAGACGGGTGAGCAACGCCATACACCATGGCAAATGTATGAGTGATCACATGTAAATAGTAATTCATTTTACGGTATGTCTGTTTTGTGTTACGGTGTAGTTACAACTTAAAACCACCATAACAACTTGCGTACGATCTGCAATCATATCTTGTATGGTTTACACACATATAACCGGAATAGAGCAGTAATGTTATGTATTTTGTATGAAAACAAATTCCGCCAAATTTGTGCTGCGACGCTGCGTCGGTTTTGCGCTCTGATTGGCTGACTGATGGCCATTGATAGATGTACGTCCAATCGGACGTACATACAGATCACTGATTGGTTGAATTGCTATTACCTAAGTGACAAATCACTGACCAGTTTATGAATTTTATGACTCACGTTACTAGTATATCCAGTTATAATATGCTCGATGGGTTTACATCATCAATAACGATGATGATCATCGCTATCAATTTTTTCCGGACTATGTCCAGCAGCCCTTTTAACAAATGGTAAGAAAAGTATTTATGTTTTTCACCTCATGATGATCAGAGAAGCAATTAAAAATATGATCATTTCTATACTAAGAAGACGGGTTATTACTATAAAAACACAATACCTACTTTACATCTTTAAAATAACAAATTTTAAACGATAAATGCTGAACTTCGTCAATAAACATTATAAGAAAATTCACTCGAGACATCCTAGCAACTAAACCAACCATGGCTATTCTGAGACGCAAGGTAACCTGTGCTAGTAATGTCATAGACTATTCTGTTTTTCTATTTTCCTTTTTTTCTTCAACGCCGGGAAATACTCTGAGGCATCCCGCGGGGGAGTGGGTCTCCGCAGGCGGGTATGTGGGACTCGCTGCGCCCGAAAGCTGGTAAGTGGACGCAGCTCTTCCCACTAAAACCCGGCGAGTGCCAACAATGCTGCCTTTGGTGAGGTGCCCCAGATCTGTTAAGCAAACAGGGCACCTCGACGGCTAGTCAGTCCCTCAGGGGACCGACGCCACCTCCACAGAGGGGTTGTCCCACCACAGAACAACTCGTCCCAATGCCGGGACACAACCGACGCCAGGAGGCCGTGTGGTCACAGACTGCACGGTAGGCGGGGGGCAACCCCCCAATCAAAAGTGAGCCGAATGGGCTCACACTAATCCGTTGAAGCATTAGGGCCTTCGGGCCATTAGCATAGATCCATCCGAAAAAAAAAAAAAAAAAAAACCCAATGCCGGGACAGTACAATGGAGGAGGTTTCCGTCCTTGACCCTTTCCCCCTGCTCTTTTGTCCCCTCTTCTTATAAGAGGGGTACAAAGAGCCCCCTCGGTTCAATTCGCTTCACCCAAGGTGCCGGGCTCACCCTAGGCTTCTGAGCCCCACCGCCACGACAAGGCCTGAAACATGGTGGGGAGACTATCTTGCTCTGGACTGTAAAGTAGTTTCTCGTTCAAGTATTAAAATAATGCGAAAAATGTATGATAGTAGTACATTTTTACTATATATACTAACGCGATATAAAGTGCATCTTCTTTGTGAAACACTACATTAGAACATTAAACTAGTAACATTAATCACTAATATTAATCATTTATTGTTTTCTAATGTTTGCGCGAATTTCCTCCCGTGACCATGGTTGCTGTAAAGTATCCGAAACGTCGGGCTTGTAAAAATCTTAATAAACCGCGATAAAATCCGTAAAAAATTGTTTCATTATAATAATATTAATCATTGCTAAAATCGGTGATCACAACCAGAGCGTTTAATTGGTCGGATCAGTTGTCTCGTGCGCGGGAGAATTAGCGATGTCACGCCAAACTTGTTTTTGTAACTAATTAGTGATTACTGCTGTAATCGATATTGGCTTTTTATATGATACGAAATTAGCGTTGTTAGCATTGGTTTATTATTCGAAGTATACTATTGTTCACGCGTGTTCTTTTCATATATCTACAAGCGATATTTGACACAGCCTTTGTATTTTTATTAGTTAGCGCCAAAACGATGATAATTAATATTTTTTTAGCTAATATTCCTATTATAGTTTTTTTTTTGGAATGATCTATGCTAACGGCCCAAAGGCCCTAATGCTACTTCGGATTAGCGTGAGCCAATTTGGCTTACTTTGGATTTGTTAAATTGGGGGGTTGCCCCCACCAACCGTGTAGTCTGCGACCGATTTATGTGATAGAGGTAGATTATGAGATATAGATTATGAGGTCTTAATTTCGAAGAAGAAGAAGAGATATACTTTATTGTGCATATATTACACACATTCATTGGCATACTGCATCTTTGAAAGATGATTAAAGCAGCGTCAATTATTTGAAGCTTTACGGCATTTTTTTCCTTACAGCAAGCAGTGGTGGCAGGTGGGTGAAGTGCCCTCTCATATTACATCTTAAATATAAAAACACGGTGAAATTAATCTAAATGTTTTAGTTACTACAAGTTAACTGTAATTAACTTACGTTGAATCTTTCTCGCTGCAATAAATTACTGATGCCTCCAACGTACCTGCACAAAAGAAACTCGGTTAATTATAAAACAAAAAATATATAGATACATTAAAATTTATTACATAACTCTCTTGCTCTTATTATGTTTCCTCACATTAATAGTTTTCTATTTATGAAACGAAAATTATGTATCTTAAGTAACGAAAAAAAATTACAAATTTCAATATGTTCTTTTTTAATTTCATGACTTTAAAATTAAATTCATTTTGTAAAAGAGCAATAAATTCTTTCTACAGTATAAATAATATCTTAAATAGATTTCTATATATCAAATATAGATCTAGCCTAATTCGGCAATACCAGCTTCCTAAGAGCCAATGTAAAGCGGAGTCAAGGTAGATTGGTTTGTACGAAACGTTCACTATGTTAGAACATAATATGATCTCAATATGCCAAATATATAACTTAACTTATAACTAATAGATATTACATATATATATTGGCTAGCTTATATTATAGATTTTAGGATCACCTAAAAATGAAGGTCCTATTGCTGAGAAGTCCGTTTGCTCAATAATTGTCCGTCACTACTCACAAGGTACTTTTGGATTCTTGATAGAGATACGAATGAAAGGTACAAACTTTTCAGCATTGATATACATCTGTCTATATAAATTTTACTATAATGGCATTTTTGAAAAATATTTTACGGTGCGCGGGTACGACTCGCACCTGGCACGTTTTCTAAACCTTGAGACGTTCAAAATGAACTTGACAAGAATTACACTATTAAAATGTATGTTTACCAATTAACATAGTTTAATTGAAAAAAAATTAAGAGCACTTAGTTATTGGTACCACAATTTAAAAGTCAATTCACATGTAAAATTTGTCTGACGAAAACTATGGTAATTAGTAGCCATCCACGAATAATGTTTTCAATATCAAAATAATAATAGGCAAAATGGCAGACGTGCTGCCTGATGGTAAGTAACGTCACTTAAAAAGATAAACGAGTTCATTTTGGGCCTTATCTATACTAATATTATAAAGCTGAAGAGTTTATTTGTTTGAACGCGCTAATCTCAGGAACTACTGGTCCGACTTGAAAAATTATTTCAGTATTAGATAGCCCACTTAGTCGAGGAAGGCTATATAACATCACGCTGTGACTAACAGTAATCAAGTTGAGTATGTTAAAGCGGGCGAAGCTGCGGGCAACAGCTAGTAACTTATAAATGCGTTGCCTATCCTGAGAAGTGAGATGCGAGTTGGTGACCAGTCATTACGCTACCTGTCCTGCCTTTCTTTCCAAGACGTAGCAAAATTTACTGGTGGGAGGGAAGCGCTGTGCCGCGCTCCCGGCTGCATGGGTACCACCATCTTGCTTGTTTCTCCCGTGAAACAGCTTTGCTGTGTTTCGGAGAGAAGGGCAAGACAGGCAGTGTAATTACTGGCACCGAGACTTAACATCTTATGTCTCAGGGGTAGGCAACACATAGATGAGTTGCCTGGGCTCGTTCCAGGTAAAGAAGTTTATGTTCATGGGCGACGTCGACCACTTACCATCAGGTGGCACGTTTGCCAGTTTGCAAAAAAAAATAGGAGAATTGGTGGTATCCATGCACGATATAATCTGTAATTAGAGAAACCACACAATTACTTTAAACATTCTATTGTTTATAACAACAAAAAATAGTAACCTTGCACTGCTTACACAGATATAATATTATGTACGGCGAAATGTCTAAGTTTTTACACGTCTCAAAAAGCTTAGATGAACTTATAAATATTTTGGCAATACGTATATAATATCTTAACATTGTTCATGGTGACAGTACTAAGCTTCTTGATTACTGCAGTAATAATAATGACAGTACATACTAGGATAAGTTCGACAGTCAAGTGAGTAAATATGACATTAGTTTGACAGCTGTCATTCTAATTTAATAATTTCAGAACATAACCCATTAAGATTGTAATTAAAATAGCGGTGTAGCATTAAAATTGTTCACTCGACCAATGACCCCGTTAAACATAATACGCCGTAACTACATGTGTGTCAAGATCATCAGCGCTTTGTTGGTCCTACCACCTCCCACTACCCAAGTGCGCATTTCTAATTTTAGTACCTGCTACTGTGATGCGTATTCTTAATTTTAGTACCTGCTACTGTGATCCGTATTCTTAATTATAGACAGACGTGAGACAGACTTGCCTAGCCGAGGCTTTATTTTAAAAAACTTTTTAATTTCTGTCAACGGAAACTGCTTGAAACATGTAGTTAGTAAGGTATACTTGCAGCCATCATATTGACAACTTAAGGTTCCTTCAAAACTGTATTTTTTTATAGGAGAGGGGGTAAACAGACATTCAGTTTACCTGATGGTAAGTGATAAGCGACATCCATAGACACCCGCTACACCAGAGGATTAGCAGGTCCGTTGCCGGTATTTCAAATATAAGTATGTTCTTTTCTTGAAGATCCCGGAGTTTTATCGGTTCGGAAATACCGTAGGTGGCAGCTGGTCATATTTTGGTCATGCAAGGCAGGAAATGCCGTTAAAATCTAGTTGTTGTGATATATGTCATGAATTAACCTCGTTAACAACTAGGCTAGCTTAACTCTGTGCAATTTTGAAAATGACATCAAATCTAACCAGTTATAATCTGACACCGGCTCACCAACATTGTCACGTATAGTTATTGCTTCATACAAACACACGGACAGATTAGATCTTACATGTCAAACAATGTCACGGTATTGAGCAGTATTCTGTGACATACATATTAATCTGTATGTATTATTATCAGTCAGCCTCAGCTAAAATTGACATCTTTCAGCTGTAAATGAGTAATCATTCTCATTCATCATCTAGGTTTATTTGGAAAAGCGCAAACTACACCATAAAAGTCAGACACCGTCACCCTCTCTAAAACTACGTCACTTAACGAATATAATTAAAACTATATTCTTATATCATCATCATCATCAGCCTTTATCCGTCCACTGCTGAACATAGACTTCCAGCATCCAACGCGGACCGGCCACTGCACGGAGACCGTCTTCCCACCTGTATATATTTTTCTATATACACGAACGAACTCGAAAGAACAGAAAAATATATAAATATTCAATGCGAATATGATAATGAGGTGTTTGTGAGATTGTATGTAATTAGTAATCTTTGTAACGAATCATCCTAATTATAACATTATTTCACTAAACTTTATCACTCTAATGGTGAATTTGTAGAATTGGATGAGTGATTTTGTAGATTACCTTCTACGTACAATTTGACAAACACAATAAGTATTTTTTTTTTCAGTCCTCCCGTGACCATGGTTGCTGTAAAGTATCCGAAACGTCGGGCTTGTAAAAATCTTAATAAACCGCGATAAAATCCGTAAAAAAATGTTTTATTATAACACAATAAGTATCTCCAACGTGGTTCAAGTCTTGTCGTGGCGGTGAATCGTATAGTTTTTTTTAATAATACCTATTTATCTGTGTCAATAGAACAGTAAAACTAGTCAATAGCTACTACTTATAAAAAAAAGATTAAAAAAAGTGAAGAAAAAGTCTGTACCTTCTGTAATAATAATACCATGGTTCTAGCCTTGTCGTGGCGGTGGGGCTCAGTAGCCTAAGGTGAACCCAGGACCTTGGGCGAAGCCAATTGAATCGAGGGAGCTACTCTTTGTACCCCTCTTGTAATAAGAGGGTACAAGGGGCGAGGATGAGAACCTCACTCCATTGCACTGTCCCGACGTTGGGAGGGGTTGTTCTATGGTGCGGGACAACCACTCCGTGGAGTCTGCTAGTCACACACACTAGCTGTCGAGCCCTGTTGCTCAACAGATCCGGGGCACCTCACCAAAGTATTAGTGGCACTCGCCGGGTTTTAGTGGGTAGACGTGCGTCCACGTTATCATCTTTCGGGCGCTGCGAGTCCCACGCCTGGGGAGTGCCCGCTCCCCCTTGGGATGCCCGATGCATTTCCCGACGTAAAAAAGTATGTACTAAGTATAACTCCAAAACACGACTAGTCTTTTATCAATGCTCCAAACACTGCTGCTGATTTGCAATCGCTGTGCAACATTTTTTCGTCTTCTATTTCTAGATCTTGCTCGTCTAGTTTGTTCACTTAAGGGTTTCTGATGCAAAAGATGTCTCATCTGAATGGTTTAGTTGCATCAAACTTTTTTGGTACTTTTTTACTTTTATTATTGCTAATGGCTAATGAAAAAATCTTCTATGGTTTAATGGTAATTTCTATTCCGAAATATTTAATATAATATATTAGCCTAGACTTGAGGGCCACCCCACCATGGTTCAGGCCTTGTTGTGGCGGTGGGGCTCAGTAACCTAGGGTGAGCGGTGCACCTTGGGCGAAGCTAATTGGGCCGAGGGGGCTCTTTGTACCCCTCTTATAAGAAGAGGGGACAGAAGAGCAGGGGGCAAGGGGTGAGGATGGGAACCTCACCCCATTGTACTGTCCCGACGTTGTGAGGGGTTGTTCTGTGGTGCGGGGCAACCCCTCTGTGGTGGTGACGTCGGTCGCTTGCGGGACTGACTAGCCGTCGAGGTGCCCTGTTTGTTTTATAGATCCGGAGCACCTCACCAAAGGCGGCATTGGTGGCACTCGCCGGGTTTTAGTGGGTAGAGCTGGGTCCATTTACCAGCTGTCGGGCGCAGCGAGTCCCACATACCCGCGTGGGGAGACCCACTCCCCCGCGGGATGCCTCAGAGCATTTCCCGGCGTTAAAGAAAAAAAAAAAAATGACTTGATGGCCTAGGCAATCGACTTGTTATTAACTCATACAACTTTGCAGTTAAGCCTAAAAGCACAAATACTTACTGATATTGCTCGCATGAATTTGCAGTTTACATGTTTAAAATAATGACCAAATACTTCTTCATATTTGAGCTCGTAACCATCCTATCCAATTTCGAAATAAAAGTACTTTTACAACAATGAAAAAAGACGTATTACAAAAAATTCTTAAAAACAATTACAAAACAATAAAGCAACGAAGAAAGTAGCGAGTACAATATACTATAATAATTTATATTTGTGAGTCGAAATTTTGAAAATTTTGGGGTCAGACATTGTTTGCGATGACCAAATCGTGTGTGTCCCATTTCACACAAGAAGTAAGTTAATACATGTGTTGTACTTAATTTATTTTCCACTTTATTTTGACACCTTTGTAGTTGTGTGTGTTGATGATTTTTTTATGTTAGTTTAATAGGCACACAGGCAGATGAGTTACCTGATGGCCAGTGGTTAATGTCAATGAACGACTTCACCGAGACTCGGTCAGGCAACTCATTCAACCATCACCTATCCTAGGGCGTTAAGTGTTAAGTCTTGGTGTCAGTAAATACACTGCCTCTCCTTCTTTCCGAAACACAGCAAAGCATTTTACTTAAATGACATCCATAACGACGACACGGTACACATTCATCCTTCCCGCTAAAATTATATCTGAAACTTTACATATATTTTTTTCTTTTACGCCGGGAAATTATATATTAATATAATAATAGGTCTTTACCTATGAAATTGCCGTTCTGCAGTACTGGCCTTTTCAAATCAAAAAAATTATGCTTGGCTAAGAATTCTAATTTCAAATTAATTTTATTTTAAAAACATGGAATTCTTTTTCCAAAAGTAGTCATCATCGCATTTCAATCTTTTTCGTATCGAATATGAGTACCTTCGTGGCAGCAACGCGGCACAAGCGGCACGCAACATCAACGACGTTTACGGAGCTAACACTACAAACCAACGCACCGCCTGTTATTGGTTTGCTCGCTTCCATTCTGGAAATTTCGACCTGAAAAATGAAGCTCGCGGTCGTCCGAAGACTTTGGTCGACAATGACGAATTAAAGGCGATTGTGGAAGCTGATGATACACAATCTACGGCTGAATTAGTAGAAGCTTTCGACGTTAGCGTCAAAACAATATTGGTCCATTTGCGTCAAATTGGCAAGGTACAAAAGCTTGACAAATGGGTGCCCCACGAAATCAATGATCGCCAGCGCGAAGTACGCGTCGAGACGTGCCTTGCACTGCTCAACAGACACACAAATGAAGGAATTTTGAACCGTATTGTTACTTGATATGAAAAATGGATTCTGTTTGAAAACCGCAAGCGCTCAGCAAGTTGGTTGGATCCTGGTAAAGCAATTAAACAATGCCCTAAACGAAAACTTACACCTAGAAAAGTTATGGTCACTAATTGGTGGTCTAGCGCCGGTGTGATTCATCACAGCTTCTTACCAAACGGGGTGAGCATTATTGCAGATGTGTACTGTGAAGAACTGAACACAATGATGGAGAAGCTGGCACATCTCCAATCTGCATGGGTCAATCGCTCGTCGCCGCTGCTCCTGTACGACAACGCGCGACCTCATACTTCACAGCAGACGGTCTCCAAGTTGCAAGAACTGGGGTTGGAAGCTCTCCGTCATCCGCCCTACTCACCAGACCTTGCGCCTACAGACTACTTCTTTTTCCCCGAGAGGGAGTACAAAATGCCTTTGAAGAATTTGTTGCCTCCGGTCCAGCTGATTTCTTTAAGAAGGGCATCAATAAACTGCCACTGTATTGGCAAAGATGCATTGATTGCATGGGTGATTACTTCGATTAATACAAATAAAAAATACTGCTGCTGGGGTCCTAAGGGACCGACGTTACCTCCACAGAGGGGCTGTCCCGCACCAAAGAACTACCCCTCCCAACATCGGGACAGTGCAATGGGGCCCGCCCCCCCTGCTTTTTTGTCCCCTCTTCTTATAAGAGTGGTACAAAGAGCAGCCCCCTCGGTTCAATTCGCTTCGCCAAGGTGCTGGGTTCACCTTAGGCTGCTAAGCCCCACCGCCACGTCAAGACCTGAACCATGGTGGGGACCGACATCATACTAGTCAAAGAGTGTACATTCACTTATGACAACGTACAAACGACAGAACTGATAACTATGAAATATTGGTAATTTTCATAGCTCTGCGATTATTTTTTGTTACTTGGTTGTTACATCACATTACACTATTCAACAATCATTTATTACAACAAATTTTCAAAAACCATAACAACCACAACGATAACTTCGATTTTAAATAGGATGCCACCTATTCAAAATCTAAGTTCATGCGGGCGAAGTGTAAGCAACAGTTAGTATTAGATATAATTATAACAAAAACTATATTTCGGATAGTAAGTTAAACTTATCGCAATATTTACCGTATATGCTTAACGGTTTCTGAGAGCGAGGAATTCGACTGCTTAAAATTTTCATTACTTTATCTTTGAGGTGTGGTGTGATGGTATACACTATAGACATAGAGGAATACCACTTTTATTGCGGGCCTTTAATACCTTCGAAGTTCGTAGTGTGTAATGAATATTTGTATTGTAACCTTGGAGTATACTATTATATTAAAATAAATTTCCAACATCAACACTTTTAGTACCAGTAACATAATTTTTAAACTTTTTACATAAACTACTTAAATTATTTCTTAAGAACCTTCATGTGACATGTGCTAACGACTTATTTATTATTTTGATAGTAAATACATATTTACAATAATAATAATAATTATATATAATACAAATAAATCTACAGCGAGTACAAACATATTTTACGATCCACTTATAAGAGAACAATAATAAACACCTTTCCTAAGGCTTAAAAACGCACAACCACAGATCATAAAACTACAACCTGTTTGTCTGATCTGTACTCACAACAATATAAAAGTACAGATTTTTTGTCAAGAAAATGCCAATCTTTTTTGAAAGAAACTTTAAAAAAGTAAACTATTTTCATGCTCATTAACTACAGATGGTGGCAAAAAGTACAGGTTCCACACAGGTCCAAATATTAAAAAGGTTGGGAAGCTAATGGCGGCCGTTATGTTACGGTGTTACGGTAACCATAGAATTCTTGAGCGTTTCGGCTTTAGATGACGCCATCTTTGTGTTCATAATTTAAATTTCTAACCAAACACGTTTCCGTTACATATTAATTTAGAAGGGCTATTTTTATAATGTATGTATTTGTTAATAATAATCAACTGTAGGATAAAAACTCTATAAAAAGTTTAATAAAAAAAAAATTGGGAATTGCACCTTTAAGATCGGAGATCTATGATTTCTATTACTTATATTAAAGCATTGCTGCCCTTGCCGCAAGACCAAGAGTTACTCAAGTCTTTGAGATGGAAAGTGCAAAATATGAAAACAATACTAATTTTGGTTGCGTTTAAAGAAGCGCGTCTCAAGAGTTACTCAAGTCTTTGAGATGGAAAGTGCAAAATATGAAAACAATACTAATTTTGGTTGCGTTTAAAGAAGCGCGTCTAATCAAAAGTTATCTAACGGTCTTTAAATTTAAAACTTTATATATTTTTGGGAGTCTAACTTCGTAAACGAGATCCACATATATTTTCTGTTATAAAGATATGCAAAACGGTATACTAACCATATCACTGCTACTACAGCCTTACTGAAGACTGAGTATATACAAGAAAATACAGAAGATCCTGTCCTTACTCTACGTCACGGACAGGAAAACCATAACCAGTTATAATTGGCATTACGCTTCAATAATGTTCAGTGAGTGGCCAGACTGTCTCCTATATAATTCATCACCAAGTATAACCGTAACCATCTAGACCGGACCGTAACACATAACCGTTGGCTTATAAGTCATGAATTATACATAATTATATCCATACTAATATTATAAAGAAACGTTTGTGACCTTAATATAGGGAAATTTGCGATACCACTCAATTAATATTTTTAACAGTAAAAGCTACGTTATCTCATGATGATAATGATATAGGCTAAAATAATTGATCAGGCTGGATACGGCTGGAAAACTAAGTTAACGCGGGCGGGAACTGATCCCGCAAGGGAGGGGGTACTCGCCAGAACTGTGGGACTCGCTGCGCCCGAAAGATAGTAAGCTCTATAAACCACTAAAACCCGGCGAGTGCCACCAATGCCGCCTTTGGTGAGGTGCCCCGGATCTGTTGAACAACGAGGCACCTCGACGGCTAGTCAGTCCCCCCAAGGAACCGATCTCCATAGAGGAGTTGTCCTGCACCACAGAACGTCCCCTCCCAACGTCGGGACAGTGCAATGGGGTGAGGCTCCCATCCTCTCCCCTTGTCCCCCCTGCCCTTTTGTCCACTGTTCTTATAAGAGGGGTACAAAGAGCAGCTTCCTCGGTTTCAATTGGCTTCGCCCAAAGTTCACCATAGGCTACTGAGCCCCACCGCCACGACAAGGCTTGAACCATGGTGGGGTGCAGGAAACACCTAGTTTAATAATATGTATTTAAAATACATTTGTTATTTGTATTTATATTGATTTGCGTGTATAGTTTTATGGTCGTATTTTATGTGTTCGATTTGAAAAGTGAAAATTGTTGCGGAAAACTGTAAACTAGCAAGCCATTAAGAAATATTCATTTGTAAATGCGTGGTTTATGGTAACATAATATATTATATGACATTTATTACTATATTAATTAGTAGGCTAAAGAATAAAACAACTGACTATAACATTCGTCTCGAAATATAAGTTTTTTGATAGAATCACTTATATTCTATCAACCTACATCATATCAATTGACGTATTTATATGTAACTAGAAAATGGGAAATGTTTAAAATGATTTTACAAACTTATGGCATGGCTTGTTTATGGCAAGAAAGTTATGCTAATATTATTACTTTATTTCTAAATTTATAGATAACGAATTGAAAGTTTAGAAAGAATGGCATTGCATATGATTTAAGGCCACTTTGAATTGAAATGTCACGAGTTCGAATCCAACAAGTTCGAGAATTATGTATGTAACGTTAATATAGAGTTCAAATATTGGTAACAGTTTTCAAATTCAATCGTACCTCTGCATCTTATTATATCTTCATCAAATGTAATTCAAAAAGAATAAAACGAAATATGTTTTTCTATAATTATACTATTTTTTGCACACCCATGACCAAAGAGTTTAAATGGCCAACACACTACATAAATGTACACGTGTTAAAAATAAATAGCATGGCAACACTGGAATCTTAAACGATGCAAAGGGCAAAAGGTTTGGATCCAGCTCTTAATAAGTTTTAAAAAACGTGGTAAAGGACTTGTATTCAAACACTAAATTTAAAAAACGCGTCCGATAACAATCACCAATTCCATCACGCATTGGAAAGTTGAAAGGCGGATCACAGCTTAGCATAAGCGAGAGCAATATAACCTTAATTCGTCGAGGAAAGCGCCTGCGCATTTCAAGCCATTACTGAATTCACAACACGACTGACCGCGAATTATATTAAATATTTTGTTGCAAGAGAGTATAAATTACGCTTTGCAGACAATTAAATTGTGAGAAAACAAAAAAATTATCATAATCATTTTCGTAAAAATCTCTAAAATCTAGAAATTTATAAACCATAGACAGTACAATATTACGCAAAGAATAAGCTCGTTGGAGTGGAAGTGGGCTGGTGACGGTGGCCTGAGTGTGTACTCAGGATAACGGATGGCCGATGGGCCCATAAGGTTCAAGGGTGGAGGCCACGTTTAGGTAGACGACCATTGACCAGGTGGAAAGATGATCCCCACCATGGTTCAGGCCTTGACGTGGCGGTGGGGCTCTGTAGCCTGGCAAGGTGCTAGGGTGAGCCTAGCACCTTGGGCGAAGCGAATTGAGCCGAGGGGGCTCTTTATGTACCCCGCTTATAAGAAGAGGGGACAAAAGAGCAGGGGGACAAGGGGCAATGATGGGAACCTCATCCCATTGTACTGTCCGGACGTTGGGAGGGATTGTTCTGTGGTGCAGGACAACCCCTCTGTGGAGGTGGCGTCGGTCCCGCCTGGGGAGACCCACTTCCTAGCGGGATGCCTCAGAGCATTTCCCGACGTAAAAGAAAATAAAACGGTGGAAAGATGATCTCCGTGCAGTAACCGTTCCGTATTGGACGCGAGTGACAAGGGATCGGTCGTCTTGGCGTTCATTGAAAGAAGACTGTTTTCAGCAGTGGACAGATAGAGGCTGATGATAATGATGGCGGTGAAACAGCACGTCAATAAAAAAATATTTCCATAATTATTGATTTTATTAATATTATCTATAGTTTATACGACATAAGTCATAAACAATGATAAGTTTTCTCTAGTGTATTTTTCGAGATATTTAAAATATTACGTTATATTAATTAAAGGCGCGGCTCTACCGCGGCGCACGCACAGGCTGTGCATGTGTGTTAAAATGCTAATTGCAAGATAATGTAAACATCTTCTTCTAGAATCTAGAATACTTTTAGGTTATTAGACAGAATAAATGGGGTTTTCAGATCTAATTCTCTATTAAAATAACCAAAGACTAAATTCAGCAGATAGAGTACTCGTAGTTACTACAATATTACAATTATTGTAATGAGAAATACAGTAAATATTTTATTACGTTCGGTGACATAACCGATATTTATTTACACGTGTATTACTCACTCGCCCTTGATAATACAATTCGATTCCGTCTATTGTACAATAAAACATTGTCTTATGTTAATATTTTATAAAAGTAAACAAACCATCGTGATAGTAAACGGTGAGTCACTGGCGCCAGTTTGACTTACGTGCAAGTCAAAGTCAACATGGGATGTTAGCAAATATTGCGATAGTCTTAAATTAATTCGAAATATGTGTGACTATAGGCGGCGATGGTCTAGTTTCATTTCGACGATGGGAGAAGTTTCCAGATTAGCGTAACCTTACAGTGGAAAAAATATGCTAAGCTAATGAGAGTTAGCTCAGCATATTTTTTCCACTGTATAGACAATTGAAGATTGATATGATTGACTGATGAACATAGGCCTCCTCAATGAACGCCAAGACGGCTGATCTCTTGCATCCAACAAGGACCGTGTCTTCCCGAATTTGACCGAATCTTGTAAATGGACGACTAACACTTCGTCTACCTTCGGTGTATAAAAATAGAAAATAGAAAATAGTAGGTATAAGTACACATAAAATAAATATACACATAAAATAACCTAATAGGTATATTAAAAATGTTTTATTGTAATGAGAATGGCTCGAAGAAGCATGGTGTTGTAGTAAAGTAACATGTTCCTACACGCAGGGGACTACCAGGGCCGTCTTTCCAATGGGGCACTCTGGGCATGTGGCCAGGGCCCCGCGATCCACGGGGCCCCTTTATTACTATCAGAATATAATCATATTCTGATAGTAATAATGGGGCCCCGTATTATTTTAGTAGCAGTTTTATTTTAGTCCAAAAATCGGGCTCACAGATCTCACAATTGTTGTTTTCGCCAGGGGCCCCATTGTCTAGTGCCCAGGGCACTACAGGTTAAAGAGGGCATAGGGGCAATGAAATTGTTATATTAAATGAGATATGGGATCGTGAAGCTTATAGAAAAAAGGACGTCCGAACATCTACACATTAAATTAGCCTAATTTGAACACAGTAGTTAAAAGACAACTTTTGTAGTTATATTTTTTAAGATAATAATATAATATACATTTCTATATCTACAATAAGTATAGGTAATCTATTTAAAAAAAAATTAACATGATTTAGAAGGGATTGGATAGTTTTTGTTTTTCACATTTTTCCTGCATACCTATCTACTTCTGCGGTACCCAAATTTAAAGTCTTTAGTTTCTCGGGACTTTAGTTTCATTAAAATCAATCGTAAAATTCCACCCGGACCGACAAATTCCACAGCAAAATGATAAAAACATTGAAAACATTAAAGTTTTTTTAACTAAAGCTTCATGAAAATCTCGCCATAACCACTACTTACCGACTACAATAAAAAATAAAACGCTATTTGGTTCGACCGCATTAGTCATTTTTACGGTACATTGCATTTAGTTTTTGCTCTTTTAATATTCGTCAATTGCCACTTGAAATTACCAATTCCAATGCATTATTGATTTTAACATAATTATTCATATATTGCATTGAAAACAAAAAAAATATTAGTAGTTTTGTATTGTTTGCTGTAGTGTAAACCTATAGACTATAGATTAAGGGTTACGAAACTTAAAAAAACTTTAAAAACATGTCAGTTTAAAAGGACAGACTTACACGAAACGAATTTGATCTCACTGAGGAATTTGAATTAGGGATATTTTTAATTAAACTGCTTTTGCATTTTTTCGTGGTTTAGTATAAACTATAAACGTTTCATGCATGCATTTTCGGATGCAAAGTACCTACTAACGCAACAATAGGATGTAAGTAGACGGTAATCATGGGACTTAGACAAATTTATGTAAATTAATGCAACTTTAATGAAATAATCTTTGAACCAGATACGTGATGTAGTAACGTTACATCTGCATTCCTTATAACGGGCGAGCATAAAAACTTGCACGCCTTGTTGTTATAGTACACCTAACACCACGCTTTTCTGTTGACCTAGTACCTACTTACTAGCCTAGTAGATGCAGTCCCTTCTTCTAGTGGGTAGTCCTTCTTCTTCTTCATCAAAAAAATAAGTACTTAATAAAATAATTAATGATGAATATCATACATACAAATACTTTTTAAAACCTTTGTGTCACAAAAAATTGACAAATCCAAAATTACACGCCTCAATCTTATTTTTAACCGACTTCAACAAAAAGGAGGAGGTTCTCAACTCGGCCGGTTTTTTTTTATGTATGTACACCGATTTCTCCGTCAATTGTGGACCGATTTTCAAAATTCTTTTTTTGTTTGAAAGGGTATACTTGCCAAATGGTCCCATGTTAAGGAAACCAGGATCTGATGATGGCATCTCAGAGAAATCGAGGGAAACTTTCGAAAATCGTAGGAACGACTAGTGCGTTTAATTTTTTTTTATAAGCATTTTAAAGCACTACAATTGAAGGTCTAGAGTCGATCTGATGCTGGAGCTGGAAGACAGTCGAGGGAACTCCTCGACGATTTACTTCAGTAACCTTGTGTTTGGGCTTGATTAATTTGTATTGATGAGAACTTTGAACCTAGATGGGTTGTAACTGTGATTGGGGGTCTGATGATGAAGACGAAGCTCAGTTAAGGGAACTCCTAAATAGTTTAAAGTAGGTACCTACCTTGTGATTGGACTTAATTAATTTATACTGATGAGAACTTTGCACCCTTATGGGTGATACGTGCCATTACAGGTCTGATGATGGAGACCATAGACAGTCGAGGGAACTCCTCGACGATTTACAGCCTTTGTTGGGCTAACTTCATACGGTTAAATATGCCAAAATGTCTATATCTGTATGTCTTTCTTTAATGAATTACTAAAAATTAAGAAATAAAAATTTTTAAACAAAAATTATAACCGACTTCAAAAAATAAAATAACTAAAAAGTATTAAAATAACCGCGTTTCTTTAATTTTTGTGTCTACAACTAATAATCATCTTATACCTCTACTAATGTACAATTTTTGCGTGTACCACGTCATTATTGTTACTTTTGGAGTCGGTGTCAGTCAAGGTACTAGGTACCTTACAGCAACAAATACGACACCGGTGACGGACGACGGTGACGTATTTGTTGCTGTACCTATTTAACTTAGCTGACACCGACTCCAAAAGTAACAATAATGACGTGGTACACGCAAAAATTGTACATTAGTAGAGGTACATGATGATTATTAGTTGTAGACACAAAAATTAAAGAAACGCGGTTATTTTAATACTTTTTAGTTATTTTATTTTTTGAAGTCGGTTATAATTTTTGTTTAAAAAAATTTATACACAATAAAATTAATTATTTGTAAAAGACTGTCAGTTGCTTCGCAACGAATAAACAGTCTGATATAAATGCACATTTGTTAGTCGTATCTTAGATCTTATAAATAGGTAATAATAATAATTAAACAACTGTGAATTGAACGCTCATATTAATTGTGATGTGATTAAAAAAAATATTCCAGTACGATAAGTTTTTCATTTATTTTTCCTGCCATATACACACAAACACGGACGTCCAAAATATTATTTTTATTGTTATTATTTACTTTGTTAAACAAATTAATCGCTATTGAAATATATCTCATGTGCCGGACAGACTTGGTAAGTGCACTCATATTGGGAATAAATAACAAGAAAATAATTTCAGTTTCGAGAAAACTGCTTTTTATTACATGTAGACAGTTCTCAACGCTTCGCCTTTATGGCGTGCAATTATTAAAATGCTAAATTCTTCTATCAAAATACCATTTTAATTAACGGTATAATGTGTCATTTCGAATGCATTATTCAGGAAATACTTTTTATATAACAAGAACAAAACTTTAATAAAATTACAATATATTAGAATATATTTAAATAAAATGACAAAAACTGAGATATTTTTACCTAAAACTATAGTTTATGGTCGATTTAGATTAAATCTATTTGACGATTTATTCGTTTCGTATATCTAACCCAAAAAGGTCGAAAAAGCGGTTAAACGACGATACAAATTATCGATACCATTAACGAACATCGATGAATCGATTTAGTGAGGCGAAAACCGATTATAATTATAATCTGGGAACCGAATTATGTAGGTCGGTATGAACCGTTATTAAAACTGTTTACATACGGGTAGCAAGCTGATAAAAAATAGTCAATATCTGCAACTAATTTATAAATAATGGATAGTATTAAGCAGCAACTACACCACGTAACGTTCACAAGTTTTTATAAACTTACCACGGGGCTACCGTTTATAAAAACTTGTGTTGTGGCTGGTAGGTAATAGGTATCCACAATACAATAGGAAATAAAATAAAAATAAATTCAACCCGTCGCGGGTTTGAATCCAGTCAAGTGTCGCGTGAAAGGTCTCGTAACCTGACCACTCGACCAGCCAGCAGTCATTACCACTAGAATATAATTTGCTTTGTTTTGCACGCTCATTTACATGAGTACCACCTACCAATTACCATAGTTTGTAAGAGGTAGTGCCATGCTGCTCACAACCGACGCCAGGACGTCTGTGGTCGCAGACTGCACGGTTGGCGGGGGGCAACCCCAAACTTTTATAAACCAAAAGTGAGCCAAATGGGCTCACACTAATCCGATGTAGCATTAGGGCCTCCCCACCATGGTTCAGGCCTTGACGTGGCGGTGGGGCTCAGTAGCCTAGGGTGAGCCCAGCACCTTGGGCGAAGCTAATTGAGCCGAGGGGGCTCTTTGTGCCCCTCTTATAAGAATAGGGGACAAAAGAGCAGGGGGCAAGGGGTGAGAATGGAAACCTCACCCCATTGTACTGTCCCGACGTTGGGAGAGTTGGTTCTGTGGTGCGGGACAACCCCTCTGTGGAGGTGGCGTCGGTCCCTTGCGGGACTGACTATCCGTCGAGATGCCCTGTTAGCTTAAGAGATCCGGGGCACCTCACCAAGGCGGCATTGGTGGCACTCGCCGGGTTTTAGTGGGTAGAGCTGTGTTCATTTCCTATCTTTCGGGCGCGGCGAGTCCCACATACCCGCCTGGAGAGACCCACTCCCCAGCCGGATGCCTCAGAGCATTTCCCGGCGTTAAAAAAAAAAAAGCATTAGGGCCTTCAGGCCGTTAGCATAGATCCATCCGAAAAAAAAAGCCATGCTGCTTTGCATCCAAATTGGGCCGGCATGACCGGGCGCGCTGACATAACTGACTATCGCGGTTTGTGAGTTTCCGGTGGCCCCTTGGGGTTGAGGGGGGCGATAGGGAAAAAGAGGGCAACGCAGGTGCATAATCTCTGGTTGTGCAGATGTGTATAGGCCTCGATTGTCGCCAAAAGGCTTCGACTGCTCGTTTGTCTTGCTATGCTATAAAAAAGTCTGACTTATTTCTCCCTTCTGAGTTAATTGGTAAATACAAAAGTATCATCTCCCGTTTCGGAGCTGGCGCCACGTAAGAACTAGCCAACTGAAAATATCTTCAGGAGGGGATTCACATAGGCTGAAATACGGAGTTTACTGACTCCATTGAATGGAACTAGTAATTTTAGAGTAGCTTTATCGTTTTTTTTTTTAAATTATAGGTATACAACTATTGGCGAACGGGTAGACGAGCCACGTGATGGTAAGTGGTCAACGTCGCCCATGAACATATACGAGTTAACTTGAAACTAACCCAGACAACTCATTTATGTGTTACCTTTCCTGAGACATAAGTCTCTGTGCCAGTAATTACACTGCCTGTTGTCCTTCTCTCCGAAACACAGCAAAGCTGTTTCACGGGGGAATCAAGAAAGATGGTGGTACCCAGCTGGGAGCGCGGCGCAGCGCAACCCGTGTGTAACAGATTTTTTTTTCCTCAATGTTAAAAAATTACATAATATTATTGCATACAATGTATTATGAATTATGATTAACGGTTATAATTAATTGCTGTAACGAAATATTTATTATCTTGATAATTATAGCACGATTTTGTCTTCATCAATGATTTATGCTTGTTCATATTACAAAAAAAAAGGTTAATTTGTATATGCAGGTAGATTTCCTAAATATTTTTATTATTGGAGGCTACATCACATAAATGTGGCATCGTCATTATTACCGGGTATGTCCGTCATATGCATTTCCCCTCTTTTTAGGTACAATTTTAAATACATAATATTTAAAATTTATGTAGCATGCGTGATAGTTGATTGATTGTTTATAGAGAAAAGAAAAAAAAATACTCAATAATTTAGAACAATATTTGTTAATATAATAGAAGTGTACAGAAAAATGTGATGAGTTTGTTTTTTGACGTAATGTTTTAAAATTGACGTACTTTTACACGATAGCAGTAACCTACCTAGTAATAATATTTTTAGTACAATATTGAAAAAAAGAATGTTTGAAATACTGCCTTTTTTTTTTTTTTTTTTTTTTTCAGGGAAATCCTTATGGATGGGATGCAGCCAGGATCTTCGGGTAGATCCTGACCCAATGTGGGACTCGCACCTGGGAGTGCCCACCCTAACTAAAACCACTGCGAGCGCCTGCAGCCGCTTTTTGAGGGTCCCGGATATGCAGGCAACAGACAGGATCACCTCAGCGACAGGCTAGCCCCGGCGAAGGCCAGACTACTCCTCGTAAGGGGGGACTACCCGGCCGCTACTAAGCAGTCCCCGCGACGTCGTATCATACTAGGCCCAGGTTCCCATCCTGAGCCCGACACGAACACAGACGCGTTACTGGAGGCGCATTAAGTAGCGCCTCCTACGCACCCCCGTTCGTCGTCTGCGGGGGGAGGCCTTGTCGGCGGCCTCCTCTCTCACCCGCTCGTCGGCCTCCTTCTGGGACATTACTGCCTCGCAGAAGGAGACCATCGCCGTCCAGGACTCGTCGTCACCGAGCATCGCAGTGATGACGCTCGGCAGAGATAAGTCCTCTCCGATGACTGATGTCAGACCGTGACGCAGCGCCGCCCATCTCGGGCACACCTCGAGTGTGTGCTGGGCTGAGTCCACCGCCGCGCCACAATCGTGACACACTTGAAATACTGCCATATGTCTTTCATTAAATTTTCCTTTCGAATGATTTTCGATACAATTAATAGTATAACAACCTGACAATAATGACAAATGCTAGGTTTGACCTAAATGTCAAGGTCCTCGATAGGAAATTCCTTAAGTACGCTTTATTGATCAAATAACAGTTTGTTCTGAATTCGAGTGTCGACAATGATCTATGGATCGCAGATAATGTAAGACAATGGTGCTCGTTCCGTTTGGGTGCCACTCTTGCGCATGTGCCTATGAACCATGCACTTGCGACATATGCATGCTCATGCATTATAAAACTTTATACTTTCCTATTTGATTTTAATTACTTACTTAGGAGAGCTAATAAGCGGTCGAAGCCTTATCCCTATCCCCCCAATGGGCCACCGGTAATTCACAAACCACACGAATCGTGACAGCGTAGCTGTCACTTTACGCCGGTATTATGTGAGCGAGAGATACCACCCCGGTCATCCCGGCCCAATTCGGCTGTAAAGCAGCATGGGACTACCTCTTACGACATGGCACTACCTCCTAAAACATGGCAATACCTCTTATAAAATTACTCGCGTTAGCGTATTTATGTGCATTTGATTAATATTGGTGTCATCAATAAGAAAAGCAATTGTCAACAAACTGCCTCTTTAAATATGCTACGGGTGTTTGGTAGCGCCCAATTGCTGATAAAATCAGCAATTTTATTTAACGTTTCACGACTCACTATTTTGGAGTCGAATAAAACCTTACAATTGTTCACAGAATAAGACTATTAAGGAGAAGATAATTTAAATGCCTTGTCAAACTAAGCGTCTAACTAACTAAAACTAATCCAAAGCTATTTTCACCAGTCTAATGGATGAGATTCTCCACAGTTCACATCTTTCACATGTGAATATAAACAATATAAACAATCGACGTTCGAGTTTTTATATAACGTGAGCTATAATATAATTGACTGAATGTGGGCTATTGTTATAGTCAATCTACTAGCTATCTCAACGAACAAAACAATAGATTATTTGTCAAATGCCGTTTTGTAATTTGTTCATAACACCACTCATAACTGTTACACAACCTATAGATCGATTTATTTTTTATGCTACGATAGGCTAACTGGCCGACGAGACTATAAGTGGTCAGCGTCGCCCACGTGCCGCGAACATAAACGATTACCTGGAACCAGCCCAGACATGAGGCAAGTGTATCTGATTGGATGTATCTGCTCTAGAGAGCAACAATACAAGAGTATTGTTTGGTAAGGCGGATTCCTTATTTTAATTCAATCTCTTTGTCACCATCAGGTATTATAATACTGCCCCACCACGGTTCAAGCCTTGTCGTGGCGGTGGGGCTCAGTAGCCTAGGATGAGCCCAGCACCTTGGGCGAAGGGAATTGAGCCTATTATATAAAATAAGGAGATTATTCTGAGAGTGATAATTATTATCTAAATAAATCATTATCATACAAGATAAGATTAGTCAAAATTATAGTGAGTATCGAGTAATGCCGCACGTAACTTTTTCGTCTAAGTTAATATCTATACCAAGATTGATGGATTCGTTTTACCAGGTATTAACATTCTCGGCTATTGTTAGACGAAAATAATTAAGAGTGTGAGATTTGAAACGAGTTCAATACTATTAGACGGACGTTAGTCGTGGGAAGGTGAATGAGTGAAATACGTACAAACTACAACGGGACACGGACGACCGTTACCGAAGGTAATGAGGACAATCGAAGGGGTATCATTGGACTAATTAAAAATATTTTTCTTTCAAGTTTGTTGGATAGGCAAACTGGCAGACGTGCCACCTGATGGTAAGTGGTCGACGTGGCCCATGAACATAAACTAGTTTGTCTGGAAATAGCCCAGACAACTCATTATGAGACATAAGATATTAAGTCTCGGTGCCAGTGATTACACTGCCTGTCCTGACCTTCTTTCTGAAACATAACAAAGCTGTTTGACGGGAGAAACAAGCAGGATGGTGGTAACCAATACCCATGCAGCCGGGAGCGCGGCGCAGTGCTTCCCTCCCACTGGTAAACCGAATATGACTCGCGCACCAAGGGTTCCGAAAAACGAGATATTTTATGTAATATAATAATTAATAACAAAACGGTTTTCAGGTTTCCTTTACTTATGTAGTGAGTCCAAGCTTCTTATGAAATTTCACGATTTTAAGTCAATGGTTTAAAACCCCGTAGGTTTTGGGTTTGGTCGGTCTGTTAGACCGATAGACGAACGGAAAACGGAGTAATCCTATGAGGGTGGCGTTTTATCATTTTGAAGAACTGAAACCAAAAACGAAAAATATATGAACTCTGTGGCTCAATGGTTAGCGCGTTGGCGCTGAAGACGGAGGTAGCGGGTTCGAATCCCGCCAGGGAACAAAAAGTTTTCTGTGTTCCTGGGTCATGGATGTGTATTAAATATGTGTATTATATAATAAAAATCTTAAATATATGTATAGTATAATATATTTCCGTTGTCTGGTACGCGTAACACAAGTTCTTCGAGAACTTACTACGGACCAGATTGACGTGGTGTAAAAGCGTCCATAGATATGGTTATTATTATATTTATATAATACTAGAAATCAATACGAAGCGCCACAATACGAGGGGCAACAGAAATATCCCATAATTGGTGTAATTGCCCAATGGAGCGGGAAACATGTTCCGACCGGCGCGACGCGACGGCGCGCATTGTGGGGGTTTGAACAGGTGTGTACGTGGGTACTTCCTATATTATGTATGGTGATCCGAGGTATGCGTAAAATGTAAATCAAGCTATTTAAAGTTCCCCGTTTAAAAAAAATCATTGTCACGGGACGCCAGGATTAACTATGAATATTGTTTGACATAAATATTCGTAATACATGGTAATAAAAATGTATTAAAATTATTATAAATAGAATTCATCCATTCAATCATACATCCATCAATTCAATAAAAAATCTACAACGAAAGAGTGTTTTAAACTATCTAAATCTATACTAATATTATAAAGCTGAAGAATTTGTTTGTTTGTTTGAACGCGCTAATCTCAGGAACTACTGGTCCGATTTGAAAAATTCTTTCAGTGTTAGATAGCTTATTTATCGAGGAAGGCTTTAGGCTATATAACATCACGCTGTGACTTATAGAAGTTGAGTAACGCGGGCGAAGCTGCAGGCAACAGCTAGTTTAGTATACGCGCGCACAAGCGCAGTGGATATCACGACATGACATGACATGCATTTGCAGTCACGGCATTCGTGTTGATGTTACTGCCAAGGCACGCCAATAGATATTTTAATGACAGAACAATATTTTAAAATATTGCCTCCAACGATCTTTAATTTGACAATGAAATGCGAAAATGTTTTTTCTTATTTTACTATTAATTCCAGAGTTTTCAGTTTTATTATATTAAGTATAGATGGCGATTACTTTCAAATGTCATCATAACACGTTTGCTGTTATGTAAGATACATATACCATTTGTTTATACAAGTTATGTCCATTACAGACCTCTAGATAATAAATCTGCGAACAATGCGTTACGCAAGGCTCTACTGGACAAGAGCCTTCACGGTTATCGGTCGTTTGTAGGACGACGGTAGGTCACACTCAATGAGACAAATAAGTATTTTGTCAGTATTTAATCTGACTATGTACTTACACTATTAAGATAAGATAAGACTACATTCGGAATCCAAAATTTGAATGACCGTTAGGAGACGCTAAGTCACACTCAATGAGACGAACACGTACATATACATGTACTTTTACTATAAATTTATATCTAGTTGCTCCTTAAAAAGTTACTAATCCAAAAATCTGAAATTTATTGAGGACTAACTGTTGCCCGCAGCTTCGCTTGCGTTAACTTAGATTTATAGCCGTACGCGGTTTGATGATGATTATTTTTATAGCCTAAGTTACTCCTTTTAAAATCAGGTATCTGCCAGTGAAAGTCCCATCAAAATTGGCCCAACTGTTTCAGAGATAAGCCGGAACAAATAGACAGACAGACGGACAAAAATGGTAAAAAAAAATATTTTTGTAAGTATAATATGTACTGTGTATTATACACTTATTATTTTAATATTACAAATAGACACTCCAATTTTATTTATCTGTTTAGATATTTTACGAACGAAGTTATATGTAATTAACTCATAGATATATATTTTATAAGCTCTAATAAAAACTAATGAAGAAAGCACCGTTCTAATTTAATAATATCACACACGTTCAAGAAGAGGGAGAGAGTGATTGAGACCGATTGAATGAGAGTGAGAAAGGGCGAACGTAGCATGAAGCTGGAAGAACATAGCCATGGAGTGAGAGTAGGGGGTAAGCGAGTGAGAATGATCGAGAGAGAGTCTCATAGAGCGAACGTCGCTTCGCAAGTCTCGGAAATTTAAAGCTTTAGATTAGTATAAATATAAACGAGATTTAAAATTAGTTTGCTAAATAAGTTTCACTTCTGACATGTGTACTTTATACGCACATACTTTTTTTCTTTCTGTATTAATTAATAAATAACAAAAAACTGGTTACAATAACATCAATATAGTTTAAATCCGAACTCGTACTACATAAAAGCGTGAAATAGTAATACATAGTACCTTGATAGCTTCGTTAGCAGTAAAAATCGATAAGAAAAGTATAAAGCAATATTAGCGCAATATTTCAAAGAGTTATGAATGCTTAAATAAAATTCCTTCGTATTTATTCCATATTATATAATGTTTAATGTTACTGAGAAATATATACTTGTATGCTCCATTATACGGACACTCATCCTGCGTATTTCTTTCCTAAAAAAATTGCTGTTACTCGGAAAGAAACTTAGAACGTTTAAGATTAACGAGGGTCGCAAGAAATGCGCCGAGATTGCTAGTTCTGACAAATTACCCCACCAAAGTGGCCCTAATGCTAAGAGGTCGTGCCATGCTGCTTTGCTCCCGAATTGGGCAGGCACGACCGCGGTTGTACCCGTCGCTCACATAATACCGGCGTAAAGTGACAGCTATCCTGTCGCGTTTCGTGCGGTTTGTGAGGACGTGTATGGGCGTCGATACTTGCTTAAAGGCTTCGACTGTTCGCCTATGCTATAAAAATACTGGATAACTGATAATTTATTAAACAACGCTGTGGGTATTGGGTACATTGAGGCGTAGATAGTCTTCTTACGAAACTATTTCAATTGTGTCGCATCGTAACAAAACTGACCTATATAACTCTTGATTTCTAATCGATTATACGATTGAAAATTGATTTCTCTAATTATGGATTGCCTCCTATCTATCCACAACTCCGACGAAAAAGTTTTAGTATTTTTCAAATGCATGAACTTCCATAACCTAAACTATAAAATTAAACCGTCACCTCACTTGCAATTACTAAAATGTTTTTTTTGTACTGTATGGCTAAATTCCTGAGACATTTTAAACATTTACTTTTAAAGATGTCATTGGAGCTTTATGTTTTTATATATTTATTTTTATATAATTATTGTATAATTATTTTTATAGCCTAAGTTACTCTTTTTAATATCAGCTATCTGTCAGTGAAAGTAAAAATCGGTCCAGCCATTTCAGAGACTATCCGGAACAAACAGACAGACAGGCAAAAATTGTAATAAATGCTATTTTGGTATAAGTACCGTGTGTTCATCGATATACATTTAATAAAAAACGGTTATTTTAATATTACAAACAAAAACTCCAATTTTATTTATCAGTATAGATAAAAAACGATAAATTGGAATAAAACTTATGCAAGTCAATCAATCAATGCAATCTTGTCCTACCCCGATTTATTTGGGGAGGGAAATTGGAAAATATTTATTTTCCCGAATTCTTCTGATTGCATTCGTTGCAAAACAATTTTATACGCACCCTAAGGGCTCCCGGAGATCGTATCATAGTCAATTGGTTGTTACCGCTGTCAAACCGGCTACGGGTGCAAGTGGTGGGCCTAACCCAAAAAAGTATCATTGTTGGTATATTCAAAATGGGATCAATCACATTTACACAGCTGACTGGTTGTGCACGTGTTGACTCACATGGACGGACGAACAACGGAATTGATAAAAAATGAAATAATAAACAATGATATATTAAATTGTACAGCTCACGCGATAATCCCGTTTACTCGGTAGTCGGTACAAGAATCTGCGCTGTGCAACAAACTAGCCTGCATCCATCGAGTATTAATTGAGACTTATTGGATTACTATGGAGATAGGTACAGCTTGGCAAAAAAGAGTATGGAAAAAATGAGGGCGCCACTTTCACTTAGGTCTCTTCATAATAAGGAAAATCAGTAAGATAATTTAATCAAAGCGTTAAAAATAAATGTGAAACACTAAGCTTTACTCAAAATCTAGTATTTGTCGGTTAAGTATTCTCAACATCATAGGTTTCCATTTAGTAAAATATTTAGTTCCACCTGTCACCACGTCATACTCTTTTTTGCCAAGCTGTACCTGCAACAGTGTTTGACATTGCAAGGAAATACTATAATTTACTATTGAAACTAATATAGAAGGGATTTTTACCATGTTTGTTTACTCCTGAATGTATTGCCTTTTTTTTCTTTTACGACGGTAAATGCTGAGGCATCCTGGGGGGAGTGGGTCTCCCCAGACGGGTCTGTAGGACTCGCTGCGCCCGATAGGTGGTAAGGTGGACGGACGCAGCTCTACCCACTACTAAAACCCGGAAAGTGTCACCAATGCTGCCTTTGGTGAGGTGCCCCGGATCTATTGAGCAAACAGGGCACCTCGACGGCTAGTCAGTCCCGCAAGGAACCGACGCCACCTCCACAGAAGGGTTGTCCAGCACCACAGAACAACCCCTCCCAACGTTGGGACAGTAGGTATAATGGGGTGAGGTTCCCATCCTCGCCCCTTGGCCCCCTGCTCTTTTGTCCCCTCTTGTTATAAGAGGGTTACAAAGAGCAGCTCCCTCGGCTCAATTTGCTTGGCCCAAGGTGCTGAGTTCGCCTTAGGCTACTGAGCCACGATAAGGCTTTAACCATGGTGAGGATAATATGTATAGAAATACATAAGCCCTGTGTGGTGTCGCTAATGCATCTTTTTGACGTTAACACATAGTATCGTCCATACAGAAATTAGTTCCGCAATATGGCGAGGGTTTCTATTTTTCTGGTCGGGCTATATATTATACCTATAAATTTAGACGGTGTAATTGTGAAAAAACTGTGTGGCATTTATAAAATAAATAAGTTGATATATAAATATTATATTTTTCAATATTAGGTATACTTATACGATGTAAGGATCTTCAGAATTTGTACGGGTATTGTCACACGAGCTGGTGTTCGCGTCTTCATCTGCACAGGATTAGATTTTGGACAATTCAGATAATATCTTTATAAATTATAGTCTATGTGTTATTCTGATGTATAAGCTACAATATTGTAAAGTTTCATTAAAATCCATTCATTGTGTGAAAGAGTAACAAACATCCATACATACAAACTTTCGTCTTTAAAATATTAGTAGTGTTACTAGCGCATAGGAAGTACCGTTGGGACGATAAGCTTGTCTACGTTTTATTACTTTTTTCTAACCTAGTCCATAAAAGACACAGATAAAACAAACGGTACCTACGCATTTTTTTAAACTAAACTAAAATATTTATTTTAAACTTTAACCTTTTTTTCGCAGTCATGTCTTTTGCCATTCTGTTACATTTTATTACCTTTTTGGCTTTTGCACTCAAATATTTTGCCAATTTGTGAATGTACTTTATAATCTGTTTCGCTAAACACTTTTCACAATTTACAACACATTAAGCTTCCCACATACAGATTATGAAACTCCTTAGTCACCGAGATGAGGCATGGCAAATCGCTAACTACAAGTTAGTCACGCTTACACAAGTTATCAGATTGCCACTTTCATAAGTCAGCTAGCACAATGAATATATTATCATAATATGCTAATACAAACTTTATAGTGATGTATGTTCGCAAAAATATAAACGAATTTGTTAAAAAATGCGATAAAAATACAAGGAACAAACATAAACTTGTTGTGCCATATTTGAGGCTACATAAGGTCAGTAATTCTTTTATGGGTCAATGTATACGTTTCTACAATAGGATCCCAGAAAACGTTCAAAACCTATCAATAAATAAATTTTAAAAAACTGTTAAAGAACGTTTGTGTGGTAAAGGATACTACAAAATAAAATAATTTAATGAAGATACCACACCTTGGGAATAAGGCGTTTCCTACGAGGCTTCTATGTATAATTATATCATAATATGTAGGTATATTGTATAATATTGAAAAGATTGGTTTAACTGAGTTTGTTTCGCCGGTTCTTCTCAGTGGACTAGTTTTGGAACCGGTAGTAGAGTCATTTGACGTTCAATAAGATACTTTGACGTGCAACATTCAATAAAAATATTTTTATTTATTTATTTATTTATCAAGTACTTTATTCATCATCATCATCATCGTCCGCCCATATGCATCCACTGCTCAACATAGGCCTCCCTCAATGAACTCCAAGACCACCGATCCCTCGCCATCCCGTTGAAAGTTCTCAATAATCTCTACAATAGAATGTCTATAGAATGACTGTCTAACGTCTTTAGACCTCTGTGGCTCTTACAATGGTTAGCGTATTGGCGCTCAAGCCGGAGATAGTGGGTTCGAATCCCGCCAGGGAACGAAAAGTTTTGTGTGTTCCTGGGTCATGGATGTATATTAAATCTTATATCTTTAAATGAGCAATTCTTGTATATATATAATTGGAATCTCGGAATCGGCTCCATCGATTTTCACGAAATTTAGTATATAGGGGGTTTCGGGGGCGATAAATCGATCTAGCTAGGAATTACTTTTAGAAAATGTCATTTAAAAAAAAAAACCGAGCAAGCTTGGTCATCCAGGTACTATGTGTATTATATAATAAAAATCTTGAATATATGTATAGTATAAAAAGTATTAAATATATTTCCGTTGTCTGATAACCGTAACACAAGTTGTTCGGGAACTTACCGCGGGTCCAGATTGACCACCACGTCAATCTGGTCCCGCGCGGTATCTCCTAGAGATGATTCATTTAAAAAAATGATTAGGTATTAACCAAGTTTTGTTTTGCGGAGCTCGATATTACGACATTGACTACGAATGATATCTTCACGAGACGATAAATATGGTAAATAGTTTTAAATATGAAAATAACTATTAAATTAATTACGTCTCGCTATTCAGTGATAGAGCCCGTCTTGTGCTTCTTGTCAGAACAAGCAAAAATGCGTCAGATAGATTAGAAGGATGATGTTAAAAATTTAGACAGAGCCGCTCTGATTGGTAAGGAACCCGCATAGTCGGTATCTACGGATTTAAAATTAGATGGAACACGAATTTCCATATTATACCTAAAGGAAATCAACTAGGAGAGCTCACAGATATTTGATCTTAATATTTCTAGAGCGCTCCTCCACTAAGGTTGATAGCTAAAAATATATTTGTGTTCTTAGACTGTGGTATAAAATTATCTTTAACGGCGTAATCAGCGCTGCAGCGTGATGATTAAATTTATTTTTAAAATTTTATGAAATTAAATTGTTACAAACAGTTTCGAAGTTACCAAAAAGATTCAAAATTCGCCTCAACCACGGCGGTCAACGACGCCGTTAATATTCAAAACAGATTTGGACAATTACACAACGTTAGTTCAGTTTTAATGATCATAATCGTAACTGTACTTTATTACGCTTACAAGTGTAATACTTGTAATATACTGAGGTATCAAACGGTATATTTTCGTTGTGATATTCATAATATTTTTTAGCTTTCCAAATTATACGCTTTTTAAACATTCAAAGTGCTCATTAATTTTTATTTGTAACGATATAAAATTGTTTGACGTAACATTTTTATAGTCGTATTCAATATGAAGAAATGTTTCAAGTTTATTAACCCTAAAAACAATTGAACGATCCCATCAAACGTGCCACCAATAGTTTAACGAAACTAGCCATGATAATAATAATAATAATAAATTCTTTATTTCTTAATCAGCAATTACATCACCTTCGTGGTTAACTTCGATAAGGTTCTAACTATTTATCTTACGATTACTAGCAATGGAAATATATTTAAGAAATATAATTAATATACCTACATGACTCGACAAACATCCATCAACAGGTTGTAACAGCACTTGATGATATTAATGATTGCCCCGCGATCTTTACGGGCATAGTTAAACGTATCGTATCATATAGTATTTTTATATGAAACCAATATAAGAGTCATAATGAAATAACTTTTACGGATTTTATCGCGGTTTCTTTAAATTTTTACAAGCCCGACGTTTCTTATACTTTACAGCAACCTTGGTCACGGGAGGACTGAGTACGTCCCCACCATGGTTCAGGCCTTGTCGTGGCGGTGGGGCTCAGTAGCCTAGGGTGAGTCCAGCACCTTGGGCGAAGCGAATTGAGCCGAGGGGGCTCTTTATACCCCTCTTATAAGAAAAGCTGCAGTGGGTAAGGGGCGAGGACGGGAACCTCACCCCATTGTACTGTTCTGAAGTTGGGAGGGGTTGTTCTGTGGTGCGGGACAACCCCTCTGTAGAGGTGGTGTTGGTTCCCTGAGGGACTGACTAGCCGTCGAGGTGACTTGTTTGCTCAACAGATCCGGGGCACCTCACCAAAGGCGGCATTGGTGGCACTCGCCGGGTTTTAGTGGGTAGAGCTTCATCCACTTACGTCCCACATACCTGCCTGGGGAGACTCACTCCCCCGCGGGATGCCTCAGAGCATTTCCCGGCGTTAACGAAAAAAAAAAGACTGAGAACGTCGCGCATGTTAAAATCTGAATAAATAGCTACAAAATCCGTTGACGTTGTTTCGTTATATGAATGAAAATCGCGTAAATATAAGATTAGAATAAATTAATATTTGAATTAATGAACTATGCCAAAATAAATCTTAAAACAAAGCATTTGTAGACTATCGCTATCAATCCAATATTTTATTTGCAAGGCCCAAGGACCAAAATGTCGTTACTTGGTGGCGTTGACCTTAAAGAATGTGGCTATGCAGCCTTCTCAATTCTATGACTCAGGGAAGCACATGATAATTATTTTATTACTAGTTTGTGGTTTACTCACCGCAAAATTTTAATATTTTTTTCCAAAATATATATTATAGCCTACCATCTTTTTAATTATTGTGCTACCAAATGAAAAAAGATTTTCTCAATTCCGATCTGTATTTCTAGAGATAGAATCGGTAAGTTAAATAAACAAACAAATTATTCAGCTTTATGAAATTAGTATAGATAGTTTTTTTTTATTTTTTTATATTCTGATAAAAGCTGTTACAATTAGGCGAAAGTAACACATTATCGCAGAATTTAAAAAGCATTTGTTAAGGTAATTTTCTTTTAATAATATATGTAATAGGCCTATGTGCAGCCGTGGACGGATAGGGGCTGGTGATGATGATAAATGTATATAATACATAATTAATAAATGCCTGAAATCAATTAAGTTACGTTATAATTTAGAAACTTTTCCAACACTTGAACATTACAATATTGTAGGTAACTAGTTTTGTAACATATTAGTAAACATTGTATAATTATTAATTACAATTATAAGTTTGTCTTTTTATTTGATGATAATATTAATTATTATAATTTGAATATAAATTATTTATGCTGGTGCTTACCGCGTTTAAGTAGTTTTATTGGTGATTGAAAAATTGTCGAAATATCGGGACCTCAATAAAACTGTAAAAGGTAAGTACCTGAAAGTCGAAACAATATATACCTAATTTAAATATGAATAGAGATCGCGTTAGTTAAAAACAATATATAAATCCTTTATTATTATCATCATTATCATCATCATCATCGACCTTTTCAAAGAATTAATTCAACGAACGCCAAGAACCAATCCCTTAAGCCAGCCATCGCACGGATGGAAATCGACTTCTTCGTTTGTTAAATGCTCTCCTCTAATATAAAGGCTATTTATTTTGGAATTTAAAATCTTTTTAAAAAAAAAAATTCTCAAAATTAACGCGAGTGGAACCGCGGGGAACTTTAACCACGTAAATCTGTAATTGTAGTGGTGATATTCAGTGATAAAGATTAGCTTCCGTAGACTCAGTATAACATGTGATTATTTTTAAATGGTCGTTTAATGATTAAAATGCACATAATATGTTAATGAGCTATTAAAATCAAAATACTGCCTAGAGTTGAATCATCTTTCGGTCATTACCATTGTTTGAACTTTTTGTTCCAAGCCCAGGCGTGACTGAACCGGACTCAACTCAGGAAGGCTGGTAGTTTTGAGCCAATTACAAATACAGACAGAAGATACAAACGATACAGTCACGTAATTTTATGTATATTTATTAATAGTTTGTTATGTGAGATATGATTGATGAACGGATGAACGATGAGTCGTTCACATTTGAACGGCCGGTCTATGGTCACTGGTCAGTGACTGGACAGCACACGCGACGGTGGCGGGTGTAAACCCAACCAATGCAGGTTATTTCCATAATGTATGTACATGGATTTTCCCTTTTTTAGATCCTGACCCAATGTGGGACTCGCACCTGGGAGTGCCCACCCTAACTTAACGAACCACTGCGAGCGCCTTCAGCCGCTTTTTGAGGGTCCCGGATATGCAAGCAACAGACAGGATCACCTCAGCGACAGGCTGGCCCTGGCGAATGCCAGACTACTCCTTGTATCCCCACGCCGTCGTGCCATACAGGCCCAGGTTCCCATCTTGAGCCCAACACGAACACAGGGACGTTACTGGAGGCGCATTAAGAAGTAGCGCCTCCTACGCACCCCCGTTCGTCGCCCGCGGGAGGAGGCGCTTCTTCGAAACAACTTCGCTGTATTTCAGATTCGCTGTATTTCAGAACAGAAGAAATGATGATTTCAGATGATTTCAGAAGAGATGAAACGATGGATTATGGATGACCACACCTTGGGAATAGGGCGTTCCTCCCAGGCATTTCGGGATAACTACATGTGAAAGGAGACGGTCCAAAATTGTATGGGACGTTGGTCTACTTTTGTACATGTAATGAGATGAAGGAAAGAAAATATTGATACAGTTCTGATTTGTTCATGTCCATGAATTCATCTCAATTTCAGTGGAAGAATAATTTAATGTTTCCAAGATTTGCAACACTACGTGTATAAAAAAATGGCGTATGGCGTATATTCCTTGGTGTTATATGTCAAATGTAAGGAAATAAGGTTCTTCTTCTTCTTCTTCAATAAAGGAAATAAGTCATTGTTCGTATGCATCTGTCATCATTTGGTTTGTCATTTGTCAGAAATGACATTTAGTAAGTAATAATCATCCATGAAGTTAGGAAATAAGAGGAGATGCCCCTTTCTTTAAACTTACAGCTGTAAGTGAGTGCCTGATCCGCCATCTTGAGTGCCCTTTTCATAGTAGTATTCTCTATATATTTTGTGGTTATGCTCTCAAAACCCTAGCAATGGTAGCCATGTTAAGTGCCGATTTGAGTTGTAGGTTACACCTTTTTTTCGTAGGTATGCCCAGTCCTTCTACATATATTAAGTCTATGTAATGATCCGTCTGAAGGGCGCCATCTTCATTAAGAATTGCCAACAAGTTAAAAAACTTGAAATATGTACTTTTCTTGAACTATGTATTTTTTCTCTATTTATGGTATACTGTACAAGACCAGACCAGAAATGGACCGTCTCCTTTGTTATAAAATATTTGAAAAGATTAATTCCTTCGAGTTTGTTTCGCCGGTTCTTCTCATTCGGCTTGCCTTGGAACCGGAGTAAGATTCAATTGACGTTCAAAAAGATGCTTTGTTTGTACTATTTGAATAAAAAAATTGATTTCATTTGATTTGATTTAAAATCCCAGACAAGTACGATTTTGTCTCCCGTGCTGAGGGTTCCGAAAAGTGTTTTCATGTAATACAACTGAAAATGAACGGTTTTCAGATTTATACTTTTACTTATGTTAATAAAAATAAATAAAATAAAATAAAACAAATTTATTTCAGACCAAGTCCATACTCCCCACCATGGTTCAGGCCTTGACGTGGCGGTGGGACTCAGTAGCCTAGGGTGAGCCCAGCGCCTTGGACGAAGCTAATTGAGCCGAGGGGGCTCTCTGTACCCCTCTTATAAGAAGAGGGGACGAAAGAGCAGGGGGCAAAGGGGGGGATGGGTACCTCAACCCATAATACTGTCCCGACGTTGGGAGAGGATGTTCTATGGTGCGGGACAACCCCTCTGTGGAGGTGGCGTCGTTCCCTTGCGGGACTGACTAGCCGTCAAGGTGCCCTGTTTGTTTTCTAGATCCGGGGCACCTCAACAAAGGCGGCATTGGTGGCACTCGCCGGGTTTATTGGGTAGAGCTGCGTCCACTTACCAGCTGTCGGGCGCAGCGAGTCCCACATACCTGCGTGGGGAGACCCACTTCCCCGCGGGATGCTTCAGAGCATTTGCCGGCGTTAAAGAAAAAAAAAACTAAGTCCATAGTAAGCATATTCAGTGGCCCATAATTGGGCAATCACCTGTCACTGATCACCTTCAGAATAGTGCTAGCTCCTCATGATTCCATGAATGAAAAGTACTAAGGTTTTGGTTTAACAGACCGACAGACAGACTGACAACAAAGTGATCCTAAATGGGTTCTCTGATTTTCATTATGAGGAACGGAACTCTAAAAACGGATGCATGTCTTTAAATAGGCATCTCCGTCAACGCTTGCAATGCTAATTACTGGAACTGTATTGTCATTCACTTTGCTTTGGGAAGCTGTAATTCGAGTTTTATATAATTTACGGTTAGAGTCGCCGGCGTCCGGTATCCAGTTGTGTTTTATTGACTTTTGACTTACACACGTAACTTAAAACAGAATTACATTATGGAGAAACCACTTTTTATTTATTTAAATTAAATCCTCTTAACTGTATCACAGTACCACTCAGCGATACTCGATGCGTTTGACACTTTTTATTTCTTACTAGCTATTGCCCGCAGCTTCGCTCGCGATATCTAAGATTTAGAACCGTATCCGGAGTGATGATGATTATTTTTGTAGCCTAAGTTACTCCCTATAACATCAGCTATCTTCTGAACGTCCCGTCAAAATCGGCCCAGCCGTTTTAGAGATACCCGGATAGCCGGAACAAAGAGACAGACAGACAAAAATTGTAAAAAATGTTATTTTGGTATGTATCGTGTTTACATCAAGCGGTTATTTTAACGTTACAAACAGACACTCCGAATTTATTTATCTGTATAGATCACCTCACATTTTCTTTGCTTAGTACTTCGTAAGAGGGTGTCAATGTCAGTAATCACAGTGCCAGCCTTGTCCTTATTTCCAAAACACAGCAAAGCTGTTTCACGAAAAAAAATCGCATGCTGGTTGGTACCCATGCTAGATGGTGCGCTTTCTTTATCATTATTTAAGAGGTAGTGCCATGATGCTTTGCAGTCGAATTGGGTCGGCACGACCGGGGTGGTACCTCTCACTCACATAACGCCGGCGTCAAGTGACAACTGACAGCTATGCTGTCGCGTTTCGTGTGGTTTGTGAGTTTCCGGTGGCCCATTTGGAGGATAGGGTAATACATCTGTATAATCTCTGGTTGTGTTGATGTTTATGGGTGTCGAAAATCGCCAAAAGGCTTCGACTGCTCGTTTGCCTTCCTGTGATATAAAAAAATTACATGAGTTTTGACTTTTCTGAGTAATGACAAAATAATACTTTTTATCATTTCACTTTCATCGGCGATACTAATCTGTCAAACATGCGTAGATTTTAAAAAAAAATATGTCGAAATCCAGACACATTAACTCCGAGACCCATTCTGAATAACCTTCGCTGCTCACATAAAAAGTAATTTAAGAATCCACTTAAACAAAGGTCTCGTGTTGAGGAAAAATCCTTCGGGCATTGCAGTCACGTACCTTAGGAACAGGTTCCTCAGTTCAAAGTCATGTCTGGAATCTAGAAATTAGCCATCTTTAAAGTGCCTGGCATTTTATGCATACGTTTTATAAAATTACCTTGCATCTGTAGTTTTTATAATACCTTCTGCGCTTTAGATTGTGTATAAATTTTAAATTTGGTCTACTGTTCGATTCATGAAGCGAAAGATTCGAGAAAAATTATGACACATTTTGTGATTTGAGTCAGCGGTGATCTACTAATCACTTTATTACATACGATATATATAATTTACTAAAAGTTTAATGATAGTATATTTATAATATTATATCATTATATTACATTTAACAACAATTTTCTCATCTATACATATAAATAAAATTGTAGTGTCTGTTTGTAATATTAAAATAACCGCTTTTTATTATATGTATATACGCGATGTATACGCGGTACATATACCAAAATAGCCTTTTTTACAATTTTTGTCTGTCTTTGTCTGCTGTCTGTCAATCTGTTTGTTCCGGCTAATCTCTGAAACGGCTAGGCGGATTTTGATGGGACTTTTACTGGTTTCACAGCTGATATTATAAGGAGTACTTAGGCTATAAAAGTATAAGTAATCATCATCAATCCTCGTACGGCTGTAAATCTTAAGTTAACGAGGGCGAAGCTGCGGGCAACAGCTAGTATTGTAATATAATTTTATATTATAATCAAACATGAATAAGACGTTAATATTATAATTACCGTAGATTTTTATCGAAACCACGCCGCGAATAACGGGAAGGTTTAAACAAAAAATACTGCTGATATACCTTATTAAAATAGAATTATCGAGATCCGCTATCTTTTATTAACGTAGGTAAATGTTATAAATTAAGAGATTTCATTGAACATACCAACAGCTAATACTTAAAATGAGGCTGTATTTATGTATTTTATATTGATATTTTAACATTTAGCATATAAATGTAAAAGTATAGACAGTATATTATATAATGATAATATTAGAGGAAAAATTATCGGTATTAATTTTAATATAATAATATTTTATTTTTCTCTAAACTTTACTTATAGAAAATTATAAATAGAAGAAAACGGAAGAAAACGAACAGAATATTTTCATTCGTAAAATCATTGTTTTGAATTTTCCATTCGCGAGTGCATTACCAATTGTTATTTGCATTGTTTTTATGGTTTGTCTACCTCACAGGTCGGTGTTAGAACCACCTACACAAATACGTTACTTACAGATCAAGCAACGGGACTCCTTCCAATACACACACCACAACACTTTTCACATTTAAACACATACACATTAAAAAAATAAACTGTATTTTCATACAAAAAAATCATTTATTTTTCACGACTGTCTATATTTTAAAAAAAATTCTATACTGACCGACAGACACGGGACTGCACCATACCGTACTGAGCAGTCAGTGACACTGCGCACGATCTCTTTCCCTCTCTAACAATATGATAATACATACGGTAGAAAGAGAAAACGAATGTTTGGAATGTATCAACATAACGAAGGTAGTTAATGTTAGCCTTCTCGTTTGGAAATGCATTTTCTCGTTAGATGAAAAGGGACAAAAAAAGCCGCTTGAGGTTCACGGTAAGCATATGTTGCACGATTGTAGAAAATGTATGGAAAATGAGGCTTTCATCGTTAAGGGTAAGTGCTACTTTCTATGATCGTTTTGTAATTTTCATAAGTACTTAGAAATATATATGAAAACACGAGTATTAATTTGAACAAGTTTGCTGTGCTGAAGATAAGTGGCATTTCGCTTGCAAATAATTAATGAAATACACAATAGTGGAACAAAAAGAACAATATTAATAGAGGTTGTAATAAAAAGTTGAAAGTGGGCGAGGTCTGTTAAATAGCATAATTAGTACACCGCAGAGCAAATTCAAAATATGTTAATAATAATATATTATAAAATATATATTACCTATACCTATATAATTTGACTATTAAATGAAAGATTTTAAAGTATTTAAAGATACATTTGTATTATATACATTTATAGGCGTGCATATTCATAACTTTATAGGATCAAAATTTCTATGGCAAATCAATTTAAAAAATAAAGATTTTTGATTGAACTGTGCGGTTTAAAAGCTATTATTAATTATATAGTGAATTATAGTGAATATACATAAGAAGTAGGTATAGTGCTTTCTAATGTTTTCGCAAATTTCACTCATTATACTGAAACAAATTTTTACTTATATTTATTAAGAATGTTTATACATTCCCGCCGTTTAGGATACTTTATTTTAAGTATGGTCACTAGAGGATTCACTTCCAAGTGTAATACTTATACTTTAGAATAAATACTTTAGAAGTATTTATTCATTTTATTTAAGCATTTAGATGCCTACCCTTAAACACATTGATTTCTTCGTATCAAACCAAAGTAAATCTAAGCACATGGGCACAGAACTTAATTTACTTTAAGAACATGTCTACGAAGTGTTAATACAGTTATGTGCAGTGAAGTTGGCGCGAGTGAAGTTGGCAACGTCGCATACGCATTACGCATTAGATTCAAAACGAAGTTAGCCGCACTCGCTCAGTCTGTGAGTTATTTGTGCGGGGAAGGCTGTACTGCTCGGGAATGAAAATATATTAACTGCTTGTAAATAAACGAGTCATAAAAGCAGTAAAATATATACAAGCAGTGAATATGATCGGCAGTGATTATACTTTGGAATTGTGTAATGTTTTCCACTCAGGACAAGTATGTTGATTTCTGTGTAACGAAGGTTTATGTGCAGTGTTATTATCGTTGGCACAGTGGTGTAAAGCTTAATTAATAGCGGGTTCAAATCTCGTTGAATTGTTGTGATGGTTTTCGAATTTCTGTTCGAATCGTTATATACTGTTACATACGTATTCCTTATATAATTTTTAATCTTTTATCCTGGATTTGATAATTAGAGTCCTGTCGACTTTCCGATAATAGTAATAAATTATGCAATAGATTATAGTTTTTAATTTTATATATTCTTTTAATATAAGTGTCAATGAGAATCATGTTTTATAATTATTATTATTATTCGATTATAAGTTAATTATTTTTATAACTTTTTATCACCATTATTTTAACGTTCCATTTAATAACGAAGTAATTATTATTTTCATTTAACGTTATAATACAAAATTTTTAAATTTAAAAAAGTACACGTTACGTTAATTTAAAAAAAAAGTACAACTAAACACCGCTTGATTTTTGGAGTTCTTAACTGTACTCCCGTTGATGTCGTTTATATTACGTAAACGATGTCTTATATTTTGGGTTTCTTCGATAACAATCGTTGTATTACTACAAATGACTAAATTAATGTATAATTTTTTTAAGTATATTATATAAATTATACCATTAAATAATGGTATAATATAATATTTGGTAAAAAATATGTTTTAATATTTTTCTACAGCCGTTTTTTTAATTTTAAAATGGGGTAATATGAAAATTGCTCGTGCACTAGCGTTCCCATAATATTTAAGAAGCATAAGTACCATGAACCTACTGCATTCCTCGTTCGACAAAACTACTGTATTTCGAAGAAAAGGAAAATCAAAATATACACAAATATACCGCATGTTACGTCATATGGCACACAGTGTGACTCAATCTGTGTAACACTGTGACACACAGTGTTACACAACATGTTAACCATATTTTTATAAAAAAAATCTTCTATCATGTATGTCCGCGATGAAGTCGAACTACTGAACCCATTTTAAGAAAATTTTGCATACTCCAGTTTGGAGTCCAACAATGCAGTTTGGTCTAACTTGAGAGATAGGATATTTTGGCACAACAAACACCGTTGTCTAGCAGAACGACGAAATATTTATTAATATTTCAGGTGGAACCCGGGAGCTTCTTCCAGAGATTGACAGGCGGTGTAAAGACTGGAGTGATCCTCAAAGATGTCTCCTTCGTCACACACAGCGGGGAGGTCACTGCTATATTGGGTTCCAAGGGTATGCCAACTTATTTACTGGTTACTCAACAACTAAGTACATCCACTGTGCCTTTTCTGTACAATAATACCAAAGGTAACGCGAATCCGATACGAGTAGACACAAACCCAGACCGCTCTAACAGCAGTAGCACTACGCTACCGCTAGATTGCTTGGGGACCGCGCATGACCCGCCTCCCTCTCCAAAGGGAGGGATGAGGGCCGGCCCTCATGATGATAGGTTCAATTCAACCGTAAAAGATGCGTCGACCGTATCGGATTTGACTAGTCCAAATCCTGCTCTCCCGAGCAGCGCGCGTGATGAACCGCGCCACCTGCGGGGCGCGGATGGGGGCGTTCCCCTTTCGAATATTTCTTAAGTGAGCCATCTGCTCATTTACTGTACCGATTGAACTTAAAGGCCATCAGGCCGAAAAGTCTAGCCGTTCCGAAAAAAAAAAGTATGGTTACGCCGTGCCATTAGATGTTAAGTAGTTAAAGTCACCCGTAAACATAGACGATCTTATCCCGAGGCCAACCTATGTCTTTTTTTTTTCTTTAACACCGAGAAATGCTCTGAGGCATCCGGCTGGGGAGTGGGTCTCCCCACGCGGGTATGAGGGACTCGTTGCGCCTGAAAGGTGGTAGGGTGGACACAGCTCTACCCACTAAAACCCGGCGAGTGGCACCAATGCCGCCTTAGCTACATAAACGAAATAAGCAGGATATGTAGTAAGTTCCTCTTCTATTTTTTACAACTTCAGGAAGTGGCAAACGTGCGCTCCTGGACGTGATCAGTCGCCGCGTCCCTTCCAAGGGCCACATTCTCCTAGAGGGCGGGCCCCTGGAGAAGCAGCAGTTCAGGAACACGTGCGCGCTGGTGCGGCACTCCACCAAGCTGCTGCCGGGACTGAGTGTGCACCAGACACTGAGCTTGTCACTCACTAAGGTACTAAGAAAACTAAGCCATACATGATACATATACAAGAGTTTGAAGCCGAAAGTCTTCAACCAATACGTTCTTGTCGCGGGCCGTAATGTGGCCAGACATATATTGTTACTTATAATGAACTAGCTGTTGCCCGCAGCTTCGCCCGCGTTAACTTAGATGTACAGCCGTACACGGATTGATGATGATTATTTATCTATGGACGGGCGTAGGACTTTATTTTATAATATGAAGTGATTAATACCGTAATTTTGTAAATAGCTTTTACATTACCGCTTTAAGATTGCCAATTTTTAAAGTATTAAAATGGATATAGGTGGTATGTTATATTTAACATAATATAGACATATTATGCCATCGCGGACTTTTCAGTAGACATATTTAGGATACACAATTCTACCATATTACATTGATACAATAATAATTATTATCCTAACTTTCGGAACCGGGGCTCGGCCCGGCTCGGGCGCGAGGCGCGGCATCACGGAGCGCCCAGCTCGCGCGGCTCGGTCGAAATCACGGTGTCGCATTATTTTGATTTTGCTATATCTTCTAAGATATATCATTTCATTTCCATGGTGTAAACGGGAAAAACATACTTCACGAAATGCTCAAGCTAACTAACATATTTAAAATGATAAGGATTAATACCACAGTTGTGTAAATAGCTTTCCGACTACCGTTTTATAATTGCACATTTTTTAAGTATTAAAATGGATATAGTATGTTATCCTTAAGAGATACACATATGCCCTCGAGGACTTTTTTGTAGATCTTTCTAAGGTGTACAATAATGTAGTACATAATTTTGATATATCTGTTAATGTTCATCCAGCGTTTGCAATGTAAGTGCAAAAATGTGTTTATTTACGACATCACATTAGAAACCTCAAAAATAACAGTATTTCTCCACTATTTAATGGATGTTATTATACATATAAACCTTCCTCTCGAATCATTCTATCTAATAAAAAAACCCGCATCAAAATCCGTTGCGTAGTTTTAAAGATTTAAGCATACAAAGGGACATAGGGACAGAGAAAGCGACTTTGTTTTATACTATGTAGTGATAGTGACTTTTCATTTCAGATTTCAGGCTACATGAAATCATCAAAAGTAAAGCAAGTGATGGCTGACTTAGCTCTATCGCAGGTTAGTGTTTTAACTTAGCTTTGTTAGTAAAAGTCTGTAGTAACGACTTACTACAGACTTTTACTACTACTACGCAGACTACTATACTCCTTATACGCAGACTTTAAATTGGACGATTTGTATAAACATAGATATTCGTTCCTAATTTTAGTCGTAAACATTACCTGTTATTGTAGTTGTAGTTGTTTTTTCCGATGAGACGAGCTTACAACGAAAAGGTTGATATTGTGTCATAATTACATTCTACTAAATATTATAAACGCGCAAGTTTGTGAGAATGTATGGATGTATGTTTGGTACTCCCCACCATGGTTCAGGCCTTGTCGTGGCGGTGGGGCTCAGTAGCCTAGGGTGAGCCCAGCACCTTGGGCGAAGCGAATTGAGCCGAGGGGGCTCTTTGTACCCCTCTTATAAAAAGAGTCGACAAAAGAGCAGGGGGCAAGTGGCGAGGACGGAAACCTCACCCCACTGTACTGTCCCGACGTTTGGAGGGGTTGTTGTGTGGTGCGGGACAAGTGACAACCGCTCTGCGGAGGTGGCGTCGATCCCCTGACGGGCGGACTAGCCGTCAATGGATTTTAATAAAACTTTACAATAACATAGTTTATACATCAGAATAACATAGGCTATAATTTACTTCTGTAGTGCCGCGGTTATAGTAAGTACGTGGATGAAACCGCGGCGCGCTGCTAGTAAAAAATATTTTAAATGCTAGTGAAGTATTGGTATAGCTTTTAAGATTGTTTTTAGGTGTCAGACAAATGCGTGACGAGTCTAACGAAAAGCGAATATCGACGTTTGGTGATTGGGGTCCAGCTGATTCGGGACCCGCGTGAGTTATAATAACATTGTCAATTTTTTATTTATCTTTCCTTTTTTCGTCAATGACTTTCAAATGATAATAACAAATAGCTTAATGTATATCTGATCGAGTCTTTCCAATACTTCCACATTTTGCCAGTACCAAAACCAAAAATACATCAATAGCCTTTTCTTCTTTAGTAAATGGACTATCAAACACAATTTTTTTTTAAATCCGATCTGTTTTGGACTTTTATTAGTCAGAACTAATATTTTGTAATATTTTTTTAGTTATACTGCTTCTTGATGAGCCAACTTGGGACCTCGATCCTCTGAACACTTATTTGGTTATATCAATACTATCAAACGCGGCGAAAAAATACGGCACCACCATCATACTTACCATGGAGAAACCCAGATCTGGTAAATGACTTTAAAATTATTATTGTTATATTTTAAACAACTAAATGTTAACATTCCGTTAAAATAAAGTAGTAGACATGCTAGTTTTTTGTAATTATTAAGTAATATTTTAGTAACATGTGTCAACTAACTAATCTTCTAATATTATAATTCCGCGTTTTGGAAAAGATGAGCTTTCAAGTACATTAAACAAATATAAAAGCCACGCAGTTGATTATTATGCGCAAATTTAAAAAAATAACAACATAGATTACTGTTTTATAATGTTTACGCGAATGTCACTCATTATAATAAAACAACTTTTAAAGTTAATAAACCGCGTCAAAATCCGTAAAAGTTGTTTCATTATAACATTATAACTATCAAAAATTTTATTTGCCAAAATGAGGATACTCTATTCTGCTACAAAATACTCGCAATCTTACATTAAAACCAAGTTGATACCTACCCTCCACCCCTCGCATTTCATTATTGCATTCACCATAGAAATATTAAGAACAGGAGAAGTGGTATGGAGGCGTGTCCGCGTAGATTCTGCTTGAGTAAACCGGGCATACATTTAAAAAATGACCGGCAGCGCAAATCAGTATGATGTCGCCCGCAAACGAGAAAACATATACCGATTCCGTCGTGTTCAGTGGTTTGCTGTAAGAACAGAAGTGAAATCAAACATTTAACAAGTTATGGAATCTGTTATCATATCTAAATATTACATTGTTAGTATATTTTACTTAAAAATCTTAAAAAACGATACTTGTTTTTTACTTATACGTAAAATATCTGTAGCGCAAAATATATTGCTTTTTAACCACTACCTTAGTATGTTGCGGAGTGACTGGACACGCAATGTAAACGATACTGTTTTTTGTCGTCGGGACAGTGATGTTCATACATACCAACTGATTCAAGCTATCGTCAACACGTTGATTATCGATTGACTTATTTCTATTGCAGTTAATTATACATTTTGTGTGTATGTACTCGTTTTATTTTAGTTATAATATGTTATGTATTTTTTATAAGTGTTCAACTGATTAGTGTATTATGAGTTAAGCGTCTTTTTACATTGCTATTTTATTGTATGTTTGTTTAACGAAATAATATATGAATTATAGCCAAATTTTAATATTTGTCAACCGTATAGTTCTACAAATAGTTGTTTTTTACTAATTTCTATCATTTTACTGTGTAGTTATGAGATATTCGGATAAGAAGCGATATTTAGAATTATGACAGTGAAAAGTAAGCAAAATAAAACATTTTACTTCATTTTATTACGTGCAACATATTTTTTATTTATAATAAATTATTTTCTGATCTTTTTTTTTTTTTGATTTATTCTTATAGTATATCTGACCATAATAGTCTAAAAAATACAAAAATAAATCAAAGTATCGAAATCCTTCCGATATAGTACATCACTTTTCAAGAAAGAACGAGAGAGAGAGAGTTGTTGCTCTGTTACTAAGATGAGCCCTTTGGTTGATAAAATAAGGTTTAAATTTGAATGCTTAGAAAGAGTCCGAGCGATCCGTATCTACAGTGCATGTTGGATGAGCTCTGTGTAAGATAACATAAGGTTTATTTTTTATTCTTTAGAACGTTATGATTTATGTATAGCTATGTATGCGCGCGGCCTTGCGAAATGTGGAAGGGGAAAAGTGACGACATGAGTCCTCGCACATTATGAATAAAATAACATATCTCCTTATTTCAAATATCTGTGGCATTCACAGTTTGTACCATACATACAACACACTTGCAGAGTGGAAGCTGAAACCGGGCTAGCCCTTAGCCTAGCCCCGCCACTCGTTTCCATCGCTGCTACTCCTGAGTAGCCAGGAACGACAGCAATAACCACCAAATGACCCTTCAATATGATTTTAGGGAGCCCGAACTACACTACACTACACTAAACCTGCCAATTTATTTAGAAAAGTGTAGGAAATATTTTCAGGTCTTTCAAACTTCTATGCTTTTAAATTCTTGCAGTTGCCTCTATTGAAACTCAATTTCTAAATTGTTTCCAATTTGTGTCTCCAGATGTGTTCCCATTCTTGGACCGCGTGGTGTACCTGTGTTTGGGCGACGTGGTGTACGCAGGGCCCACACGGAACCTGCTCGACTACTTCGGCAGCATCGGCTTCCCCTGCCCACAGCTGGAGAACCCTCTTATGTATTATCGTAAGTGTTTCGTGTTTGTAGAATTGCAAGCTCTAAAGTCAAGGTTAGTCCGTCCGGTCCGGGTTTGATTCTGACCGGTGCCGGTGGTGAAATGGTTTTTTCTAAATTTCTCCGTGCACCTGAACATGAGACCAGATATACCTGTTCCGCCTGTAGGCTATCGAGTTCGGTGTTCAATACAAAACAACTGGATGCACAATAATTAAAATATTTATTGACTTGAAATCAGACACGATCTCCAGCACAATATCATTAATTTTGTGCCGCACGATAAAAACTACCCTGTGCCTGGGAGCGTGCGTTCGCCCGTATTTTCAACCATGGACAATATATATTACGAAACCCCTCAGTGTGCCTCTCAACGGTGGACCGTCGGTCCCGTGAGCGGTTCATAGAGTCGAACCACCAGATAGCGGCGCTGGTGGACAAGTTCAAGGTGGAAGGGCAGGGCGTGCAAGGCCACCCCGAGCCCGGCCGCGTCGTCAACCCCAACAAGATCAAGAACGACGGCAAGCCGGGCGGCGTGACTGTCATATGGATGTTGTATTTGTAAGTATTTCAAGGCCGTTTCAAATGTTCACTTTTCACGTATAAGACATTATCGTGGCGATAGAAATATTGCCGAAATATCAGAACTTACAAACCAATGAAGGCGCACGCCGCACCCCAATAAACGGTATATTAATTTAAATATATGAAAACCATCTCGTAGCATTCGTCTTACGTAAATAATAGTCTCGTAATATTGTCGCACATACACTCAGCGATACACACATCTTTCCTAAATCAGTATTCAGTAGTTGTATATTGCCACGACTAGGTATATCAATCAGCACTAGTTGGGAAAAAAGTTTAGTGATCAAAAAAACACTCGGACAAAGACCTCCTACTACGGCTACGGCCTACGTCGATAATTCTTAGGAGATTATATAATTGATGTTATAATCTTATATACTAACAATTTCTTTTCACTCTATTAACTTTCATTTCAGGCGAATTTTGGCATCGATATTTAATTTCAAGAAACACGGAATCAAACAGATGTCGCTACGGCTTTTTTCTCTCCCCATATACTTTTTCATCCTGTGGATATTCTACAATGAGGCTAAGGTAATATAATTATGTAGATATAGAGTAGCTTTGTCATATCTATAATTAATATCAATTTTTGAACGCAATGTACCTACTGTCTACGTAATACATGCCGAGAAAAATCTCGATATTTTCCTTCAAGCATTAAGAAAGTTAATTGCGTGGGTCACAATATTTTTCGAAGAAACAAATCATATTATATGCACAATAAAGTATATTTCTTCTTTTTCATATTTCTTAGCTTAAAATCGAATTCCTAGGAATGGATGCTTCATCGCGATCGTGCGATATGTCCGTAGCTAATATACCATATATATATATATATATATATATATATATATATATATATATATATATATATATATATATATTATGTTAGTTGGATAGGGAACTGGCAAACGTACCACCTGATGGTAAGTGGTCGACGTCGCCCATGAACATAAACTAGTATACCTGGAACGAGCCCAGGCAACTTATGTATGTGTTGCCTATCCTGAGACATAAGATGTTAAGTCTCGGTGCCAGTAATTACACTGCCTGTCTTGCCCTCCTCTCCGAAACACAACAAAGCTGTTTCACGGGAGAAACAAGCAAGATGCTCTTATATGTATAATTAGAAATCGCTAATTAGCTGTATTCTCAACAGGACTACCAGAGAGCCTTTATCACGAAGAGTGGTCTCATATTTAACGCTATGGTCGGCACATATTTCATCAGCATCATGAATACCATATGTTTGTGTAAGTATACTTTCATATTTTGTAAGAGTTAAGTAGTGACATGCTGCTCTGCAGTCGAATTGGGCCGGCACGACCGGGGTGCATGACGGACGATAAGCCGTTTTGGCGTACATTAAGAGGCCTATGAGAAGTGGACGGAAAAAGATTAACGTTAGTGATGAACCCTCGATCTTCAAGTCCTTCTACTAGTGAACTGGGAAGATATTCCTCTCATTTATTTCAATATTCCACAGACGGTCCCTATAGGACGCGCTACTACCAGGAGGCCCAGGACGGTCTGTACAGCGGCGCCAGTCTCTTACTCTCGTGGAACCTTGTCTCTCTACCGTTCTCCTTCATTACGTGCTTCGGTTCTACTGCGATCGTTTATTCGTGAGTATTACTTTAATACCAACTGCCAACAACCAATAATTGAAGTACCATGATTTTATTAGGTATCAATCAACCATCCGATCTAATTTAAAAACAAATTATTAAATATGTAAATAGCTACAAATTTTTTGAAGATATTAAATAAGTTAACATTACATATTTGTATGTGATGAAGACCGATTATTTCTTTTAAGGTCCTGATTTTTTGAGGATTTTTGTACGTACGAAACGATAATGCCAACCTAATAGCACCATAATCTAAATATATTTTCCATGAATCGATTTGTTAAAAGCTTACTCGGCTGGGTATTTTATAAGGCTTGCTAGATGTTCCGTTAGAACGTTGGAACCAGTTCGAGCCTGTAATAGCGGGGCTCGTAACATCTGGAAAACTTTTTAAATGGAATTCTTATAGGATTCTTTGGACTTCTAGTAAAATTTGGCTCAAACACACTGGGCTGCCCCAGTACCTACTGGAACTCTGTAGCTACGGCTCTTTTTTATAGAAGAGAGGGTAAACGGATATTCGTTTCACCTGGTGGTAAGTTATAAATAAGCGACACCATCATAAGCGACAGCTACATCATTAGCAGATGCGTTGCCGACCTTTCAAATATGAGTATGCTCTTTTTTTTAATGTCCCTAAGTCGTATCGGTTCGGAAACGCCATAGATGGCAGCTGGTGGCCCTGATTAAAACATACAAACTTGAGTATCCATTACTTCTTATGTCCTTTTTTATTCAGAATTTTAGGTGACATCACAGAGAACATGGACTTTTTGTACTTCGCGTTAGTGATATGGTCGTGCTATATATACGCCGAGCAGCAGGCCATCGCGGTCATGGTGGTGGTCAAGAACGGCCTCGTGGCGGGAATCGTCAACATCTACCTCACCTGCATCTACGTCATGCTGGCCAGCGGAGTGCTCAGGTAATTTGACTTGTATAGCCTGAACTGAAGAAGCCGCATGGGACCGCAGAAAATTTTGCCAACTGACCTCCGAACTTCATTATGAAGATGGCACCTGATGATGATGATAGCCTGACCAGAAAACTAAAAACCCTCGCCATATTGCGGAAAATTTCGGAACTAATTTCTGTATGGACGATACTATGTGTTGACGTAAAAAGAGAAGACGAAAGACAGGGGCGACGACCACTCAGGGTTTATATATTTCTGGTCAGGCTATATCTAACACTTAGGTATTATTACTTGAATTAGGTTGTTAAAAAAAGGAAGCATATAGCAACCAAAAACACAAATACGACATCTAGCCATGAATCAATGAAAAAGGGACGGGGTATGAAATTGATAGATCACACCTGGATTTACCAAAGATTTCACACACACACACACACACACACACACACACACACACACACACACACACACACACACACACACACACACACACACACACACACACACACACAAACTTAAGATTGTTATAACCATTTAGATAGCCAAAACAACTTTTTACGAATCGCATTTCTTTAAGATTTTTGAATACCCGTGGTCTTGGATACTCTTAATAAACCGCTCTAAAACCCATAAAAAGTTGTTTATTATAATTAATATAAGTAGAACACACCACTTTCTTTCATTTGGCTTTATCAATATAGAGTGATATCAAATATAGTGGTGTATTCCGCTTGCTGCTGCTAATTCTAATAATTAATTGATTTTCAGATCATACAAAGGCTACGAGGAGTGGCTGTATTACCTAACCTATATCACACACACGCGATACGCCTCCATATTCCTGCACAGGAACGTTTTCAAACAGCCAACCTTTAACGTTCTCCCCTACAGCGACGAAGAGAATTGCACATCCATAACAAACCTCATACAAACGTCCTCCAACATCAACACCAACTCCAACGCCAACTGCAGGTATCCCAGTGGAAAAGCCTTCTTAACAGAGCGGTTTACCGCTAAAGGATTTGGTGGCGACATCTACCAAACCGGTGATTTTAATATGGACTTCAATTTGGGCATCTCTTTCGCTTTCTCGCTCGGTATTATTATATTCAATAAATTTCTATACTTAATACCCTTACCCGGTTATATTGTAGATAAGTTTAGTGAATAAGTAATAGGCCATTTATAATTATTGGTTCAAAAAAGCACCTGCACAGGATCAAAGAGACAGGTTGATTTGCAATCTTCAGTTTTGTATAGTATTGTCTCTTTCTCTCATATCCTCCTGATGCTTACTTATCTGTTAGTTATTCAGAAACATAATTTGTTCATGGCTAAATTGTTTCTAATGCGGGTCATTCACGATCAAGTTCACCGTCAAGTTTGCAGCGAACCTGATGCGGCGTCCAGTAAACTTGACGGTGTACGGCTATGGGTATGCATGATAAGTCTACTTGAAGCTAAAATAGAATTTCGTTCGCCGGCTTGATCAAGTTTGCAACGTCATGTATAACTTGAACATGTGAGTGAGCGTTCAAGTATGCATGACGTTAGTAGGTACTTAGTTGGCATTCTGAGTGACGCACGCACGAATGTTTTCTAGCGCTATGTAGCAGAATACTGGGCGATATAAAGAAATTTTAAGCTAATTTCTTACTTAATTTTATGCTTAATTTACTAAATTTACATGAGATAAGCATTTTCGTTTCAGTAACCTGTTTATGCACCACACTGAAAAAAAGATCGATATCTTTTCTTTCTGTTTTCTTAACTGCGAGCACCAAGATGGCAAACGTGTCGTCGTCCGTCACTGGTGACGCCATGGCTTTAACTGGCAGCCATTAAGCAAACTTGCCGGTAAATTTGATCGTGTGTATTCCATATGCACAAACTGCAAACTCGATACGGCTTCAAGTCCGCTGCAAACGTGACGGTGAACTTGATCGTGGATGGCCCGCATGAGATTAGATGTGTAATATTAGCTAAATACTGCAGTAATAACTCACACTTAAGTACTGGAGATTTACGGATAGTTGAGGTACACTCCCTCAGAAATCTGGACTACGTAGTACATTCTATAGTATCTATAGTGCATTTCACAATGTACAAAAAGGTACACACCCAATGAAGTCAGAAAATATTATAGTATGATAAAAAGTTAGTAGAGACATATGCTTTCAACTATAACTTTGGTTTTACACCATTCTGATGCTTATTTTATATGTCTATCATCGTTAAAAAAGTTTCAATTATGGCTTATCTCTTATCTATAAAGTTTAAAGTCCTAAAATGCTTGGAGACAAAATATGTTACTTAATGCAAGTTTATTTGCTTATATACTTAGCTTATAAACTTCTATGAGCTCATCTTAAATGTATGACTCCAATTTCAATGTTTATTTTATACTCAATAGGAACATACAGCACTCAGCAGTACATAATTGCATATATACATGATGCACAATAAAATTGAGTACAATGGAGCTATTGTAGTATAATATTAAATGTTTTTGTTTGTACATTTATATTGTAAGGTTAATAACCTTTAAAATTTGATTTTACTAACAAACCAATTTTTTAATGTTTGTCCTATTTATTTTAAAGGTAGTGTGGTATGTCATGTTAATAAAATAAAAGTATTTATGATATGTTTAATATTTAATTTTATATCCTAGTAAATTTACCTTATACTTACATTCCTATCATAATAAACCTTATTCAATCACTTTTGATTTTTATTTAAAAAATTGTGGAACCAATCCAATAGTGTTGAACAAATATTTTCATTTGCTTCGTGTATTTTAGTTTAAAAACATGTGTACATTTGCTTAATTTTTAATTGATATCCATCTTGATCTAGTAAAGGTCACTATAGTTTACCACAACTTTTTTCACATACTTTCAACAAAACTGAATTCTCGTTTTGTGATCACCAAATTTTATGATATTGTAAAGTCACCAATAACTTTAGGGTAATTATATATAACAGCTTCCGTTTGGGTTTCATTGTCATTTTCACTAGGAATTACTACTATGGATTCCTCTGTAATGAGAAAACGTTTATAATATCGTTATAAAATAAAAGAAAAAAAGAATAAAAATAGAAAATAAATATCAGATACCAACCATATAAAACTTTATTCAACTTGTTAACTGTAACCTGAAAAAAGATTAAGGTCTTTAAAAACTCATCAAAACTATGTTACAGATCGTCTAATTTTAAAACTTTTGCCCTCCACTGAACATACTCGTAACATGACTCTAAGTGTCAAATGAAATACTTATTGTTATAATATATTTGTGTGCATATTGCAATATTACTGTTAACTAATCGTGCAATCAGTCTTTAGTGCTAGTTTATTCGGTGGGGAGTGCATGTTTTGTATGCACCAATACATCTACACGATCCCTCACTCGTGTCATTTATGCACAAGTTGGTCAACAGATCGACTTTTCGTTTAGTGTTTAGCAGGTGACTAAATGACCAATTACGAAAACCTTGTGTAGCCACCTATACACCTACATTGCATGCAAGCGTAAATAGATTGGAGGGGCATTCATTGTTTTCTAATGTTTGCGCGAATTTCACTCATTATAATGAAACAATTTTTACGGATTTTATCGCGGTTTATTAAACGAACGAAACGTCGGGCTTGTAAAAATCTTAATAAACCGCGATAAAATCCGTAAAAATTGTTTCATTATAAGGGGCATTCATTTTAAAATAAAACGATTCCATGGATTCGTAAACAATAGGTGTTAATTTTCGAATTACAAATGCACAGCTAATTGCATTGAATCTCAATGTCATTACCAGAGCACAATAAACCACTATGTCCCAAACTAAAATGATAGGCATTTTCATCATGGCTGAGCATTGACAAGTGGCCTAGGTTTGGCATAGTTAGACCTGAGTAAAAAAAGTTAGTTCTGCAATGTTAATAACTTAAATAATTTATTTCCCAAATTATTCAATCAGGCATTAAAAGAAAAAAATATTTTGGTCAAATTTCCCTAGTATATTATGATAATAGTTCAATGCCTCAAACATGAATTTAAATGTTAGGATTTGTTTTCAGACCAGGTTATTTTAAATATTGCAAAAAAAATGGATTCTTCAATTGACTCATATCATTTCTGAAGCTTTGTAGGCAATATCAGCCATGGTTACACAAACTTCTAAAGTTAGTTAAACAGATGAATATTTTCCAGTTAAGGAAACAAAACCACACAACAATAATATGGCTTATTCTATTGTAACAAATAAAAAATATATTTACAGGTGACAAAACAATTTCTCTGTATTTCTTCAGATATATTTTCAACGGTTCAACATAATTATCAAAGCCCAGAGCGTTCATCGCAAAGAGAACATCTTCACCATTAATAGTTTTCCGTTTTTCCATTTGACAACGATCACTTGCTTCACTTGTTATAAATGATATAAATTCCGATATACACTCCTGGACACACTCTCTTGCATCTTTGGCTATCTGAAAAATAAAACATAGCTACAATAGTTTAAAGCTTACCAGTTTATATACCCATAAAAATGTGATACAATAATTAAATAATCTTGTTGGTACTTTCAATTACACATTAAGCGTAATTTCCAATCGTTTAAGGAATTACACTGTATAAAAGTAAATCGTCTAGCATTTAAAAATCTTGATAAACCACAAAAACATTCATAAAAGTATACATCAAAGTAAAATAATTATCCATATACAAAATCAAATGTGTATTATAACAAAGTTCGTTTTATAGTACCTTTCCTTTCTCAGGTATAGCTCTCTTCATAATTTTAGCTATATTTGCAATAGGAAGAAAACGATCTTGTTCCCTAAGAGGCACATTTTTACCGCCACTATTAGAATCAGAATTATTTTCTTCTTGGTCTATAAAAGCAAAAAAATATAGGTACGTTAGTTAAAAATCAAATATTTATTAAAATAAAACAATATAATAGGTACAGGGAACTTTAATCTAGAACAGTTTACCTAAAACATCATCACTATTCAGAACATAAGTTTCTTCATCAACTAAAAATCCATTTTCTAATCTTACTAATTCACTCCCAAGTTCATCACCTTCCATTGTTGACAATTTTCACTTTAAAAGTTTAATAAATTTTATAGGATTTTCTATTCAATGAATTAATAAATTTGATTAGGAAAGAAAAATATGCAATTACAAACACAGTACAAATTACAATTTACAATGTACTCTGTGACAGTCACCGAGCACAGAGCACTGAGCAGAACATTCAACGTAGCACAAAGTGGCACTACAGATTAGTAATATGTAGCAAGCCACAAACTATATATTATGGAATAGAGATGTTGACATTTTTCAGAAATGTTTTTAGATCATTTATAAATATCTAATGGAGGCCTAAATATTATTAACTTTTGCTTAAATACGTCTTATGCCTATAAAATCTTGCATTTTATCACATGTCACGTGACGTCATATGTTGTTAAACATCGTAAAAGTGATAAAATGATTCTAGTTGTCGTTAATAAAAAATGGCTTCTAAGTTTTATAAGTGTTGTACGCTAGGAACAAGTATCATATGGAATTGACATTCGCGTATACCCGAAAGGGACAGGCATATACGTCTAATATATATGATCTATAGTTAGGATAGCAATAAACATATTTGTTTTCATTGTGTTTATTTCGAAAATTCCAGTTTTTTATATAATTCAATTTTTATATAATACCACATTCTTGGGTAATCTGCCTATACAAAACTGGTATCACCATACCTACATTAACCGACCAAATTAAAATTTAAAAAGTAGTACAAAATGGCGGACATATTTGACAAACTGTTCGCGAGTGAGATTGTGTGTATGGCATTCAAATTTAATCGATAATTTTTTGTTGAGCACATCATTGTTGTGCCCAACAATCGAACAGTGATATTATGACAAAAACAAAAGAAAGTGTCTATGTCTCTGTCACTCTTTGTTTTTCGTATGTTGTTATCTCGTTCCAATACGGTATTATTATAAACTTGTCAAATCTATTAATACTTGATCTAAGGTTGTACGGTGCCTATGTATGTGTACACTGTCAAAACGCTCGAAAATTAGTTTTTACAATATGCACTGCGTACGGAAAATGGTGTATAGAAGTACTATGCGTTTCAAATGAGAATAGGACGGACTTAGCGCCATATTGTGACGTCATAGCTGTCAATTCAAACCAATTTGGTAGGGTGGACAAAAAATAATTTATTTAATTAAATTTATTTATAGAGATTAAGTGAAAACAATCAATCAGAATCTAGCTCTTCAATTCCGCTCATCTCTGCATTTCTGTCAGAGTGCGCGTTGGATGCGTGTTTTTATTTAGTTGAAGTCGGTTTTAACTTTTTGTAAAATGATTTTATTTCTTAATTTTTAGTGATTCCGAAATTAGACGTTTTGGCATTCATTGAAGGAGGCCTATGTTCAGCAGTGGACGGATAAAGGACGATGATGATGATTACGATGACCGCGAATATTAAAATAGGTCACGTGATAATAAACGGAAATGACGTCACCCGTTCCTATATAGCGGAATCGGAAGAATATTGACGTACTTTTATACACCATTTTCCGTACGCAGTACATATTGTAAAAACTAATTTACAGGCGTTTTGACAGTGTACACACACATAGGCACCGTACAACAATTATAAAACTTAGAAGTCATTTTTTATTAACGACAACTAGAATCATTTTATCATTTTTACGATGTTTAACAACATATGTTTATGTCGATATCTGTCTAGGACGTAGACAGAGTAAAACTATAGACTGCTGGATAATGCTCACTCCTTCCCACATAAAAGAGATGTGCTTATTACAATAATTAAGGGAAAACAAGGACAAGACTATACTATTGGCATCTCTCAGTGCGTGCTGATTTTTTCAAAGTCAGCAACATATCTTGCTACACAAATTTTACAACGTGTAGTCAGTTGTGAAGTGTTGTTTTAGTATTATTTTAATGTAATTAACGAATTTGTTGGTAATTAAAAAATTATGGGGAATAAAAACATTCTGGAATACCGTAACAATGGTTTGGTACAGTATAATTAATTGTGTGTGTGTAAAAAAAAGTGGTAGTGACCGGAAAATTCCAAAATTGACTTTTCACGCGTAAGTTCATATTTTATTTCATATTGTGGTTAATTGTAGTTGAATAGCGATATGTGTGATCAGTATTTATGTATAAATACTTTCATTGGCAGTTCATAAGTTAAATTGAAAAAAAGGTAATAATTAATATTGCTTTTGTGACGTCTATAATTTTAACATTGCTAGTACCTACTATGTTTTCCCTTTTCCCAGTAATGTGTGTTATTAATATTTTGATTGAATTTATATCCATAAGCTATCCTTAAATTAAAACCTATATATTTTTATTTAAATCATAATAGTTATAAGGATCTTATGGTGGATTTTTTTATATAAGAAAAATATTACTCATAGAAGTTTAAATAAGGTTCATTTTTCATACAATATTCTGAGTTCGTCACGAAATATAATTGCTTCATTTTAAATTTTCTAGAATAGTTTTGAATTCATTTTAAATAAGTTTAAATATTTTCAAAATAGAGAAATATTCAAATTTTTCATATTTCAGCTTGGAGGTACTGATGAGAGAAATGAACCCATGCCATGAACATCTACTTCTATACCATTCACAAAACAATGAAATAGCAACCAATACCTGTTCAAAATTTATGCAGTAACTGTGCCCTGTTTACGTTCCTCTGTCTACATTCTTTGTCATTACTTAATAATCATACAATAATATGGTTGCTATCATCATCATCATCATCATCATCCTCTATCCGTCCACTGCTGAACAAAGGCCTTCTTTTTCTTTTTTTTCCGCCAGGAAATGCTCTTAGGCATCCCGCGGAGGAGGGACGACTCCCCAAGCGGGTATGTGGGGCTCTCTGCGCCCGAAGGATGGTAAGGTGGACGCAGCTCTACCCACTAAAACCCAGCGGTGCTCTCCTAGTCATGCTAGCCCGGTGCGGGAACTATGGTATGGTCCGCACCGGCGACGATGTGCCTGGAGGCACTCTCCTCAGGAGGCAGGGGATAGCGTTCCCTCCTCCTACTCCGCTTAAGGCACCCCGCAGGTCCGCTCTTTCGGACGCCCACGCAGGGCACTCCGCCAGGGTGTGGTCAGCAGTGTCCTCGCCACTGCTACAGTGATGACACCCTGGCGAGTTCTCCAAGCCTGCCACCTTGAACAGATACATCCCGAAGCATCCGTGTCCCGTCAGGATCTGCGCAAGTTGGAAGGTGATTGCGCCATGCCGTCGGTCAACCCACTGCTCCAGGATTGGACCGACGGCCAACACCGTGCGGTGTCCCGCACTCGGCTCTCTTAGCCGCTCTCCCCACTCGTGGAGTATCTGCCTTTTTAGGCGACTCCGCCAGGTCTCCTCTTTCGAACTCTTCCTCCACCTCCTCTCCTCGTCGTCTCCCCTACGTCTGCGCCAGGGCCCTTGCGACCAGGTCCCACGGCGCTGAGCCCGCCAGTACGCACGCAGCCTCATATGGGGTAGTGCGGTACGCACGGACAGCCCTAACGGCCATGACCCGTTGCGGACGTCGCAACATGGCCACGTTTTCCGCCGTCAGGGCGGCCGCCCACAGCGGTGCGCCGTACAGCCCCATGGACTGCAATACGCCCGTATATAGGCGGCGGCAACCAACGCTCGGTCCTCCCACGTTGGGGAGGAGAAGACTAAGCGCCCTTGCACTTCCGAGCAGCCTCGGGACTAGGCGTCGGAAGTGCTCTCGGAAGTTCCATGGGCTATCGAGACCGAGGCCCAGGTACCTCATGGTTGACTCGACAGCGATGAAAGTTCCCCCCGCGATCAGGTGGGATCCGGCTGGAGGGACCCGCCGTGGCCCGTGGAAGCATATAGCTTCGCACTTCTCCAGGGCTACTTCGAGCCCAAGACGCCGGATCCTCGCAACAACCTGCGCTATACCTGCTACCGCCAATAGGCGGGCCTCCGAGAAGGAACCTCCGCGCGCGGTGACGACTGTGTCATCAGCGTAACAGGTCGCTGACACCTGTCAAATTCGCGCCACGGAGGACCCAATCGTAGCCGATGCTCCACAGGAGTGGCCCAAGCAATGAGCCCTGTGGAACACCGTACGCCACTCTTCGTCTCATCCAACCACCAGCTGTGGGGTACCCGACGCACCTGCCAGACAGGTAATTTGCCACCAGCCTGCCCAGATACGCCGGCACGCCGTGGAACCTGAGCGCTTCCAGGATTGTGTCAAAGGGAAGGGTATTGAATGCATTGGCGATGTCAATAGATACCGCCAAAAGCACCCCCCCCCCTCTCCTGACCGCCTCATCAGCAAAGGCCCTCACCCTGGTGAGAGCGTCCAGGGTGGATCTGCCCCGCCGGAAGCCGTACTGGTAGTCGCTCAGGTTCAGTCCCGTCTCCTCTAAGTGTTCAACGATGCGGGAAGCTGCAATCCACTCCAGCAACTTTCCCGCATCATCAAGCAACACGATCGGCCTGTATGCCGACGGCAACTCCATCGGTCGCCCCTCCTTTTTGATTAAGATCAGTTTCCCCCTCTTCCACGCCGAGGGAAACCGTCCTTGCGCCAGGCAAGCGCTAAGCTTGGCGTGTGACCGGAGCGGGCCCAAAGCCAGAATCAAAGCCCGCCCAGGAACGCCACCGGGACCAGGGGCGGTGTTTCGCGCCTTTAATCGCGCCAGCGCAGCGTCGAGTTCCACCTCCGAGATCTCTGGAGCCTCGCGACTCGACGGTTCACCGCCCGATGGAGCCATAGGCGGTGGCACGTGCTCTCTCCGGCCGGGGAAGAAGGCTGGAACTATGCGGGCCACGAGGTCGGGCAGGAGACTCTCCGTCAGGGGAAGGGCACAGGGGCGCAGTTTGTTGCGAACCATCCTGTACGGCCTCCCCCACGGGTCTCGGTCCAGAGACTCCAACATCTCCTCGCGGGCAGCCTCCTTTGCTCGGCCTATGGCCACCTTCAGTTCGCCAGCGGCGGCTCTATAGGTGTCATAGAGCCGCCCCTCCTCCGTCTCGTCACGGCGACTTCTGGTGTACTGGCGTCTCGCCGCAACGCATCTCCTGCGCAACTCGGCGAGCTCCTCCGTCCACCAGTACACCCTCCTGCTTCGCGGGGGCCGCCGACCGATCCTCGGCATGGCTGCGTCGCACACTTGCGACATCGCGGCGACCATGCGGTCGGTCTCATCGTCCACCTCGGTCGGGACCGGGCGATGGTCCATGCCCCAGGCTTGGACTATGGCTGCCTCGAAGAGGGCCTCCTTATCCTGCCTCTTTGTTGCCCAACGTGAGCCGCACTCGGCCTGTGAGCCGCGGCTTGAGGAGGGGGTGACACTGCCGTACCGGAACTGGATGTACCGGTGGTCCGATGGTCCGACAGCGTCTCACACTCCAACACCTCTGAACATAGGCCTTTTTTTTTTTTTGTTCCCGCTGGGGAATGCTCTGATGCATACCTCCGAGCCCGGGGGAGCCCGGGGGTTATGTGGGACTCTCTGCGTCCGAAAAAAGTTGGTAAAGTGGGCGCAGACTCTACCCACTAAACCCCAGCGGTGTTCTTCTAATCGTGCTGGCCCGGTGCGGGAACTATGGTATGGTCCGCACCGGCGACGGCGTGCCTGGAGGCACTCTCCTCTGAAGGCAGGGGATGGCGTTCCCTCCTTCTCTACTCCACTTAAGGCACCCCGAACACCTAAGGGTGCCTTATAGCACGAACCTTACGCGCGCGAGGCAGATCCCCCGACCGGCCACGCACAGGTCCCTCACGGCGGTGCGACCGCCTGTCGCCGCCGCGCTCTCCTGCGAGAAGGGGCACCAGTGCGCTCCCTCAGCCGCTCCGCCTCCTCCTTCTGCGGCATCACGACTTCGCAGAAGGAGAGGACTGCCTCCCATGCACTCTCACTGCCGGTCATCGCGCGGATGACCGCAGGGAGTGAAAGGTCGGCGCCGACCTCGGTCACGAGGTCCGCCCTTTCTGGCGCCCAAGCAGGGCACTCCGCCAGGGTGTGATCAGCAGTGTCCTCTTCACTGCTACAGTGATGACACCCTGGCGATTCCTCCGAGCCTGCTACCTTGCACAGATAACTCCCGAAGCATCCGTGCCCCGTCAGGATCTGCGCAAGGTGAAAGCTAATAACGCCATGTCGCCGGCCAACCCACTGCTCCAGGATTGGTCGGACGGCTGACACCGTGCGATGGCCAGCACTCGGCTCCTCCAGCCGTTCCTGAACATAGGCCTCCCTGAATGAACGCCAAGACGGCCGATCCCATGGTTGCTATACAAGAACTAATTTAATTAATATTTCTTTATTTCAATAAAACAAACTTTTTTACTCTTATTTTCCTCCTTTCCTTTCCAGTATTCTTATTTTTCTAGTAAGACTTTTGAAAATTTTATGTCAAAAGTCCAGCTTATATTAATGTTTATGTAAACTTTATTTTATTACTAGCTGTTGCCCGCAGCTCTTGAATGGTAGAAGTGGCTAATGGGATCACCTTCAAACTCAGACACAACAAATGAGAAAAACTATTTATTTGAACATCAACATTTTGAATTTATTTGATTAAATATTATGATCATTATGACATTTATAGAGAATACAAAAATTATATCAGATAACTAGACATGTTACTTCTTCAATTGATTTTAACGGAATTTTAAAATATTACACAATCCATCTTTTATATCTAAAACTGACATTCCAAATTTAAAGTAATTCAAAATATAATACATACTTAAAAACCAAACAGATCATAGTTGACATCAAAAGAGTATGTATAATCTGAGATTACCAATCACCAGCAGCTTCGCTCGCGTTAACTGAGATTTACAGCCGTACCCGGATTGATGATGATTATTTTTATACCCTAAGTTACTCCCTATAACATCAGCTATATGTCAGTGAAAGATCCGTTAAAATAGGCCCAGCCGTTTCAGAGATTAGCCAGAACAAACAGACAGACAGACAGACGGACAGACAGACAAAAATTGTAAAAAAAGTCTATTTTGGTATATGTCCCATGACCCATGTATACCCATGTACATCCATGTGCATTCAATAAAAGTGGTTATTTTGATATTACAAACAGACACTCGAATTTTATTTATCTGTATAGATTTATTACTTACCCAGTTCTAATGCATTACAGTTCTAATATACATTTTTATAATAGATCAGAGGGTCAACCGGAGCTAAAAGCATGTCATCGAATCAGTTTAAATTAAATACGCAATAAAGAGTCTCAAAAATTCACAGTATTAAATAACTTTTCGAAACAAAAAAAATACCTAAAAACATAACACACAATAATATGTGTAATCTAAAACATTACACGCTAAAAAGCTTGTCATGTTTTTTATATTTAGCGTTTTGCCTTAAAGTAGGCAAAATGTTTTTTAATGGCAACAACCATTTTAGACGTCACTTCAATATATCTATCTCATGTCGCCACGGCTAGCAGCAGTCTATAGGTTTCTATGTCTACGGTCTAGGAACTCTGTGGTACCCGTAGACAGAGAATACTATAGACTGCTGGATAATGCTTACTCCTTCCCACATAAAAGAGATGTGCTTATTACAATAATTAAGGGAAAACAAGGACAGGACTATACTATTGGCATCTCTCAGTGCGTGCTGATTTTTTCAAGGTCAAACAACATATGTTGCCACACAAATTTTGACATTTGTAATTTGTTTACAACGTCTAGTGAGTTGTGAAGTGCTATTTTAGTATTTTCTAATAAGTAATTAAAAGAATTCATTGGTAATTAAAAACAGAAGGTAATAAAAACATTCTGGAATACCCTAAGAATGGTTCGGTGCAGTGTTATAAATTGTAAAAGTGATAGTGACCGGAAAATTCCAAAATTGACTTTTCACTCGTAAGTTCATATTTTATATCATATTGTGGTTAACAGTGGTTGAATAACGATATGTGTGATCAGTCTTTATGTATATATACTTTCATTGATTTATAATTCATAAGTTAAATTGAAAAAAAGGTAATAATCAATATTGATTTTGTGACGTCTTTAATGTTAAAATTGCTAGTATTATGTTTTCCCTTTTCCCAGTAATGTATGTTATTAATATTTTGAATTGTGCTGTTTGATTGAATTTATCTCCAAAAGCTATCCTTAAATTAAAAGTGAGATATTTTTATTTAAATCGTAATAGTTTTAATGAACTTTTGGAGGTTTTTTTAAATAAGAAAAATACTATAGAAATATAAATTAGGTTTATTTTTTATACAATATTCTTACTTACTTAACTTAATATATAAATGATTATAATAGTATTTAGATAATAATTGCGTCATTTTAAATTTTCTAGAATAGGTTAAGGATTCAATTTAATTCAGTTTAAATGTTTTTACAAAATTGAGGCTGGACTCCGCAACAGGTGACGTAAAAAGAAGTTGTAGAAGAGGAATGGAGTTCCCTCTCTATCAATCCCTCTTCCCTCTACTCCCCTTTGCCGCTAACTCATATTTTAGGAAAAAGGGGGGAGGAAGAAAAATTATCTCTGAAAATAGTTAACACCTGGAAAGTGAGGAACAGAGGGTGGGAAGGGATAAAAAGATGTTCCTTTATTTATCCCATCACCTGCCTTCTCGCCTTCTGAGTATATTTAAGAAGAAAAGGGGAAGGTGGAAGGAATATTTGCATTAATTATAAAAATACAGGTTTTATTTCAAATTAAACAAAGTTTAAATAATGTAAATATTAATTTGTGTCTACTATTAATACCTTAAGTAACCAATTTCTCAATTATAAATTGTTACTCATAATTTAATCTTACATCACAGTTTCAGTTAATCCTGACTTTCGGAAGAAATGGATTAAAGCCTCTGGTCGAAATGAGTGGATTCCAAAGAAGTGTTCAAATATTTGCTGTTTGCACTTTAATACAAAACATATCTTAAAAAAAGGAAGGTATACTTACATACACCCTGATGCTTTTCCAGTTGTTAAGGTGAGTATTAACTAAATAAATATTTAACTATGTAAGTATGTGGTTTTTGGACAAATTAGTTTCTCTTATGTTGATGGGATAAGTCTATGTTCATACTAAATTGAATCATTTTGACTTCCATTCTTTAAAGAAAGAAAGAAAGAAAAACAATTTATAGTCCACAACAAAGATATGTTATTATAAAAATAATCGTACTTTAAGGAAACAAAATAGTTTTTTTTCCATATTTCAGCTTGGAGCTACTGAAGAGATAAATAAACCCATGCCATGTCCATCTGCTGTTATACCATTCACAAAAACAATGGAAGAGCAACCAACGCATGTGAAATTTGATGCAGTAACTGTGCCGTTACGTACGTTTCTGTGTAAAAAAAAATAAAAAAATTACGTGTTCATATAAATGTCGTTTATGTTTAATTTTTTATGCAAATTTTTACCTATAGTATGTAAATAAATCACATCTATTTTATCTTTTTTTATATATAGAAAATTAGTGATAAAAATAGTTTAATGAATGTGCATTTTAATTATTTTTATCACTAATTTTCTATACTCTTATTTTCTTCCTTTCCTCCTTTCCTTTCCAGTACTCTTATTTTTATAGTAAGACTTTTGATAATTTTATGTCAAAAGTCCAGATGTTTATGCTAATATGATAATTTTTCTTATTTCATATTTATCGACTTTATTTTATTATTTACTAGCTGTTGCCCGCAGCTTCGCCCGTGTTAACTTAGATTTACAGCCGTACGCGGATTGGTGACGATTATTTTTATAGCCTACGTTACTCCTTATAACATCAGCTATCTGCCAATGAAAGTCCAATCAAAATCTGCCCAATCGTGTCAGAGATTAGCCGGAACAAACAGACAGACAAATATTGTAAAAAAGGCTATTTTGGTATATGTACCGGGTACACATCCATATGTATTCAATGAAAAGCTGTTATTTTAATATTACAAACAGACACTCCAATTTTATTTTTCTGTATAGATATATAGATACCTATCCAGTTCTAATACATTAGAGTTCTAATATACATTTTTATAAAAGATCATAGGGTCTACCGGAGCTAAATGTATGCCCTCGTATCAGTTTAAATTAAATACGCTATAAAGAATCTCAAACATTCGGGCACAGTATAAAATAATTTGTCAAAACAAAAAAAATACCAATAAAAACATAATTATATGTGTAATGTTTTAGCTTGTCATGTTTTTTTATATTTAGCGTTTTGCCTTAAAGTAGGCAATAGGTTTTTGTATAGCAACCCCCATTTCAGACGTCTCTTCAATATATCTATCTCATGTCGCCACGGCTGGCAGCAGTCTATAGTATTCTCTGTCTACGGTGGTACCCAATACCCATAGACATTTTTTTTTTAAATTTATTAAGAGCTGGATACAAGTCCTTTGCTCTAACCTAGTACTTACTATTGCCATGATTGCCAGTATAATATTGTAGTCTTTACTCTTTGCTACTCAACTACATATTTGTCAGTCAAAATCCAATGTTTATTTTCCAAAGACTAATAATGGCAAGCGAAATAATAGAATTTAGTGATACCTCCCGCCGCCACTTGTGTGATTTGCTGAAAAACAAAAAGTGTTATAGTGCATTATATAAATACTTAAAAAATACCGTAGTGAAAATTTAAATATGTAATAGAATAAAATAAAATCAATGAAGTGTAATTGATACATTAAAGGATAAAAGTTGGTCCCCTTAAATCTGACTTGGCTTAAAGGTCTCGTAACCAGGCCATAAAATATTATTAAAAAAAAAAAAACATATTTGTCAATTGTCAAATGTCAAGTTTGAAGTATTATCTATTAAGTTTGGCAAAAACTAGACAAGATCTTGGATTTAGCATCGAATTTGATACATATTACTTGGTCCTAGGACAAGATTGACGATAGACTTTTGTTTGATTATAATAAGTAGTCTCTAATTTTTGCGACTGTACCATAATATATAATCAAGTACTTATTGATAAAAATCTCAAACAAACAAAAACCTTTACGTCACATTTGACGTCGATCTAGGTTATACCTTTAGAAAAGGAAAATAATTTAAATAGTTTCGTATGTTATTGATAATTTAAATAAAAACGCATTTAAGATGGGAGTCCCGAAGTTCTTTAGATATACAAGTGAGAGGTATCCGTGTCTAAATGAACTCGTAAAGCAACATCAGGTAATTTTTTGAAAATATACAATTAGGTGCTACCGTCTTCAGTTCTTCATATATTTGTTTTAATAACTACTAAATTCTTTTAGATACCCGAGTTCGACAACATGTACTTGGATATGAACGGTATAGTTCACAATTGCTCACACCCTGATGATTCTAATCCTCATTTCCGTATAACTGAGGAGAAAATATTCCAAGATATTTTTCACTACTTGAGTATATTATTTCAAATGATCAAGCCTAAAAAACTATTTTTCATGGCTATTGATGGAGTTGCCCCGAGAGCAAAAATGAACCAGCAAAGAGGGAGAAGGTATTACTTTATTACTATTTTATTATATACAGACTATATAGCTGTTGAGTTTCAATAAAGCAGCAATGAACATTCAGACAACTGTTGACATTTTTCAACTTACTGTTGAATTAAGAAATATAATATGTCCTAACTCTTTAAGCAATGAATCATATAATAAAGTAAGAACAAGTATTTATTATACTGACAAAATATGATGCAATATTAAAGACTTTACTTTTTCATATTCCTTTTTATAAGAATTGTATAAAACTGAAGTTGAGATAATTGGTTCATTTAATATTCATTTCATAGGTTTAGATCAGCGAAAGAAGCAGAAAAATTAGAAGAAATGGCAAAAGCAAAAGGTATGTCTCATTTTATGCTGAAACCAACAATACCCATGAATTTATAGTAGTTTGAACAGAATATACAAATATCCCTTTTTTTATAGGAGAGGTATTGCCAACTGAAAAAAGATTTGATAGCAATTGTATCACTCCAGGGACAGTGTTCATGGCCCGCTTGCATGAACAGCTAAAATATTTCATAAAACAAAAGATATCTCAAGATCCCTTGTGGTCTAATGTTAAAGTTGTTTTATCTGGTCATGAGGTAAGACTTATGTAAATGTTTTTTTTTTTAATATTGAATATTCCACTATTTATATCCATATTTATTTGAAATGTTTTGTTCCTTATTCTTGGATGGAATAATGTAGATTCCAGAGATATTTTCACGGTCAATTATAAATCTATTCTCACAATAATTATAGTGCCTTATTGTCCTCGTTACAATTGTAATTATTTGTAGACTCCAGGAGAAGGTGAACACAAAATCATGGACTATATCCGATGGATGCGGTGCCAACCTGATTATGACCCCAACACTCGCCACTGTCTTTATGGCCTGGATGCTGATCTCATTATGTTGGGAGTGTGCACACATGAACCTCATTTTGCATTATTAAGAGAAGAGGTATATTATACATATTAAACTTAATTATAGGAATATATCTGTACTATTAATAGTGAAGGTAAAGATTTTGAATGTATTAATTTTTGGAACTGGCACTTGTATTTGTAAAGTTCTTTTTGCATATGGTAGCTCAATTTTTGAAGAAAGTTTTATAAATTTTGAGGCAAATAAATTTGATAACAGATTGTATTTTATACACTATATATGTGCCTAGATGTGTATGATATAATGAACACTATAAAAGAGGATTTCTTGATACTATTAAAGATGTAGATACTTTTAAGTATTTACAAGATTTTTTTTTTTTGTAGTTTACTTTGTGAAAGTGTATTCTTTTAATTTATGCTTGTTTCAGGTTAAATTTGGGAAAAACACAAAGCGGGTATCAGCTCCTGAAGAAACTAATTTCTACCTTTTACATTTATCACTTTTGAGGGAGTATTTGGAGCAAGAATTTATAGAAATAAAAGATAAATTGCCTTTCAAATTTGACATTGAGAAGATTTTGGATGACTGGGTCCTAATAGGATTTCTTGTGGGCAATGACTTTATACCAAATTTGCCCAACATGCACATTAGTAATGATATGTTGCCACATTTATATAAAACTTACATGACAGTGTTGCCTACAATGGAAGGTAACACAACATAAACAATTTTAAATTTTGACTAATTTTCTTTATAAATTTCAATACCAATTATATTGTATAGGCCTTGAATATTAATATTAGTATTTCATATTTTTTATAATGAAACAACTTTTACTGGTTCTATCACATTTTATTATGATTTTTACATGCCCGATATTTCAGATACAGCAACTATGGTCACTTTAGTCATCTATAGTCTTTATAAACTTTTATGATGGAGATGGGATAGTAGTGCTTTGCATAACATATTTCATTTGTGTTTCCGAAGGCCTGAAACCAATATACATAACCCACTTGTAATTGTTCCCAGGATATATAAATGAAGCAGGTAATTTGAATCTAGGGAGATTTGAGGTGTTCATGCAGGAGCTAGCCAAAATTGATAAGGAGAAGTTCTCAGACATATACGCTGATCTTAAATACTTTGAAGGCAAGACTGGAAGACGACCTAACGCGAATGAGAGGAGAGAGGTACTAAAAAAAAAAAAAAGTAGTACTTAAAAGTTTTATTTATTTATTTATTAGACAAAAGTAATATAACATCAACACCAAGTGAGAATATTTGCAGAATTACCCTTTAATTTTAGAAATTGAATTATTTGTCGTTAATGATTTCTTTATCACCAATTTCATTACTGGACATAGGCCTCATTTTCTAAATGCCATTGACATCCAATTACAAACAGTTTTAGATACATGAAACAAATGTGACTTAAAATTGCTAAACATTTACTCATAAAAATAATTCTCAGTAACTAACAAATGCTGACAATGACAAAGACAATGTAACCTGCTGATGATGGCTTGTAACACTATATTTTTGTTTTCAGTACAAGCCCAACAATGATGAGACATTCAATGTAAACATTGAAGACATTAAATCTAACAAGCCCGATGATGAATTGCAGGCGCTTATCAATGCCACTAAAGAAATGGTAATTATCGCTTGTTGTAAAAATATTTTTATTTCATAAACATAAGCAATCACACCACAATAACATAATTTATATAAATACTTACAAAGACTACATCAGAACTTCAGTACAGACTATTTATGCGGCAAACATACGGGAGTTTCATAGGCCCTAAAATTTCTTTACAATTTATATATGTATTAATAAATATAATAATTTATAGGTAAAGATTGAGGTTTTATTAATATTATTTACAGTTTATGGAGGACATGGAGGATGATGATGATGATGACGACGAATATGAAGACACTAGCGATGGTAACGACGAATTGATGGTGACAATATTTACAAAACGCCAATGAACCAAATAAAAAATCTATATAGATAAATATTGGATTCTACCAATAGTCTGACTGACCAGCCTTATTACTGACGACCTCTGTGACTCAGTGGTAAGCGTGTTGGCGCTCAAGCCGGAGGTTGCGGGTTCGAATCCTGCCAGGGAAAAAAATATTTTCTGTGTTCCGGGGTCATGGATGTGTTTTAAATATGTGCATTATACAATAAAAATCTTAAATATGTGTATAGTATAAAAGTATTAAATATATTTCCGTTTTCTGGTACCCGTAACACAAGTTCTTCGTGAACTTACCACGGGACGGGATTGACGTGGTGTGAAAGCGTCAATAGAGCGTAGAGCGTCCATAGCGATTTTATTTATAGATGGCACGAAGCTATCATTTAATTTTGTGGTATCGCGCGCGACCGTTCAAATATTGTTAACACGAGGGGCGGCCCTCGTTGTAATAATATTAAATTCGTTTTTGTTAAACAAGTCGACCATAGTTTGGATTCCATAGTTTAAATCCTGCTCGTATAGCAGAGCGCGCGGATGGCCTCGCCCACCGGGTGGCGTGGCTGGTGGGGTCCTCCCGCTTTTCGATGTCAATGACAAACCACCATGTTTCATGCGGTGGACGTCGCGGCTCTCGCCGATGGAGTGTTGCCAGTTATTGCTGGCGCTTTCTGCTGGGCTATCATTCGTGATACAACCCGGTGGGGGTAGTCCGCCTGGGCTGCTCTCTTGTCGTCGCCGGCGCGTGCCGTCCCACCGTATGTAACAATCCGACGCCGGAGGCCGTGAGGTCCAAGACATCTCGGTCGGCGGAGGTAACCCTCCCGTTTGTTATTTTTAGGTGTAGCCATCAGCTCAATTACTAAACCGATGAAGCTCCAAGATCTTCAGACCACCAGCATAGATCCATTCGAAAAAAAAGCGTCCATAGAAATTTTATTATATATATTATTAACAATATCATACAAATTCAATCAGAAGATTCTAGAAATTCGTGTTAAAAGATCTATTAAAATATGTTTATTTGTAATAATCATTATCTGTTACAGAGGATGCAAATATGGAGATGGAATTTATTTTACACAAGAAAGACTATTATATGAACAAGTTGGACTATTCAAAGGTCACAGAGTAAGTTGTTTGTTAATTTTATTGGTGAGAAGTTCGGGAAAGAAGTGATAAGAGTTTAAGTTAACATGATTATAATATCAATTTATATTTTATATATTTACAATATTCTTTTCATTTTGCGGTCGTCGATATTTTGATAACAAATTTCAAACAACTAGCATTTTCTCTAGAAAACATCATAAAATCCTCTTCATTTTCAATATGGAAAAATCCAGAAAGTTCTACATAAATAAATAAGTAATATGTATTAACTTACAATCACACATTAACTTTGTCCCATGCTAATCTTGTGGCATGTGTAAGACTAAGAATTTTAAGATATGATTTTGCATGACCCAGTGCAGACATCTTTATCAATATAGATCAGGACTTGGTGGTATTCCAACTCACGACCGCTGCATATCCAGTCTGACCACTAAACCAGACTCAAACTATGAATAGCTCTGACCGGTAAATGTTCCCAGGGAGGTGCTAGCGGATCAGGCAACGTGCTACGTGCGCGCCATCCAGTGGAACCTGCACTACTACTACCGCGGCTGTCCGTCGTGGTGCTGGTACTACCCGCACCACTACGCTCCCTACATCTCGGACATCAAAGGCTTCAAGGACCTCAAGATAGAGTTCGAGATGGGAGAGCCCTTCAAGCCCTTTGAACAGGTTTAATTTTTTAATAGAGCGATGGCTTACTTGTCGGGTACAAGTCTGCACTGTACATATACATATAAGAAGTATATTTTCTGAATTTATAGTTTATCTCTTCGTATTGCTTGTTCACTGATGAATGGAAACATCATGAGAAATCTTGTATGTGGGCAAGATGAATGTGTTTGAACATTCAGATTGTCCCAAAGCGATTATGCTCTAACCCTTTCTGGATTAAAGCATACATTTATAAACCATTATTTAAAATGTAAATGTAATCACAAATCCACATACACAGAACTTTGAACTAAAAAGCTTTACATTTACTATATAAGTAGTGTAATCAATTTGTTTTGTTATAGTTATTGGCTGTTTTGCCGGCTGCCAGTAAGAATTTACTGCCTACTCCTTTCCATGATCTCATGACCGATGAGGACTCCCCAATAGTCCACTACTACCCGGGGCATTTTGAAACTGATCTCAACGGGAAAAAGAATGACTGGGAGGCTGTTGTGCTTATACCGTTCATCGATGAGGTAAGAAGAGAGTATAGAGCGTATTTTTAGAATGCCCTCTTAGAAGCCTATATTTTTAACCCCAAAGGCTAGGGTGATTAGTTTAATTGCTAAATGTCTGTGGCACACACGATTTGAATGCTTTTTTATATTAGAAAGAAAGTTTTGTACCAGTTGTTCTTGACATGCTTTATAAAAATCGGATTCAGCCATTTAAGGTCATATTTTTATTATAAACTTTTAAAATTTAAAATAAGTGGTCAGTGTATCCCTAATAGCCCTTTTTATATAAGGATAAATATTGAATCTATTTATAATTTTCAGACTAACCTGTTATCGGCAATGGCACCATGCTATCAGAGACTCACTGAAGAAGAGTTGAGAAGAAACTCCCACGGACCAATGCTTGTATATGAAAGGACTGAAGACAATCTAGGTTTGTTATTCTCCTTAGCGAGTGCACATGTGTTTGACTGAATTCCTTAACAGCTGGATCGATTATGATAACATTTATGTGTGTGTTCAATTTTTGAATTCTTCAATTCTTGAATGGTTTAGATTCAGTATTCGGTCTACTACAATATGTTTTGTATAGGACGTCTTTTGGTTCCGCTAGTCGAAATAAAGTGTGAAGATATTTGTTTTTGAGACCTTCAAGAAACCTTTGTATTTTAAAGGTTGGCAACACACCCAAAACTCTCTTCTCTGTTTTTTTTTGTGGGCGTTTATGGGCGTCGGTAGATACGTCCATCAAGTATAGCAGATCAATTTATAATAGTCAATAACGATAATGATTTATAATGGTTATTAACTCAAGTCTAGTTAGGTCCTTATAAACCTTACATAACGAAAAATAACACGCTGGATTTTTTATTTTTGGGCTTTGGACTTCTGGCAGGGGACTGTACCTAAAACGCCTCGGACAAACTTTGGTTTAATGAATTGAATGAAACAAATTAACTTTCGGTACTTTTTATTGAAGAAGATTGTTAGTTAACTAATTAAGTTTATAAACATTATATATTATGGACGAATAACTTAAAAATTAATCTTAAAGTTTCAATTTTGGGAAAGGGACAGCCCAGGGGACTGTTATTTCGGTGGTTTACGAATTTATAGCAAAAAACCAAAAATTATTTCATTTTAGTTTTCAATGATCCAAAAAGAAATGTTTTTTTACTTTCGTAATAATTTTTTTTAGTTACATAATAACAATTTTTCTATTAAAAAAAATGCCTGGAACAGCAAAAATCATCCTTACAGAGAATCACCCCTATACAAGGAACAAACATAAGCTAGTTGTGCCGTTTTCACTTCATAAAGTCAGTAATACTTTCATGATCCCAGAAAACGTTACAATAAATAAAATAAAAAAATAAACAGTTAAAGAACTCTTTCTTTCTCTTTCTTTCTTTCTTTCTCTGTATATATATATATTTGTATTTTTGTTACTTGCGCGCATTGCCCTTATAATTTGTAAATGTTGTGTATAGATGTAATTGGGCGTCAGATTTTGTTTACTGTATTTTGTTTAATATTATTTTATGTAATTCTCAATCTGTAGCCTGTTTCTGTACCTTTTTAAATAAAATAAAATAAAATGAAATAAAGAACTTTTGTGCGACAAAGGATATTATAGAATAAAATAATTTATTGAAGATATAGTGTAGAGAGGGAGAGAGAGATATTGAATTCTATGTTATGAACTAATGTATCGAGCCGCGCCCGTTCCACGGCAGCGCGCGAGCGCCACTCCTGTAGGGAGCGCCAGCGCCTCGGGCAGTACCGCCAGTTCACCGCGAGATCGTTCACCGACACGACGCTCCGTTTGTTGACGCTTGACGTGACGAGCGCTATTGTTGCGTGACTCCTTGTTCGCCCATTTTGGGGCATAGTCACGTGGATTGAATGATTTGAGTGTAATGGACTAATATATATATTGTTAATTGACTATTGTGAACACTTTAGTGCCTAAATCAAGTTAATGTGAAAGAATTGGTAGCCGCCATCTTGTGAAGCTCCGCTGCACGTCGTGTCCGATAGAATTGGTCTCAGATAAGTATATAGATCAATTAGCATTAATTATCCGATTGGCTAATTAGGGGTTAGTGTTAATTAGATTTATATTTGAGGCATCGACACACCGGAGAGGGCTCAGGACGTCGTTTAGGTAATTGAACAGTTTTATATAGCTCCGTGAAACCGCGGATATGTTATTCCCCATTTGAATTCCGGATAATTATATACATATCGCTTCCACTGCATTTCCTGCTAATCCGGATACGGGAATGAACATTCTAAGATATATGAATATTCTATGGCATTGAAAAGATTGGTTTCACTGAGTTGGTTTTGCCGGTTCCTCTCAGTGGACTAGGTTTAGAAACATTAGCGGAGTTAATTTGACGTTCAATAAGATACTTTTATGCATAACATTGAATATATTTTTTCACTTTACTAAATCGACATTATAATATAAATCGATTTCTTACTGGACAACCGAACAACGAATCAAATGCTTATAGTAGAGACTCATTATAGTGTAATTTGTGTTAATACTAATCGGTATACCCCCAGGGCCGGCGGTAGCGCCCGATTACTTCCCGGCGGTGGCGCAGTGCTTCGCCCGCGAGACGGCGGTGTGGCGCGCCGAGCTGGCCGTGTCGCCCGAGCGCTTGGTCTGCGGCCTGCTGCCCAACGCTGACGCCACGCTGCTGTTCCCCGGCTTCCCCACTATGAGACACCTCAAGTACAAGGTGAGCTGTACCCCACCTTATCTTGAAACACCTCAAGTACAAGGTGAAGTGACCCTACCTCTCCTCCACACCTAAATCACAATATGAATGTTCCTCACTTCCCAATATGTCCACGATTTGTACTTTTTTATTGTTTTCAAAAACCCTATTCAAGAATAGCAGGATGCCTTAACACTGTGTATACATTACAGTCGAGCATCCGCAAGTGCAAGGTGAAGGTGTTTGACCAGCCGTCTCGCAATGACAATATGATCATCGAGTTGATGGGGGACACGGCGGAGCCGCCGCTGCAGCGCGTCGCGGACCAGCTGCTGGGCAAGATTGTGTGGGTCAGCTGGCCTCACCTCACCAGGGCCAAGTGAGTCAAGCTAAGTTTTTGAAGTGAAACTTCTTTGCGCGCATGAGGGGTAAATTTTTTACGGATTTGCTACGTATTTGTCCAAGAAGAGGGAGAGAATGATTGAGACCGATTGAGAGAGAGTGAGAAAGAGCGAACGTAGCATGAAGCACATAGCCATGGAGTGTGAGTAGGAAGCAAGCGAGTGAGAAAGATCGAGAGAGAGAGTGAGATAGAGCGAACGTCGCATCGCAAGTCTCGTAAATTTAAAGCTTTACGCCCGAATACTCAAACGAATCTCAAATGTAAGACCTACTTAAACTCATGCTACGACGTGTTAGATTCAAAGAAAAAAAGAGGGACAACACGAGTTTAAGTACGTCTTAAATTTGAGATTCGTTTGAGTATTCGGGCGTTAGATTAGTATAGATTTAAAAATTAGTTTGTCTTCTGACATGTGTACTTTGTACGCACGCACTCTTTTTTTTTTGTCTGTGTTGCCCTTCTATACGAAACAGTAAAGCTGTTTTACAGGGGAAACAAGCAGGATGGTGGTACCCAAGCAGACCCACCGGTATATTCAATGCTGTTCATACAAGTATCTTATTGAATGGAAAATTAATCCTACTACCGGTTCCAAAGCTAGTCCGAGTTTAGATCCGTAAAACAAACTCGGTGAAACAACCCTTTTTAATGTTTTATGTGTGCATTTGAAAAATGTATTGGCGCGCCTTGCCGTGATTCTGTGTGCGCGTCTGATCAAATCTTTTTATTAACCGCCACACCACCTTGAACAATGTCTGTCGTGTTCTGTATATGAAATTTTGTTTCAGGGTGATATCCGTTTCAAATGAAAAGATGCGACTTCACCACATCGACAAACAGAACAACAATATCAATGGACTGCAGTTCTCAACGGAGCAGAATGTTGGCAACTTACACAAGCAGTGGCTAATGGAGCGGTCTACAGTCATCGAACAGTAAGTGTTAATTCTATCATATTCTTCCACTCAATGAGATGGTAGTAGACAACAAGGCTATATTGGGTTGGCTACTAAGTGACTGCGGATTGTGTTTCATGACATAACTAAGCATTTCCTTTTTTCAATGTATGTATGATCATGTGTTGTGCTATGATGATCATCGATAATGGCCTTGGTCTCTGATATGGATGTCATCTACTTCAGCTGGACGGCCAGACTGTTGAGCATTTTTTGGTGAAAAATCACCAAGTTAAACCTTTCTCTTCTTCTTCAAGGCTTGATTTCCATATACGGCACATAACTTCTTTTGTGCTTGCGATGCGTTCTTACCTTTTCGGAAGTAAGCCACATTAACAAAACAAGACAGTATGAAGTCCATGTATCGACAAAATCTGCACTCAGTTGTCAACCTAATGGTAAAAGTCAGTAACTGATATAGCATTCGATCAGTCGACCTTCGGCTAGGTGGGACGACGATGGTGTTCGTTGGATGAGAGTGGTAGGGGGTCTGCCGTTTTGACATTCATAGAAAGAGCTCTATATCCAGTAATGGATGGACATTCCAGCAAAATCTAGTTTCTGTATTTCTTTAACATTACTCGAGTCTTCATTAATTTCCTCAGGGTTCTTTGTTTGAGGTAATTTTAACTTGAGATGTTCTTTATCACAGAAATAGGTCTGTTCTACATAAAACATTAGTTCGTTTTTAAAATTTAATATGTTTCTACAGTAAAATTATTTTTTTCAGCAACATGAACCGTCTGGGTATCGACTTGGGCCCGGTGAAAGTTATCGTCCATGCTGTAACACTCAGCGGTAAGCGTTTATGTAGTGTAACTAACCAACTAAATCGGATTACTAATTTAAGGCGTTTACTAAATTATGTATCTCAGACAGAGATAGCCATAGATTTAGAATATTTATTAGTGAAAACCGGTGGGAGGGAAGCGCTGTGCCGCGCTCCCGGCTGCATGGGTACCACCATCTTGCTTGTTTCTCCCGTGAAACGGCTCTGCTATGTTTCGGAGAGAAGGGCAAGACAGGCAGTGTAATTACTAGCACCGAGACTTAACATCTTATGTCTCAGGATAGGCAACACATAGATGAGTTGCCTGAGGCCTTAGACAAAGTAACATTAAAAAAACGATAAGGAAGTTCGAAAAGAATAAAATGTATGGGATTGACATAAGCCTTCGTCAATTATGTCACTCGTTATCGCTATCGCAAGTTGGTAGACAATGTTAAAATTCGTAACAAAATCATAAACTGTCAATTGGTTATCGAACACTTATGTCAAACTTATGTTATTTTATTATTGATATTGATTCGTTATCCGTGGGCGTGGGCCATGGAGGGCAACATTTTCACAATTTTTATGAATTATAGTGTGTATGAGGTCTATTTACATAGATATTAATTTTAATTTTTTGGTCCGATTTGACACTTATTGTCGAACTTTGTTGACACTTGACAGTTGTTGTCGTTGCACTGTCACGATCTTTGATTGATCACTGGCTAGAAAATTATTACCGTTATCTTAAAGACGATAACGAATTTCGGCTACAAAGCGATGTCACTTTGTCTACAGGCCCTGGGCTCGTTCCAGGTAAACTAGTTTATGTTCATGGGCGACGTCGACCACTTACCATAAGGTGGCACGTTTGCCAGTTTGCCTATCCAACTAACATTAAAAAAAATCCTACGCGAAAAGATCCACGAAGCGTGGGAGCGAGAAATTCAAATCAAGTACAAACCACTCGAGAGAAAAAGAGATAGCGAATGAAGCACCGATATGTCACTGTTTTTGCGTTTTACAGTGCCGTGTATTTTGTGAATTTTTCTATTATTCGTGTGGTAAAAATGGTAAATATTAAATGTGCAACTATGGTGTCATGTTCTGCGAGTGAACGTGACGTAACAAGACGAAATAAGCCCAAAAAGATACACTACACTCACACATAAATAAACATTTTTTGGTCACGTTTCCGAGCTGTCATTGCGTATCTTGGACATTCTAAATCTATGGACATAGCGGTCAAATCTATAGCACTCCTGTTTTTGAAAAAAAAGACGTGTGGCACTCGGGGACTGCCGCGGTAAAGCTATTGCATAGCATTTTTTTATCAACTTATGCAATTATAATTTTTTATTTATTTTTTATTTATGCAGTATTTTTTTTCTTTCTTTTGTTTTGTATTTTATATTTAATGGATTACCAACAATTCTATGATTTAATGCGAATGACCAATGATCAACAAAGAGATAATATTCTTATGACTATAATTCATCATTTACAAACTTCAATTTAAGAACCATTTCAAATTTTATATATTATAATCAACAAAATCATATCACTTTCTTTATTAATAAATGGACTTTTTTATTCATATTTCGTATTTTCATATTCATATTCATATGTCGTCAACACTATCTACTGATAGTGTTGACGAACTACGAACAGCCGTTAATTTTTTCAATACTTGTATAGTTCTTTGTTCTTATGTTCAGTATAAAATACATTTTGTCCACTTTTATGCTTTTAAATAATTAATAAATTCTTTGATTTGCACAAATACAGATCTTACACTCACTTTTAAACACTATCTTATCTTTATATCGTTTTTATTCAAAATCGATGGTTAATATTTTAGCTGAACGATATATTCTCAGGCACTTAATTATTCTCACGGATAAAACTTTCACTTAGTTATTGTCACTTTAATGTTCAACACTTATAACACGTACACTTATTAAATTATTACTTATTTCTATTTTTAATACTTTATTTAACACGGAGACGATGTGAATATGTAAAGCGCCATCTAGTTAGTCACCTATATACTTTCTCACAAACAGCTGCTTACTTATTCGTCCGATTTCGGAGCAGCTCGTCTATCGTCGGGTGTTAGGTTTTTTTCGTTACGAAATTTCTTGATTCGGTCGCCGCGCTCAAGGCCCGCGATAAAAGCTATGCAATAGCTTAAAAACACTTAAACCCAAACAAAGCTGCGACTAATAGCTAACAATACAATAACACGCAGGCTACAAGAAAAACGAGAATAAAAGTTAAGGGTTGCTCTTTTGAAAAAAATACATACTTTACACATACGTTCGCTCACATTTGAAAATAATTAGAGCGCATGTCTAAGGTATGTTCAATACAATCTTCTATTTCATAATAACCACACAAACGACCCTTAACAGTTTTCCTAACTTTAATAATTGAAAGATTATGAACGTTTTGTGAGATCCTATTGTAAAAACATATACATCGCCCCAATATATGAATTACTAACTTTGTGAAGTCTAAAACAAGTACGTAGTTTAAGGTGACGCCTCGGTAAACAATAATTCTAAAACCGGGCAGGCGCGCCCCGCACCCCGCACACAGCACATCCCGATAAGTAACATAAATATTGCAATTTGCGAGCTATCGCGCGCCATGTGTAACATCGTAGACGTCTTGGAGTTGTCATTTTATATATTTTTAATTTTGTTTTTTTGTCATATAAACGTCATTTTGTATTTCGATAAATATATTTCATTTTATACTTTCACTAGCTGTTGCCCGCAGCTTCGCCCGCGTTAACTTTTAAAATTTGAGGGGTTGACCACCCTTATCACTTAGATGATGAAGCTGGCCATCCTATTTTAGACCGAGACTCAGATATCCTCTCCAGCTGATACTTCTTATCTCTCCTGTTCGGGGTACAAATGAGAACACTTTTTTGTACCACGGGCTGGAGTTTGCGCGTACGTCAGAGAGGATGTCTGCTCTCATCGCCTTGGTAGTTGAAGGGACCTCTCCATCCTCTGGTTGTGCATCGTGCATGACCATCCCCGCGTCTATACCTCCCTTTATAGGAGGTCCCACAATCCAAATCCAGATTCCGTGCTACAACAGATCCCATCCATAGAGATCATGATACTTGGTGATTTCAACGTTCATCACACCAAGTGGCTCGACTCGACTTGGCTCGTTGGACCATTATCTGATCCGAAGTTCAGTGCCAGTTGCAAGCCCATCACGGCTTCGTTTTTCGGGCTGCCGCTGTGTTTGGCACTATAGGTCAGCTGATTGGAATGGGATGCGATCCTTTTTGCATCCTAACCATGGGGGCGAATTTGCTTCTCGCTGGATGACCCAGACATCGTTGCCGATTTTGTTGCCGAGATGGCGCTATAAGCCATGGAGCTTTTCATTTCAAGCTCTGCAGTGCCTATAGGCGGCAAATCCCAGCCCTGGTTTGGTCAACAGTGTAAGATTGCTACACGCCATTAGCGGGTAAGCTACCAAGCGTGGGCCAATGGATCGATGTTCCAGGATGTAAAGACCAGCGCATTAAAAAAGGAGTATAACTTTGCCTCCAGGTCCTTCAAAAGGGCTATTGCTGAGGCAAAAGCGGAGCATGTAAACAGAATTGGTGAGAGATTGGTTCGACTTCCTTCGGGAGCTCGTGCATTTTGATCACTCGCCAAGGCTGTTCAAGGGAATTTTTGTAAGCCATCCCCACCATCACATCACATCACATGGCCCACAACGTTAAGGAGATATCCGATCTTCTAGGCTCCCTTTTTGCTTCCAACTTGACTTTGAATGACCAGGAAAAAACCCGGAAATACCACCGACGGTCCCTCGATGACTGGTACCACACCTCAATGTCGGAAATAAATTTCAGGCCGATCTCCGTGCGCAAAGCTCTCTTTTCGGTGGAAATTCATAAGTGGAGTGGGCCTGACGGCATCCCTCGGCTAGTGCTACAAACTTGTGCTCCTGAGTTGGCACCCGTCCTTACCCGTCTTTTCCGATACTCTTATTCATTAGGCGTCGTCCGATGCTCGTAGAAGACCGCTTTGATCCACCCGATCCCTAAGAAAGGGGACCGCTCTGACCCGTTCAACTACAGACCAATAGCTATAGCTTCCTTGTTCTCAAAGATTATGGAAACCATAATTAACTGCCAGCTCTGGCGATATTTGGAGGAGCACCAGCTGACTAGCGATCGCTAATATGGCTTGCAACGGAATCGCTTAGCTGGTGATCTTCTAATATTTCTAACGCAGCGATTGGAGCAGTTGAGACCAAAGGGGAAGCGTTGGCGGTTAGTTTAGACATAGTGAAGGCTTCCCGAGAAATTATGTAAGTGGATCACTAGTTTTTGGGCATACAGGAACATCAAGGTCGTTGTCGACGGTGCATGCTCGGATCTCAAGTCTGTTAATTCTGGTGTTCCGCAAGGCTGTGTACTATTTTCAACCTTGTTTCTTTTGCATATCAATGATATGCTGCAAACTAGCGGCATTCAGTGTTATGCAGACGACAGCACTGGAGACGCCCTATACACTTGGCCGCTCTAATTTTTCTCGGTAACAAGTCGATGAGTGTCGCAAGAAACTTGTGTTTAAAATCGAGTCTCTGTTGATCAAAGTTCTGGAATGGGGGCGACTTAACCTAGTCCAATTAACCCGAACGAGACACAAGTTTGCGTGTTTACCGCAAAAAAATCGGCTATCGTCGTTTCTCTACAATTTAAAGGCACTTCCCTAACCGCCTCAGCCAGCATTGGGATACTTGGCGTCGACATATGGAGCGATGTGCATTTTCATGGTCATATGGATGGCTAAACTAGCCTCTAGGCTAGTTTAGCCATCCATAGCCTTTTATCGATCACGCCGAGTTTCTTATAAAAAACTAGGCGTGCGGATAGGGCGAAGCAGTAGTTCATGCCTTCACACCGCCCACAATTATACAAGGCGCAGATCCGGCCTCACATGGAATACTGCTCTCACCTCTAGGCTGGACCGCCCCAATATCAGTTTCTTCCATTTGACTGCGTTCAACGCCGTGCGGCTCGAATCGTCGCCGATAGTAAGGTTCAATCAACTTGATTATTTAGCGCTGCGTAGAGATGTCGGATCGCTCTGCATTTTATCGAACACCGACTATCTGGTTGCCCCCTTTTCTATAAAAAAAAATCTACCGCATCTACCATGGGGAGTTTTATGAGGAATTGTTCGGACTAATACCTGGAGCTGAATTCCTCCACCGGATATTTACCAAATTTCACCCACACCATCTCGATGTCCGAAAACCCACAACAACTCGATTTTACGGCATTTCCTGACTCGCACGACGATTAAATGGAATCCGCTGCCACCTACGTATTTCTGAACCGATACGAAAGGCCGGCAACGCACCTGTTAATCATCTGGTATAGCGGGTGTCTGTGGATATCGCTTTTCACTTACCACCAGGTGAACCGACAGTCCGTTTGCCCCCTCTTCTATCTATAATCAATATTTATAAATACATAGTAACAAAAACTTATGCGGGCAAGACATTGAGTAACTCTGCGGTAATTCGGTGAGGTGTCTTGATTTCTAGAAGATACAAAATAAATTAGAATTTTTCACCAACCCGACGACAGGAGGCCGTGTAGTCGCAGACAGCACGGTTGGCGGGGGGCAACCCCCAACTTTTACAAAGCAAAAGTGAGCCAAATGGGCTCACACTAATCCGATGTAGCATTAGGGCCTTTGGGCCGTTAGTATAGATCCATCCGAAAAAAATAATAATTTTTCATACGTGCCCTTTTAAAAAGTTAGCCGACATTTCTTTATTTCTATTGCAATCAGATGACGACTCGCATTGTTTTATTCTCCTAACATTGTTCCAACCATTGTTTTCTAAAATATAATAAATATTTAAAATAATACCACTTAATACTTATCAGAATATATTTTGACACAAAAAGAAAGTGAAGTTAAAATTACCTATATTTATAAATTACAAATAAATATTATGATGTAAACTTTAAACCTCTTTTGTGTCATATTTTGACATTTTGCTAACAAACAATTTAGACATTTAATAAAACCATTAAATAAATTCGTGAAATGAACTAGCGAGGAACTGGCACAGACCCGTCGCTGACAATAGTCACGAGGGGACTGAGCGGCTTGAGCGGGACAAGGCCTTCTTACATACGCTGCTTATAACTAAAAGACGTAAACGGCAAAATGGTTTTTGTTATATTATTATTGCGTTAAAAACGATAATTGGAGAAATTCATATGACAATTTTAAATAACATGTATAAACTCATCTACAAAGAAAATTAAGAGGCTTAAACCGGACCCGTTTGCCCATAAGATGTGAATCTGTTTTTAATAAGAGGTATGTTTGATATTTTTTTCTTTGTTACAAAAGTTACCTAATCGTGTTTCGAAAATTAAAAAAATAAGGCTTATATCATGAACTATACAGGTCACCAATTTATATTTTCATGTGTTTTGGAATTACTGAAATAAATTGAAATTATTGACGACAAAATTACCGAGGCGTCCTCTTAAAAAACACTTAGGCGTGCGGGTAACAGCTAGTTCACTTTTGATTTTTTTTTTATATCACAAGGAGGCAACCGAGCAATCGGAGCCCTACGGTGACTACCGACGCCCATAGACATCCGCACAACCAGAAGTTATGCAGTAACGTTGCCCCCCTTTTCCCTTTCCCCCTAAGGGCCACCGGAAACCCACAAACCGCACGAAACGCCACAGCATAGCATAGCTGTCATTTGACGCCGGTGTTATGTGAGCGAGAGGTACCACTCCGGTTGTGTCGACCCAAGTCGGCTGCAATAGCATGGCACCACCTCTTACTGTCGCAGGCTACAAGTACATGGTGTCGGACGGCGCGATGGTGCTGATGGAGCAGTGGTGTAACACGCCGTGCGGGTACCCGGCACAGGCGGTGGTGCGTAACGTACACGCCGCACCCCTCCCGCCGCCCCGCTACCGCCTGCCCGAGCACGCCTACCCGCCCGGCGACACGTGCTTCTTGCTCACGATCTCCAACTACTACGGCTGTCAGGCGACCGTAAGTAACCACACGAGTGCCTTAAATTCTATCATCTGATATCTGTTTATTCTTAGATAGCTAGTTAGTTTTAGGATCACATTGAGCCATTGCATATTGGCAGTAGTGATTTGCAACTTTAAAGTATACATAATACCGGATGTATTTGGAACGCTTGCGAAAACGAAGATGTATGATAATGTTGGCATAGTCTGCCATGATACAAGTGAAAAAAAACGCGTTTTCTGTTTTTTTTTTGGTTGCCTTTTTTTTTGTATTATCCGGTTTAGTAAACATATGTTACAGGAATTTGATGATAATGCTTTAAAATAATGTTTTTTCGAAAAAACCGCAATGTAATAAACTTAACTTAAATAAACGGCTAGCGGACTGAATCAGCTGATAGCGTTCGCCGCATGCACGAGGTGAACGAACTCCCGCACCGCGCGCGTCTTCAGTGCGCCCGCTAGTTGCGCGGCTCGTGTGGTTAGCACGAGTGCATAGTGTGTATACATACATTGCGGGTTTGCAAAATACACAAGTCCTAAAATTTTCTTTAAAAAAGGTTTCTGAGATAAATGGTTATATGCATTATATAGTATATAAATAGTATATTATTAGGGTTTAATCTTCGCAAGCGTTCCAAATACACCCGGTATAGAGTGCGAGTGTCACGCCGATTAATTCTGCCGATCGTAATCAGATACGTTTTAGATATTTACCTATAGATATATTTACTATAAGTAAAGCGCTATGAGAGTGACCTTCCATGCGTAATGCATTAAAAATATCGATATTTGAAATAGGGACATTCATCATCATCAGCCTCTATTCATCCACAGTTGAACATAGGCACCCGACAATGCACGCCAAGACAGAAAGTTATTGCTTCATTTATTTTGCTTCCGGGAATAATTCTTACAAATTGGCACTTCACATTTCACCATTTTAACATAAAAACAAATATACATCGCTCGCGGACCAAATGTGACGCGTGTTGTTTTGACACTGATTGAACGAACGTTTCCAAGACAATGGTTTTGTCTGTGTTCATACCTGTGCTTACAGTGCGTACTGCATACTGTGCGTAATTCTGGAATGGTTGATAAGCCTTGGTCAGTGTTTCAAATGTTTATGATTAATATTTATATGAAATGGCGAACTACCATATCATATAGTAAATGTATTGTATTGAAAGATTATAAACCTCAATGTTTCAATTATGCAGGTGGTGAGCACGGACGCCATACGCAGTGGACGGATCAAAGTGCGTGTTTGTGAGCAGACGGAGCCCACGCCCCACCCGCCCCCCGCCGACAGTGGCTCCGCCTACCGCACCGCTAACCACGCCGCCGCCGCTTGCGGTACTTTACTGTCTTTAGAATATAAACCGTCATACAGTGAACAAAATAAATCACTACTACTTAAGTAGACTGACACCTATTATTCATCGTTTACGTTTCAGTCCTGCTCCTGTGGTCTTCCCGTGACCATGGTTGCTGTAAAGTATCCGAAACGTCGGGCATGTAAAAATCTTAATTAAACTAATTTTAGTAAGTTCGCTATCAGCATTCATTGCGCGTTCTCATATCATTAATCAGTATCACTTAGCAAATATCAATAAATATCAACAGAACTCTGGTCTGTCATTTAGCAAGCATATCAAGGTGTACACGTACAACTTAGTGATCCGAGAGTTCTGTTGATAGCGAACTTACTAAAATTGTGAAATAATTCCATATTTATAATACTATTTACGAGGGCGTTGCTGACGCCGCCCGATGTACGGTCAGACCGTACAGTATTCATCTCAAGTAACCCGTATATTTTGCAGGTATATCGGCACAGATGTTTTCGCGCCTGACGGGCTGCGTGTTTGTGGTCCTGGGCGAGAGAAACGACTTGCCCACCGACACACAGAACAAGATCAACGTTGGACTCAACCTTAAGTTCAACAAGAAGGTCAGTTCATATTATGTTGCAACAATTCATATAAGTGGACAGTGTCTCAGTGCTGGAAACGGGTATCTCTTCCTTGAAATCAAGCGAGAAGAAACCATTAATTGAAATCAATAATGGTACATACATGGAATAAAATAAATAAATCACAGCGTCATGCCGTTTGCCGTCACGACATTCAAGTCCATTTTATTATGTTTTCGTGCAGAACCAGGAGGTGTGTGGGTACACGCGGCGCTGTAGCGTGTCGGGTGCGTGGCTGTACTCGGCGCGCTGCGTGTCGCTGATGGAGGCGTACGCACGTCGCTGGCCCGACCTCTTCGACTGCCTCGCCTCGCACAACGGCAACGACGTCTTCTTCGAGGGTGACCTGTGGCCCGGCGCTGTCGGGTACGTACACGCGCACGCTTATGTCACGTACACGCTTATGTCACGTACACGCTCACATATACGCAAACATGAAAGCATTTAACAAGCGACTTATACGCTTACGCACAGTACGCATACACACATAACTTGATTGCCTAGTTTTTAGTAGTAAAATTAAGAAAAAGAAACCTTTATTTATATTAAATCAATTGCATAACTGATTAGCTAAAACCTCACTTATAACTCACTTAAATAATGCTTAAATAGCCGTCAAAATTAAACGCCTGCACGACCGGGTGGTACCTCTTGCTCACATAACACCGGCGTCAATTCACAGCTATCCTGTAGCGTCACGTACACGCTTATGTCACGTACACGCTCACATATACGCAAACATGAAAGCATTTAACAAGCGACTTATACGCTTACGCACAGTACGCATACACACATAACTTGATTGCCTAGTTTTTAGTAGTAAAATTAAGAAAAAGAAACCTTTATTTATATTAAATCAATTGCATAACTGATTAGCTAAAACCTCACTTATAACTCACTTAAATAATGCTTAAATAGCCGTCAAAATTAAACGCCTGCACGACCGGGTGGTACCTCTTGCTCACATAACACCGGCGTCAATTCACAGCTATCCTGTAGCGTTTCGTGCGGTTTGTGACTTTCCGGTGGCCCATTGGGAGGATAGGGAGAAGGGGGGCAACACATCTGCATAATCTCTGGTTGTACAGATGTGTATGGGCATCAATAGTCGACTGCTTTTTATATCATATGAGGTTTGCCCTCCTATGATATAAAAAAAGGGGCAAAATGGCGGATTTTACTTTGATCGGCTGTTCTATTGACGGCTGATCTACTTACATACTTGCGTTTGTTACTGATAATTCTCAAAAATAATAGAAACAATCATTATCATATTTTTTTCCCTAGCCTATACTGTCCCACTGCTGGACAAAGGCCTCCCTACTATTATCATATTATTATATATTAATACTTTCATTCGTTCAATTTAGAAAAAAATAATCAAAATAAATAATAAATTTTTCCTAGCTCGCTTTTTAATTACCATATATCTAATCAGGCAGGACAAGCCACAGGAAATAAGCAAGTGGCTGAAGACGCAGCCGCATTACAACGCGCCGCGGAGGGAGTGCGGCTCGGAGGTGTTGGAGCCGGAGGACATGAAGTACGTACTGGAGGATGTACAGAGACAGCTCGAGGAGTTGCGCGGCACGGAGAAGACTGTGACGCTGCATATCAAGTGGAACTTGTTATATAAGGCGAGTCTATTCATTGTATGGGTTTGCCGCATTGAATACCAAAAAATCTATATTTTTGATTAGACTTCTAATATTGTTATATTTGTTCATAATTAAAAATAGCAAAAGGATATAACAGGAATTTTCATAAATATAATTTTTAATAAGTGATATGCGAATACTTGCCCTATATAAAGTATTCAACCATACTCGAATTCGAATCCTTTACAGCAACCTCCCATGACTATCATTGGGACTCGGGATACGTTGGGCATGTAAAAAACCTGATAAGCCGTTATGAAATCCGTAAAAGAGGGATATCATAATAAGTCTAGCGTAAACATTAGAAAACTATATATCGAAGCATTGATGCCTCCTTAGATATATTGATATATCCTTCTACATGGGATGACGATCTCCGTGCAGTGGCCGGTCCTAGTTGGATGCAGGTGGCGGTGGCTTGGCGTATATTGAACTGCTAGACGGATAATGACTGATAATGATAATTGACATATGCGTTGGTAACAATCTATACATCTATACAGATAAATAAAATTGGGATGTATACACGGGACATATAATAGCCTTCTTTACATTTTTTTTTCTCGTATTTGTTTGCTCCAGCTAATCTCTGAAACGGCTGGACCGATTTTTATGGGACTTTCGCCGGCAGATAGCTGATGTTATAAGGAGTAACTTAGGCTATAAAAATAATCATCATCGATCCGCGTACGACTGTAAATCTAAGTTAACGCGAGCGAAGCTGCAGGCAACATTTAGTTTAATATAAAGTTATTTTTTATAGGCGGAGCTGCAGGAGGGCTCGACGCCGCCGGACTTGAGTGCCGAGTACGCGCTACTAGACCGCGTGGTGCTGGTGCGAGGCGCGGGAGCGGGCGCGCGAGGGACCGTGGTAGGCGTGTACCGCGGCTCAGCCCCCGCCGCCGTGCGCCTGGCCGACCGGCTGCACGCCTCGCCCGCGTACCTCGTCATGTTCGACGAGCCGGTAGACGGCGCGCTCCCCGAACCACTGGGGGAGGAGCCCAGGTTCCTCAGGTGGGTTGTGCGTGCGTGCGTGCGGTGCAACTGTGTGTGTGTGTGAGAGTGAGTGCGTGCATGCGTGTTGTATTTGTTGTGTTACATGATGAATACTGAGGAGTTCAGAACTCCTCCTAAAAGGCTGGACTGATTTTGATGAAATATTGTGTGTGCGTTCAAATGGATTCGAAAATGTTTTAAATTCACAATTCGTCCACTACAAAATGTTTTGTGAAGGACAACGTCCGCTCGTAATACTAATGTATTACGAGCGGACGTTGTCCTTGATTTTTAATATTATATATGAAATATTCATATCTGTTTAACATTATTGTGAACAAAAAATTCCACAAAAACCACATTCATAAAATGAGATGGGTAGAAAAATAAACAAAAAGTAAAAAATATTTGTTTACCAATAAGAAGTACTAGCGTGTAGACGTGCTACATATGTGACGCTTCTTTTGTCCGCAGGCTTCAGGGCTCGTCACTGATGAACATCTCATATGGGCGCGGGCTGAGACGCGGTGGGGTGGAGTATTTGCCGTTCGCCCCTCCCGTACCCAACACCAACCCGCTGCGCTCACGGGCCGACGCGCGCTCCGCCTTCGCTGCGTACAGGTAACGCCCGAATGTCAATTGAATCTACCATCGGTTCCAAGGCAAGCTCACTGAGAAGAACTGGCGAAACAAACTCTTTAGAACTAATATTTTCAAATAATATGTATTCTATAATAATTTTTAAATCTTATCCTGAAATGCCTGGGAGGAACGCCCTATTCCCAAGGTGAATGAAGGTATCTTCTATGAAATCTTTTACTTTATAATATCCTTTACCACACAGACGCTCTTTAATATTTTTTTAAAATTATTTAATGGATAGCTTTTGAACGTTTTCTGGATCCTATTATAAAAGCGTTTTCCTTTAAAAGAATTGCTTATTTTTGTGAATCTAGTCACTGGTAGATCTAGCCTGTGTCTATTACGTGTATCCCTACTATCAATATCACTTTTCTTACAAAATTCATTTATGATTTTCCGGACATACAGTAAATTTTCTAATATGTATTGAGAGGCGACAGTCAGAATTCCTATTTCTTTAAAATTTACCCTCAAAGATGATTAGGAGGGGCAAATTGTAAATTGCACGAATAGCCCGCTTCTGCAGCACAAAAACGTTGTTTATATCGGCAGGATTTCCCTATAAAAGTATGTCATAAAACATAATGCTATGAAATGACTGTTTGTTTCCTGTGAAAAAAATGATGCCTGCTGTTTTGGACTACATGATACATGATCAATGTATAACATCGATATTAAAAAAGCTCATAAAATCGTTATTCATTATAATAACATATTTTATCTTTTTAGTCCGCCAAGAGAGATTTTATCAAGAGCGGACAGAAATAACGTGACTCCAAACGAAGTCAAGGAACAACCGCGACAGGTAAACTTATTTATATAACCTTGAAGTCAGATTTTTAACGACTACTTAAAACTTAAGTTTTCTTTTACCTACACTATACTATAGCGCTTAGTGCACTATAATAAATATGTCGCACTATGTTTATTTGAATTAAAAAAAAGTGTGCGTGCGTGTGCGTATGTGTGTGTGTGTGTGGGTGTGTGTGTGCAATACAGACACGGCAGAAGTGAAACTTCAGAAACTCCTTTTTATAAACGACTACGTGTACGGCCTTTTGAAATAATAAACAAGAAAATATTTCTTTCCTCGACATAAATTCTATTGGACTGTTTTACACATATTTGACGCCATCTATCGTTCAGGACGACGAAGAAGATTATACAAAACACTATACTTGCATATCTCTGGCAGGCTAAATCCTATTTATGAATATGCTAGTCTCTTTTAGGTGTCGCTTATTCGTTTTATCGAATTTAGAAATCACAATGGTACTAAAGAAGTTTCACTTTAAAAAATATTTTTTTTACTTGGGATTTATTTGTAATATTGACAAATATTATGTACTGTCCTCTAATAACAGTTTTCTTTACAGGAGAATGCAACAAACCTACTCAAGAATTTACTAAAAATAAGCAAAGGGCCGCCTGACAGCCAACAGAATAATAAGGTTTGTGTTTGTATATTAACCATTAGTATAACAATTATGGGACTCATAATTACTATTTTACTCTATCTACACACAAAACGAACAATACCGAGTATAAAGAAGTTCATATTTATTTCACAAAAAGTGTCTTACTAAACAAGGAGATTATGAAATGTATATACAAACCACATTCGGAATACTATTTATCACTAACTTGATCTTGTCCGGCTCGAAGGACCAAAAATCTCGTGTTCACAGTTTCTACGGAAAGCTTGAATGAGAGAGTCGATGAACGAAATAAATCCAATGATAATTGTGCTGATATTAATTTTATCATACTAATAAAGCGATAAAATTTTCAGTAATACGTGAAAATATTGAATTTTAGTGACTCAAATTTAATCATTTTCGTACGAAAAAATTGGCAAGTTTCATTACGGTAACCCCTCTAGACAGGTGTTTTTTTATATTTATAGAATAGAATATAAACATCAATATATGAGGTTATATTCCTTGAACTAAATGACATGTCGAAAGCGAATGTCAACTTTATACATTGGTGTTTCTATTCTATTCCATAAATGTTAAAGCCACTTATCCGGAGGGGTTCTATAGATACTTGTATTACCTTCGTGGTAGTTTATTAGTAAATGTATAACAGATTCCCGCGGAGCAATCTTCGTGGCGCGTCAAGAACTCGCCACGCCCGCCCTCACCTGACAAGTAAGTAATGACAACCTAACAGAACTATTTGCACTGTCTGTTCGTCTGATAGCTTTTGAACCGTAATGTCTATTTACTTGACATTTTTAGCGTTGTAATACTATGGCATTAAAAAATCAGACAAGCGCTAGTCTAACTCGCGCGCTACGAAAAGCAGTGTTTAGTGTTCCGTACCCAAAGGGTAAAAACGGGAACCCTATTACTAAGACTCCCCTCCGTCCGTCCGTCAACAGCTATCCCATGAACCGTGATAGTAGAAAATTTCAAAGATGATGTAGGTACTTCTTTTGCCGCTATAACAACGAATACCAAAAAGAGAATAAAATCTTTATTTAAGTGGGCCCCATACATCAAACGTGATATTTTGGCGTTTTTGGCTTTACATTAACAACGGCAACAGGTAGACACTTGAAACAATCATAGAACATTTAGTTATATATTAACTTTAAGAATAAATTAATGAAATCAAATAAATATTTCTCCCGTACTTACAACAAACGTGATTTTTTTGCTAAAGTGTCTAATTTTGTATATTTTAATAGTACGGAACCCTTCGTGCACGAGTCTGACTCGTATTTGGTCTATTATTGTAATATTATATAACAACAAATTAACGTTTTTCGGAGTGTTTCCTTTACTTTAGATGTGAGATCTAGCTTATTATCAAATTTCATGATTCTATGTAAGTAAGTATGGGAAGTTCCATAGAGGTTTTGCTTTGACAGACCGACAGATATATAAACCGACAGACACACGGACAACGGAGTGATCCTAAAATATAAGGTTTTTGAGTTTCCGGTGGTCCATTGAGGGAATAGGGAAAAATGAGCGCAACGCATCGGCATAATCTCTGGTTGTGCGGATGTGTATGGGCGTCGATAGTCGCCAAAAGGATTCGCCTGCTCATTTGCCATAACCGTCAAATAAAACTCAACTGAACTTACTAATATCTTGTACCAATCATTCCGTGTTTCCTTCCTCTCGCACTCGGTAGATTTTGTAACATCTGTAATATAAACCTGTTGAGCCAATGTTATTGATTTTATGTATTTTCGTTATTTTAAAACTATATGTAAACAAAAATATATCTTTGAATGATTGTTTTCAAGCAGCTCAGTACATCCATTCTGGAATATATTTGTTGGGTAAGATATTATATACTGAGATTTAAATACTAGGTAGGTACTTTGGTAAACCCAAGATTTTTCAAAAAAATAAAACAAGATTTTAAGTATGTACTTACGCTTAAATAGCAGTGGCCGTTTTAATACGTCGAAGTACGGAGGCTGGGGGGTAATAGGGTGAGTATGAAGGCGAAGGAACGGGGGGGTCTTTGGACTAGATGGGCGACGTCCTGCTCCTGGTTGGTGGATGTGGGTCGGTCTCATATGAAGCACTTAATTATGGCCATCGGACTTATATAGTTCTTGTGTGAAGCCACGTTCGGAGAGGCGGGTAAATCGACCGACTATGGGATGACGTGTAGCCGCCGCTCGTGGTTATACGCGAGTGGCATCGGCCGTCGCACTGATGATGATCTCAATCGTAGCTCTGTTGGCTAATAGCTAAACGTATAAACGATGTATGCAGGTTCCCGCCGCAACAGAACTGGCGCAAAGAGAACCATTACAAGAAGCCACCGCCGCCGCAACCCACCGAGTGGACCAACAACGCCTTCAACGTTAGCACCTTTTTTATTTATTTTACTTGGTTAACAAACGATCGGACGAGCCACGTGATGGTAAGTGGTCAGCGTCGCCCATGAACATAAACAAGTTAACCTGAAACTAGCCCACGCAACTGATCCATATTTTGCCTGTCCTGAGACGTAAGATGTTAATTGAGTGCCAGTAACACTGCCGTGCTGTCCTTTTATCCGAAACACAGCAACGCTGTTTCACGGGAGAAATAAGAATGGTACCAAGCAGACGGGAGCGTGGCGCAGCAATCCCGTGGTGGTAAAAATGCCTACCGTCGGCTGCTTAAATGTAAATCATACATTACCAGTCGAAATTGATAATTACGGAAGTTTCACTGTATCGTAATCTCTTATTTACGTTTTATATCAGAATAAACGAAATGGTTTAAAAATAAGTGAAGGGTAATTATTGCTACAAAACTGACCATAAGCTGTGAACGTCACCCATAAACACAGAGTAAACCTCGAGCTCACTTACCAGGTAGACAACAAAAACATACATATATATGATGTAACATAAGTTTTACAATTACAAATGTACAAACTACTATTTTTCCAGAACCAACCACCTATGCCGCCGTACCCGACCTTCGGACAGCCCTTCACCGTCCCCGGGCCGTCTCAGATCCCGTTCCCACAGTTCCAGACGTTCCAGCAGCGGAACCAGTTCGGCTACTCCGCCAACCACGAGAACCGCAACCCGCCGGCCGGCCAGGGTGCCAAGAACCAGGGCTTCCCCAAGCACCTGCCCGCCACGCCTGTCAGCGGGGGCGTGTCGCTAGCGCCGGCATGGGCTAAGAATCAGGTACACTAATGATATAGGTTTCATATCACCTATAGGTGATAACTATCACGTGACCGTCAAGGTGATAAGTAGACACCGTAGCCTAGTGATGAAAATTATAGGTATTTTAATGGAATTGTCACTAAAGTGATGTAATTTTATCATCCCTAACAAATCAACGGTGATAATCACACCCCGTGATACTATTTGCTTCATAATATACCATGTGGTCAATATTCATATTGATCGGTTATGTTGGTATACTACTCCTACTACTACTAGACTAGCTCCGCTAGCATAACTATGCTCTCAGACTCTTGAGGGCGGAGCTAGTCTAGTAGTAGTAGGAGTAATATATATACTACTATACTATATATATAGTACTAGGTAGTAACCTAATATTTATATTACAATATTTTTCCATGTTATTTGATTATGTTCCCTGCGATATCAAAAATACAAAAAAAAACTTTTTTCCTTTTAACCATATAAATAGTCTATTTTCGTCTTTAAAAATACGAAAAAAATACCAAATTCCAGCAATAGCTCTGGAGATTACAGCGGAGCAACCTCGGTCAGGGGAATATAAAAATCTTAATATATCCATAAAATAGTCGTTTTTATAATGAGCTAAATTCGTTTCCATTCGTTTTTATATGTTAGAAAACGATAAATGAAATGTTGTTTATAAGTTTTTCATACCTAATTATTAAGTACTGACTATAATTACAGAGCGAAAAACCGCCGGAGACAAACCAACCGAGTGCGAGCGCGGACAAAACTAACAACCCGTTCGTGCCGCTACAGGTGCAGACCAGTCGCAGGTAAACTCTTTTAGTTGTTGAAATGGGCAAAACCGGGCTACTGAGCCCCACCGCCACGACAAGACCTGAACCATGGTGGGTCAAACGAGTACATCTGGCACTAGTCGTCACTATATGCGACCGAAAACACCTGCGGTGGTTTTAGTGAGCAAGTGGCTTATATCGAGTCCCAAATCACCGGCCACTGGGATCTGGCGGTATGCCTAAATGCATTTACACCGCGAACATAAAAGAGGCAATCAATTCATGTTTTACCTATCCTGAGACGTAGCTGGTGGGTCTCAGTGCCATTACACCCTTCTTTCCGAAACGTCAAACCTGTTTTATATATAGAACGCGGCACAGCGCATCCCTTTGACAGTGAAAATTAACGTGTAAATGTTCTTAGGTGAAATAATTAGTTACACATAATTAACATAAACTGGTAAACGACGACTCACCTCATTAATATTATCTATTAGAAGTACTCCACACGAGTACACAAACACTTGCCACCGTCCTTCCTGTAGATAAGTGTTAAGCCCGGGGAAATTTCACCTTGGAAATTGTGACGTCACAAGGCGCTCTCCATTACTAAGCTTATTATTTCGAGTGTTTTACATACCAACATTACAATACTGACGTGGCGGAAGGCCATGATTTATGCTAAATGTTCATCATAATATGGGAATGTATGGTGTATTTGTGAATCATTTATGAATATAATATAAAAGTATAATAATGAATATACCACGTTGATTGTTGACTTATTTCCATCATGTTTAAGAAAGGAGCGTACTCATATTTAAAAGGCTGGCAACGCTTGCAATCCCTCCGGTGTAAGGTGTCTATTTCGGTGATCACTCACCAATAGGTGAACGGACAGTTCGTTCTTTACGATTTTAATATATACGATATCAAAAATAAATCTCCTATGTATTTGTTTAAGGCGAGTACAAAACGGCCCGACCATACGGAAGGACATGGAAGACCTGCCCTCTCAACCAGCACAACCGACGCTTGTTGCCGCGCAGGCGCTGGATACACAGGTAAACATATCAATTGTATATGACGAGATAAATTACATTTACAGCCGAATGAGGTCTGTTGCTCATTGTTTAGAAATCCTATATTCTTCGATATGATATAGCTACCCTGATATATGAGAAAAGATTAATTATTATTAATGTTTCCTGATATTAAAAAGAAGAATCATCTAAATAAAGAGGAAAGATTTGATTTTCGTTTGATTGTTTGTTACGATTTAACTCAAAAACTAATCGACCTATTTTAAAAAATCTTCTATCGCTAGAGAGTTACATTTTTACCGACTTACATGAGCTATATTTTTTCCTCGTATATATTCGGAAACTACGCGGGTGAAACCGCAGGGCGCTGCTAGTCGCTAGAATATAAAAAGTCTCCCTTTTTAAAATCCCCGTATTAGTTAACATTGACGCGTCTAAACAACTTCAGCTTTATTATACCGGGTGTATTTTGAACGCTTGCAAAGATTTAACCCTAATAATATACTATTTATATACTATATAATTCATATAACCATTTATCTCAAAAACGTTTTTTTAGAAACTTTTTTAGGACTATGTATTTTGCATACCCGCAATGTATGTATACAACTCGAACAGCGTACTCTGTCAGCTGATTCAGTCCGCTGGCCGGCGTAAACCATAAACCAATTACCTTGCCCTTTTTTAAAAAAAACGATTAATTTAAAGCATTATCATCAAATTTATGTAACATTATGTTTACTAAACCGGATTCTACAAAAAAAGGCAACAAAAAAAAAAAGAAATGCGTTTTTTTTTCACTTGTATCATGTCAGGCTATGCCAATTCTATCATACCTCCTAGTTTTTGCAAGCGTTCAAATTACACCCGGTATTAGTACAGACTTTAGAATATAAAAGAATTATAAAGATAGTGTAATCCAGAATCCCAATATAGCCATATTTATCTTGAAGGTTCAACAACAGCCCAAGTCCGAGCGGCCCAGGAAGAGGAAACCCAGGATAGCTGCCAACCTGCCCTTCCAGATAGACTAGGGTGTAAGCTACCTAGAATAGACACGGTGTACATATTTACAAACCTAGCTAGACAAATGACTGTGTTTGATATTGGACAGAGTACAGTATGGTCGAATTGTCTTGATGACATGAATTCGGCTACAGAAACTTAATTTAGCCTAAAAAAGGTTCTGTCATTTGTTGCTATGTTCATGGAGTCAACGTTTACTGTACTGTACATTCTATTATACAAGTGACTGAAAAAAAAAACAAAAAAAAAATACAAATCTATTATTTTTTCCAAAAGTACATAAAAAATTATATGCACAATTTTCTGCAGCATTAGAAACTTTTGTTTCTTAAAGGAAAGTACTTAATTTCCTAGTTCTTTTTATTTATAAAGTTGTGTTGTGTTTATTTCGTATATTATTGCAATTACATTTATTTTGCAATAGATGGCGCTATAGGTTCTAAAAAACTTGTAATCAACTTATGTTAAAAAACCTTTAGGTGTTGCAAGTTCTGTTCTTTAACGTAGGCAATTTTACACCTTAAGACTGAATATTGAGATTCATTTTACGGTAACATGTCTGGGTTTTTGACACTCTAGTAAACATAAAACCAAAGACTCGCTCTGACATTAGCAAATCCTCGCAGGAGCTATTATACAAGAAGAAGAAGATAATGATCAAAATGAAATAGACTTTTGAGTTACTTTGTTTGCTAGAATTAATGCTTTATTTTTTGTTTAAAACATACAAAAAAAATGTTTCTTTAAAAACTAATACAAGTACAAGTAACATTTTCCACCTGCAGAATCATAATCATTTTAATTAAAACCTAGTGACAAATATATTTTTATAGGATACGAATTTTTAATTATTTATAAATAATTCTATTTAAATATTTTATTTATATAGAAATAAGTGTCCGGGTATGTTCGTATTAGGTGTATTATTGTTTTGAAATCAGAAAATATTTTATAATGTAAAAGTACATTTGGATGGAAGCTTACTTCTGTTTACGATATTTCACATAATTTTATTTCTTTATATAATAAATATAATGTTTAGTGTGTACTGTAACCTTTAGGAAAACCACAGGGTCTTAAAGTTTTATTATGCAAAGAAAACTCGATATACTGCCAGTGACAAATCATATTAAAACAATCAATGATTGATTGAAGAAATCATACTATATAAAATAACATTAATTACATTTTATTCGTGTTAGTAGCGAATTATATTGTTCATTAAGAAGCGTATGTCAGTCGTGGCTGCAGGTGATGGTTATCGAAAAAAATTATAAGTTCATTGTAAAAAAAACGCAGTAAGCTTCTGTACAAAAATAGTATTAGCAGCTAAGTTGAATAAAATAACAAAAATACATGTTTACGTATTTTTGATCGGTTTCTAAAATGGAATCTGATAGATTGAAATGACAACTTACTTGGGTTGGGCTTTACATTGATTAAGTTAACGAGAATTAATAGACATTTGATCTGAGTCAGATTAAACATCCATCAGAATATGTGACGTCAATGAATCTCTTCCTCTACTAGTCTCTACATTAATTCCCATATCATTGTAAGCGTATTCATCCAGCATTAAGAAGGCATAAAGAAAAAATGAACTGAGGATAAAATCATATGAATAATGATTTACAAGATTATAAATTTTTAATTAACACCGTAAATTATTCTCTTAACCATGTTTACTAATGCTAGTGTCAAGTACACTAGCCTGAGGCTACGACGTTTGTGATTGGTCGCTTATGATTGTATGACGTCATCAAAAATCTGCCCATGTTCACTTAGATGTTTTAAAATGAAACTTGCAGATATCTTTGCTTTGAGTGATTTGCTTTAATCACTTACATTGATTAACATGTGAATCTGATTTTAACATAATTGTCTTTGTATTGAGTAGTTTCTTTAGTAGCATCTAGTGTTCCTATTAAGCGTAAGAGGCATATACGATACATGTTAGTTTTAATAGAACTTCATTACCGTACGAATAACTTACTTTGACTGAACTGAAGGTAGCTAAACTAATTGCACTGTCAAGTCAAGTTGCTCGTATTGTACTTTTACGGACCCAAAGGTCATACTTTGTGGACCCCTTTGTGGAAAATTACTATTTTTAGGAATCTTATGTCCCGATAGTAGAAAGCCTTGAATAAGGTATTAAACACGTGTTTTCTATTGCTATTCCTAATACGTGTTTGTAAATTAAGAATAGTTCTGTATATAAATGTTACTCTATGACTAGATTTTGTTCCAGCTCTTTTAATCCTGTATCGCCAAAGACAATTTTTACAATCAAGTCTTAAGGTTACACAAGTCGCTCATCTTTTCATACAAACGCAGAACAGTAATTGCTACAATGTTTGAATTTGACCACGAAAAACTAAGTATAATATAAATTGATCTCGTCGTTATCTATGTGTGTATGTACCCAAAATCGTAAAAAAATGATACATTTAAAAAATACAAGCTTCTAAACTTTCGTATTTGAACACTGATTTTAGCCCAACTTTGGGCGTAAATAAATAGTATACCGAGCACGAAAGCTCAAAAATATAGCCCGTACAGATATAGTTTAGTTATTCAAAAGATAAAATAAATTTATTTTGAAAAGATACCCTAATTAGTTTTTCTATAATAACTGATTTACTAAAAAGACATTTTCGGAATGAATCATTGTGCATTTCATTCTAGCACGCATGTTCGCGCCTTATGTCAGGTGAGATAGCAATCATTTTGTTAGAGTTCGCGGCATCGACTAGTTGAACCTTAAGAAGCGTGTGCGATAAAATACACGGTAAACCTGCACTCTACAGTTCTTAATTACATTTTCAATAAAAAGTGGACTTGTTATCTTGTGTTTAAATCGGATTTCTTGCATGATGGTTGATGATTTAAAAAAAAAAAAGTTTGCTGATAGAAAAAAAAATGTTCGAAGATTTAGTGTAAATGATAGGCAAAAAACGACCACGCGCCGCATACAACGTCTTAGCACGCAAAATGCGGCAATTACCTTTACCATTCGTGTCATAACTTCTGAATAATATTTTGCAAATCGTACATAAGTATATTTTTACAGTATGTATGAGATTTCGATGTCTGATGTAAAACATGTTTCCGTGTTTAATTAAATGACAATGTATACCACAGTAAGATCCACTTGAGATAAGTACAGTAGTTGATAAGTGATTCTATATTTTGTAATTTTGTTGATGTGACTTTATTTGAATTGAACATAAAATGTAAATGTCTTAAGTTTTGTTTTATTTACTTTACCACAGTGAAAACTATACCCGGTAAAATTATACGTACATATAACCCTTATAATTTATAAATAATAGGACATCATGAGCGTGGTAGCCTTAAACCACTATGTGGAACAAACATACGCCAACTTCGGTACTTCCGAACCGATACGACGGAATCTTCAAGCATACTCATATTTGAAAGGCCGGCAACGCACCTGTTAATCTTCTGGTATATCGGGTGTCTGTCCTTACTGCATTTCAATCTTTCATTAATTATTTAACTTACCAGAAAAACATTCTAAATAGACTTTAAATTCAGTCTAAAACTAAACATAAATGATAAAATCCGACTCGAAGGACCAGATGGATGGATTCAACTGTACTGATGAGAACTATTTTGTGGAGATCAGTGAGAAGCATTCAGCTGTAAATAACAACAAAAAAGGAACAAAAAGTTATATTCAAAAAGTGTAAAATAAATTTAGCAGAGGTAAACGGTGTTCATTTTGAGAAACAGAAAATATGTGCCAAGTATTCCTACTATATAGCATTTATTTGCACCTTGAATTTTTTTATATTTTGTACTTTTATTTAATGTAAAAAGTTATATTATTATTAGTATGTTTATTGCTGTACTTCTGTAAACAATAAATATCTACGTTTATTGTCTATAAAACTTATAACTACTTCCGCCTACTTATATAAAATTTATAGTATATAAAGTAAATTGTTAATATCAGTTAATTGTATTTACTTATTTGTTCAAACTTCAGTTATTTAACGCGACTGAACCTTCTCGTACAGAATTTACCTCTATCCCCATTTTTCGTGTTGTTCAGTTACAATTATAGAGAATATATTAGTAATCATATTAGTAAACGTCGTTTAGAACATTGAAAAATCCATTAAACTCAATAAGTGCTATCTGGACTATGTTTTGACTGAAAACCTAGGTATAGACTAGATATATATATATAATTAAAATGCCTTTTCAATCAACAAGACTTGTTAACTTCCTAATAATTGTGTGTACCCAAGTGTTTACTTGTGCTACCCGGCTGTTATGAGAAATGATAATCGCACCTATTGACTTTGATGAGCCACTTGCTTATCAACGGAATGCATCTACGATAGTATTAAAAGGACAACGAAGATCTGGTGTCACTATCGTTTTGACCGCGGAGGAGGAATCGTATTGTCTAGTAAGCTATATAAAGTTTAAGATGCGACTTGCGGTCGTCTTGTTGGTGGTGGCGGCTACCTCCGCGGCAGACGTGGAGTGGTGGAAGACGGCGCTGGTGTACCAGATCTACCCGCGCTCCTACATGGACAGCAATGGAGACGGCATCGGCGACCTCAACGGTATGTATTACGTTGATATGTAGTTTCACGTTAAATAATAAAAGTAATAAAAATCAACCTTGCGTTAAAATATTATGTTACATGTAAGATACAATATACATTGTAGAATTATCAAGTTATGTCCCGCACGGTTCACTCCATTTCAATCTGGCACCAACTTCATAATAATTTAGATTACGAAAACTACATGCGTTTCTACTAAAGTTTTAGTAAATTTTTCAGTATCTGTTTTCTGTGCCCTTGTTCGAAAACCATGCTTATAACAGTGCTATAAGTATAATGAATCATTCAAATGATTAGAAGTGCTACCTACTAAATTAGTTCTAGTATAAAATATACATGAATACCAATTAATCAAGCCCAAAAACAAAGTAACTGCTGTAAATTATATAGTAATTTTGGCTCATCAGATCGACTCCAGACCTTCATCAAATTATAGTATAATTTAATAAATTAATCATAAAATTAACAAACACACTAGTGGCCCCTACGATTTTCGAAAATTCCCCTCCATATCTCTGGGATGCCATCATCCTTGTGTGTGTCCTTATCATAAGACCACCCTTAGAATATCTACTATCCAACAAAAAAAAATATTATCAAAATCGAACTAATTAGCCTCTAAAAAGTATGCATGGTCATACATAAAAAATATACGCGTCGACTTGAGAAGCTCCCCCTTTTTTGTCTTTTAGCCAGAACATCAATATGCTTTACAGCATTTATTTGATGGTGTTGATTATAATAATTTTGCCGCGCATTTTCCATAACTACAATCAAAACTACAATATACAAAGCCATTTACTCTAGCATTGTAAAATAATTCATGTCATTATATCGTCATTACGTCGCCTCATTTCTTGGCTTTAACTAAGCATGTAATTGTGGCATAAGTGTCAAGTGGGAGATGCATTTCGTACTATATCCCTTATTCTAACTGTTTAAAATTATTATTAGAACATGAATTGCTATCAAACAGAATAATAATCATTGTACGCCTACTATACTCATATAAACTGTTACAACCTATCTAAAAAGCAAGGTACAAGGTTTGTTTGGTCACCACAAAAAGGGTTTCAGAAGTACGCTTAGAGTTGAGACATTAGGCAAGGTAAGAAAGTTCGAGCGCAAAAAAAAATCTACTTTTTAAGTTATGCTCGACTAGTGGCTATATCCCATTTCTGAAACCGTGTTTTTATTCGTCACCTTAAGATATAAAACACTAGGTATATAAAAAAAATTGGTCCTGGTAGTTACATTATAAATTTTTACTACGCAGGTATAACGGAAAAGCTGCCGTACCTGAAGAAGACTGGCGTGGACGCGATATGGCTCTCCCCGATCTATTTGTCGCCGATGTACGACTTCGGCTACGACATCACCGACTACAGAGAGATTGCTCCTGAGTACGGCACAATGAATGATTTCAAAAATCTCATGGCTCGAGCTAAGGAACTAGGTAAGTTTCTAATTTTTTATGATCCTTCGAAAACAACACAAAGGCTCAAGATAACAAATTGAATGAAGTGATAGATAAATACCAAGCAAATTGGATAAAATAATAGATAGATCTAATGATTGTCAATTTTAGATCTGCGAATTCTTCTGGACTTCGTGCCCAATCACACGAGTAACGAAAGCGACTGGTTCAATCGATCCATCAGACGGGAGCCCGGCTACGAAGACTACTACGTGTGGAGCGACGGCATTGTGGACCCCAACGACACGTCGAAGACACTTCCACCAAGCAATTGGGTTCGTTTTCAACTCTTGGAACATATAGTCGTTATGTAATGGAAAAAAAAAACTACACAAAGTACTTAGGGGTAACGAGTCACAAAACTCAGCAATTCAGTAGCGTTTTAAGTATTTAGCAAGCCAGGACCAAGGAGTCACTTGTAATATATTGCTGCTTAAACTAGCATTTTGATGTGAAACTTCTTTGCGCGTATGAGGGTAATTTTTTTGCGGATGAAACATCACGAAAATGTGCAACGTTTTTGTCCAAGAAGAGGGAGAGAGTGATTGAGACCGATTGAGAGAGAGTGAGAAAGGGCGAACGTAGCATGAAGCACATAGCCATGGAGTGAGAGTAAGTGTATATATATAGTAAGTGAGAGGGAGCAAGCGAGTGAGAAAGATCGAGAGAGAGAGAGTGAGATAGAGCGAACGGCGCATCGCAAGTCTCGGAAATTTAAAGCTTTAGATTAATATAAACATAAACGAGATTTAAAAATTAGTTTGCCAAATAAGTTTCACTTCTGACATGTGTACTTTGTACGCATGCACTTTTTTATTATTTTCAGTATATACCATTAACTTTATGGTATATACCGACTTCCCAGTTATTTTTTTATACTTATAATTTTAGGTTAGCACTTTCCGCAAAAGTGCCTGGGAGTGGAACAGCGAACGAGGACAGTATTACCTGCATCAATTCGTCATTGGTCAGCCAGATATTAACTACCGAAGTGAAAAGCTTCAACAAGAAATGAAGGTACATCTTTATTACATTGCCTTATAAAACAATCTTTTACATCGGCTTATACTCTCTAAAGATGTAAAAAAATTGACAAAATATAGTCACTATCCCTTTAGAACTACTAACCAAATTCAGACTCCTCATTCAAACTCTTCTAGAGACCTATAAATATAAACTCATCTAAATAATGCTTCAACACGGCTCCAACCAAATTGTAACTTTTTAATGTCAAACATTAATTGGCGCGCCTCGGCGGTACAAATATAAGTCCGCCGCCGCTCTGGGCTCCATTCGTCCTCCTTGTGTGTGCGCGCCTGTTTTATTCCATCTTTCGTTAATAATTATGAATAAGATATAAATAAGATTGTTACTAATTATTAATTCTAGTATTAAACGTTAGTCGTTTTGGATCTGCCGTGACAACCATCTTTTAAAAAGTTTTTTATTCTGTATTACAATCTTACTCTATAATTTAGGACGTATTACGCTTTTGGCTCGACCAAGGTGTCTCTGGCTTCCGCGTTGACGCCATCAATCGCCTTTATGAAGCTGATCCCGCTCAGTACGGAGGACGGTACCCCGACGAACCATTATCAGGTAATCTTCGAAATTATTTGATCTTGGATCTTTCCAAGATTATTTCATCAAAACAATATTGCAGTAGGCATGAATCTAGACAAGTAAGTAATTTAGTCGAAAGCCATTTCATCAGTCAGCCACTGATGAAATGGCCAGAATAAAACTCAGTGGAGCCTGATACATTAAACTGGAAACAAAGATGCCTTATAATATAATCTAACCACTAAGGAAAAAAGCCTTCATAAAACCTCTACCGGCCATAGACTGATACAAATTGTCAATAATAAAGAAAAAGAAGATAATTTTACTTTAGCCTTTGATCCTTCATACTTTGAAATTTTCAGGGCTCCCCGGTTACGGACCAGACGACTACGAATACTACGAACACATATATACTTCTGACTTGGATGAAACTTACAACGTTGTGTATGACTGGAGAGACCTCCTGGACGAGTACATCGAGAAGGATGGCGAGTACAAGATCATGATGACGGAGGCCTACGCGGAACTGACGACCATGATCCGGTACTATGGAACTGAGACAAGGAACGGCTCTATTCCGTTCAACTTCAGTTTCCTTGGTGAAATCACGAAAGATTCCAACGCATGGGACATTAAGAAGTCTATCGATAAGTGGATGACATACATGCCTACGGGTCGAACGGCTAACTGGGTGGTGAGTTTTTGATATTATATCAGAGAGGAGAGCAAATTGCTGATATTAGGTACGATACGCGATAAGATTTTAAAATCACTGTAAATTTTTGGGCTATTTGAAAAAAGAATGATTAGGTAAAGTCAGGACTTTATCTAATCATTCTTCTTATCCCAGGAGATATCTTCCTCGTGAACATAATCCAGATATATAATTTTGAATGTTACAGAACGGCAACCACGACAACAGTAGGATGGCGACACGCGACGGCGTGGACAGAGTTGATGCCATGAACTTGTTGGCGCTGATCTTACCAGGAGTTGCGATCACATATCAGGTATACTTTTGGTCCTTTATTATTGTATGTTTAACCACTCACGGTTAAATAGACAAACATCGGCCTGCATTCCAGGTTCGGCCGTCAGTCGCATTTAATTTGAAGCATGCAACGACTCAAATCAATTTGTTAATTGTGATTCACTGTCTTCCTAAACGCTGTTTCTGTCCATGTTTCATCGCAGAAGCATCCAGCATTAAAAAAAGGTTAAGGCATTTTCGATATGATAGCTATTAATAAGATCCGAAAAAAATAGAAATTAATAATTTTAGACCGCAGGTAGATAGGCATTAGATAATACAAATGAATATCTGTAATAGCAAAGAATAAGAGGCAATTACTTCCGTTTTGTAGGGCGAAGAAATCGGTATGACTGATGGTGAAATTAGCTGGGAGGAAACTGTAGATCCTCAGGCCTGCAATACAGATGATCCCATCAATTACTGGAAGAAGTCCCGTGATCCCTGCCGCACACCGTTCCACTGGGATGGCACAACCAATGCTGGCTTTTCTACTACCAACGGAAAAACTTGGCTTCCTGTAGCTTCTAACTATCGCGAAGTTAACGTTGAAAACCAGATGCTGGCACGAAAGAGTCACTACAAGGTACGAATATGAATATGTCATATTTGGAATAGATTTCACTGAGTCATAAATGGTAAAGGATTTAAAAGTAAACTTTGGGGTTCCTCAGGGCTCACATTTAGAACCTACTTTGTTCTATTTATTTATTAATGTCTCAAATTTTTGTCATTATATAATTCATTTTATTTTTGCCCATGATATCAAATTCATAGATATAGTCAAATCTTTTCAGTTCTACAGAGACGTTGCTTTGGCTAGACGTCGACCGGCTGTGAAGTACGGAGATCTGGATACGAAAGCTTTATCAGAATCAGTCTTGGTAGTCACAAGGTAATGTATTTTTATGGTTATTGATATGGTTACTTAAATAAAAAAAAGCTTATTCATAACTGCAAATGTGCAAATAAAATCTATAATTCTATCATAAGCTTATAAGTAATTTCATCCGTGCACAGTAGACGAAAAGAGGTAAAAATATTCAAGTTCGGGATTACCCTGTAAAAAAATAATTTAAAAATAGATAACGAATAAAAAACCTTATCACGTTATAGGTTACTCCCTGGCTCTCCTGGCGTGGTTGCCATTGTCAACTTATCTGATAAAGATGAACTGGTGGATTTATCCTCACTGCATCTCCTGCCACCTCACTTATCGGTTATAGCGTCGGGTGTAGATTGTAGCATGGATAAAGGGTAACGCATTTTTTTTTATATTTGTGTAAAATTCATTGATATTTCCGAATGTATATTAGTATTTATTAACATAGCATTAACTAAAAGAAACATTTAGATACCAAAATTCTGATTTGGCTTTTTCATATAATAATATAATTTTTTAAATTTAATTTTTTATTTTAAATCTGTTTCATATAATATCTTAAAACTCTAAGCTGACATAATCTTTAGAAGAATTTAATTACTTTAATTCGTTCTCCTTCTTACGTAGATTATCATTATTTATATATTTATAACCTACATTATGTTATAATATAATATTTTCCAATTTCAGAGCCCTCTTGACGAAGCAACTTGTTCCGGTGTCAGGACACTGTGCCATACTTTTACAAACTAGAGAAAGATGCTGCTGAATCTTGCACAGTTACTTTTGACCGTAGCTTAATAATATTAATATTTAATAAATAAAACAAAATTCAAATTATTAAAAAAATTATATATAATAATTCCCTGAATTTTATTTATAACTTAACCTTATATACATAGCAAATAAAAACCACGTGTTTGGTTTTTTTTTAAAGATTATTCTTCCTAGCCAATTGAAAATCAACCCTCCCAAGTATGATGTCATATATTTTGTATTTTTTTTTCATAAAAATTATTAAATTAAAACAGCAGTTCCTAAATTAGTTTTGTTCTAATTTAAGTTTTTTGTTTTTGTTAAAAGTTCATATTTCATGTTTTTATTCCCCCCCACACTCAGACCCCTTCCCCGCTGCCTTTATTATTTGTAGATAAATGAGCAAGACGGCTTGTGAGGAAAAGGAGGGCAACGTATCTGCATAATCTCTGGTTGTGCGGATGTGCATGGGCGTCGATAGTTTCCAAAAGGCTTCGACTGCTCGTTTACCCTCCTATTATATAATAAAATCCTCATCATTATTGTTTTGGCACGGACAAATGTTTGAAGAAAGGATAATAAATGTTTTAGCGTCTCACACTACTGGTGCTGACTAACACACACATACTCACGTGTGTACATACATCAAATACTCGACTTTCTTTTGTCATAACATAATATGTAAGTACCAGGGCGGTAAATCCTCTGGTCTTGTCAAACTAAATGGCTTCTAGTGCTTGGTTATCAAATTCAATGAAAATGTTTCGTTGTCATTTTCTTTTGGCAAACGTGCCACCTGATGGTAAGTGGTCGACATAACCTGATGGGCACACATAAACTAGTTTACCTAGAACGAGCCCAGGCAACTCATCTATGTGTTGCCTATCCTGAAACATAAGATGTTTAGTCTCGGTGCCAAATATTACATTGCCTGTCTTGCCCTTCTCTCCGAAATACAGCAAAACTGTTTTACGGGAGAAACAAACAAGATGGTGGTACCAATACTAGCCGGTAGCGTGGTACAGCGTATTCGGGAGGTATAATGTTTACTTCTACCTTTACAAAATCAGAAATAGTAAATCTGTCTGAAAGAAATGAGCAAATAGTGGCGCATTACTCCTTAATGAGAAAAGAAACCGTGGCAGGTGCTCTACCAAAAGAAGATAGTGTAGTTCTTTTCAATTCAAACATAACAAACCAAAAGTTCCGAAACTTGCCAATCTTCGTCCCACAGTTTTTGTAAGAGGACTCTTCACTCTTCTCTTGTATAAAGGCTGCAGCGGGCAGGCTAACCCACCTGACGTTTTCAAAGTTACTTCGCGAGAGATATTATAACCAAAAGAGTTTGGGATCTAAAATCCGAAATTTTATTTCAACATAATTTTAATGTGAAATTTACCTTGTAAGAGGTAGTACCGTGCTGCACCCGACCGGCACCACCAAGGTAGTATCTCTCGCTCACATAACACCGGCGTCAAGTGGCAGCTGTGCTGTCGCGTTTCGTGCGGTTTGTGAGATTCCGGTGGCCCATTGGGGGGATGGGGAAAGGGAGGGCAACGCATCTGCATGTTTATGCAGATGCGTAAACTGCTGATGCTGGTTGTGCGAATGTGTATGGGCGTCGGTACCATAAGGCTCCGACTGTTCGTTTGCCCCCCTATGACATAAAAAAACAGTTTTATAACTACTTCCGGCAGCGGTAGAAAATCAGTTCAGCTATTTTGTGTAGGTACCTTACCTGGAGAATTACAAAAGGCGCATTCCCGACACATGTCAGTGACGTTGGCACATTTTTTGGTTTTGTATTTGAGAAGGATCAAGAAACAAAAATATAAGAATGTAACCAAGTCCCTTAATTTGCTGCATGCTTATTACAAATTGGCTAATAATATTATGTACTTTGTTTCCTCTACATATCATAGTAATAATAATTAATTCTCAATGATGTTGCCAATCAATTAATAAAAGGTTTTCTTATAAAGACTTCATATCAGAAGTATGCAGCCAATGCACAGTGGCGAGAGAAAATTACCCTATGGAAAGTAGTGTGTATGATGCAACGTTCAATAGGCAACATAGATCAGATAGTAAATTCCTTGCCTGTATTATTAAATCCGGCTAAGAGGACCATCTATAATATTTTGTTCAGTGACCAATTATACTGATTCCATCTCTTTATTTTTTTCATGGGGCCTTTCCATCTGTCACCTTCCCCTCTAGAAAAGCGGCTTTTATGTTTATAGAGTAGAATAGAAACATCAATGTATGAGATTAACGTAAAGCCACTTGTCTACAGGGGCTGGTCGCACTAATTATGATCTGCTTATTAAGCTTACTTGCTTTAGAAAGCAACAGTTAAAAAAGTCAGAAGAAAAATAAAAGAACGGGTTGTTTGTGTTCATGACATTTTTTTCGTTGTTGTCTTTTTCTGCTATAAGTATATATGACAAATAGTAACACAACATTTCATCCTCTAAAGTTACATGAAAATCTATTTTTCATACCACCCGGACGATATTTTGTGTAACGTATCCCAATATCTACTACTGTGATAAACAATAAACAAAGTTGCACTTGGCAGTCATTAAAATCATCATAGGTTTACCCTCTCCAGTAAACACAGATGTCACGAGGTATGATAATGCCCATTGACTTTGAATGGACACTTGTTTATCAGCGGTAAGCATCCGTGATTATACTATTAAAGGATGCACCGGCAGATCTGATGTCACTATCGTTTTTACCGCGGAGGAGGAAGCGTATTGTCTAGTAATCTATACAAAGTTTAAGATGCGTCTTGCGGTCGTCTTGTTGGTGGTGGCGGCTGCCTCCGCGGCAGACGTGGAGTGGTGGAAGACGGCGCTGGTGTACCAGATCTACCCGCGCTCCTACATGGACAGCAACGGTGACGGCATCGGCGACCTCAACGGTATGATTCGTCTTTATTAGGGTGTCGAAGAAAGGTTCGAACTGAGGCCTGATCGGTGCATCGGTGCAAGTATTAAATATATTTCCGTTGTCTGGTACCTGTAACACAATTGTTCTTCAAGAACTTACCACGGGACCAGATTGACGTGGTGTAAAAAGCGTCCATAGATATTATTATTATTATTAAGAAGCCTTGAAAGATGCCGCAAAATCAAATGGGTACATAATATACCTATTTGTAGTAGGTACCTACTTGAAATACATAAAAATAATTGAAATGCAGATTCCGCATAAGGCGATAAGAAATACATTTAGAACTGTTCTTATTTATTTTTAAATAAAAATAATCAATAGGAACATAGGTATAATGACGATGATGATGATGATGATGATGATAGGTGTACCTATCTAACATTATAGACCAATTCCTTTTTAATTAGGTGAAAAATGCGTTAACTGATAGAAACAAAGTCTAATCACATTGGCTGAAATTAAATCCCATTCCATTGACGAATAATCCCGTAATCTCGTTACAACAAAACTTTGCAAGAATTTGGATAGATTGCTTCCCTGAAGGCTGAAAACCTGGAAAGCTGTATGTCACAAAGTAACCCTACGGATTGTATAAAAACGTTACGCTGGCTATTCGATAAGCTTTATAAGAAGTCTCTGTGAAGTCATCATACATATTTTGCCGCGCATTTTCCATAAATACAATATAACAAAGCCATTTATTCTAGCAAAATAATTCATGTCATTATGTCATCATCACGTCGCCTCATTTCTTGGCTTAACTAAGCTTGTAATTGTGGCATAACTCATGAGTGTCAAGTGGGACTTGCATTTCGTACCATAGCTCACCATGTTATAATTATTTTAAAGAATTATAGCATGCTTTTGATTCCCTCAGAGCCCAGGAATATATTCATACGAGGAAGCATGCCGGTGTCATGGCGGTTTTTCTTCTTCATACTGTACTTACTTACTCAACTGGCTCAACGACCCGACGTGGACCTTGGCCTCCGTTACGAGACAGCGCCAATGCGCCCTGTCTTGTGCGATCTCCCTCCTGTTGCCGTGTCGTTCCAGCGGTATTTGGGTCGGCCAACCGGTCTGCGGCTGCAGGGCTGTCCCTTATAGGCCCTTCTTACCGCCCTGTTAGCTGGCATTCTCGCGAGATGTCCAAGCTACCGGAGTCTAGCGGATTTAAATTCTCCTATAATGTTGGGCTCGGACACCATATTTTCAAGCTCTTGGTTCTTCAGTATTCTCCAGCTGCCATCTTCCCTCTTGACTGGCCCCAATTTTTTTCGAAGAAACTTGTTCTCTTCTCTCAGTGTCAGGGTCCACGATTCGCAGGCATACATAAAAATCTGTTGATAGTCTTATAGACGCGTATTTTAGTTTTCCGACACATAATTATGGACACTGTCACTTTTTGGAAAGCCGCTGCACATCTTAGAACACCCTGAACGAAATTCAATTTTCTCCTCCCTGCTATTAGTACCTGTTACCATGCAGCCCAGTTATTTGAATTTTTCTACTCCTTTAAATAAAACTCCGTCGACGTTCAAGTTTTCCCTCGGCTCTAAGATGTTCCTGTAACTTTGCATTTGTAGGTATTCCGTTTTCCCTCTGTTATTTTGAGGCCAACCGTGGTACTTTCCTTTGCCAATACTTTCGCCTGCTCTACAACAGTAGCACTGATTTCCCCTAGCAGGGCAAGGTCGTCCGCGTACCCAATAATCTTATGTTGGCCGTTTAACATTACTCCGCCGTCTACTACTTTTCTATGACGTTCTCGAGTGCTAGGTTAAATAGCATTGGTGACAGCGCATCTGCTTGCTTCAGACCAATGATAAAATCAAATTCGTCCGTCAGCTCTCCACCTACATACTACCTACCCATATCTTACTCTCACCTGCGGCGACTAAGACAAGAGGGAGTGTATTCCTTGCGCAAATTCCCACTTTTTCTCCATGAGTTTTTTAAGGAGGAAGATTTAGTCCACTTCCGGTTGCGCCGAAATCCGCATTGGTAGTCTCCAATAATTTCCTCGCCATATTTCTGTAATCGAGCTAGTAAGATGTACGTCGTCGAGAGTAGTGCTATTTCTAGGTAATAATCAGTCGAACATTTTTTATACTGTGCTAAAGAATAATTCTTATGAAGCTTCACACTCTGCAGAGTGCTCATAAGCCTGATCATGTTATAATGGTTCTGGTTCTATTGTAATTTGTTATTGTTGTAACTGTTGCGAAGGTATAACGGAAAAGCTGCCTTATCTGAAGAAGACTGGTGTGGACGCGATATGGAGCTCCCCAATTTATCTGTCGCCGATGTATGACTTCGGCTACGACATCACCGACTACAGAGAAATTTCTCCCGAGTACGGCACATTGGAAGATTTCAAAAATCTCATGGCCCGAGCTATGGAACTAGGTGAGGTGACTCATTTTTTATGATACTTCGAAATCAATACAAAGGCTCAAGACAGCAAATTGAATGAAGTGATAGTTAAATACAAAGCAAATTGAATAAAATAATTAATAGATAGAAATAAGAATATTGAACATTAGAAAGATCTAATGATTGTCAATTTTAGATCTGCAAATTCTTCCGGACTTCGTGCCCAATCACACGAGTAACGAAAGTGAGTGGTTCAACCGATCCATCAGGCGGGAGCCCGGCTACGAAGACTACTACGTGTGGAGCGACGGCATTGTGGACCCAAACGACACGTCGAAGACACTTACACCCAACAACTGGGTAAACATGTGTTAAAATCTAAATCACTGTCCTAAGGGCTAAGAGTTACGATGTTATTCTCTAAAGTCATAAGCTATTAAATTGTTCTCTTAAGTTAGTGAATAAGTTTTCTATATGGAGAATAAAGTTTCTTTAAACCTAAACATAAAGTCTAAAGCATAAAGACACCTGTACATTAGCGTATTGAGCTAGAGAAGGAAAGCAAATAAATTATTGCAAGTATAGTGGCGTAGGTAAATTTTTCGAACCTAAGGTGTAATAATTTTTTTCTCAGCTCTAAATCTAATAAGCACCTATATACTTTTGATAAAAACGATAGTCTCAAAGTGACGTCATATGTGGGAAATGAACGTTTGTTTGTCCTTTGCACAGATTATACACATAATTGTAAAGATGCAATAATAATTTTAGATAAGCGTTTTCCGCAAAAGCGCCTGGGAGTGGAACAGCGAGCGAGGACAATATTACCTACATCAATTCGTGGTTGGCCAGCCAGATCTGAACTACCGAAATGATAAGCTTCAACAGGAAATGAAGGTACATTTTTTTATACGCGTGACAATTCGAACTACTCAAGTTTAGGACATTTATTACCTACCGCTAATTCTGCAGTGCCATTGCCTATAATGTATCGTCGTATACTTATTTAAAGATTTAAACTCGTCAGTACCTACTAACTGTTTTTTTTTAAACGCACACCTTTGCTTTTCTATCCAGCTGCTACGAGGTTATTTTTGGCTACGTTTAATTTAAGGCGTTTCGAGCACAAAGAATAACAATTTTATGAGGCCATTCTTAGCTTACTTCGGTCCAAGTTAATTTGACCGTACTGTATTTACTTGTTTAAGGATGTATTACGCTTCTGGCTTGACCTAGGCGTGTCTGGATTCCGTGTTGATGCTGTCAATCATATGTATGAAGCAGATCCCACTCAGTTACGTTACGAAAATAGGGAATTAAATAATGTATTGCAGGGTGAAGAAATCGGCATGACTGATGGTGAAATTAGCTGGGAAGATACTGTGGACCCTCAGGCCTGCAACACCGAAGATCCCATCAATTACTGGAAAAAGTCCCGTGATCCCTGCCGCACACCGTTCCATTGGGATAATACTACTAATGCCGGGTTTTCTACCACCAACGGCAAAACTTGGCTTCCAGTTGCTGACAACTATCGGGAAGTAAACGTTGAAAACCAGATGTTGACAGAGAAGAGTCATTATAAGGTATCTAATAAATAACCATGTCTATTTCTAACCGATTTCACTATATAAACACATACTAATTTATCGTTAGTTCCAAAAACTAAGATCTACCTACTTATATAATAATAATATCTATGGACGCTTTCACACCACGTCAATTTGGTCCCGTGGTAAGTTCTTGAAGAACTTGTGTTACGGGTACCAGACAACGGAAATATATTTAATACTTTTTTATACTATACATATATTTAAGATTTTTATCATATAATACACATATTTAATACAAATCTTAATAATACAAATATTAATACAAATATTTTTTTGTTCCCTGGGGGAACTCGAACCCGCAACCTCTGGCTTGAGCGCCATCGCGCTTACCACTGAGCCACAGAGGTCGTCGTTATATAGTAGATCTTAGTTTTTGAACTGTCACATAATATACATCAGTCACATAATCTGGTCGACCAATTAGTTTCCTCCTATTCCAGTTTTTTTTTTTTTTTTTTTTCGGAGGGATCTATGCCAATGGCCCGAAGGCCCTAATGCTTCGTCGGATTAGTGTGAGCCCATTCGGCTCACTTTTGATTTATACCGTGTAGTCTGCGACCACGGCCTCCTGGCGTCGGTTGTGGTTCCAGGTTGGGTATTCCAGTTTTACACAGACGTTGCTCATGCTAGACGTACTGCAGCTGTGAGGCGCGGAAATTTGCATACAACAGCTTTATCAGAATCAGTCTTAGTGGTTACCAGGTAATTTATATTCCTTACGGATTATTTGTAGGATTAATTGGAGTAACTACTAAAACGTAAGCTTATGGTTCAGTCAAATTATCATCATTTGAACACAGCAACAAACTCATTTTAGACTAAAATAAGTTTCTGCAGGTATTGCAGCTACATACATCAACATTGTCTCGGGATATTCTCATTTTTTCAACTTACTCAAAATTTATTAGCGCTGACATAAGTACAACAAGCATATAATTTTGTAAAGCCTATTTATTAGACTATTCTTTAAATACTTAATCCTAGAAAAAAAGGGGAATTCCTCAAAGCCCTTCTTTGGAGTATGTCCCACGCGTGCTCTATGGGGTTTAGGTCTGGAGATTGTGCGTGCCAGTCTAAGACCGACACGTCGTGCTCCTGTAGCCAGCTGATCATCACTCGCGCAGTATCGGACAAGCGTTGTCATGCACGATCGTGAAGACTTGGGCCATTTACAGTCTATGGGGATAGATTATTGGTGTTAGCACCTGATTGCAGTATTTTTCAGCAGTCACGGTTTTCTAATCCAAACGTTCTTCTACCAACACGAATTTCCGTCCAAACCATAATTGTTCCTTCGTGTATTCGGTATGGATGGACGCCCCGAGGCTGTTGCAGACGGTTCTCACGACCATGCGCTTGCCATACACGTACCTTTCTTGAATCAGGATGAAAACCGAATACTCAGTCATCGGTAAACAGCACTACAGACCACTGGTTAACTTCCCAGAGCAAATGTTCTCGTGCCCACTGTAATCTTCTTCCACGATTTCCTCTGCGTAGTGCTGGAAAAAGAAGTGGTTTGCGAGTATGAAGGTTAGCCTCGTGCAGTCTTCTCCTCACACTTTCGTCACTGATAAGCAACTGGTGCTCTGACAGCCTTTGAACCAATTTCAAAGTCGTGGCATTTGGTTGTTTTCTCGCGGCTACTTGCGAATATCGTTCCTGTCTTTGGGTTGTAATGTCCTTTTCGCCTTCATGCCTTTCAGCCCCTTCACCAGTGGCACGATAAAGTGACCACAACCTTGATATCACGTTTGGTCTTGTTTTAATCTCCTCGGCAATACTCTGTTGGTTAGCCCCGGCTTGGAGCATATTTTTTTATTATTTATTACTTTGATACAAAAAATACCAAAACTGGATGAGGTAAATTGAAACCTTCGAAGTTCGCTACGATGATGCCGCGCAAATCTTTAGTTTTAAATAATTCTTCAAATTAAATTTTTATTCATGGAATAAGGCCTTTTTTTTCCTTAACGCCGGGAAATGCTCTGAGGCATCCTACGGGGGAGTGGGTCTCCCCACGCCGGTATGTGGGACTCACTGCGCCCGACAGCTGGTAAGTGGACGCAGCTCTACCCACTAAAACCCGGCGAGTGCCACCAATGCCGCCTTTGGTGAAGTACCCCGGATCTAGTAAACAAACAGGGCACCTCGACGGCTAGTCAGTCCCGAAAGGGACCGACGCCACCTCCACAGAGGGGTTGTCCCGCACCACAGAACAACCCCTCCCAACGTCGGGACAGTACAATGGGGTGAGGTTCCCATCCTCGCCCCTTGCTCTTTTGTCCCCTCTTCTTATAAGAGGGGTACAAAGAGCCCCCTCGGCTCAATTAGCTTCACCCTAGGCTACTGAGCCCCACCGCCACAACAAGGCCTGAACCATGGTGGGGGTCGCAGTTTTTTTTTTTTTTTTTTTTTTTTATTTATGTTAGTTGGATAGGCAAACTGGCAAACGTACCACCTGATGTTAAGTGGTCGACGTCGCCCATGAACATAGTAGTAACTAGTAGACCTGGAACGAGCCCAGGCAACTCATTTATGTGTTGCCTATCCTGAGACATAAGATGTTAAGTCTCGGTGCCAGTAATTACACTGCCTGTCTTGCCCTTCTCTCCGAAACACAGCAAAGCTGTTTCACGGGAGAAATAAGCAAGATGGTGGTACCCATGCAGCCGGGAGCGCGGCACAGCGCTTCCCTCCCACCGGAGAGGAATAAGGCCTACAAAACAAGCACCCATTAAAATATTTTTGAACCGGCTAGTATTTTTTGAGTTCAAGAACTTTATTTAAAATATCCCTCGATGGTGTCGATGTGTGTATAATCACGTCAACGTAAGGGTCAACGTAACCTACCTGAAAAAGCAAACCGCAAGAGGACTATTATAAGACGAAAAGTTGCCTTGCAGTCTCTCTATGAACTTCCAAGGTTGATCCTCGAGCGCAGGATCCCGGGAGGCGACGCCCAGGCCGTCAGAAGAGAAAGTGGCTAGACGACATTAAAACTGGACCAAACAAAGTTATACGCGTCTGAAAGAAGCAGCATGGGATCGCTGAAAATATTGCCAACTAACCTGACCCGATAGCACCTGATGATGATGATAGTCGCATAGTCAAGTTGATAACAAAAATAAAAACAAATATCTTAACATACTTTATAGTAAAGCTGTTTCCAGTGGATTCACTCGCCCTAAAAATCTTTTCTATGAAATACACAGCCTATATAAATAGATATATCTTTACCTACTCAATACTTGGTCTATAAAATGCAAAAAGATTAAACAAAACTGATCATGAGATAGTTCTTAGTGCAATCATAGATTCTAAGAAACTTTTTATCTTTATTTTGTTACTGCAAATGATATTATGATCAAAATATGACAGATGAAATTAATTAATAATATTACAGGTTACTACCCGGTTCTCCTGGTATGGTAGCCATTATCAACTTAACGGATGAAGAGCAACATGTGGACTTATCCTCTCTGCGCCTTCTGCCATCTGACTTATCAGTTGTAGCATCAGGTGTAGCTTGCAGTATTGATAAGGGGTAATGTATTTGGGTGTATAGGAAATTACTTTTTAAAATAATATTCAATTATAAATTTGATAACAAAATGCTATTTTGACTAATTTAATTTAATTTAAAATAAAACTGTTTTAGAACAGTTGTATTTTGACTAAATCAAGCTGGTCTTTTTTTTTTATCGCAGTGAAATCCTTATGAATGCAGCAAGAATCTTCGAGTGGATCCTGACCTAATGTGGGACTCGCACCTGGGAGTGCATACCCAACTAAAACCACTGCGAGCGCCTTCAGGCAGGCAGGCAACAGACAGTATTACCTCAGCGACAGGCTGGCCCCGGCGAAGGCCGCTAGTCAATAGTCTCCACAATGTCGTGCCATATAAACCCAGGTTCCCATCCTGAGCCCGACACGAACACAGGGGCGTTACTGGAGGCGCATTAACTAGCGCCTCCTACGCACCCCTGTTCGTTGTCCGCGGAAGGAGGACTCGTCGGCGGCCTCCCCTCTCACCCGCTCGTCAGCCTCCTTCTGTGACATTACTGCCTCGTAGAAGGAGACCATCGCCGTCTAGAACTCGTCGTCACCAAGCATCGCGGTGATGACGCTCGGCAGAGTCCCCTCCGATGACTGATGTCAGACTGAGACGCAGTGCCGCCATCTCGGGCACACACTCGAGGGTATGCTGGACCGAGTCCACCGAAGCGCCACATTCGTTACAGACTGTCAACGGCTCCCTGTGGGCCGTCCGGCACAGGTACTCGCCAAAGCAACCATTCCCGGTGAGCATCTGTGTCAGACGGAAAGTAAGGGGTTTAAGCTTACGGCGCATGCACCGCTCGAGGACCGGGGGCAGAGCAACCGTTAGGCTTTTTCCATACGGCTGCCACGTCAGGTCCTCCCCGCACCTCTGCATTAACGCCACTTGCCCTAGTCGCCGAACCCGCAGGATCCCGACCAGCGTAAGGCTCTCACCCAGAGACCTGCTATCCTAGACGTAGGAGTGCGTCTCGGCAAGAACATCCGCCGCGAGCTCCCACGGGCGGAAATCAAGCTGTAGTACTAGACAGTATGAATAATAAAAAAGACCAAGATTGTGTATTCACCTTTTTTTTATCATTACCAGCTATTGTTGATATCATTAATTATATTTCAGAGCCCATGTGACAAAGCAACATGTCCATATGTCAGGACACTGCGCCATACTTTTACAAACAAGAGAGATGCTGCTGATTTTTATTTATTCACCAGATTTTCAACAGATTTTTTTTATATTGTTAATTTTTTGTTTACCAAAACAATAAAAGATTATCATTTTATACTACACTTTTTTTAATGATAGTTGAATAGGAAGACAAGCAGACGAGCCACAAGTGGTAAGCGTTACCCATGAACATACACAAGTTAACCTGGAACTAGCACAGGCAACTCAATCATGTGTTTGCCTATCTTGAGACATAAGATGTTCAGCCTTTGTGCCAAAAAAATTACACTGGCTTCTCAGCGACACACAGCCAAGCTGTTTCCCTGGACAAATAAGCATGATCGTGGTACCCCAGCAGACGTGAGCGCATCACAGTGCATCACTATCATCAGTAATACTTCTGCTTATTTCCCCATAGACACTATAAAATTCAGCCCTAGCTGATGATGGTCATTGGGCCACCATCATAAGTTTACTAAAATAAAATATCCCAACCAAAGGAGAAACTAAAGGCCATTACTTTGTATAACTGATTTATTTTTTCTATTTATTTAATACTAAAAATCCATAGCTCCTTCTAGGAAACATAGACAGTCTACTTTGTTAATAACAACATCAAGATCCTTTTTAGCTATTGTTTTTCTTTTATGTTGTGACGTAAAGACAAATGACTCCTTTGCAAGTGTTTCCAGAAACATTTCCTGTAAATTAATAAACTCTTAAATATTCAAACAAATACATATCTTTAATAATAAAGGTAAATCATATATCAGTTTGTAGTTTAGAGCACAACAAATCTACCACACAATTGTCATGCGAGAGAATAAATCACTTATCACATACAGTAGCCATCTCCAGTTAATAGTCCAATATTCATATTCATACATCTCAAATCTACAAACTTAATCTAAAAGTACTACAAATGATAAAGCAATAGATTAACCTTAGCAATTATTGTTTCCTTCAATCATTAATTGCATATGAGATAAGTCAATTAAGCAAAGTTGTTTATTTTATTTAAATTTAAAACACACTTACGGTTGCCTTTGCTACGAGAAAAACAGCTTCAGCACTTATCACATGAACATCAGGATCCATCTTCATGATATTTTTAATTCTTCCAATAGGAAGTTTAGTTGTACGTATAGCCTCGCTTTTATGGACATTTTGGTTCTTTTTTTCCGAATGATCCTCAGTATTCGCAATTTCTGAATTCTGTATATTGCTTTCTAAGTTATTTTCTTCACTTATACAATAATCATTTTCAAGTATATTTTCAGTATCTTCTATTATATCCGATACATCGATCTCATTATACTGTTCTTCTTCAGTCATGTTTTTCTTTCAATCATTTAGGGGAAAAATCAAAACGAACTATATTTTAAACTTAGGACAAAGAATAGGTACACAAAAAAAACTACATAAATTGAAAGTAGGTAATGTTATATGAACTTTCAAAATAGAGAATGTTTGAGAAATGAGAATATGGGTTCGGATTTTAGAAATTGGCGGTTTATAAATTAAAAGACATGACTTATAATGTGATTATTGAAGTTCGCTATGTCAATTTTCTCTTTTGATTGATTATTTTCATTTAAAGGCATTAGCTACTACGCTATTAGCCATACAAAATACAATATTCGGTCTGTAATACGGAGAAATGGCGGGAAACCCCAAGGAGCGCGGCTTCGCCCCTCGAGCCCCCATCAATCAACTATCATTCTCCATTCCATCCACCCAAGGCAGTCCACCACAATATTCGCCAACCAATCACAATATATAAGGATCAAGTTTTAAAACAAACACTATAGAAAACCACTCTGAATGGACAAAACACAATATAACAATTAATTAACGGGAAACCAAAAAAACACAACCGCGCGTCCCGATGCTTCCCGCCATCTCTCAATTTTCTCTTGTCTTTTTTTTTTATTAATATTTTATGGCCTGGTTACGAGACCTTTTTTCTCTTGTCATTTCTGACATATTTTTTTTTGTTAATTTTGTTCCTGTTGGAACCAGCTAAGACCTGAGGCCATGCTGCCATGTCTGTCGTGTTAACAATATTTTCATCTACTATATTCAACATCGGGAGGTATTTGTGCAAGGTCGCAGGTTTCGAGAACTCGCCAGGGTGTCGTCATTGTAGCAGTGACGAGGAAACTGCTGAGCACACCCAGGCAGAGTGCCCTGCGTGGGCGTCGGAGAGGGCGGGTCTCATTGCTAAGGTACGTGCCGACCTGTCACTCCCTTGGGTCATTAAAGCTATGACTGTCAGTGCGAGCACCTGGGAGGCGGTCCTCTCCTCCTGCGAGGTCGTGATGTTGAAGAAGGAGGAGATGGAGTGGGAGAGGAAGCGCACTGCCCTCTTCCCGCATGAGAACGCTGTGGCGACGGGAGGTCGTACCGCCTTGAGGGGACTTGTGCGCGTCGAAACCCGGTGCGGATTTTCACAATTCCCGCGCCGGGCGGCCTGATGACGAGGAGAACACAGCTGGGGTTTAAAGAATAAAAATAAACATTATGTTATCTTACACAGCGCTCATTCAACACGTACCGTAGATACGGATCGCTCGGACTCTTTCTAAGCATTCAAATTTAAACCTTATTTTATCAACCAATGGGCTCATCTTAGTAACAGAGCAACAACTCTCTCTCTCTCGTTCTTTCTTGAAAAGTGATGTACTATATCGGAAGGATGTCGATACTTTGATTTATTTTTGTATTTTTTAGACTATTATGGTCAGATATACTATAAGAATAAAATGATCAGAAAATAATTTATTATAAATAAAAAATATGTGCACGAAATAAAATGAAGTAAAATGTTTTATTTTGCTTACTTTTCATTATCATAATTCTAAATATCGCTTCTTATCCGAATATCTCATAACTACACAGTAAAATGATAGAAATTAGTAAAAAAACTATATTTTGTAGAACTAACAAATATTAAAAAAAAAGGTTGACAAATATTAAAATTTGGCTATAATTCATATATTATTTCGTTAAACAAACATACAATAAAATAGCAATGTAAAAAGACGCTTAACTCATAATACACTAATCAATTAAACACTTATAAAAAATACATAACATAATTAACTGCAATAGAAAGAAGTCAATCGATAATCGACGTGTTGACGATAGCTTGAATCAGTTGCTATGTATGAACATCACTGTCCCGACGACAAAAAACAGAATCGTTTACATTGCGTGTCCAGTCACTCCGCAACACACTAAGGACTAAGTTAAAAAGCAATATTTTGCGCTACAGATATTTTACGTATACTTGTTTTTTAAGATTTTTAAGTAAAATATACTAACAATGTAATATTAAGATATGATAACAGATTCCATAACTTGTTAAATGTTTGATTTCACTTCTGTTCTTACAACAAACCACTGAACACGACGGAATTGGTATATATTTTCTCGTTTGCGGGCGACATCATACTGATTTGCGCTGCCGGTCATTTTTTTAATATATGCCCGGTTTGCTCAAGCAGCATCTACGCGGACACGCCTCCATACCACTTCTCCTGTTCTTAATATTTCTATGGATGCACTGGAAAAAAATTACGTCACAACAACAATTTACAGATGGGAATTGGATAAATTAAATAATTATTTTAATCACAATTCCACCGCTTCCACTCCACAGGACCCTCAAAGTAGATAATAAAAGGCAATTTAAATTGTAATAAAATATAATTATCAGTTCGTGTTGAGTATCAAAACAACATTTACACATGCATTCATATTTACATTTAAAACAAGAACATTAAGTATATTATAATATTTAATTCATAATTCGAATATCATTTTTTTTAATCGGAAATTTATTTACACATTTATTTATACTACATAACAATAAATTTGTGATTGAAGTGAAAAACGACAATATACAAACAAAACATAAAAGTAAGTACTTACAGTGGAATTGAAATGAAAAGTCGAAACGTACGAGATAAAATCCTGTGCACATTCAAAAGACACGAAGAAATGTGATGTATAGTGATGTTCGTAATCGACACATTATACACAAAATACTTCTAAAATAAATATGTTTTAATTGAACTATTTCTGAATATGTTATTTTTATAATAACATCATTTAAATAACCGATTTCAAAACGTGTCACTTGGAAAATACTTTGCAATTTCTAAATTAATAAATACTATTTAAATGCTCTAAAACTCTCAAGTAGTAATACTAAATTCATTCAACAAGATGTAATAACTTCACAACAATGATAATTACTCTATTAGGTAGTTATCGTAAAACCAAGACAAAAAGTATTGTGAATTGTGATTAATGTAATAATATTGTGTGGTGTCTAATGTCTTACAGCTGTAGGTACGGATAACATGACATAGATCATCGCTTTATTGCTTCATTTCAAAAATTTACTATTGGAAAAAACCATAATATTTTCAATATTGAAACTATTCAAGTTTAAATTCAATATTGATACCTATTTAGTTCAAGTAGGTATCAATTTTATTTTATACGTTTTATTTATAAGCATAATATACATAATAATAGCGCAGTCACGACGTCTACTAAAAAATTTGCAGAAATAACCAACACAGTATAACAAATATTGCAAGTTGTTTAAAATTGTACCAAATTTAAGGCTGCAGAGTACAATACACGTTCCAATGCGTGCAACGTTGGCCAAGCACGCTCGGCTCGGCAAGAATTTTCGGCCAACGTGTACGGTAATGAATAATGATAAGTATTTTGTATAAAAACATATTCCGCCAAATTTGTAGTGCGACGCTGCGCCAGTTCTGCGCTCTGATAAACTCTGATTGGCCGACTGATGGCCATTGATGGATGATTGATACAGATCACTGGGTTGGTTGAATTTTTATTACGTCAGTGACAAATCACTGACCAGTTTCGAAATTGTATGGCTCAGATTACTACTCTATCCGGTTATAGGTATGCTCGGCGACTGCAGCCAATCTTATATTTTTTCTTTTTAACAAGTAGTTTTAACGATTAAAACAATTATTCGCAAATTTTCATAGCATATGAAGTAGGTACTTAAAAACAGTTAAAATTTTGTATGAATAATCATAAATTAGATGCGCACCAATTAAAATTTGCCCATTTTAAAGGCACGTAAAATACAATTTTCAACATTTTATCTTCCACACAGGTTATAAGGCACATGCGTACATTCTTAATCATTATTTAACTAATTATTAACAAACTAGGCTTTGGAAAAGTTTATTTGTAAAGTCGAACACTTATTACAAGTCATTAGCATAATAACAATAATTTAAGTCCATTCTATTTTTTTAAATTATTGCCATAATCGAAAGAGTTTGGAAGACGTTGCGTAAATGTTTTTAGCGTTGTTGACTGGAGAATTTGTATTATTTACGAAAATTGTGGACCATATTGTTTTATCCCATTGACTTTAATTCTACCCGAAATAGGTAGGGATGTACGCCTGTACATAGAATTTTTTTCCCCTTCAAAACTTTCTCCAATTCGTACGCAGCGTGAATATTAATTAATACATAATAACTTCTTCCAAAGAGGTCTTTTGGCGTGTATGACTGGTAACCCAGCCAAGATGGCTGCGTCGAAAGCGTCTTTCAACTGTTTTCTTGTTTTTGCAGAAGTTTCGACGTACACAGCGTTTATTTTGGTTGCCAAAGCTCGCGCCTCTGCTTCGGTAACTGCATGTTCTCCGCGAGCCTGGAATTCATAAAATGATAATAAGTTTTTTTGTCATGATATGACTTTTTACTCTTAATAAGATATGCATAGATGACCTTTTTTCAGGAAAACTTGCGGTGAGGTATATCATCTACAGTCTACAGGTAACATCTTAATTAGGGTAAAATTAAAAAAAAATCTGAGATTGTCATTTAAAATTTTAATTTACATGTAATGTGTGTGTGTGTGGGGGCGGCTTAAGAATATCCCTACCCCAATACCAGCCCAGGGTGACGTAGAAGTCGTCAAAGGGCATTTAGCTTCCCAACATCAAGGATGCTAATACTGCGAATCGATTGCTTGGTGTCAGTCTGTCTCATCGTGACAGTGAGATAGACTTGATCACTAAGCATCGATCGCACCGAGTGATGGCGGCACCATCAATCGAATCGGCGGCAGGCAGCAGTGCCGCCGGTGCGAATTCATCATCATCTGCGATTGCCAATCCGCCTGCTCAGCGTGGCAATTATGAGCATGAATCCCCTGATGAATAACAGGCACAAGAGAAGGCCCCTAGTTCCCGGCCGTCCCACTATTCCTGGTTACGGTAGCAGCCTAGGTTACGGTGGGACCGGGGGTGCTAAGAATCCCCGGGCTACGGATCGCTACCACCAACTTGACCTGGCTACGTATAACGGACGAACGTTGAGACTCGATGACCACCTGGTTGAACTGGAGGTGGAACTGGGAAGTATCCGATGGCACGTTTTGGGGTTATGTGAAGTCCGAAGACAAGGAGAGAACACCATAACTCTGCCTTCGGGTCACCTGGTCTACTTCAGGGAAGGCGACACTCCATCCCAAGGCGCCGTGGGTTTCCTCGTCCACAAGTCCCTTGTCAACAACATTGTCGAAGTCTCGAGTGTGTCGAGTAGGGTTGCGTATCTTGTACTCAAACTCACCAAGAGGTACAGCCTCAAATTGATACAAGTATATGCGCCAACCTCGACACACTCCGACGACGAAGTAGAGGCAACTTACGAGGATGTCTCCAGGGCCTTACACAACACCTCCAAGGCTCACTTTAATGTTGTTATGGGAGACTTCAATGCCAAAGTAGGAGTACGAACAGGTATCGAATCGTGTTTAGGGCCGCATGGTGTCGGCAGTCGTAACCACAGGGGACAAATGCTGGTCAACTTTCTCGAGAAAAGAGGAACCCCTCTTTTAATGAATTCATATTTTAAAAAGAAGCCCCTCAGGAAGTGGACCTGGCAAAGCCCCGATACTGTGACAAGAAACGAGATAGACTTTATTATGATGGACCGAAGGCATGCATTCAGGGATGTCTCTGTGATCAACAGGTTCAAAACCGGAAGTGATCACCGACTAGTAAGAGGATCTATGAATGCAATCTTTCAGCGAGAGCGAGTCCGTCTAATAAAGTCTACACTCCGACCTGACTTCCGGCAAACTGTGGTAGGTTCCAAAAAAATCCAATTGGAATTAAAGAACCGATTCGATAGCCTTAACATATCGGAAACCACTATGGCAGTTGACGAGGCACTGGGTGCCGTGGTGGACTGCATGCGGGTCGTGGGTGAAAGGTTTTGTAGGCGAAAGCGTACTGGCAGGAAATCCAAACTCTCGGATGAGACGCTCGGTCTTATGAGGGAACGCAGAGCACACACAGACGCCACTTCTACAGATGTAAAGCTTCTCTCGAAGCAGATCCGCAAACTAATACGCCGAGACCTTCGCTGGCGCAACCGTTTCTTCTAAGCCTGAGATCTTGTCGGAGATCGAAGATTTCTATGGCAAACTGTACGCGTCCCATGCTCCTCAACCAGATCCCCGAAACAACGATCCGCGTGCTAGCCTAACACGACACCTCTCCGTTCTGTTTTTTAAGAAGGGTGATAACTCCCTTCTTAAAAATTATAGACCGATATCACTTCTAAGCCATATATACAAGCTGTTCTCGAGAGTCATGACGAACCGCCTCACTAAAAAGCTCGATGGATCCCAGCCACCGGAGCAGGCTGGGTTTCGAAGAGGATTTAGCACCATAGACCACATTCACACTATAAGGCAAGTTGTACAGAAGACCCATGAGTACAACCAGCCACTGTGCCTTGCCTTTGTGGACTATGAAAAAGCTTTTGACTCGGTTGAAACCTGGGCTGTTTTGAAAGCTCTGCAGCGATGTCAGGTCGATTGGCGATACGTCGAAGTGTTGAGAGGATTATACAACGCCGCCTTTATGTCCGTTCTGGTTCCGGGAGGTCAAACAAGACCAATCCAATTGCATCGAGGAGTGAGACAGAGGGATGTTATTTCCCCGAAACTATTGCACTAATGCTTTGGAGGACGTCTTTAAGACTTTAAACTGGACAGAATGTGGCATAAACATTAACGGCGAGTATCTCTCACACCTTCGTTTCACCGTCGATATCGTTATACTGGCCGAGTCGTTGGAGGGCTTGCAGGAGATGCTGCACAGTCTAAATGAATCTTCCCGACGTGTGGGTCTTAGGATGAACTTGGACAAGACGAAAGTCATGTTCAACGAACAAGTTCTCCCTAGGCCGGTTAACGTTGATGGCATAACTCTCGAAGTCGTGCAAGAGTATGTCTATCTTGGGCACACTTTGCAGCTAGGTCGACATAACTTCGAGAGAGAAGCCGATAGGAGGATTCAATTGGGATGGGCAGCATTCAGGAAGCTTAGCCATATTCTCACATCGTCTATACCGCAAAGTTTGAAGACGAAAGTCCAATGCGTTCTCCCCGTGATGACCTACGGGGCCGAAACGTGGCCTCTAAATATAGGACTGGTCCGTAAGTTTGCCGTAGCTCAACGTGCTATGGAGCGTGCTATGCTGGGTGTTTCTTTGACAGATAGGATTCGGAACGAAGACATCCGTCAGAGAACTAAGGTAACCGATATCACGCAATCAGCTCGTTGAAGTGGCAGTGGGCTGGTCACACACTCAGAAGAACGGATGGCCGATGGGGCAATAAGGTTCTAGAGTGGAGGCCACGTTTAGATAGACGAAGTGTTGGTCGGCCATTGACCAGGTGGGAAGACGATCTCCGTGCGGTGGCCGGTCCGTGTTGGATGCGAGTGGCCATCTTGGCGTTAATTGAGGGAGGCCTATGTTCAGCAGTGGACGGATAGAGGCTGATGATGATGATGATGATGATGTGTGTGTGTGTGTGTGTGTGTTTTTTGTTGCTATGATAGTATGAAAAGGTGACTAGATGAGATGATGATCTGTGTTCAGTGCCGGATATCCATTTTGTGCCGGTAGGTTCAAGACGAATGCGAGGAGGCAGGAGCGGCTTCGCGTTCATTGGTTTGCGCGGCCTATCATCAGTATGGAACGGTTACGGGCTTATAATGACGTAATAGATATACGACGTGGTAAAACTTACTCTCAAAGTCTGTATAACTCTTCCATCAAGTGCTAAGTCACATTGCGTGCCGACGAGCACTAAGGGTGCATTCACACCAGCGACGGCTCGCGTCCACCGCTCGGCGACTGATCTGAAGGTCTCTGGACGTACAATGGAGAAGCACAGCATCAGCACGTCAGTACCGGGGTAGCATAGGGCCCGGAGCTCCGACATGGAGTCCTGAAAACATAGGAATACATACATATTAATACGATTATTCAGGAATCACGCTGCGAGTGTAAACATATTTGCTTGATAGAGAATATCACATTTTCAATTTCGCGTTAGTTTATAGGGTTTCTTACTAAAGGGTAAAACGAGAAACCTATTACTAAGCCTCCGCCGTCCGTCCGTCACAAGTCTGTATCTCAAGAACCGTGATAGTTCAGAGTTGAAACTTTCACAGATGATATATTTCTATTGCCGCTAAAAACCGAATAAATTCAATATTTAAAGGGGGCTCCCATACAACAAACGTTATATTTTCCGATTTTTGCTCGATATTAATAATGGCAACAGGTAGACGCTTGAAATATTCACAGATTATTTAGTTATATATGAACTTTAAAAATAAATAATGAAGTCAACTCGCACGTAGCCAGTTTTTTACTGGAGCGAGGGATGCATATTCGCGCGCCCGTCTACAGATATACCACTAACCAAATAGGTAAGCTGGTTATTATTCTGTGAATCAGTTTTGCGTTGTTAAAATCCAACAGTTGAAACAATCTGGTATTGCGATAATAAATGGACCCAAAGTTATGAAATCTCGATAACTGGCAACTTCACTATTGAACATGTACCTATTAACCTGTGATATTAACAGATATTTTAGTATGGTGAGCTAACATGTTTTGTAAACATAATTTATTTTAAGCTAGAATAAAAGGTATAAGATGGAGGAGAAAAAATATCACAGAGTAAATAAAACAAAGTAAGTAAATATTATATAAGAACATTACCGCTGATTGTTGAAAGTATTTTAAGAGGTAGTTAGTACCTATTGGAAAATTTGGCGTCAATAATTTCAATTTATTTCTGTAAATTCAAAACGAATGAAAATACATGTTAGTGACCTAATAGATCATGATAAAAACCTTATTTTGATAGTTTTCTATACATGATTAGGTAACTTCTGTAAGAGAGAAAAATATCAAATATACCTCTTTAAAAAAGAGATTCACATTTTATGGGCAATCTGGACCGGTTAATCCTCTTAACTCTTCTTCTTCGTAGTCTATACATGTTCTTTAAAATAATGGAAGGATTTTTTATAATTATCGTTTTTATGGCAATAAAATAACAAAAAACATTTTGACGTTTACGTCCTTTAGTTATAAGCTCGCGCGCGTATAGAGATGCTCGGCCCGCTCAGGACGCTCAGTCCCCACTCCCCACTGGCGCGTATTAGAATTATTGTTTAACAATGCGTCTCCTTAACTTCATTATTTCCATACTAAAAGATTTTAGCTAAAAATGATATGATGCCGTTGAAGAGTTTGATAATAGATCAGAGAATTGTGTCTGATAATAATAGATCAGTCCATAAAGTCATATTTCGAGTTACACAAGTTATAAAATGAATTTTGAAAAATTGAGAACACAATTTTTTTACTCAATAAATAATAATTAGTATTGCGTGAATGATGGAATCGAACATGTGTCCCCAAGAGAATGTAATCACTACGTTTTATGTGTCCGTATATTATGACAAAGTATAGGTATGATGAAAGAGATCCCCACCATGGTTCAGGCCTTGCAGACCTTGGGAGAAGCTAATTGAGACGAGGGGGCTCTTTGTACCACTCTTATAAGAAGAGGGGACAAAAGAGCAGGGGGCAAGGGGTGAGGATGGGAACCTCACCTCATTGTACTGTCCCGACGGTGGGAGGGGTTGTTCTGTGGTGCGGGACAACCCCTTTGTGGAGGTGGCGTCGGTCCCTTGGGGGACTGACTAGCCGTTGAGGTGCCCTGTTAGCTTAACAGATCCGGGGCACCTTACCAAGGCGGCACTGCTGGCACTCGCCGGGTTTTAGTGGGTTGAGCTGCGTCCATTTATCATCTTTCGGGCGCAGAGAGTCCCACATACCCACCTGAGGAGACCCACTCCCCAGGCGGGATGCCTCAGAGCATTTCCCGGCGTAAAAGAAAAAAAAATGATGAAAGAGATTTTATAACTATACACAAGCAAATTTTAATGACTTAAGGCCAAACTCTCCCCGTGTACTTTTAAAAAGATAATAATAATCTATTGTTAAGTCACAAACGTTTCAAAATCCGAAGATCAATTTGTGAACATATTTTGTCGTGAAAGCAATAATTATGTTTCGTAATTCTACCTTGTGTTTATAGCTGCCACTTATGGGCATGGAGGTAGTAATAGATTTTCTAATGATTGAGATTTCCCGTTGTAATTAGGCTCATATAAAACGCACCGCCGCGCCTTCTTGAATCAGATCATCAAACATCTATCGATATAAATTAACTTTCATGTTAAAATAGATTATTATGCCAGCCTGTAGCTGTTCGGTGCAGTTTGACGCCTCAAAATCTTAATGATGTGGCTAAATGTAAATAGTTTATTTTTTCAAATCAGAATAGTAGTTTCTAAGATTAACGCGCCCAAACATATAGACAGACTCTTCTGCTTCTGGTTTTTATAAAGGATTGTGTCTGTTGTGAAAGCTCTCGTCTTTGTACTATTCTTTATTTAGGCCTAATAACAACATGTTAGTAAAATTAAAAATGAAACTGGTCATATGTTTTAAATTAAAAGTGTTATAAAAGGAAAACCCTGTTTAAAATAACGTAATATTAGGCAAACAGTATATAGATAAGTATATTTAACGTCTTAGATGATATAACAACTACGATAATAAAAGCCCAAATTGTAAACGGTTGTGCTAAATACAAGAAATAGAGCATATAACCGAATAGAGTCATGTGAGCCATAAAATCCCGAAAATGGACAGTGATTTGTCACTGAAGAAGCAATTCAACCAACCTGTTATCTGTGTGTACGTTACATCGGCCAATCATCCATCAACGGCCAGCAGTCGGCCAATCAGAACGCTGAAACGCGCAGCGTCCGTCGTAGAACCAATTTGGCGGAATTTGTTTTCATCATACAATTATTTTCCTACAAAACACGTAACATTACCGCTCTATTGCGGTTATACGCTCGATGATACAAGATTATGTCTAGACTTTCATAGGTTATGGCGATTATGAATCTAGTCGAAAAAAGTCTATCTTATAACTGAACTAACATTAAATCATTATCACGTACAAGAGACATGGGTATCTGTGTACTTCTGTGTACATATTACTATTATATATACTCGTAAATATTGAAATAACGCAAAAACAAAGTCACGCCTTTTGTCAATATTTAATATTTATCAAAAACTTAGCTAGATTTTAGACGCAAAGTAAATAAAGGGTTTTATTATACAATGCGTAAGCATTTCACCTGATAGTGATAAGTAGTCTGATAAGGAATACCTGACTGTGGAAGCTAATTTGTTTTGATATTTCATATAAAGGGGTAAAGAATACAGGAATTTAAGTTTTATCACTTTATTTTTGATTCGGTTTTTAAGGTTAAATTAATATCTCGCTTTCTAAGAATAACAGGCGTGAAGAAAATTTTATTTAATTAATCAATACTGTAAATAAGTAAGTACATAATTTCGTTACAATTAGCAAAATTTGTGAAAATATTACACATCTAGATAAGAAAATCATCAATACTACAAAGTAGAAACTGGTGGTTATTTTTCCGTCTGTGTGTAATTAAAAAAATTGTAAACTTGTATTTTTATTCGCAAAATAATTAATTCATGAGTTTATTAATTATTATAATTACATTGATATTTTAAACATTATGGAAAATTGGAAATGATTTATGAGGGATCGGTCGTCTTAGCGTTCATTGAGAGAGGCCTATGTGCAGTGGACGTATAGAGGCTAATGATGATGATGATGGAAATTGTTGAACACAATAACTAAAAGCCTTTAATAAGCAGGGCCAAGCTTTGACTGTCTTGTTTATTATTTTTTAGTAGATATTTGAAATCATAACTACAGACAACATGCAAGCCCAGTGTAGTTTCATCGACTGTGATGTAAGTATAAGCTTTACGACTACGCGTTTCTATAATATGCTGACCCGCTTTAAAACGTTTTTTGTGGTAAAAAGCAGATGGTGACATGGCGTTTGTTAGTACAGGTAAGGGAGCCATGGGAAACGATTACTATAGGAAATAAAATGTGTATTTGATCAAAGATCAGGTAGCAGATTCGGAGAAGCAAGATGTGTTTGTGAATTAGATACTTGCACGATGTAGTGTTGAGAGATTTTTATGGCTTTAACTTCTTTATGTATGAGTCTATTCCATTATTAATTATTATTGATGGTGATACGAACAAAAATTTTATTGAATTAGCTGCTATGATTAATATAAAACATTTTAAAAAAGCAAACTCAATTGATCACAGAGAGAAAGTACTTTGTATTAGGTATTATGTTCCTTAAGAGTTAAGACTTAGCTTTTGCGAATAGTATATTTTAGCTACTTTCATAGCATTATGTCTTATGGCATACTTTTATGGAGAAATGCTGACGATATATACAACATTTTTGTGCTTCAGAAGCGGGCTATTCGTGCAATTTACAAGTTGTCCCCTAATAAAAAAAATAAGATATAGGAATTCTGACTGTCGCCTCTCAATACATCTTAGAATATTTACTGTATGTCCGGAAAAATATACTTTGTAAGAAAAGTGATATTACTAGTAGGGATACATACATTTACAATACATAATTTGTAAGAAATAGTGAAAAATTTATTCTTCCGTTATAATATGAAAAACATACTGCGGGCCGTAGGTATGGCTTAAACTCTCTTCTTTAGATACCGCGGAATTTCAGAAAGTTATTTAAAAAAAAACGTAATTCTTGTAAGATGCCTTTTGTGTACGTGCCGTTTTACGTGAACGCATCTATTCACACCCATGCGAACGCAGCCCGCAGGTGATATGCAACGACACGTGCATACTTTTGTTGTCAGTGTGGCCATCTGTCTTGGGGATTTCTACACATTTTCTGGGAAGCCCTTTTTAATATACTTTTTCAAGCCATTGAGCATTAATTCACTGTTTTTTCATCATGTAATTTATTTGCAGTTTTATTTTATTTTAATACTTTATAGGATCCTTCCATAACCCCACCATGGTTCAGGCCTTGACGTGGTAGTGGGGTTCAGTAGCCTAGGGTGAGCCCAGCACCTTGGGCGAAGCTAATTTAGCCGAGGGGGCTCTTTGTACCCCTCTTATAAGAAGAGGGAACAAAAGAGTAGGGGCGAGGATGGGAACCTCACCCCATTGTACTGTCCCGACGTTGGGAGGGTTTGTTCTTTGGTGCGGGACAACCCCTCCGTGGAGGTGGCGTCAGTCCCTTGCAGGACTGACTAGCCATCGAAGTGCCATGTTAGCTTAACAGACCTGGGGCACCTCACCAAAGGCGACACTGGTGGCACCCGCCGGGTTTTAGTGGGTAGACCTGCGTCCAGTTACCATCTTTCGGGTGCAGCGAGTCCCACATACCCACCTGAAGAGACCTACTCCCCAGGCTGGATGCCTCAGAGCATTTCCCGGCGTTAAAGAAAATAAAAGGATCCTTCCATAAACCTTGTCCATGCCTTCATAATGTTAAATGGGGAATTATTATATTTATACTTAAAAGACAACAAACAAAACAAATATTTAAATTCCATGGTAATCATTTAAGAGTAAACCGTGCAAAAAAGCTAGAAAACAAATCTAATTGCTCGATCAACTTTTCTATAAATTTGCCACTAGCTTTTTATTTCAGTGTTTGAAATTTTCAAAACTTAATAAGTATAATAAAAAATTCAATAAAAATAACACTGGATTTTTTTATATTTAAAAAAATCAAAGAATAATATCTTGGACTAACAAAAGTGTTTATTGCTTACCTGACCCGCAGTATCACAGATTTCGACGCAGACGGGGCGATCGTCAACATCCACCACGACTGAAAAGTAAAAAAAAACAATTGAAACTCAGTTTGAAGTAAGGAATTTCCTATTTATGAGAGAAAAATGAGAAAAAGACACATTAATATCTAATAAGTATGTACCTAATATGATATTTGACTTGCATTTTAACGCATTAAGTCAAATAAATATGTATTAATCATCATTCACAATAAAACTATAATGAAAACCAAATAGCCATTTTGCAGAAGTTAATTGAGAAAAGATTTATGTCATAATTACAAAGTCAAATTGTCTCACTAATTGAGATCGAATAACCGTCTGAATCATACGATTGTTTCGTGTTTAACGGCAATTAACGATGCTTACCGGTAATTAACGGTAAAGCAAACACTGACCGACCGATAGTTTTTATCAACGCGCCCGCAAGATGAATCGCTCCAATTAGGGAAAAACGGTTCAAGAGTTATTTATTTTGGTAACATAAATTTACATTTTGGTAGCCTTGGCGTATAAAATACATTTTTTGACTGGTAGTTCGGGAGATATTTCCGCCCTATATAATTTTTTTTACAATGCAGACGTTTTGTTTACTTTACGGCAAACATAGTCACTTCTAATTAATGTTTTTGTAGTCTGTGGGAAGTAATTAATGTTTTATACAATAGAAATGTATGTACGTGATGATGAAAGTGTACAAAAAAATATACATTTCTTGTACCGATAATGCTACTTTAATCAATGTGAAAGTAGTTTGTGAAATTTTTACAAAATTCGAAAACGTAATTTGGCAAATCATTATTGATATAACCGAAAAGGTATTTTACTCTTCGTTCGAACTTATTGGCATTGACTTTTAAGGCCAGTATAACTTTCCTATTTGAATTTTGGCTTCAACTATGAGGCTATCAGGTCTAAAATTATCTACTCAAAACCTTTTGCTTAATAAAAAACTTTTAACACTAATTGACTATTTCTAATTAATTTTCTTTTGCCTTTACATAATATGTATATTGTATATATCTATGTAATTCCAACGTAATGTTACGAACCATTGGCAGCACCAGCCGGATGTGACGCCGTCTACCTATAGATCCTAAATACATCAATTAAAGTAATTTAAATTATAGACTTCCGGTGGCTCCAAAATAATGTGCCATTCATGAAGATAATATTGATTAATAATAATAAAAGTTTAACCTTAATAAATCTATATATACGTGATTAATATACCGGGTGTAATTTGAACGCTTGCAAATATTTAACCCAATAATATACTATTTATATACTATATAATTCATATAACCATTTATCTCAGAAACGTTTTTTTAAGAAAATTTTAGGACTTACGTATTTTGCAAACCCGCAATGTATGTATACATGCGAACTGTCAGCTGATGCAGTCCGCTGGTCGGCGTGAACCATAAACCAATTACATTGCCGTTTAAAAAAAAAACGATTATTTTAAAGCATTATCATCAAATTTCTGTAACATTATGTTTACTAAACCGGATTATACAAAAAAATAAAATAAAAAGGCAACCAAAAAAAACCGCGTTTTTTTTCACTTATCATGTCAGGCTATGCCAACACTATCATACCTCTTCGTTTTTGCAAGCGTTCCAAATACACCCGTTATATATATCTATGTATCTAATAATAATTATTGTATTTACAATAACTATTTGTAATAGGCGATATTTATAATAATTAGATTTGTTATAAAAGGACGGAAGGAAGGCATTCTATCAGTATACCTACTTCGTAAAGAGCGTTACTCTGCCGAAATATATTGTGATCGAGAAGATTCAATATTCCTGCTGAGTGTCGTTTTAGTAACAATCTTAGTGAGATTGAAAGGAAATAGTTTTGGAAGTTTTGTAACTTTACTATTAAAAAACCATCAAATACAAAGATCTGTTATAATGTAGCCTTACCTTAAGATTGTATACCTATATGTCAGTACATCTATAGACCAAACTGACCCAAAAAGGCACTAGCGTGACGTTAAGAATTATGCAAAGTAGATGAATGCAAGTTGCAAAGTATCTGATGACAGTACATGTACACTAGCTGTTGCTCGCAGCTTCGCCTGCGAAGAAATAGAGAAATCTGCGTAGAAATAGAGCCGTACCCGGACTGATGTTTATTATTTTTATAGCCTATGACATTCACAAATAATGTGGCTTTCTATTTGTAAAATAATTTTCAAAATCGGTTCAGTAGATTCGGAGATTACCCCCTACAACCTTACAAGCGCACAAACTTTTTATTTTTTGTTATCGCAGGGAAATGCTTTTTAAGCATGTAGCCAGGATCTCGGGTAGATCCTGACCCTATGTGGGACTCGCACCTGGGAGTGCCCTACCCGTAAACTAAAACCACTGCGAGCGCCTTCAGCCGCTTTAATTTGAGGGTCCCGGATAGGCATTTAACAGGATCACCTCAGCGACAGGCTGGCCCCAGCGAACTGGGCCCAGGTTCCCATCCTGAACCCGACACGAGCACAGGGGCGCTACTGGAGGCGCATTAAGTAGCGCCTCCTGCGCACCCCCGTTCCTCGCCCACGGCACAAACTTCACCTCTTTATACCTAATACATATTAGTATAGACTATATACATAGTATATTATAGAGTAAAGATTATTACAGTCTAATACACAGTGGCGGATTTACACGTTTTCATTTTGTAAGCCTTCGATTGTAAGCTGTAAGTTTAGCTGACCTATTTATTAAAAAGTCAGGAAAACATCATGCAGAAATTATTTAATTTCTAAAACGTAGCAAAAAACACTATCTGTTGTCTGTAAAGTCGGTTTACGGACGATAATTTTACGTGATAACGTCATAAATCATAAAGCACCACAAGCTGAACGATTTGACCGTTCATACCTCTCTATTCATCTGCAACCCATTTTTTTTCTCTCTTTTACGTCGGGAAATGCTCTGAGGCATCCAGCGGGGGAGTTGGTCTCCCCAGGCGGGTATGTGGGATTCGCTGCACCCGAAAGGTGGTAAGGTGGACGCAGCTCTACCCACTAAAACTCGGCGAGTGCCACTAATGCCGCCTTTGGTGAGGTGCCCCGGATCTAATGAGCAAACAGGGCACCTCGATGGCTAGTCAGTCCTTCAAAGAGCCCACGCCACAGAGGGGTTGTACCGCACCACAGAACAACCCTGCCCAACGTCGGGACAGTACAATGGGATGAGGTTCCCATTCTCGCTCCTTGTCCACCTGCTCTTTTGTCCCGCTTCTTATAAGAGGGGTACAAAGAGCAGCTCCCTGGGCTCAATTTGCATTGCCCAAGGTGCTGGGCTTACCTTAGGCTACTGAGCCCCACCGCCACGACAAGGCTTGAACCATGGTATGTCATCTGCAACCTTAGGGTCCAGCCTACTCAGCCTGCTGGTAAATCCTCCATTGATTTAACCACTTACCATCAGGCTGATTGTGTGTTTACCTTTGTCTACCTAACTTAAAATACAATAATCTCGTTTCACAATGTTAAAACTTCTGAAACGCTAAACCGTTTAATGATATTAAATTTGGTAGAAAAGGGATTTAAAATAGTTTCGGACCTCATTTATGACTAAAAAGCATGACTCATTGTAACGTTCAGCCTGAGCCGAGCGTGAAAGCGAGAGCGCGGAACAAAAGTAGAGAAGCACGATCGGCCTAAGCGCTCGGCTTGTGACGCATTATGACGTTATCACGTAAAATAATCGTCCGTAAACCGACTTTACAGACAATAGGTTGGTGTTTTTACTTATTTTGAATGCCTATATAAAGTAATCCTAATCTACATGACTTATGTTAAATTAACACTATTATTACTTTTGCTCGTATTACCACAGCGTAAGGAACATAAGATTCATATACTGTGTGTATTACCGTCAGTATTTCTTTTTATTGAAAAGTACAAGATACTGTATACAGCCGGGTACAACGCACAAAGCTCGCCATTGTACTAAAGAAACAATGAACAAAATCCCTGAAAACACGAGCAGGATATTTTTTCATGTTTAATAAAATTGTTTTAAAATGAAGCCCTTTAAAAACCAGTTCACTGTTAATCATATGCCTCGACCTGTTTTCGCTGATGCGTAAAATTAGCACACAGACATGCATGTACATTACGTACGTAATATGAAAAGATCCTTTTGTGTGCAAAGTAGCCAGCAATGTATCGTGTTTAAAGCGATATTTTAGTAAATCGTTTCCACGGATGTGCGCGGTAAGATCGTCTAGTGCAAAACCAACATCCGGGGCATTGTTAAAAAAAACCTGAATTGCGCATGTTTAACAGGATTCGTGCAAATATTGCCCGAGTATCAAGTTAACAGAGGTAAGTTATACATATGCTTGTTTTTAGTCAATATTCAACTTCGCAAAAAGGTTTATAAACAAAACTCTAGAATCTTTTATTTTACATCCTTATTGTATGGATTCGTGAAAAGAATTACATATATTATGTTTTAAAAGTGGCGTTTTGTTCTATTGTTGTTTACTTTCGCCTTTCCCGAGATGAAAATGTTATTTTCCGGCACTTCAACTATCTATACATCTACCTATACAGATAAATAAAATAAGAGTGTCTGTTTGTAATATTAAAATAACTGCTTTTTAATCAATGCATATGGATGTATACACGGTACATATACCAAAATAGCCTTTTTTACAATTTTTATCTGTCTGTCTGTCTGTTTGTTCCGGCTAATCTCTGAAACGGCTGGGCCGATTTTGATGGGAATTTCACTGGCAGATAGCTGGTGATATAAGGAGTAACTTAGGCTATAAAAATAATCATCATCAATCAGGGACCAGGGTACGGCTGTAAATATAAGTTAACGCGGGCGAAGCTGCGGGCAACAGCTAGTCAAGAATAATATTCTATCGATCCATTATCCATTGCTCGGTAGTGATTTGAAAGAAAACAACAAGAAATATTTTTACGGAAGCTGTTAGCAGGAGCTTCACCGTCGTTGACGTAGACTTACATTATCAAGCGTATTATAAATTATGTCACAGTAACATCTGGTATAAAATTTCCCATCCTAATCTGGTCATGGTATATCCATGGTATATCCATAAGTTTCATCCTAATCCGTTCAGACTTACGTACTAACGTTCACATTTATAAAAATAATAGTTGTAGGATATAGTACTTAGTCCGTGTTGGATGCGAGTGGCGAGGGATCGGTCGTCTTGACATTCATTGAGAGAGGCCTATGTTCAGCAGTGGACGGATAGAGGCTGATGATGATGATGATGATAGTACTTATATGAAATTCATATAAATAGTATTTCTCTTACATATATTATTTACGGTAGTCCAATGTCAATGAGCATTTTTATCGCTTATGTAAAGAGATTACATTTCTACGACTTCCTGACTGGAGATATTTTTAGAGTAGCGGTGTTTACGTACATTGCGTAATAGTGTTTGGTCTTCCGTTTGCATATACCAAAAGTACCTTAATCACAGGGAAGTTCAAGCGATCAGTGTTTTCATAAATATCACGAGCTTAATGGAAATCAGATGAGAAGGTCATTAGGACGTTGACTTTTGACAGCCAATATTTTTTAAATTTCGTTATCCGAAATAAAACACATTATTATAAGTATTCGGTGACAGCTTGAACAAAAGTGACCCGTTTTTTTTAAATATTTTTGGCTTCCCTAAATCAGTCGAGAAGTCTTATCAGGTCTTATGTTACCTATTACAGTAAAATTTTATCTTAACCTCGTCTTAATCGAAATAAAGGATACCAAGAGGATACCATTATTTCTTCACCAAAGAGGTACATAATCTTCTTATAATCCTATATTTTTGTCGAAATCCTGTTAATGAGTCCTTGACGTTGATAGACAGAACAGCCTGTTCATTTTGACAGAGAAGTTTAATTATTTCACGATTAAATTAAAACTGTAACGAAGTCACGACTTTTGCGCATTCAGCTTTAATGAGCTTTATGAAATTGTTAGTAAATAAACATTTTTAAAATATTGGAATAAAAGTAAAATGAAAAAGTATGAAAGTAAATAAATATTATGTTGGCTTATGTTCAGCAGTGGACGGATAGAGCCTCATGATGCTGATGCTGATGATGATGATGATGATGATGATGATGATGATGATGATGATGATGATGACGATGATGATAATGATGATGATGAGGAAGAGGATTATGATGATAATGATGATTATTTTGGGTTGTTTTTATCAACTTGTTTAATATAATTATAGCAATTAAGACGTAAATGACTACTATGGGGCCATCCATAAATTACGTCACACGAATTTCATGATATTTGGACCCCCGTCCTTGTCACAGATGGTCACATTTATAAGACACCCATACCTCCCCCCCCTAGTGTGACGTCACATATTTTGCAATTTTTACATAAATAAATTGATAAATCAAAACAGTTGTTCCGAAATTAGTTTTATTTTAGTTAAAATTGTTTTTAATTTCGTTTTTTTAATTAGTTCATAGTACCTAGTCTTATGTGACGTCACAAAATCTGGGAGCCTTCCCACCCCCTTGTCACACTTCGTCGGACGCCCCCCTACCCCTTAACGTGTGACGTAATTTATGGACGGCCCCTATCAAGAAAAAAATAATATCTAGAATTTGTTAAAATAATAAATAACAATATACTAGAATAAATTTTGTAACAAAAAGAAAATAATAAAAAAATATTACAATGTTTAAACATTTTTAAAATATTCGTGATTTTGCCTCAGTTATTATCAAAAATATAATATAATAAAGTTAGTGTCGAAACCTATAAACAATGGTCGATAACCATTGAATTAATATATTGTTCAAATCATTTTTTCTTTAAATTTGCAATTTTGAAGTCAATTCTCATACAATATTATTATCTAAAATGCAACACAATATTGAGCGTGAAAAACACGTTCACACCCTACAAACAATATTACGAAGAGATTATATTTATTGACATGTTTTAGAATGTAAGAAACGTTCATTATTTTGGTAAATTGTCGACTTAATTTCATTGTTCTTGGGTCAATTATTTTGTCAAAATGTTTACTTCACACTGGCAGAATGCCACAAGCGATGGAAGAAGAAGAGTAAAATGAACACCGTTTGAACAACGTTTGAACATGAATCTATGAGGTTTTATCACGTTGCTAGAGAATCCCAAAAACGAAATCGCTTTTTTAAATGATCCCATAAATTACTTTTGCATTAAGATAACATTGATATGTAATTTAAAACTTTCTCTTTGCGAAATCTCATTTTATATTTTTCCTTTTTGTTCGTATTTCGTAAGCGCTGGGTGACGTGTACCAATTCTTACAACAAATATTAATTTCTTACAGGAGACCGTAATAAAGTCAACCTGGATTTGTTAACTTTAGTATTATTTTACTGAAAGCCACTTCGATCCAAAGAGTTGTAAGACCTATATAGATAAACTAAACATTGTGACCTTTATATCTCAATTGCATTATACCCACGTGGTCATATATTTTATAAATTAAGCCGATTATATAGATTAATAAATTGTTATGGCAAACCGGCAGTGTAGTTAGCGTCGCCCATGAACATAAACAAGTTAACCTGAGACTGGGCAACTCATTTATGTGTTGTCTATCCTGAGACATAAGATTTTAAGTCTCTGTACCAGTAATTGCACTGCCTGCCCCTCTCTCCCTACGAAAAAAACAAAATCTCCTCCCTCCCTCCTCCCTCCCAACGGTATCTCGGTCATCTTCATCATCAACCTATATTCGTCGACTGAACATAGGTAAACCTACCACTACAGATACACCCTAATATATCAAATTAATAAATCAAATGAGTACCTAATACCTATCTTCGCCAATTAATAGTAACCGATACTCAATAAATATCTTTAATCTGCTGGTCACGAATCACGATTAAATTTACTACAATTAAATAGACTACAAGTACACGAGACGCGACAGGGAGGGAATGACCTTATATTATCTCAACTACGAATGTTCCCAGTAAAATGAACCTTGAGCATAATAAATTCTACAAGTCCTGCTTTGCATCTATATATACACAATGTGTGGAAGAATTCGTCGCAAGTAATTTCCCTACATATATGTTAAAAATATTACTATTATATGACTAACATCCTACATAACAATCATAATGAAATGGAAATATGATTTTTCATATCTAACAATACTTTACTTTATGATACAGCCATTTAATCATTATGGGCAGAAAATAATCAAAGCATTTATGTACTTCAGTGTAAGAATGTAAGAACCTGTGTACTTATATCAAGTACATACCAGTTACCACTTACCATCGGTAACGCAAATAATTTTAACACGTATGGTTCATCCATGACCCGTATGAGGTAGACAGCAGGAGGCTTCCTACCCGCAGATTTAACCACACTACCAATAACCAAACAGACGTCCATTAATTCACCAAAGAAACCTTAAAAGGAAATACGATGGTAGCAAAATATTTGCATCTAGTCTGCAAATTAAAAAAAGGAGAAATTCAAATGGCGCTATATAGGAATATACGGACACATCTCAATACATAATAAAGCATCCGCGAGGAGATAGCATCGTACTTTACGTCACAGCTGTCGTGTAACCTTTGTATAACCTATAGCCCCTATATTGCAGTTTTATGAGTTCATTATTAGGTTCGACGAGGAGGCGCCATGTTCGCATTTCAACAAAGAAGCGACCTATTGACACGAATCAGTGTATAAATAGAGCAATTCCCGTGAACGATTGGATCGTAATATTAAAACCGTCTCATTGTCATTACCTTGTCTATAACATTTGACCAGTTTTCTGCCACTCTCATCCAACTACAACTGGCCACGTTACAAAAAGACATATTTTCCGCTAAAATATCCTGCTCAATTGAATTTTTACCTCAGTGTTTTAGTGAGCAAATAATGATATAATATTATATTATAAACGTTTACAGTTTAGACCATTGCAATGATTCTATTTTTTCTTTTGAGCCGGGAAATGCTCTTAGGCATCCCGCAGGAGAGGGTGGTCTCCCCAGAAGGGTATGTGCAACTCGCTGCGCCCGAAAGATTGTAAGGTGGACGCAACTTACCTACTAAAACCCAGCCAGTGCCATCAATGCCACCTTTGGTGAGCCCCGGATGTGTTGAGCAACAAGGGAAAGTCCCAACGTCGGGACAGTGCATAGGGTGAGGTTCCCGTTCTCGCCCCTTGTCCCGCCCCTGATCTTTTGTCCCCTCTACTTATAAGAGGGGTACAAAGAGCAACTCCGAGAGAGCGAGGACTTGTGGTTTATCAAATCTGATATAATGGCGAGCTTTGTCAAGACTATGTTCACAGATGGCAGACTTAGTGTGAACATAGTCTTGACAAAGCTCGCCATTATATCAGATTTGATAAACCAAATGTCTAAGTATTAGTTGAAATTTTAGAATCGAATTTATATATATGTAGCTTTTCATATGCTGAGATGTAGCTGAGAATTACAACGGAGTGTTTACATACTCTTTGAGAATGGCAGAATTCGTAAGTTAATTCATAAAAACAAACCGCTTTTCGTACTTCTGCTTCCGCAAAATATATAAATTATTATAATGGTCTATTAACTTCAATATTACCCTTTTTATAATTAATCGAGATAAATAAAGTTGCAATATTGTTGGTAACCTTTAAACAAAAGATATGATTACGGAAAGATAAGAATGGCGCCAAAATAATTACATTGTGGAACCATTTTTCCGCGGTAACAAATATGGACATTTTAATTTGAAGTTTTTATAATAAGACAAAGAATACGACTGTATATTGTTTTGCCTTTGGCATTTTATTCTGCTAAATATAAAACACTTTTACCCCGGCTGGAATCGAATGACAATATATTTTACTTTAGATATTTTCTCAGATATTTTAATAAAGCTTTGACACTTTTGATCATTCATAGCAACAGATCAATCTCAGACTCAGATCAGACAGTAAATAAATTGGATGTAAAACCATTTTTGTGTGTAAACCACAATCCGAGTGGACTCGGATACAACCGACCTATTTCATTTTAGTGCACTCGGTCCGAGTGTGCTAAGATAACCCGTCCTAAGAAAAAAAAAAAGATCGTATGCCAAAAATAAAAGAACGAGAAGAAGAACAAAATTTGATTTCGAGGAGGAGACCCGTGCCATAAAGTTAATATACCTACCTATTAACTTTATGACCCGTGCCCAGCAGTAGGCATAATATAAACGTTGATATTATGATTATTATTAAATATACAAAAAGAAAATTATTACTAATCAGCAGATTATGTACGCGTAGAGCTGCAGAGTTTGTGAATATTCAGGGTCAACCATCCATATAAAGATACTGATCTACGAAGTAGTTAAATTACTATTTTCTTCTAGTGGCCACGACGAATACGTGTAGTATAAAAATGGGTCGCAAAATGGATGAAATCGTAGTTGACAAAATCTGATAATGATCATTGTTGATAATGATCAGTATACACGAAATATTACCATCATTAAATTGTGTTTCGTTGAAAAACGTCTCAGAAACTTTATGAATAAAATATATTACCAGAACAATGATGGGAACGTTTCCTTGTCTATATATTTTTTAAAAGGTCACTTTTGCATCAAAACACGATTATCGTCATTGAAGGTATCATTGTTAAAATCTGTGTTTTGATCCTGTTGTTGTTAACACTGACATGTATAAATATTTCAAGTTTAAATTAAATATTGACTAATGTATATGGATCTATATTTTGGCTAACATCTGGTAAATAGACATCATCATCACCAAATAATCTGCCTTCTGACCTTTGGTTAGCATTGCCTACCTTGAGACAGGATTTGTAGAGATAGGCAATCTGACGAGTATTGATAAAGACAAGTAGTCAGCGTCGCTCATTGACGTTCATAAGTTTCCCGGGAAAAGTCTCTCTCTGCTCCTTCACTGCAGATCTCAGGGACGAATTATGAGTAGTTAGTAGTAGACAAAGAGGTATTATGAGTAGTTTACTTCAAAACGCTTAACAGGGATTTTGATGTAAGTAAGTAGGTACATATTATTTTCTCTTCTATCCAGAACACAGATGAGTTACTTGCATAAATAATCAGATAAATGATATATACGAGATAATAGAAGTAAATGCTGTGATTATAAAGATGGTAGGGAAATAGAGACAATTTTGCCGTATTATGATTTTGACATAATTTGTAGGCTAGACATATGGCTTAAAATACATGCACAAAAGCAGTGAAGCGATTCAGAAGAATACTTTAAGAACCACTCACTATACTTCCGAGTGCCAGTGAAAAGGTTGAAAACGCCAGAAATAAAGTCCTCGACATACTTTTTGGCTACATGGTAATATATTTTTTTCCATTCTGACTGGAATGGAATTTATAATAGCATTTTGTATGTTATTATACATTGTCCTGCTCGTATTTTTTATGTTTGATATTACTGCTGCGTAAATTGTCTGAAACGATCAGACAGAAAAGTCAAAAAACTAGCCACTGAGTGATCAATTGAAACGATTATATTTTATTCCTGTGGTATAAATACATGCTGACAGTTAAGACATTGAGCAGAAAGCTATGCTCCAATGTCACAGTGAGAATTTTAAGTATTGAGTTTTATTAACCTACTGGGTTTATTGCCTTTGCCCATGCGGCATGCACTGAGATTTCAATGGCTAAGTTAATTGACTGTTCGATCAATTTTAATTCAATAAAACAGATTAATTATCTTGATCTCTGGTCTCCTCTTGCTTAAACTAAGATTATTCTATCTGTGTTAACATTATTTTGTGTTGATTATATTAGAATAGACTATGAAAATATGTAAATCTATTATTAACTGCACTTAAGGTTCGCTGTGCCCTTTGTTCTTCAGCTCTCGATATCGATCGGCCATGTTTACAAACACGTCACTCTACGGCATTGCCGAAGTTTACATTTCACTGATTGACACGTGTTTATATATCCCGAGGTAAACAATGAACAGATGATTAAAGATAATGGGTAATTCATAATTCGAGTGTTAAGGGATCTGTTTATGATCAATATTACTCTTGGCCTATTTTGGACCTGGATATAGAAATCTAGACCAGGTGTTATGACATTTTACACAGGTGGGTTGCTGGTTGCAAATAAATCCGTTTGAAGTATATAAATGTATGTATAGTCTGACCAGAAAATAAAAACCAATTGAAACTTTATTGGGCTACCGTACTGTAATCTAAGAAGCTTATTTATTTGAGAGGAAACTTTATCTTCCTAATGAGAGGAAATACGAATCTTTCGTGAGAGTCAAGGTCGGACTTTGTGTAATCTATTGAATTATACATGTACCAAAATCCTTCTTTTTACATTTTCGTCGTCGTGCGGTGTGAACTAGACTCATTATTATAAATCAGTATATAATACACTAAAACCTAAATTGTTTTGTTTTTACCAATGCAAAGGATACCCTTGCGACTATTAGCATGTGTATTTTCCCGTTGTATTTTTTCACAAAGCAGTTTTGCTTTACGCCTTTAATGCAGTACAATTACTTGCACATACATACATTTACATAATATTATAGGCAAAATTACTTTAGCCTTGGACCATAAGAAACAGTTCGTGGTGGACTTATTTCTCTGCAGGTTATTTACTAACCCCACCATGGCTCAAGCCTTGTCGTGGCGGAGGGGCTCAGTAGCCTAAGGTATACCTAGCACCTTGGGCAAAGTAAATTGAGCCGAGGGAGCTGCTCTTGGTACCCCTCTTATAAGAAGAGGGGACAAAAGAGCAGGGGGACAAGGGGCGAGGATGGGAACCTCACACCATTGTTCTGTCCCGACGTTGGGAGGGGTTGTTCTGTGGTGCGGCATAACCTGTCTGTGGAGGTAGCGTCGGTCCATTGAGAGACTGACTAGCCGTTGAGGTACCCTGTTTTCTCATTAGATCCAAGGCACCTCACCAAAGGCGGCATTGGTGGCACTCGCCGGGTTTTAGTGGGTAGAGCTGCGTCCACTTACCAGCTTAACGCAGCAGAGTCCCACATACCCGCCTGAGAAGACCCACTCCCCGCGGGATGCCTCGGAGCATTTCCCAGCGTTAAAAAAAAGAAGGTTTATTTAGTATCTTTAATTTTTTACATGATGATACATATTTCTTATTATACAAATTCTCTGCAATAGACGGAATTCGATCCCGCAAACCATCACCTGAGTATTTCATCCTATGGCTATATGTAGACAACGCCCTACAACCCAATTGCACCATCACATGTCCTAATCTTCACATCACACTTGCTAATTCAATGCACACCTCATATTAAACTAACAGAGTGACATAAGTCTGGGTTTGGCCGTCCATTGTTCTGTGACGTCGAGGTATTGTGGCAAGGGTCAACCACTCATTAGACTCAATTAGTCACTCTTAAAGGTATTTACTATTTAGGTTTCGTACTTTGCACGGTAGATACGGCGTTCTATGAGTGTTCTGATGCCTAATAAGATACCTAATATACCTAAATCATATCAGCGCAGTATAAAAACCCAAAATTATCGACGTCCAACAAAAACTAACTAATGAAGCTATATGACCATTGGACATGCAGCATGCTGGTAATGAAGCCATATGACCATTGGACTGGTAATGAATGAATTACACCATATCAATATAGTCCCGGCAATCATAAGGCAATCGACAGTAACGACGTCTTTCATCATACAAGATACCATTTTGATTTCGACGCCGCAATTTATATTGCAACGTTTCAAAGAAAAATATTGTTGATAATTTATTAAGAAATTTATTATAATTTACTACGTGTAATACTTTAGGTGACTTTAGGGAATAGGGGTAATTTTTTTAATTTTATAAGTTAGGAATGGTGTGGTTGAACGCAACTTGGCTCTTCAAAATCAACGGCGACGCTGCGCCGGTATTATGCGCTCTGATTGGCCGACTGATGGCTATCGATGGATAATAATTGGCCGATAGGACGTACATACAGATCACTGGTCGGTTGAATTGCTATTACGTCAGAAACAAATCACTGACCAGTTTCGGAATTTAACGGCTCAAATTACTACTCCATCCGGTTATATACTCGATACTTGTTGTAAGTAGTGTTTCTGCCTTCTGGTACCAAACAAATTATTTGCGGAAGAAATCAACAGATTAAAAGTAGCTTTAGGTGACGAAGGTCACGATAAACTCGAGGTGCCCTGTTTGCTCATTAGATCCGGGACACCTCACCAAAGGTGGCATTGGTGGCACTCGCCGGGTTTTAGTGGGTAGAACTGCGTCCACTTACCAGCTTTCGAGCGCAGCGAGTCCCACATACCCGCCTGGGGAGACCCACTCCCCCGCGGGATGCCTCAAAGCATTTCCCGGCGTTAAAGAAAAAAAAGGTCACGATAAACTCAATAACTACTGAACCGATTTGAATAAAAACTTTTGCCCTTTAATTAACTTATCTTAGAAACAATTTATCACGCTTTTTTTCTAACTGGCTAGATAGGAAAAGTCTCGGGTAACTTGGTGTATGACAATATTGTAAAACAATGATAAATTATATACATTTAAATAGATCATAATAATATACAGATGTAGACCAATTAATAAATTTTAAGTGTATCTCTATGCTTTAGGCTAAATAATAATAGATTATAAAGGCTAAATTTGAGTAAAAAGTGACAACCATGCCAAGTGCTCTATCGCGGTATTATGGAGATTACTTTTTTTAATTCTGTTTTGAAGGGTTCAAAATAAAAAAGCCACGACCACCGGCTACTTCTATAAAGTTATTAATAACGTTACTATATGCACAAATCACAATCAAGAAGTCTTTCCAAATTGGGTGGAAACAGAAATGGTTTTTCCATAGCCAAGAATAGAATTCCTTGTAATAAATCATATAATATGTATGTACATATTATGAAACCTCCTACGAAGTCTCCTTGTAGGGATACTCTGTGGTACTGGTTAGGTTCGTATAATAAATCGTAATTATGGCAATTATAGCAATTGTAGACGCCATGCTGTGATTTTCAGTATGGATTTATCATTTACTAGCCGCAACTCTGCTCGTCCACTAACTGTACTATATCAGCAATACATAGGTACTTATATACATTTGTGTCACCAACACATTTATTTGTTTCATTCAATGTGACATGCGATTTTTACTCATTATTAGTAGACATTTTATTAACCTTAAATCCGTCTTATCCTATGTATATAATATTCCTATTTTAGATATTTTATGTTCTTTTATTACTATTATTAATATTAAATTGTAAATTTGTGTAAATCTTTTTACTGAATTTTTATATAGTTTGTAGATTTAATATTTTTAATTTCCTCATATTAGTATTGTATATTTATTGTATTCGTTTGTCTTTTGTTCTAGGTTTAGCAACTTATGTTTCTCTTTTATATATTTTTTTTTCCTATTTACCTTGCATCTTCACAAAGTCCGAATCGATAGAGTCACGTTATCTAACATAATTTACCGAACATTATTACACCCACTCTGACATTGGCAAATCCTTGAGGAAGCTAATATTGAAGAAGAAGAAGAAGAGTAGACATTTTGTCTAGATGGTTGTGTGTATGTCTTTGTATTTAACACTAACAGCCAGCGAGATAAGAATATAAATATTGATTATGTTATTTACATTTATTGTTATAATACGTAAAACGAAGATTAAGAAACGATTATACAAATTTATATGTGATTTTTTTCTTTTCTTGACTTGAAAAATATTACAAAAGACACGAATAATCTTTAGAAACCATTTTTGCGATCTCATGAACAATACACGTATATAATATTGAAATATCGAACCCCATATACATAATATATTATATGTTAAATATTCCATTTTAAAACCTTATTATTTTATGAGATGAAAATCTCCATACGGATTTACTTTATAATTTTATTTATAACTTTTATAAAAACCTGTAATGATAATGATATTCCAAAGTTCCGTATTCCAAAAATCAATTACACCGAAGTTTTTTTTATTTTTCAATTGAGGTCAATAACCTTCGAATAAAACGTAGTGATTAATGGTGTGGCAGGTGCAGTGTCAGGTGACCTGCAGGTACAGCTGTCAGGTGACCTGCAGGTACAGCTGTCAGAATAGTAATTACCTAGTAAACAAAAACAGAGGCAGTAGACAAGCCGTGAAGCTAGTATAACAAGTCAAGCATTTAGGAAAGGCATCGGTAGATACCTAACATGTATCAGGATAGATAACGCATAAATGAGTTGTCTGGCCTAGTTCTAGGTAAACTAGTTCATGTTCATGGGCGACGTTAACCACTTACCAACAGGTGGCACGTCTGCCTGTTTCTATCCAAGTAGGTAACATGAAAAAAATCGGTAGTTATAAGCTCTATGTAGCAGTAACGGCCAACGGGCATGTTTTCTTAAAGAACACTAATTCTAATCCCCTCAAGAAATACGTCTTTTTTGTGTTGGATGCTAGTGGCAAAGGATCGCACCCGTCTTGGCGTTCATTGCGCGGCCTTAGCAGTGGACGAATAGAGGCTGATGACGATGATATGTTTTCGAGCGAAGGCCACGTTAAAGACGGAGAGTCAGTCGACCTAGATGAGACGTCTTCCGGCAGGATCGATTTTTTATTATTATCAGCCCGTAAACAACTCTTAACATTGGCAATTTAATTTTTTCTAAGATCATGATAACGAATCGGTTTTTAGTAAATACTCATTGCCATAAGAGGAAAAAAAACAAATCAGTGGACATTTCATTATAATCGAACAAATCGTTTAGGCGCTACGATGGAAAATACAAACATACACACATAATTTTTTATTTTTTTTATTTTTGTGTCAAAATCTTAATGCGGTTCACAGAATACATCTACTTACCAAGTTTCAACAGTTATAGTTCTTATAGTTACGGAAAAAAGTTGATGTGGCATACGGACGGACAGACAGACAAACAGACAAGACGAATCTAAAATTGCGTATTTAAATAATTTGGTGCAAGGTGAGACCAGGTGCCAAGTCAGAAACTAGTTCTAGGTAACAAATGTAACAAATACTGGTTTATACACCTGTTCCGCGTAACGGAATATCTTTACATTTGAGAATCGTTTTCATGTAAATAGATTCCACAGTTAACAATTTCAAATTATATTACACAATGTAATAAGATATTTGGATAAGCCTGGTGCTTCAGGCGACTGAGCAGGATTCAAATCCGCGACCTCGGAGTTTAAAATTTATTCACCTGACTAGTTCTCAAGGGTTAACCTACGTAAAAAGTTCTTAGTGGGCTAGCTTTGGAACCGGTATTAGACTCAATTAGACATTTAATACATTATACAATACTTTTTACCTACCACTATACTTTAAAACATATTTTATGACGTAAAGAGTCGGCCAGCTCCATTTAATATCAATTATGCTGATTTAGGCGAACTTATTTCGAGAATTATCGAAATTTTAAATGTCCTTGAAGATGGCGCCAAGAGTAAGCAATTATTGGCGATATTTATTATTTGCTTAGTTTTGTCGCCATTCAGCCTTCGAAGCCATCTCGATTGTCTGCCGCAGTCTGCCGCCATGTCTCGACAGTTGGCTTATATGTTGGCAATGTTGGCATGCTGTTGTTGTTATTCGCAAGTTATTTTTAACGTCTTAAAAGTCCCAATTTATATGATTTTTTTATCGAAATGCGTATAAACAATTATATTATTGCCGTGTGGACAAGTTTTTTTAGACAAACAAATCGTTGACAAAAATCTTAGTTACATCCAGAACGCCCAGAACAAAATAAAACAATAAAGTTTCTGTAGATAGTAAATAATAATAATAAAGACATACTTCTAAGGTAGATTTTGGTTTAGATATGACTTATATTTTAAGATTATTGTTTGAGTACTTAAACTATGTACATACTACGATAAGTTTTTTTTATGAAAGGAAAACCAAAGTCAGCCACAGCGTCCTAATAAAACAGCCTCGTTTTTTGAATATTACAAAAGCCTTTGACATTTCTTTTCTCATCAAGAATGGCTGCTTTATAAAAAAATGGGTTATTATACCTTTGAGCGCTGCTCGGATGACCTACAATGAAACCTAAAATTGTAGATCCTTCGAGTATCTATAGTATATATAGTAGACACACATAAGAACTAATTTGATGTACATAATATGTATAAGCCAAGTAACAACAAATAAATTCGTTAATTTTTAATGCCAGATGAATTAATAATAATTAAGGAACGCGCGGGAAGCTTAGTTGATTAAAACAAAAATGGCGACAGCCAGCTTAACTGCCAGCCATTTTAGATTCTAATTATAATCAAATTAGATTAGTGATAATTAAACGTATTCATTTATCAGCCGGTGAAGGAAAATATGGTGGAAACCGCATGCCTGATGCGACTAAAAAGTCTTAGAGGATTCGTGAAGTTCACCAATTCACATTGAGCCAGCGCATCGGTGAACTATGTCCCAACATCTTCCTCGCCTGATTTCTAGGAGAAGAACTGTACCCAACAGTGGGACATATAAGGGTTGATATTATTATTATATTTATCAGCTAAAATACTGATTTTTTGGCAAATTGTACCCGTTAACTAGTACCGTGGTAAGCTTGCAGGCACTTATACTAGAGGTAGCCAATAATCTTAAATTTACCATATAAACAAGGCAAATTTAATTTTGCCTATAAGTGTAGTGTTAGCAAAATCTTGATAGATTTTGCTAGTATTGTCAAAAGCAAGAGTTATTTAATAGCGACGAAATACTAGTGGCTATCGATTAGCCCAGTGACACGCTTGCGTCAGGAGTCAGGACGAGTATCACAGCGTGACAGATACGTGTTATACATAGTATAACGCATGTTAATGTCAGGCCGCGTGACGTGTTAGAAATAGGGCAAACGTCCCCTAAGGACTCCCAAATTGATAATCATAACGGGATTGGCGCGCTTCGTGTTCAACCACATTATGTAGTTGTAGATAAGTCCCAGAAGAGACAGTAAAAACTGACAGTTGTAAGTCCTTTAGAAAAATTGACTGCGTAAACATTTGGTAAAAACTAATGAAAACACCTTTTACCAAGCAGTTAACCGAAAGAATAGATCAAGTAGGTACCCATGACGGGCACGCAGCACAAGTGCCTCCATCTTATCGATAAAATGGATACATCATATTCGTGAAAATATATACCCAATAGACTTCCATACAAAATAAATATTTTGTATTCGCGGATTCAACGGATTTCTCCATAAATAGTTAATAGCTTCAGACCGAGAATTTGATACTGATTTTTCTGTCCTCCTGAACCTCGTCAATCTCGCATGTGGCTTATATTATATTTTTTGTTTCGCACATTTTTGATGTGCAACATCTATTGACTTGCAGTAAAATCCACACGAATCTATCATTTCTTTATCTTTTACATATTTTCTTAAATATTGTTTCTAATAATATTAACATAGTTGATTTGCCGTGCTCTGGGTAGACCTGTAGCTTTTTTCACACACATTCACAAGATTGTAAATTTCGTTCTGGGGTTAACGGTAAGTGATTTCAAGGAAGTAACTCAAACCTAAAATATAGGCTAAGATCCGGGATATAAAACGACCTTCACCGAGATGTTTATTTGATGAAACTTATTTGATATTTAAGTTAATATGTCAATAAATATATTGCATATGGGTTGCCTAACAAATTTTAGTCCAGGGTATGTTTAATTAATAATTTAAAAAAAAATAACATTTCACAGGTTTGTTTATAGATAAATTCTATACCAATAGAAAGTATGAAGCCCATAGAATATGCAAACGTTAGGTTGCCGATTCTTTTCCGGTCACAACTATCGAGTAGCCAAGTATAAACAGGTAAATCTATAACCGGACCGGAAAAGAATAGGCAACCTAACGTTTGCATATTCTATGGGCTTCATACTTTCGATTGGTATAGAATTTATCTAATAATACCGGTGAAATGTTAAATTTTTTTTTAAATTATTAATTAAACATAAGTACCCTGGACTAAAATATTTTGTTAGGCAACCCATATGCAATATATTTATTGACATATTAAATTAAATATGAAATACGTTTCATCAAATAAACATCTCGGTGCCTTCACCGAGATGTTGGGGTGGGTTATATCCGCCTTATATCCGTATCCTATACTAATAGTGTTAAAGAAATAGGCAAGACTATACAGTATTATGACAAACGTTAGCCCCACCACGTCTTTATTTGTCTGTGACCTATAATTATTTTAATACATCGTCCCAAGATGTAAAAGAACTTGACGTCTTTTATAGACACCATAGATGGGTATAATTACGGTCATCTACATAATTGTAGCGTGGGCGAAACTGGAAAATAACTACATAATATATGAATTAGTTTTATACACTATAGAAGTCATATAGTACCGATTTTTGGACAAATTAAGAGAAAAATGGCAAAGATGTTGCTTAGTTGCTGATAAAGCAGGTAAAAAGGACAAGACCCAAAAACAAATAGTAAAGTTTGAATGACAGACAGCACCATTACTGGTACAAAGTATTTAATAGTCTAAACTCTAACTCCATTTAATCTATGTAGAACACGCAAAAGACCTAGACTTAGATAACACTATGTAGTACCTAAACATCACAAGAATTGTGTATCTACATGCTGTGCTTTAAATTATACTAGCCGGTGCCCACAGCTTCGCCTTCGTTAACTTAGATTTACAACCGTGTCCGGATTGATGATGATTATTTTTATAGCCTGTGTACTAATCCAAGATATAAACCATCACCATTTCAATTTTCAGCCAAAAAAAATTCAGCCGTGAAAGATCAACAAACACGCAAACATCCAAACATACAAACTTTCGCCTTTATAATATTAGTAAGATCACTGGTTTTTTTTTTTTTTATGTTAGTTGGATAGGCAAACTAGCAAACGTGCCACTGATGGTAAGTGGTCGACGTCGCCCATGAACATAAACTAGATTACCTGGAACGAGCCCAGGCAACTCATCTATGTGTTGCCTATCCTGAGACATAAGATGTTACGTCTCGGTGCCAGTAATTACACTGCCTGTCTTGCCCTTCTCTCCGAAACACAGCAAAGCTGTTTCACGGGAGAAACAAGCAAGATGGTGGTACCCATGCAGCCGGGAGCGCGGCACAGCGCTTCCCTCCCACTGGTGCAAAGTATTCTAATTTCTAATGATCAACTTACATCTTGGCTCAATGTAGACAACGCGTCATATGGGTGCACTAAGAACCAAGTTCCATGGGGACGCATTTTTGCTCACCGGCGATATACCATCAGTTGGTTAGTTTCTAGTTTGTATAAATCTCTCTTTAACAGACAAGTTATCATTAAATCATTTACGGAATCTTTATAATAATGAAATTTTCAGCTTTTAAGGACCACCCTTTCGCCCTTAGCAGGATTTGCACTACACCTGGCGCCTGTAAAATATATTTAGCTAATGATAGAGTTACGTAATTTTAAAAAAATACATAAGTTTTTTTGAAATTATATAATATCCACTAACAATACGCAATGATTAGTTACGTAAATATTGTTAGCCTACTTCTAGGATCAAAAAATTATATATTTATATCTTATTATATTGAGGTTTTTCGGTAAAACCTGCCTGTATAGGTGTACGAAGTACAAATCTAATACATACTATAAAGACATGGTTTATTGTAAAAAAAATATATCATTAAGGCAATCGGACAGTCGTTTCACCTGGTGGTAAGTGATATCCATAGACACCCGCTACATCATTAGCAGGTGCGTAGCCTTTCAAGTATGAGTATTTTTTGGAAATACCGTAGGTTATACCGTACCGTAGGTTATACCGTACCGTAGGTTATACCGCAGCTGGTTCCATATAATATTATGTACATAGTTGTAGTGCGAGGCAGGAAATATAAGTATTTAGTTGAAATCTGGATTTCTGGACATCGAGATGGTGTGAGTGAAATTTGTAATTTTCATGCGATATATTCAAAAATACAAAAAAAAATATTAAAACAAAGTAAATAAATACAGCTCCACCATTGAATAAACATAATGTGATGAACATGTTACTAAACAAATAACAAAACTTCAACAATATGTATACAAAGTAATTTTAGTTACTTAAAACATAACTGTTATATATTATGTTAACGTAAAGATTATAAAGTACAGTTATCTGTACTGTCTATAGTCTATACTAAGCTAATATAGTTTGTGAGTTTAGATATACAATCTACAAAACTACTCATACGTCATCACCGAGTGACATAGGCTAATAATAATCACTGGATCGTGTAAGTCGGTATTTCTTTATGGCGAAAGGAAGCAAAGAAACAGTCGGAGCATGGTGACAACGAATTATGATCGCGGGCGGGGTTGCGGGCAACAGCTAGTGTTAAATAAACAATGTTAGTGCATTATCAGCAACCTTGTGTGATAAGATACAGTCTTAGTCATGTTACCAGAACCATTGATAATCAACGGCGTACATTTCCAGTCAGAACATCATCACACAAAAATTTATTGCATTCGAGCGGAAAATCATCGTAAGTATTATCATTGGTCATCGTCATCGTCATCATTATCAACAGATAATGAGTCCAGCTTGAATGAACATCATAGGTTCAATAGGTTTTATAAGTTGATATTCAGTAGGATGGATGCCCTCGTGCCGCACGAAGACGCATGGGTACCACCATCCTGATTCTTTCCTCCGTGAAACAGCTTTGTTAAGAGCAGGACAGCTCACATAACACCGGCGTAGACAACTATGCTGTCGCGTTTCGTGCGGCTTGTGAGTTTCCGGTGGCCCATTGGGGGATAGGGATAAGGAGGGTAACGCATCTGCATAATCTGTGGTTGTGTGATGCGCATGGGCGTCGACAGTCGCCAAAAGGCTTCGGCTGCTCTTTTGCCATCCTATGCTATAAAAAGTATAATAACCGAGACCCACGATAGACAAACAAACAAAAAATAATCATCAATGAGTTGCCCTTTTGTCATCGCAGAGAAATGCTTTTTACGCATGTAGCCAGGATCTCGGGTAGATTCTGACCTCGCGCCGGGAAGTGCCCTACCCGTAAACTAAAACCACTACGAGCGCCTTCAGCAGCATTTTGAGGGTCCCGGATAGGCATTCAACAGGATCACCTCAGCGACAGGCTGGCCCTGGCGAAGGCCAGACTACTCCTCTTAAGGGGGGACTTCTCGGCTGCTTAGACAGTCCCCGGGCCCAGGTTCCTATCCTAAACCAGACACGAGCACAGGGGCGTTACTGGAGGCGCATTAGTAGCGCCTCTTGAGCTCCCCCGTTCGTCGCCCGTCAATGAGTTGCCTGGGTTACTGTAAGGTTTACATTAATTTGAAGTTGATTTACCATCAGATGGCACGTCTGCCAGTTATCCTATCCAACTAACGTAACAGTTAATCTGAAGAATAATAATCTCGTAATTTGTATTCATAATAAAAGGAGTTCTGTGAATATGTTGACAATGATACCTAATTAACTTGTTTTAACATAAATAAGTTTTTTGTACTATGATGTAAGCACCGCGCGAATTGCCAAGGGACGAAATCGAATTCTCTATGGATTTATCGATTATAATAGCTACCTTAGGACCCAATATGAAACAAGGCTAATACTTTCATAAAAAGAACCACCAGGTCTGTATTACACTTTCGAGAGTATATTATGTATTTAACTGGGAAAGGAAAACATTGTGAAACGATGTCAGGTCTAAAACCTGAATTCTTTGAGGGTGTGTGAATTTCACCTCGCATTGGTGAAATAGCAAACCCATAGGTGAACACTCTCCTAGCTCAATTTCGAGGAGGACCCAGTGCCCAGTGGAACATAAAACAATCACTTTAAAAGATGTTGATGATTATGTTTGTGTATTCGATACAGATAAGGAAACACTGATGATGTCAATGATAACAGTGTGCATTTGATAAATACCATCCATTTGAGGAATTAGTAAATATTGAAACAGTTCATAATGTGTATAATACTTTAACTTATAAATGTATGACGTTAGCGACTGATCTTTGCTCATAGTTTATTAATAAATTAAAAAATAAAGCAACTGAAAATAGGATCAAGATTTGAAAGACACTCACAAAGACAAAGAAAGCAATGGCTTAGTGAACTTGCTTCTATATAATACAAGTTTTCTCGAAAACCCTATAACTTGTATTAAAACCCAATAAGCGTAAGTTTTTTTACCCCCTTCTTATTACGATGAAAAATATCATTTACAGAACATGTTTTGTTTATTAAGTAGAAAATATTTTTTATAAATAAACTACTTACCTATATTTTATCGAAACTTTCAACATTCAAGTCTTGTAGGACTGTTTTTTTTTTATATATAGAAGAGGGGGCAAACAATAATCATATCCTAGTACATTATCTTTAAAAATAAAAATGCTAAATATTATAGCGGTACATTTATTTGGTACTATGTTTGCTGTTTGTTGGCAGTGGACATATATAGGCTGATGATGATGATAGCGGTTCACCATTGATGAGTCAACTATCTTCTGACACAATGTTTGTTCATACACAATTTGCGGTTTTAATATTTATAAACTGAGAACTAATTTTATAATTCCGATGAATAAGATTTATATTGAAATACACCGCATCTGTCCTTATTATTCGCCGCTTGGACTTATCTTTCTAAGAACACCAAAGAAAAACTTGCTCCTATATAAATAATTAAATAGTGTTCGCGTTATGACAATGACTTCAAGTTAGGTTAATAATCTAGTAGGATAGCAATCGTAAAGCTATATAGAGCACTTTGCTAGTCTAAACTCCAGAAAGAATATACATTTAAATGACTGTATGTCTGTCTAACGGTATAGCAATCGCAAATCTCAATCTAAGTAGAGCACTTCTGCTATGAGTAGATGTACACCTTATAAGCTTATCTCAGGATACACTTATTTTAATGGATGTCGTATTAAATCCACGAAATATATCAATAGTAAATCGCACTTTATCATCGAAGTGACGTCACACATCCAAAAGCAACCAATCACAAAGGCGATGCAGTGGCGTGATAATTTCGACAATGCAATCATTTTAGACGATTGTGAATTGAGATGAACTATTATTCATTTCTTTTGTTTGATGATTATTTATGCTTAAACATTCCCTTGGTTCGTAACAGCATATTGTGTTCGGGTAACAGTAAACGGATTTTAAAACTTGTTTCCAAAATTTATATAAACAGTAAAGGCCACGATATGAACGTTTTCATCATCGGATTTAAACCCGCGACATCCCTTGATATTCTTCAGTAGTCGTCAATTTAATATAGCTTCCTGTTCAATAATTAAAAATTAATTCTATTCGCTTCGTACTTCTATAACCAAAAATAGTGCTAATCCCTTAGTTAATCCTTCATTCAAAACGCATTTAAGGTCTTCCTTATTATAAATTCCCCTCGCGGCTGACGATATCGCCCGACTCCTTAAATGCGGTCGGTATACTCTTTGTATGCTGATCGAAAGAAAACGCGCCTTAGACAGGCCATTCAATATTTTGATCGGTCCGATATTTTTATTAGCAGCAAAAAGCAATCCTACTTCAATTGTTCTGATTAAAATAATTGTTCGGAGTAGGTAAGGTAGTTTTTAACTTTAGTCCTTTGTATCCCCCGGCTCTCTAAGGTCGTATCAAAGAGTCATTTGGTACTCGTAGTCGATCGTGGCTACTGAAGTAGCAGCGGTGAGAAGAAGTGGTGGGCCTAGCTCTAACTTATAAGTGTAAAGCATTATTATAGGTACATTACTAGTGGCACCGACAGACGTTGTCCTGTACAATATTTTTTTTGGTGAATCTAAACCATCGTCGAATCCCCTTGATCATCTCTCTAACAAAAAATTTCATCAAAATCGGTCCAGCCGTCTAGGAGGAGTTGAGTGACATACACACGCACACAAGAAATATATATATATATATATATATATATATATATATATATATATATATATATATATTTCTTATATATAGCTTATATATAGCTGTTGCCCGCAGCTTCGCCCGCGTTAACTTTTAAAATTTGAGGGGTTGACTACCCTTATCACTTAGGGGTATGAAAAATAGATAGTAGCCGATTCTCAGACCTACTGAATACGCATATACAATTTGGTAAAAATCGGTAAAGCCGTTTCGGAGGAGTACGGTAACTAACATTGTGACATGGAAATTTTATATATTAGAATATATAAATACTAAAAGACAAAGAATTTTATTTAGATCTTCTTGACTTCTTCGGTGTAAAATAGGAGTTTCCGCATACTGTTTAATAATAAATAAATAAATAAAAATATTTTTATTCAATGTTGTTTTGATGTTTCATTGATGTTTTGATGAATAACCAATGAAGAACAACAATTTATTCTGTAATCTCTTTTTGTCGATCAGTGGCATAAAAACTGATAATGATGATGATGAAATCAATGCAACGTATCCGTACTTCCATGGACTTCCTGTAATGACCTCCAAGGCCCTGCAAGCACGAGATCGTCCGTACATCGTATAAACAGTTATAACCCAAATACATCGGCACACATTCCTGACGTGAAAAATAAAAAGGCTAAATACGAGTTGGACAACCACAGAATATATTTGACATTTATATTCCAATAAATTAATGTTCTTCTTTGTTATGGATGAGGAATAAATATATGATTGGAATTAATGTTTCTTGTAATTAGGTCTTTAACTTACCTACTTAAAAAAAATAGATAGGTAGACTATTCCTTCTCACAATTCATGATATTAATGATACAGTATTTTAAAAGTAGAACTGATAAGGGCGTAATCTTATTAATTGGGTACACTTCGGATACAGAATCGTCCGGGTATAAAACACGCTAAGCTAAAGCTAAAAAACACTACAGTATTTTTCCAAAACTCTTCGGGTACCAAACCCACCTTACAAGTATGCACCAATGTCATATAATTCGAGTTATGCAACGTCAAATCAGGACCGGAATCGAATAGGTGACAGACCTCATGTGACCCAAAAAGTGTTTGTGACGTGCTTGTGAGAGTGGTAGCTGAATGAAAATATTACGTTAAATACGCTTGTATCTTGTATGTTATTAAATACGTATATGTTTACATCGTATACGTTTAAGTATATAAAAATAATTTTAAAATATTATAAGAATATAAATTAATGACTAAATTATTCCTCGTCTATTTTGTTTATATATGAGTACCAAGTACCAACAAAGAAGAGCAACCATGGCCCTCCTAATCGTCGACCATTTTTTGATGTGAAACATCTATAGCCGCACGTAAAACCGATTTCTGGCGTGGCGACGCATGCCGTGGCGACGCGTCGCCACGCTATACGATATTACATATTATATGCATATTACTTTTACAAAATAATGTCGATGTTTCACATCTGCCAGGCGTCCCGTGACGGCTCATTTATCCTTTTTTTTTATAGCATAGGAGGGCAAAAGAGCAGTCAGTCTTTTGCCGACTATCGATGTCCATACACATCCACACATCCACACAACCAGAGATTATGCGGATGCGTTGCCCGCCTTTTCACTACCCTTCAATGGGCCACCGGAAACTCACAAACCGCACGAAACGCGACAGCATAGCTGTTACTTGACGCCGGTGCTATGTGAGTGAGCATCTAAAATCTTAATAAACCGCGATAAAATCCGTAAAACGTTGCTTCATTATAATGAAGTTATTATATTTCAAATCAGTATTTGACAATAATATTTCAAACTGTAAAATCAACAACAGCCCTAATAAAAGAAATCTCCTACCTTACAATAATATCTCGATTAGTACGGTTGAGCTTTCTATTTCTATAGTTGAGAATTATTTGAAAGAATTAGATATTAACAAAGGTACTGGTGCTGATGGTTTGCCGCCGATATTCCTGAAATTATGTCACAAATCTCTAGCAAATCCAATTTTTTTATTGTTTAGAAAATCACTTGACTCTGGTACGATGCCTTCTATTTGGAAGAGCTCCTACGTTGTTCCCGTCTACAAATCGGGTGATAAACACAATATTGAAAATTATAAACCAATAAGTAAGCTTTGTACAGTTGCAAAATTGTTCGAAAAAATTGTTTTTGACACCATATTTCCCCAAATTCGACACGTTATATCTGATAAGCAGCATGGTTTTATTAATAAAAGGTCAACTGAAACCAATCTCTGTGAGTTTATACATAGAGTTGTTACTAATATGGATGATGGACTGCAGGTAGACGTCGTGTACACGGACTATTCCAAGGCTTTTGATAAAATCCCTCACAACATTTTAATAGATAAAATGTACACAAAGTAGAAATACATGGCGACTTGCTTCGTTGGATATCATCCTACCTTCATAATAGAAGTCAAGCAGTAACAATAAAAGGTCATTGCTCAACATTTGTGCCTGTTCCGTCTGGAGTACCTCAGGGTTCGCACCTTGGTCCTCTTCTTTTTAATATTTATATTAATGACATTTGCCAAATTTTTGAAAACTCTTTTATACTAATGTATGCAGATGATATAAAAGTATTTAGACCTATATCTAAGCCTAGTGATTGTAATCTATTACAAAAGGATTTAGACAGTTTGTGTAGATATTGCTCTGAAAATTTCTTACATCTTAATATAAAAAAATGTAGTGTTATTTCTTTTTCACGAAAATTAAATACGATCAAATGTGATTATTATATTAATAAAACAATTATTAATACAGTTACTGAGGTGCGTGACTTGGGCATATACTTAGATAGTAAATTATCATTTAAATTTCCCATTTCATCTAAAGCATATCGAATGTTGGGCTTTGTAATGAGAGGTGGGCATGAATTTAAGAACTTGAATACTATTTTGCTATTGTACAATTGTTTCGTTAGGTCTATTTTAGAATATGGCTCCACCGTCTGGAATCCTATGTACAATGTGCATATAGATACTATAGAAAGAATTCAGCGTAAGGTTTGTAAATATTTACGATTTAAAAGTAACCAACTCCACCAATAATTTTCTCCAATGATGTCTTTAGTCAATAGAAGAGTAGAGAGAGATATAATAACTTATTTGTTTAAATTATTAACTTATAAAATTGATTCCCCATATCTTTTAGATCAAATTAACTTTAGATGTCCCAAAATAGTAACGCGAAATAAGTCATTATTTTTTGTTCCTTCAACAAATACCAAATATGCTCATAATACATTTTTATTTGGATCGTGTGATAATTATAATAAACATTTTGATAATATAGATTTTAATGTGTGTGAAATTAACAAACTAAAAAAGTTATTGCGCAATAGTTTTAAGGAGTAGATAATAATTATGATTGTTCTCAAATATTATTTACTTTTTCTTTATTTTTTTGTTTTTAGCATTAGTTTGTTTATTATGTTATTATAAACCTTTAAATTTGATTATGTTAGTTTGACTTTTCGTTAATAACTGTATAACTTTAGTTCTTTTTTATTGTTTTATTTTTTATTTTGTTAGCCAGCTTACAATATCATTTTATATATTATGTATTTCTATTTTTTTGTTTTTACTCATTTATCTTATATTTTATTTGTGTCTGCTCGTTTTTTATGATATACCTATCTTTGGAAACTTTATTGGTTTGTGTATTGATTAATATTGTCATGTTTTAAGAATAATTGTACTGTTTGTTTCCTAAATAAACTAAAATAAAAAATAAAATAAAATGAGTAAAATTCGCGTAAACATTAGAAAACACTATTACAAAAGATTCCCCACCATGGTTCAAGCCTTGTCGTGGCGGTGAGGCTCAGTAGCCTAAGATGAACCCAGCACCATGGGCGAAGTAAATTGAGCCGAGGGAGCTGCTCTTTGTATCCCTCTTATAAGAAGAGGACACAAAAGAGCAGGGAGACGAGGGGCGAGGATGGGAACCTCACCCCATTCTACTGTCCCGACGTTGGGAGGGATTGTTCTGTGGTGCGGGACATCCCCTCCGTGGAGGTGGCGTCGGTCCCTTGAGGGACTGACTAGCCGTCGAGGTGCCCTGTTTGCTCATTTCTTACTATAAAGATTCGACTGGCAGGAGACCAGTTGTCTTGGCATTCTACATAAGACACTAATGTCCTGTAGACGGATGAGGCTGACGGCGATTTTGTATAGTATGATTTTGTAGCCTAAATGTTATTATTGAGATTAACTTATGCATACTTTTAAGTTCATCTCTGTAGCACCGTCTTGTGGAGAGCATAAAGCTATTTCCTTGAAAAAATACAGACAAGCCGACGGTGTCGGGGTTTATCGGTCTCTCGATCTCGATTATCATGATTGCCTCTGACATATATACATATATACGCCCATCAATGTGTAGATTGACATCTGTATGTAAACTCAAACGGGAGCTTATCGCGTAAGGTTTTAAATCCATGATTATTATTTTCATTATTTAATAATGCAAAAGCCTATAGAAATGTTTTTGCTTATAACCGTTGTTGATTCTTGATCGATAAAATTCGGCAAGGGACAATCTGTATATAATGAGAATAGATATAGGCTATCAAAATAGTCAGCCCGAATACAACTGTAAATTTAGGTTTAAAAGTTAGTGGCGAAAGAAAACGCGAACAAAAGCTAGCGCCAGATATTTTGAACATGTTCAAAATCATTATCAAAATCGGATCGCTGAACAACACAGTTAAAACAGGATGTATTGTTTATCCACCATGGTTCAGGTCTTGACGTGGCTGTGGGGCTCAGTAGCCTAGGGTGAGCCCAGCACCTTGGGCAAAGCCAATTGAGCCGAGGGGGCTCTTTGTACCCCTCTTATAAGAAGAGGGGACAAAAGAGCAGGGGGCAAGGGGTGAGGATGGGAACCTCACCCCATTGTACTGTCCCGACGTTGGGAGGGGTTGTTCTGTGGTGCGGGACAACCCCTCTGTGGAGGTGGCGTTGGTCCCTTGCGGGTCTGACTAGCCGTCGAGGTGCCCAGTTAGCTTAACAGATCCGGGGTACCTCACCAAGGGGGCACTGGTGGCACTCGCCGGGTTTTAGTGGGTAGAGCTGCGTCCATTTACCATCTTTCGGGCGCAGCGAGTCCCACATACCTACCTGGGGAGACCCACTCCCCAGGCGGGATGCCTCAGAGCATTTCCCGGCGTAAAAGAAAAAAAAAAGGATTTATTGTACCAAAAGACTATTGACTGCACTCGGATTTTCATGCACAACGCTGAACTATCATTTTGAAGTCATTAATACGTACAATCGGCTTTCTAGGATTTACAATAAATTTAATACTGAACATAAATAACTGTTATGGTCTGGCAACAGGAACAGGGTAAAATTTAATCACTAAACTCGTTTGAAAACATGAGAATATGAAACTCGCATCGGTGAAATGACCTTATAAATAATAACGCCATATAGCTCTAGTTTTTTCTAATTATACCTTGGCCAGTTGACCTCATACACCAAGTAAAGTCGAACAACTTATGCCAACGTCAAAGCTAGTAAACCTTTTGTTGTTGATGTCATAGACGTGTAGGAAATGTATATAATAAAAAAGATTGCAAAGATCACCAAAAAAACTGGACCAAAGCACAACCAAAGCGACTCGAATTTCCAAACCAGAACATAATACACCAAAAATTTTAGTACCAACACAAAAAAGAGCTCGAAACCCACTTACGCTTGTCGCTTGGCGTTTTTATTATCTTTAACTTCAGTCAGTACGTTGTCTGTAACTTTAGTGTGTTACCTGTTATAAAAAAAAGAAAGTGCCTATTACTTGACTGACCTAACAAAGTAAACGTAAAGGTGTTTTAAATATGGAAAATACTACATTTTTGAAGTAAACATTTCTTTAGGGACGCTGTGCACTTCTTGGGTGAACAAAAATCATTGAACTCGCAAAATTGTCACCTTTGTTTCCAATGTGACATTTATGACGTCGTTATGAAATTTCAAATTTAGAACTTTCTGTCTTATTTCTAAGTTATACATTTTCACTTCTATCGGCATTCTCTTCGGCAGTCTTTTTTAAAATTATATGGGCAACCCTTTAGTTAGGTAATCTATTTTAAAATTTTACGTAATATGAATCCCCTAAAAAAAAATACTGTGCGAAAAACAAAACTTGACCAAGCGAAGATTATTGTCCGTCGTCGGATGTTTCGGGATTCGTTTAAAATTCGACTAAAATGTATTAATTTCCTTTATTTTAGCGTCTTTAGAAACTTTTTGACGCAAAACCGGTAAGAGAGATCGCTTGGATATGAATTTCCATTTTTATGAACTTAGCAAACTTGAGCATTAATGAATAAATAAAGGTTCAGGGATTCATTTCAATATTGATCGATTTTGTAATATAGTTGTTACTTTATCATAATCATCAGTCGTCACTATGGAGCCAGATGCCAGTCTTTGAAGAAAAGTCTTCTAAGATCTTAAAGATGATCTAGGAAAATTATGGTGGAATACCTAGTGGTAAGCATCATTGGTTCTTTAATTCATAGTTGTCTAGAAGATAACACAAGTCATGGTGATATTACTAGAATGAAAGAAGATGTTTTGTGCTGTAGTGGGCTGTCTGCGTTACAATCTGTCAGTCGGCTTGCAAAGGTGACAGTACATATAACTCGTCGCCAGTCCATAAAGTCTTTTCCAGTGACTCGTAGCTGTCCTCCACCGGCCACACCCCGGTAACCGCATCGACTCGTGGGCTAAACCTGGAAGTGGGGGTTCGGGAATAATATCTCCTGATCTTGTTCGGTTATCACTCTAACTTTTGTCTTGGCTCCTTTGCAGTCCACTTTGGTTGGCAAGATACCAAGGCAACCACAGGGCGACCTATAGGGCTCCCGGTATCGTTTGACAAACTCCGTTCCTTCGGATCCAGAGAGGTTGGACGAGATAGTGTTCTTGCGTTTGCGCGCACGTCCGAGCACTTTATTAATCTCCTGCGCATCGGACCGCTTCCGTATGAAGGACTCCGATCTTGCTATGCCAATAGCAAGGAGTCGAAATATTCGCCGTAACCGAAATTCTGGAGGATTATTACTAAAAAAATCTTTTTTGTCTTGTATGAAGGGCACATCTGAAGTGCTATCTCTTATCGATATCTAACCTTGTTGATTGCAATCATGTGTAATAGGTATTCAAAATTATATCTTTATTATATAAATATAATTCTTCTGTAGGTGTGTACGTCACTGAACTTCTTCTAAACGGCCAGACCGATTCTGATGAACTTTTGTGTGCATCAATTGGATTCGATGATGGTTTAGAATCACAATTCGGTCCAGTACAAAATGTTTTGTACAGGACTACAACTATCGACTTCCTAGTATCATATAAATCTCTAGTCTGCCTAAAGTCTGTATAAACTTTAGGCAGACTAGTTTATCATATTTATGTTCACACACACACACACACACACACACAAACAAACAAACATAAATGTTAGAAATATTTTAAAAACTACAAAATTCTACCAAAGATTTTACAAACAAGTAAAACAAAAGCATCATAAATAAGTACATGGAATAGTCATGTTTAGTAAACCGTATGTCATATACGGGTTTTCACCCGCCTTCTACGCTGTAGCAAAAATGAGTTATGTATCAGTTAATATTCATGTTAATTGACATATTCAGTGTTGCCCGTATACTTTATTTTGATAAATGAGGCATATATCGTACGGCATACCCATATGTATTCTTTTACATGATACATGTTTTGTTTCAGTGAAAATTGTTATTTCTTTTTTTTTCGTGATTTAATATCCTAACGCTTATTTAAAATGCCTGAAATATGTATATACAAAAACGCACTAAACAGACACTTTTAGGATAATACTGTAAACAAGTCTCAATTTTAGCGATTTTGATCGTTCTAAAATTATAAATGTCGAAAACGTAGAAGTTAGACCCAGAAAAGCCCATAGGATACTTTTTATCTTAATAACAGGTTCCTGTGAGATTATTTACAATCTAGAAGATTGTAACATCTGCTATTATTGAGTGTTGAGCTTAAGCTCTATACACTAAAATCTTACAACCACAGGAAGTCATGTGATAGTATGAAGTATCTTAAAGTATAGACTGACCAGAAAAATAAAAACCCTCGCCATATTGGGGAAAATTTTGCAACTAATTTATATATGGACGATACTGTGTTGACGTAGATGCAGTGGCGACACCATGCAAGGCTTATATATTTCTGGTCAGGCTTTACATAGCTTTGGAACGATCAACGATTTTTTGTTTCAAGTTACATCTTCATATTTACAAAGCACAAGCGACGCTCCATACTCGGAATCTACAAATCTACAAATCGTTTTTCTCGATAAAAAGATGAAAACATCGATTTTATTTGCTCATCAAAGCCCATTTAAGATACAAGAGTATCTTAGAAAGATTGCTTTTACGATTATTTGTCAACTCCTTTGAAACATACATTGTAGTGTTGTAAAATGTTATGTATGACATTTACGATGTGCTTATTGTGAGAAATATTTCGCGGCGTTAGTGATTGCTCTTACCTATATAATAGTTCAGAGTAACCAATAAAGATAAGGTAATACATTTAAACGTACGAAAAGTTGCTGGTAAGAATATTGTTGCAAAACTGCAAGCATTCAAAGGCGGTTTTTTTTTAAGAAAAATAATACATTAGCCATAATTCGTGTGGGAATTAAAATTATTTCCGTCCCCAAACTAATACAAGGAGACGTAAAAATCGTTTGCAATATCCTTAGAGGCTAGAGCTATTATTATACAACTAATATCAAATACTCAGTTATGCTACTAGCTATTGCATGTGGCTTCTCCCGCATTAAAACAGATTTACCATTTATTATAGATTAAATTTGTTCAACAACACGTTACACACCATACATATTTCACTACGATCGTTAAAGCCGTTCATGAGTTATAACAGGACATACATCAGAATAAAGACTTATTAGTTATTACAGAATTAGAACTAACTCTAAGGAACTAACTACATAGATATGTCATGTTGTCAGTTGTATTGATTTGGCAGCTATCATTCTAATTTTGCATGGAGTATAGAAAGTAAGGAGAACCATCTCTGTGTATGAAAAGTGTCCATCACAGTAGCAACTAACAATTGGAAGGACTCTTAAACGTGTGTGCGCACACAATTACGCACACACACCCATTTATATATAAAAACACATTACACCAGCGCCTTGTTTGAAACTATTGTTTCATGTTTGTAGCAAATTTTCTATTTACAGATGACACTTCTCCAACTTGTTCCCTATAAAAGTTTCATATGTAATTTTGGTAAGTATATTAAGTACATGACCTAGAACAAACGATAATGTAATATTTTCTAGACAAATCAGAGCCAAACTATTAAAATCTATTATAGACTAGCTGTTGCCCGCAGCTTCGCCCGCGTTATTTATCCGGACGTATCCGGACCGATGATGATAATTTTTCTAATTTTTGGTTATTTCTCTAAAGGGAATAAGGCTGCGTTTTTAAAGTAAGCTCCCAAGCGGCTAAAATTTTTCCGAGTTACACAATAACTATTTATCAATTTATATCTACAGTCTTTATAAAAATATACTATAACCTGCCTTAGGAATTACTCTATCTCATAACAGCATAAAAATCAATTTAGTTGGTTAGTAGTTTTTGAGTTAATCGCGTACAGACAGACGGACGCGACGAAGGACTTGTTTTCTATTATGTAATGATGATAAGGATTAATACCGTTTTTATGTAAATAGCTTTTACGTTACCACTTTATTATTGCCAATTTTTTAAAGTATTCAATTGTATATATTTGATATTGGATATATTGGGAATTAAAATGGGCGCATATAGGTAGTATGTTATCTTTGACAAATAGACATAATATGCTATCGAGGACTTTTCTGTATGCATATTTAGAATAGCTGGTGCCCACGAATTCGTCTGCGCAGAATTGGATTTTGGACAATTCACACAAAATCTCTATATATAAATGGCACAGGTGATTGACTGATGTATCAACGCCCAGGCCTAAACCCTTATTCTCCTTATGTCATAGGCATTCACTAAGTTAAATAGTAAGAGTTTTAAATTCAGCGTTTTCTATAATTCAACCCCTAAAAGGGGAAAATGAAAGTTTTAAATAAACGCCAAAGTTTTATGGCTAAATAATCAACGTACAGGCCAAACCATTAAGGCTAGAAAATTGAAATTTCGACGTAGGTATCCACTAAGGTAGGATTTATCCAAATTCAACCCCAAAGGTGAAATAGGAGATAAAAGTTTGTATGACACTTTTAATAATATATTGTGTATGAAATTTCGTATGAATTGTGTTAACCCTTAGGCTAGAAACTTAAAATTTCGCCTCTTATGACATAGATATCCACTAAGAAAGAAATTTTCAAAATTCAAAGGGGATATAAGTTTATATGGGACTTTATATATTCCGTTTAAAGATTCACAGATACATTTTTTTTATTTAACCTCAAGCTTTTTAAGTATTTTGTTTTGTGTTTGCGCGTTTATACTTAGTCGTAAGGCTTAGGTTTTTCTCAAACGTATTTTTTTTTAATTAATTGAAGTTTGAATATAATTAAATTACAACTTAGCTGTTGTTGTTGGCGTTCATATTATATTCATAAGAGTTCCCACAGACTGACTGACACAGAGACTAATAATAAGGCTGCTGATGGTGATCAGTTGTTGGATTTATTTATTTATTGGGCATAATTTAATCATCTTTTCCTGGCCTATAATTAAAATAAACTATTTTTTGTTTAGATTTTTTTTGTTTTTACTTAAATAAGTAAAAACAAAAAAAAATCTTGACTAAATAGTCGTGGAGTTCATTTATTAATCTTTGGGATAGGTATATTATAATAATATTTCTTTTTCATAAATGTATTATTAAGTGAGGTTCTCATTCACAGGCAGGTAGTAATTTACCTAAAAGATATAATATAATGTCTCACAGGATTAATTCCAATATAGCTAAGGCTGCTAGAATCCAAGAATCTGAGAAGCAGACTTAATTCTGTCAGGTTTTGGATGCTGAAACAATCTAATGAAGGGCGTTAATATGAATTTCTTAAAAATGCTCTATCCGTCACATAGGACCAGCGAAAAGACTTGATCTATTTCTTAATCTACATAAAGCGAGCTTAATATTTTAGCTTCTCTTGAGTACTAAGAGAGTTTCGACATTTATAATATATAAATAATAATAAACTTTATTCATCCTCACATACAACATCGTTATACAGAAAACGTATACATAATATAGAAAACAAAAAATGCAACATTACCACCATTATCAAGGCATTGTGTACAAATTAATCTTCAACCAACACTTGACCAATATTAGAATTTTAAAATAAATCTCTAAGCAGAAATAAAGGCTAAAGGCAACCTTTGAAACTTTCTTTCCAATATATTATAACAAAATAAATTAAGACTGGACCACGAACGAAACGACAACCCCTACACAACAACTTTTTTTCCCCATCGCGATTTTAAATACTGTCAACGCCATCTACTTTATTTAATACGAATTTATTTAACAGGTAAGAATTGAAATCGATATACCTAATATTATTTTGACTTATAATATACTGGCATAGTAAACATACAATACTATTAGCGCCATCTAGTTGAATAGTATGCTAGACACTGTTTTTGTAATGTTTTACTTTCCCGCGGGAATTCGGCACTTTTATGAGAATACATTGTTTGAATACAACGTCAACATAAGGTATTAGCAAATTAAGTTCATAAGTTGTTGTATACAAAGCAGTTTTATTATCTAATTACAGTTTTTTAACTATCCCACGGGAAGTATTTAATTTACCGGGATCAAAAGTATCCTATATGTTGACCAGGGGTATAAGCTACCACCATACAAAATTTTATTTAAATCGGTCCAGTCGTTTCCCAGATTAGTCATTACAAACAGACAGACAAACAGAGAAACAAAAAAATCGAAAAAAATCCAAATTAGTTCTATTTCATTTCTTACATCCCCCTGACTCGGTTTTTAGCATTTTTTTTCATTGTACAGAAATTAGACTTCTATAGTTTTATTATATGTATAGAGATGTAATATGTGATACATTGCCTTTTTTTCATTCTTCAAGCTCGATGATTACGGTGACACATTTCTTGTTATGTCCGGAGAACGTCAAACCTGATTTTACACCGAAGCGCATTCCAACATGGAGTTACTCACATTGCTTCATCATCAATATACTTAGTCCCCTTCAAGTCAAGAAGATATCGCTCGCAACATAAGATGTATACTTGGGATACATAAAATAGATTATGGTAAATTTTATGATGATCGTCACCGCCATCTCATCAATTGCTGAACAATGTGAAAGGCAAAACGATCATGTAACAGCTTTCAGGATATTAAGCAAGTTGATTGACAGTGGCAGAGCTAATATCACTTCTTACGACTTGTTTTTTACGTTTAATTGTAATTTGTATGCGTTCATGATTGCCAGTTGCCACGCTGCCGGCTGCGCTGTTGCATTTGCACCAAGGCTAGTACTATTATTAAAAGGTCGTAGACAATTCTACTTGTCTTCGCTTCTTCCCAAAATGGTTATTTTGCGATAAATATGAAGTGCCATGTTGGGTTTTCGCTATCATTACGTGTCGGCTCCTAGTTATCAGCTGACTCAATCGCGCTATAAAACCAAATCGATAACGCGCAGATAAGTTTTTAATGTCTTTTCCAGAAATGTATCCAAATATTTTTTTGATGCATCGTAATTATATATTTTTAATGCTTTGTATCGTTTTATGTTAGGTAATATTGCTACCTAAATTAGGTAATCGATAAGAAAAATAACAACGCAATAAAATATTGCTTTGTTTGAACGTTGCACCGAATTACGACACAGATAATTAATGAAGTAAATATACAATGGTAATCTTGGAATTGACCTGAAATCGCCATGGCCGCCAAAAACATTAGTCACTATTTGAGCGGCAAAACTGACACCTACCTTGATATAAACTGAGAATAAACTCGAATAATCGAATGACAGGGCACAAGGGTGACGAATACTCGTCCCAGAGAAATTTATATTTCAGTGCAACAATTTAATGTGTTACGATTGTTTAAAGGAATTTCGCGCATTTGGTTCCTAAACGAACATGGTTGGCGCCATAAGTTTTTGATTATTTTTATACCTAAATTGGCAGCATGTTGGTACGTAATGAGTAATAACTGCAACAAAGACATCAGGATAGTTGAGCTAAAATAAACACGAGTTAATTTTACTTTAACGAGTGCTTGCTGTACGTACATGAAAACCAACCAAAATTTTAATACTACTGGCCATTGTTTATTTATTTTTAATTGATTTAAACATCGAATTATGTTTTTAAAGATCTTAATTTAAATAGGTAAGATGACTATTTTAAACGTAGTGATTACATTATCTTGGGACTGTTTAATTATATTCTTTTTTGTCACGGAGAAATGATTTTGCCCATGAATAATATTATAATCCTCTTAAATCACGGGACGTGGTAAATAGCAAATAGCAATACAACTATACGACGAAAATACCTTGCATAGTAAAATCGTCTATAAAATTTCGTGTCATGTTTTTAGTCACTAGTCAGCTGTTCACTGCTGTAGTTTCAGAGATAGGATATTTGAACACAATAGGAACTCTGTTGTAGGACGTCTACCTAGTAGAGTACAGTAATGTGTATGTGTTTGTTTCTTTGCATGTCTCAGATGAAGTAAAAAAAAAGATTTTTTACTTCATCTGAGTTGCATGTATATAAGCGTATTTTCTTTACCTAGCATTTCTAACACATCCTGCATTTCAAGCGTGCGTTTGTGTCCTAGCATACTAAAAAAAATATCATGACATTCACGTCCTGAATTGTTCCATAATTGACAGATTTGATAATTACAAAATACTGAAATCTTTTATTTTACGTCTTCGTAAAAATGTTAACGTTCTAAGTATAAAGTTTGTGTGAGATAAAAAAAAAATAATTTCGTTTCACATTGTCGTAAAATATTTTTTTTAGTAGCCCACTTTGTAAAGAATTACTAAAGGCGAAAAATAACAAAAAATATGCTAAAAGAAATTACATCAACTTCATTCAAACACCAATGATTTCCGATCTTTTGCAATTATTTAAAATTATGAATACTTTACACTAACTATGGTGAAGGGAGGATTAGTCTTATTACAATTTGTGAAATGCGGGTAAAAATTTGTAACTACAATATTGTAGTATATTGTAGTATCAAATTTTTATAGTATATATTTTTTGCGTATATAAATATTTATATTATCATAAAAGAAAGCATTATATTATTTTTATACATGTAGTTCCAATAATCATCAGTTCGCTCGTCTCGCGCGGCCTCCCACGAGCGCACATACTCCTTAAAACACATTACACAATATACACTACATTATATGTATATACAATAAATTTATACATCTGTATATCATTGCTCGCTGACTGCTTCTAACAAGTGTGTTTTTATAAACATCATGTATACGCTTCTTACTTCTTAACCGGTAAGGAAAAAAGGAAGTTTGCATAAGCATACGTTGAAATATTAAGTCAAATAATTTATTAAACTATATTTATTATTTTAAAATTAAGATAATCGTTAATTGGACCAAAATCGGGAGAAAATTTTATTACAATCTATAATTAAAAATTTAAAACTTTTGTGTGTTGTGTCCGTTTCGTATTGTTTCATTAGATTTTTATTTTTACGTACAATTAGGCAAGTAATACAAATTACAAACTCTCAGTTAAACCATAGTGCGATTCAAACCGGTCATCCCTGGTGTTGTTTTGGCCAAGCATTAGACTTTAGGGTCTTGAAAAAAGTAGATTGAAGGCCAAGCCTTATGACATTATGGCTTAGACAGGCTTTTATATATTCCTTACACAAAGGTCTAACCACATGTAGTCTTGTAGACCAACTGAACTCGTCGGAGGCAGGTGGCACAGGAATGCACCGTATGCAGCCATGCGCCTCCATAATACCAGCCCGTCACGCTATACTCACCGTTACATCGACGTGCAGACAGAAACACGCCCAATTAAAGGGGTATAAGCTTTGATATCGATCGGCGTGATAAACTAGAGCTATTGCATATATCAGCATAATTGAGAATGTTTCATCTTTATTATCTGTGGTTGAATGTACATAAATTGATATACAAAGTAGAACTTTTCAAACTTTTTTTACATAAAACTCTAGTTCTTTAGTATCGACTATTATATAGAGTAAACACGACATTCAAATCAGTGACACTACTCTTTGTCATAATCATTACCAATAAATTTAGCACTAAAACGTTCATGACCAATAATAAATATAAAATTTTAATTACCAATAAAAAAACACGTAAAATTGTCATAAAACCACTTAGTAATTAATGAAATAAAATAATTAGGTACTTTATTACACATACAAAATTAGATCAACTGGTAAATATACACTTTTATATTATTAGGAAGTTGTATAAATATTACAAAACTTATCTTACGTAGTTTTATCTACTTTCCTCAATTACTGGCAGAGGCCTGAACCCGAGACCCCGCATTAAGAAATATTAACCCATTAAACTATATCTGTAGGTGTAATGATATTTGTAAGTACGACCCCATTCGAGATTCATAAGTTTTTAGGGTTTTTAGGGTTCCGATCGTCAAATTGACAAAGCGGAACCCTTAAATGATAACTTCATTTTCTTTCTGTCAAACCAAAATGTACTTCTCATTTACATGGAATCACGAATTTTGGCAAGAAGCTTGGTCTCATAATGAAGTGAATGAAATAATAGGAAAAAACACGTGTTTACGGAACCCTCGGCGCAAGTCGTAGTCTAGAAGTATCTAACACTTATCTGGAATTTTATTATTCAGCCAAAGAACCGATACGACTTATGGACCTTCAAGAAAAGATCATACTCATACCTAAAAGGCCGGCAACGCACCTACTGATACTCTGGTATAGCGGGTGTCTGTGGATGTCGCTTTGCACTTACTATCAGGTGAACCGACTGTCCGTTTGCCCCCTCTTCTATATATATAAAAAAAGAAAAGAAAATGAGACAGGCCAAGTGCGTGTCGGATTCAACGAGCGTGCTAACAATCCAGTCTAGTTTTTTAAACCGCAGGGGTTTTCGCATACCGCATATTAGTAAAACATATTTTCAAACTAAAAGATTACTACAGCAAACATTTTGTATTATTATAACATCTCATAGTAAATATATAATTATATACATATACTTATATCAAATTATTTTGGGAATCAGACGTCAAAAATGATATAGATTGGTTGAGTGTAAAGTTAAAGACATACAAAGAAACAAACACACTTTCATATAAATTACTTATCTAGTATGTTATAATTATTTTCTACCGAAATATAATGTTTTTTCATTAAAATTTAAATTCATAAAATACCTATTAGACACGCTGAGATATGACCTATAATATTTATAAATAGTAATTCTTATTTCTTTTACTATAATATTGTGATTAAAAGATAATATGTCTATTAGTCTATAAACTTCATATAACACATAATCTCTCTTACTGTAAAAGTCAGTAAGTAAACATTTCAACAGCACAGCATTAACGTACCGATAAGAATAGATTAGCCGATTTAACTTTACCAGCTCTTACGTAAGATGCTGAAGATACAGTCCGAAAGAGTAATTGGTATACATGAAGATCATCACAGTCCATACTTCTTTTACATCTTTTACTGTTCCCCAAACATGAAATTTTCAAAAAGAAGATAGGTTTAAGACATTAGAGTATTTTTAACAAAATGACGTCACACAACTAAAAGCGACCTATATCACAAAGGGATTCTAAATTCGAACGAGTGACGTATTCCTTCAAGACAATCTTGATATTTACTTATTTTGCATTTCGTGTTAATCCTTCTGTTCAATTATTCATAATATTTCAACACAACAACGCCAGCCTTCATTTAATTAACTCATAAAAATAAAATATTTGAAAATAAACAATCATCAACTTCTGTAGTCTGTACTCTGTACAGATCATCGGGATTATTCGTAATTAGAATATTGTTACCCTATTCGAAATATTTGAAATGTGTACAATGTCCATATGATATGCGATGCCAGGAACTGGGATTATTACTAATATTAGTGTCATATTAATTAATATTGTAAGAAGAATTTATTTTCTAATTACCACGCCGGGCTTTGATGTGATTGATGGTAATATTTATATAATTTATGAAACATGTTAACTTATGTTACAAAACGTAACAAATCTCACAGCATGTGAATCAAAGCTTCATATAAATGCAATAACACGGCAGTCACGACCCCATCTCATCGAGCACGTGCACCGAACTGGTTTGTCCGGCTGTATGGCGTTCAACGTTTGCCTCTCGGATATTAAAAAAAATTGAATCTGTTCCATTTCATCTAGTCCGTTTAAATGTCCTTAACGGTTTTAAGACAGGTTCGAAATTTAAAATGTAAAATAAGCTAGGTGAAAGGCTAGTGTAGATTTTTATTAAAATAGATTTCGAATTTCGATATGAAATTATTATGACGACCGACTTAAATCCCACCAGCTCACCTATTATTCCGAAAAAACTTAAGGCCTCTATAATAATATTATGTCAAATCGAAAAAGACACAAACACGTTTGACCATATTTTAAGAACGCTATCTAAATTCATAAAGAAAATTTGGTTTAACAAAAATAGTCCCTTAATATCTCGGGCCTAAGCTTGGGCCTACATTTCAGATATCAATGAATAAAGCAGCAAAGAAGGATCCTAACTTTCTTTATAATATATTAGCTTTTTATAAAAAAATAACTTTGAGATATTACCATAGCCAAACGTTTTACTTTAATCTAGAAATCAATGGACAAAGGCTTTAGAGACCCATGTCATTTGCGTAATACAAGTTAAGATGTCTATTCAGCCGACTTTATGGCTCATAAGTACCTACCTTTTTCATTTGCAATTCTCTTTTTCTCAATCTCAATTCAATAAACTAGTAATATAGAAAGCTTTGGCATTTATAGCATAATCCTAATTATACATTAAAAAAGTAATTTAGCCCCTCGAAGACAATTGTTAACGTCATCAATGGAAATATTGTTATAACAAAATTTTCGCCCAGGACCTTCTCTTATTGTGGTAGGCCCCAGTAATCATGTAGGAGCTAGTAACATAGCCAATCCTGCTTTTCATTACGGCAAAATTGTTTTAAACATGTTTTAAAGAAACGAATGGGATGGTGGTACCGTGGTACTCATGCAGATGGGCGCGGCATCCCACTGGTATCTTATTTACATCAAAATAGGCATAACTTACGAACGTGTCTCAGACATTTAATTTGTATGTATGGATAACGGTACACAGACCGCGTTATTACGCAATCATAGTATGAAATATATGACGGGCAAAGAAAGGGCCGTGAGAATGGTAGGTATTCAGGTTTTTTCTGATCGCATTTAGAATTTGATAATAATTACTTACTCGAAACACATTTACATGTCTTTTTATTTAATACAAGCTGAACCCGGCAAACGGCCAAATTTATTTAGCGTCATCATCATTTTCTATCCAAACCTTGTCCTGTCTAACCAACACAACAAAAAAAAGAATTATCTAATTTGGTGCAGTAGTTATGTGCGTACATACATTTAGGCGATTTATTTTTATTTAAGGTACTTATATAGATTTATAAATAATAACACTATAATGTCCCGTGATAAGTATTATTGGCATTTTTTTAGTCTTGTGAACAAGGCATTCGTTATCAATGCCGAAATACGGGACTTCGCAAAATATAAGTGTAAAAATGAATGAAAAAACCTTTATAAACAGTTTAATTCGATTAACCTCAGTCATTCATAAAAATACTATGCTCTAGGCAGGATTCGAACTTGCGACTTATATTACAACACAGGCCCTCAAAAATCATATTGCAAGTTTCCGATTTATTAGAGAAGTTGTTTTTAAATATATTAATCTGTGGTAAACGACTTAAAAGCGAAAAAGGTATTTTTCTTATAACAGTACATACTTATTTTAACTGTTTTTCATCCTTAATAAATAATAAGTATTAATAATAATATTCATGAGAGCCCTCAATTTCTATTGTAAATGTTATCATGTTGGTAGCAACAACTAAATGTGAAAAGTTATATTTAATAATTACAGCGTAGTGAATCTAGGACAACATTTTAATTTTGGTTTATATTATTTAAATTAGGTACTTATATTCACTTTCTAAAACAAAGTTTCAGACCGCATTTTCATATTTTGGAGTCGTGAAATTGTTGGGTACATTTTTTACTCTAAATACATATTTCAGATTCAACCGATTACTGAATACAATATTGTGTTGAATCTTACATAAAGAGTCCTACAGACATGTTTGAGGTGGATAATTAAAACTTAAAATGAAAACCAAAAATAATAATAATATATCCCTAGCAAATATCAATATACATGAAAATGCTTATGAAAAGGTAAAAGACAAACATTAGAGATTGCATTAGAGGTATTTCACAAATTATGCGTAACAACAGTAAGTAGAAGAATGTAGAATAATATGGAAATATGGATATAAAAATAACTCTTCAATCCTTTGATTTCGAATCAAAACAAACAAATACGAAAGATAAACAGAAAATCTTTCAATGTTCCGATCCTCGCTCGGTCCAAACCAATTAACGTTCCATGGGGTTTTTTCTTTATTCAAACGTGCCGGTTATAATGACCAGAACAGTAAAAAGTAGATCCCGAAGGCGAAGGTTTTCTAAAGGTAATCGTTTTTTTTTTATTCGAACACAACGAGGCAGCTGTCGGGTACAGCTGGTTATGTGGACGAAAATGTCGCGGGTGGTAAAATATTTAAAGTCACGTGGTGTTGCGTTGAAATAAAACTATTTTATAATATTAAGAATATATAATTAGTATAACATTAAACTTACTAGTTTTTACTTAGCGCTTGTTGTTAAGACAAAAAATAAAATAGATGACCATTGCATTGGATTGCATTTCGCTCTGGCGGAAAAATCTTTGTTACAGTTTTTCATTGCAAATATACATACATATAAACAAATGTCTACGTTCATTACATAAATAAAATAAAACTATGTACTCTTTTAAACGAGGACTCTTCATTTATATCAAAGCAAATTGGTTGTTTGTACTTAATATTATAAAGAGGTTTGTGAGTTTGGATGTAGGAATAAATCTTCGAATCTATTTATAAAATCTTTCAACAATATAATAATTATACTACGACCTACGTTATCAGTTACATAGCCAGTAAAATAACTATCCTCTGCCTGAATACGGTTTTAACCCAAGTTATTGCGGAAAAAGCTGCTAGTTTTTAAGGGCCCCTTATCCCAAATTGTTGTTTCTAGATCGAGGTGTTTTCATAGAAGTCGTCATTTTAAAATAATAATAAAAAAATAGGGTATAGATACATCTTTGATCTAGGGATTTTTTTGGATAAAAATACAATATTTAACATTTTACATAATCAAAAAAAATTCTAAAGTAACGTGGATTTTAAAAGCAAATTGAGTAGTATGAGACTTCGGGTAACTCAATTTTAATGAAACTTTTACGTTTAAATTGCTAAACGGGGATGACGTGGAAATTATTGGATAGATCTTTATTATGTCACTTCAAAAATTTTTGAAAAATAAAAAACGATAAAAATGGCTCTCGCGCATCGCACCACGTCGCGCCAGTACCCAGCCGGGCTTCATCGAAGTAGGACCTGTGCCGCTTTTGCTCGTGACTACGTTGTTACCGCGCATTTTATATTATTACGTCTAAATAAATAAGACGACACAGTGTAAATAATATAGCTACTTAATACTTACTAACAATTGTTGTTCTTAGTTGTAATTAGTTTGTAATACAAAACCTTTAATTAGTGTAAATAAATAGATACTTGAGTTTGTGTAGTACCTAGTTATTTAATTGAAATGGCGAATAAAAAAAGTAAAATAAGGAAAAAGAATCTTAATACAGTTTTATCACAAACTGAAAACTGCTGTTGCCCGCAGCTTCGCCCGCGTTAACTTAGATATACAACCATATATACGCATTGATGATAATTATTTATCTATGGACGGGCGTAGGACTTTATTTTATAATATGTAGTGATTAATACCGTATTTTTGTGAATAGCTTTTACATTACCGCTTTATAATTGGCAATTTTATATAGGTAGTATGTTATATTTAACTAATGTAGACATATTATGCCATCGCGGACTTTTCAGTATGCATATTTAGGATACACAATTCTACCATACATTGATACAATCTTATATCTTTAAATGAGCATTCGTATGTAGGGTTTTGAACTTTAGTATGTAGGGGGTTTCGGGGGCGATAAATCGATCTAGCTAGGAATCATTTTTAGAAAATGTCATTTTATTTAAAAAAAAAACCGGTCATCCAGGTACTAATAATTAATTTGGAATCGGGCCCGGCTAAAGTGTATAATAATGTAGTACATTATTTTGATCTATCTGTTAGGGTTCATCCAGCGTTTGCAATGTAAGTGCAAAAAATGTGCTTATTTATGACATCACATCAGAAACTTCTAAAATTATGAGTGTTTATCTACTATATTATGCATGTACCTATTACCTTCCTCTTGAATCATTATATCTATTAAAAAAACCGCATCAAAATCCGTTGTGTAGTTTTAAAGATGTAAGCATACATACAGTCAGACGCGGGAAGCGACTTTGCTTTATAGTTTATACTATGTAGTGATGTCTTCTTCCAGAAATTGTTAACACTTGAAGAATTCAAATTGTCCGACAATAAAGAAAATGAGGAACCTTCATCACAAAATATTTCTGATTTGCAATCATTTTCTAGCCCCCTACCCACAGGGCAGTGTCGTGAGGACTATGGCCTTGACCCTCTTCTCAGAGGAGACCCGTGTCTAACATTAATCGATGATGTATGGGTCGATGAAAATGAACCTGGACCTAGCATACGACAACTAAATTTTGTTGAATTTTAAAACAATTAATATAGTATAAAAGAATATGTTTGTCTACAATTTTTTAATCTCCTAAAAGCATTCTTAGAATGATTGAATTTTTTTATAGCTTAGGCCTTAGGGGGACAAACGAGCATTCGGAGCCTTAGATGACTACCGACTCCCATAATAATAATAATATCTAAGGACGCTTTTTGCACCACGTAAATCTGGTCCCGTGGTAAGTTCTCGAAGAACTTGTGTTACGAGTACCAGACAATGGAAATATATTTAATATTTTATACTATACACATATTTAAGGTTTTTTATTTATAATACACATATTTAATACACATCCATGAACCAGGAACACAGAAAACTTTTTGTTCCCTGGCGGGATTCGAACCCGCAACCTCCGGCTTGAACGCTAACGCGCTAACCATTGAGCCACAGAGGTCGTCCTCGTAAACACTCACACAAGAGATAATGCAGATGCATTACCCTCCTTTACCCCATCCCCTGCAATGGGACACCGGAAACTCATACACAGCAAGAAACGCGACAGCATAGGTGTCACTTGACGCCATTATCATGTGAACGAGATCAACGAGAGGTACCCCTACGGTCGTGCCGGCCCAATTCGGCTGCAAGCAGCATGGCACTACCTTTTAGACCTATGTAGCTAATTCATCCTTCCTAATCCTTACTAATATTATACATGTGAAAGCATGGATGTTTGTTACGCTTTCACGCGAAAACTACTTAACCGATCATCATGAAACTATGTACACATATTCTTGGAGGTATTAGAAGTAACATAGGATACTTTTTATAAATAAATAAAAAACTAAAGAGAGGTGTCAAGGGACACCCGGATGGATCGAAGTTCCTTTCGATTAATTAGTGAAGAAATAAAACTATCTTATCCTTCGCAGACGAAGTCACTGGCACCAGCTAGTATTTATATAAATCCAAAACTAGATAACTATAACAACAACAAGATTTTGTTATGCATAATTATTAATTATCACATCTAAGAATAATTCGAGCATAGTCAATCTACTGCATATTCGTATACTGTGGCGTGCTTGCCGGCCGTGGTAGGTCACCGGAGTTCATATAAAGACATCTCACGCGCAACGCAAGTGCAAAGCGATTCGTTGCGTTAAATACCTATAGTTTTGGGAGAAGGGGCCCTTAATACGAATACGTCAAGTACGTGAAAACGCAATACTACGTACCCGCACTCCGAGGAAACCGTAGGTCAAGGCTTGCATTGTAGTGCGCTTTCTCGGTCACATTGTCTCGAGCTAGGCTAATTTATGAAACGGCACGCGTGAACTGGAATACTGGTTTATTCTTATACTGATTCAAGTTTCTCACATTTCGAAAAAGGCAACATGTAAACTTGTTACTTTTGTGTAACTCAATCATGTGCATGGGTTTCATGATCATCATTTGTAAGACTACCGTACTTTCAATGGACAACAATATCGGAAGATTTTGGATACATCCGCATCTATCAAGTCTTGACTTATAGGTATTTATTTGTACAAAAAAAAGTTTTGTTACAATAAGTGATATTGTGGAAACGTTTTAAATCAATTTCTATTTTCACCTGGGAAATATTAAAACTATAATTAAATTATTAAACAATAAAAATATTTACCACCAGCCACTATAGTCATTTAGTATACCATAAACAATGTGTTACTCATTTTTTTAATCACCTTACCGAGGTTATGACTAAGTCATTCCCATCCCATTAGGACTTATCTAGTTACGGCATACGACTTGCCGAGGTCTGCCGTATACCACAACTACTCTTATAGATATACGTACAAGAACTAAAATCCACAAGCAAACCTTAAACGATATAAAATGATACCCAATGTCACGTCTGCCAGGGTTACCAACCTTCTATTATTGGTCTGGAATCTATTGGTGGTAGTTGTATGTGAATGCAATATGTCTGAACTAGCATTACGATTATATATCAAATCATAGTTCTGTCTTTAAATATAAATTATTACCAGTCATGGTGCTATATCAGTGAGAATGTTGGCCCATGGTTTGTTCGGCACCTATTAGGTACCTAAGCTGTAATCATTATAATATACGAGACTACCTAAGCTCTATGTCTACTAATTTTGAAAAAAAAAATACAGTGGATATAATAGTCTAATATCGCGTGTTTAAGACTATTATAGTGTAGAGTTACTGACATAGTTTTAAGTTTTATGTAAGTACTAACAACATTGTTTATAATAATTATGTATGATTAGGTTTATCTATGGGCCTATGCCGCCGGAAAATAAAGTTTTATTATTATTATTATAAGTGTTGAATGTGTTTGGGTATAGAGAGTGTTCGGGACCCATAATAATCTTTAAGGGATGTTGTTGTTGAGATAGAGCCATCACGTACTCCTAATCTGGAGGAATGCATCTTACACGCGATTGATTCCAACCTGCAAGTTTGCAATCTTATCTCTAAGGAGGAACAAATTAAACAATTCACAAAATTGCCATCAAATAAGCAAGTCAAAGCAATTATATTTTTAAATATTTTACTTACAAAGAAAATTATTGAACGTCTAAAATATTATGAAGCAATAAGAAAATCGTGACAGGGGAACATACACTCATGTTCTTGACATCCCTACAAGTGGTCCCAGGTTCGTCCGGCACGTAGCGTTCAAAAGGATAAAATTTGCAATTGCCGTCTTTTCATGAGAAGGAAGTATGAATTGCCATATTATTTGCATGCAACAGCGAAAGTACATTGTTCAGGGCTTTCACATTGCATATATTTTCGTTTCACATTATTAGTTTGTACGAGGCCAGTAGTTTCTAGGAAATCGTCGGTTATAAACACTGACAGCTATTATGAAACGGTTTTATGCATCTATTGTATTCTCTAGGCTTTTGCGTTCTTTTAAATCGCTTCCTACTTGTATAATACATGTTTCGTCGTGTGGGTCACCCTCATGGATTTAGCTTTCTCAAATGATATCTAAATATCATAGCTGATGCCAAATCGGGGCCATATTTTTATTTTAAAATCCGACAAATTGATCCATAGAACGCTTAGCTAGTAGCCACCAAACGCTTTTCTTGCAAAACTTGGAGCATGTGTTTGTTAACCGGAGACTTCATCTGTACTAAGTATAATATAACACTTATGAATGTCTCTTCATTTTGAAAAATAAGTTTTATAAGTATATTGAAATCTAGATTTAGGAGTGAATCTAGGTCTAGGTAAGCTAGCCTTAAATTGCTAGATTTCACTGTCAAAATAGTATACTCCATTCGGCAGACCCAGAACTTCTAACAATGACTACCTATTTTATAAAACGCGAAGTACCTGCGTGCAATCCTCGAATTACTCTCGGTCTATGAAACACACGGTAATAATAGGGTATTCAACGTCCTAATTCCTATTCTGTACCTTGCCTATTGTAAGGGAATACGGCGCCAGGTTGACTTGGCTACCTGTAAAACCTTTTCTCTTCGCTTGTTTATGTCAATTGTATTCGATAACTGATTTTAAAAATTCATAATCTTCAGTTTTTACTTTAGTGTACGGCAAATACTTCAGTTTAGTCATAACCATTTTTTTACGTAAAATTTCGGGGAGAAGAAGTCAAGTTATGGCCTCGGTGGTGATCATCATTCATGATGCCTAATCACCAATGTCTGTACTATTCTAAAAAAAGAAAGCAGGATGTTGGTATTTATTGGTATGGTATACGGTAAGGCATAAAGCCGGTCCGTGTTGGATGCGAGAGGCAAGAGATCCGTCCCCACCATGGTTCAGGCCTTGACGTGGCGGTGGGGCTTAGTAACCTAGGGTGAGCCGCTGCACCTTGGGCGAAGCTAATTGAGCCGAGGTGGCTCTTTGTACCCCTCTTATAAGAAGAGGGGACATAAGAGCAGGGGGCAAGGGGCGAGGATGGGAACCTCATCCCATTGTACTGTCCCGACGTTAGGAGGGGTTGTTCTGTGGTGCGGGACAATCCCTCGGTGGAGGTGGCGTCGGTGCCTTGGGGGACTGACTAGCCGTCGAGGTGCCCTGTTTGTTTATTAGATCCGGGGTACCTCACCAAAGGCGGCATTGGTGGCACTCGCCGGCTTTTAGTGGGTAGAGCTGCGTCCACTTACCAGCTCTCGGGCGTAGCGAGTCCCACATACCCGCGTGGGGAGACCCACTCCCCCGCGGGATGCCTCAGAGCATTTCCCGGCGTAAAAGAAAAAAAAAAGGCAAGAGATCCGTCGTCTCGGCGTTCATTGAAGGAGGCCTATGTTCAGAAGTGGACGGTTAAAGGCTGATGATGAAGGCACAAAGCGCATTACAAACTACGAAAGGGGATTGATTATATTATAGGGCATATAGTGAGCTCCACTGAATGCTTATAGATTACTGATATGATGGTGATGGCGATTCTAACAATTGCTATTTGTACTCATGTTGCAGTCGCACATCCTGCCGTATTCATACGACATTCACAGACAGAAACATTAATTGACCTCGAGCACAACAGATCCATACTAAACAGACACCATAGGTACGGCCTACGTGCAGTAATGCTGTTTATTTTCCAAAAACTGTTATTCAAACGTGTCATACAAGTAGGAAATAATTTTATAAGAATCGATTCTCGAAAGCTATTCCTAACATCGGAAAGTAAACCTAAATGTGGAGGAAATAATTATAAAGATTTCGATTCCGATTATAATAAAATATAGTCTCGGTTAGTAAATTATGCTAAATATAGTTTTAGTTATATATAATATATTATATTTGTAAATGGTTTGCTGACACTGGAAAACTTGAATAAATCGGAGAAAATTATAAGGAAGATTTCGCGTAATAACGTCCACCAACGAAACTACGTACGAATTATGGCCTAATGATAACCTCTTCCACAGACTCTTGGAGCACCCAACAGTGAACTGAGTGAAGTTTAAATTGATGTTCTAGCTAAGGCCTGCCACAACGGCGCTCCTTCTTATGGATTTGGAGATATGACGCATTTTTACATAGAAATGCAACATGCTGTTAAATTTCAATAATAAAAAGAATATAATCGTGTACTGCGAACACAGACGTAAGCTTAATTATTTTTCTAAATTTGCTAAATTATATAAGAATTATTTTATACATTACACATACATTAGCCTTCCATATCCCAATACACCAAATTAGTTATGCAATAATAATTACTCCACTGACATAATAATTTAGTAAGTTGATATGAACTCAGTAAACAGTTGCATAAATATTATTGACTTAGGTAATATATTAATGATTCATTGAAGTTAAGTGACCTATTTTGTGACTCATATCACTAGCCTCAGAACATTCTTATCATTAAAATGTGAAGGGGCAACACGAGACATTTCTTATTGTTTGGATACAAAAAAAAACAACTTAAAACAATGAATCTATGGCTTGCTTAAACCTTTTGACGGTTAAAAGCGTATCAATTAAATTGAAAAAAAAAAATACTGCTTATAATTACAGCGTAATTAGCATTTCAAATTTTTGTGTAAGCAGTATATGATAGTGTCATTTTTACGATAACACTTGATTTCAAATTTAGTTTTGTGCCAATGTATTTAGAGCAAATAGTCTCTGAACTGCTAATCAGTTAAAGAATATTTTACACCAGAAGTATTTTAAATGAAAACCACATCTTAAATCCAAGTATAATTTTAACATCAACGTATAGATGTAGGCATTCTTCCCAGAATCCATAAAAATATAATTTAACGAGCTTCTTAATAGACATAGACCAGAAACTAAAAACACAGAAACAGTTAACTGGTCCCTATCAAAACAATGATTATTTTTTATATTTTTCTTCCTTTTTTATTATGTGCCAACTCTTTTTAAACGACTTCAACCAAAAGGAGGAGGTTATCAATTCGATCGGTATTTTTTTTAATGTATGTACACCGATTTCTCCGTCAATTGTGGACTGATTTTCAAAATTCTCTTTTTGTTTGAAAGGGTGTCAGCCAATGTAGGTAGGTAACTACTGCAACAAATACGACACCGGTGACGGACGACGGTGACGTATTTGTTGCTGTACCTATTTAACTTAGCTGACACCGACTCCAAGAGTAACAATAATGACGTGGTAAACGCAAAAAAGTACAAGATGATTATTAGTTGTAGACACAAAAATTAAAGAAACGCGATTATTTTATTATTTTTTAGTTATTTTATTTTTTGAAGTCGGTTATGATTTTTACATAAAAAATTTGATTGAAACGTAAAAGCTTGATGCAATTTTCCCCGTTATTAGGGCCGAGATTTTTTTTTTCGTTTTCCTGTTTCCAAATATGACTTATGACATAGAAAAGAGATACGTTTTATCTCGGAAGCTAGGAAGTAGGAACTATTATTCCTACATACACTGAAATACATAATCTTGTTGCTTTTGCAATTCGTCACAAAGATGAAATATTATATAATTTTTATTAATAGCATAGGTATTATACCTAAGCAACTGATAGTTGAGACATCAGAGAGAGACTGATAGATCAGACACAGGTTTGATACAATTAATACTAATATGGAAACCTAATGCAAATTTTACTTTCATTGGATTAATTTTTTAATTTGGTAGGAAAAAAATAACTTACTCGTCAGCGATTTTTTTCATTGTGACTGTAATAATGATTATAGCCATAATTTAGTAGAAGCGAAAACCTGGACAGTCCTAGTAGAAACCAACAATATAAGGAACAAACTGGAAGGGCAATAATTTGCCTACGGATTTCCAACAAATCGAATTGTTTATGGCGCCAGAAGATAATTTTTGCTGTCGCTAATGATTTTATCGTTTGGAAAACAATTATTACAGTCCAGTGATCGCGTTTATTATCACTTCAAATCAGGACATTAGTGATAACACGCCTTGCTTTTATTTGGCACAAGTATAATTGCTTCTTCAAACTAATTTAAATAATTGTGAGCTATTTTATTTCGTTGGTCATGAGAACAAAGAAATAGTTTAGTTTTTAACTAAGTTGTATGCTAATAAATTATTAGCAAGAGCAAGTAGGTACTGTCTACTATCTCCATATTATGTCAAATATTTCAATATGCAAAGATGAAGACGAAATACCTAGTATTTTTGGCCAATAAGATGATCTAAATAAAACGCTTTAAAAATTTTTATTGTTTTTTTAAGTGTTTTAAGATTGATTAAGTTTTGTTTATTGTTTTAAAACTCACCGTTGAATGTGTCGTATGCTGTGGGCTGGTACTCTTCCCGGAATGTGTCCTGCGCGTACGCAGCAATCAGGGAGCTTTTCCCCACCGCCCCATCACCGACTAACACACACTTAATTTTCTCCTTTTTCCCACCTTTCACTTTCCTTCTATCTTTTATTTGAAACATTCGATTTAAAGTTCTCTTACTCTTTTTATCTCTCACTGTCCACTCATTCACTTTATCACAGCAATTTAAGTCTTCCGACTCGTCATCTCTTATTACAGGACGGCCGTTCTCCTCGGCCACCTCTGAATAATCGTAGTCGTCGTCGTCCCGACGCTGAATGGGAAACTGGCTGGGACTGTGTACTCCAAACACAAAGGGCCCGTCTCTCTCCGGTAGACGGTTAGCAAACCCGTTTACCGGCGTCGGGGGTTTCGCATACTGAACGGTAGGGGTTTGATACTGACTCGATAGGTAGTCGACGGACGTGTGAGGGTCAAATCTGAACACTAACTCCGCTTCCCTACGATCTAAATTCAATTCCGGAGGCACTACTTTGTCTTGAAAGTAGCCGATTTTTTCACGGGCTCTTGTTTCTTGGAGTCTCCTTTCGATTTCGAAATTCGACGGTTTCCACTCTGTTCGATATTGATAGTCGTTCGGTGGGTCCCTCGGCCCTGGTAAGGGTCGTTTCGGGCCGAAATCACGCGGCGGTACCCTCGGTGGAACGACTACAGGCTTTTGTGGTTCCGCTAATAGAGGTCGACGCGCTGACAGGTTCGCGTTTCTGTTAAACATGATCCCTTCTAGGCTGGGAGACATTGGCACTGTCACGAACGACTAGCTTTAGAATTAATGAAGCGTGTGTTCGCGCACATAACTCGGAAATGCGATTGTATCGCTCGCGTGAAAGTTTAGCTGGTAGTAAATGACGCGCGGAGTGACATGCGATCACCGCGAGGAACGAAACGCAACTGAGTTCGGAAATTGTAGAATGTAGATTGTAGACTGTAGTTACGACTTACGACTTGCCATCGCCGGGGACGCCGGGCGCGCGCCACCGCTGGATTGGAATATACCTACTATAAAGCCGTCACACGGTGTGGAGCGCCTCGCTGTAAAGGAAAATGACCTGTTGCTTTACCTGTTCAGGTACAACGGCCGGGCTGCAGTCTGCACTCTGCCATACAAACGCAGCTGCTCCTATTAACAAAGCATGTCATATGGCGATGTCAGCCGCTTTGTGATTAGATTCATTGAACGAACGCGAAATTATCAATGAAAGCCACGGAGTGCTGTTAGGTTTATAGTTACTACAGTTTACTTATGCCTATTTTGAGATGCGATTGATAGCGGATTGAGATAGATAATAATTTTTACCTAGGTATTTGACATTTTTTCACGGGAAGAAAGTGTATTGAAAGTCAAAATAAAAAAAATATATTTAAAAATAGTACTATTACAGTATCTTTTTGAACGTCAATTGAATCTACCAACGGTTCCAAGGTAAGCCCACTGAGAAGAACCGGCTAAACAAACTCAGTGGAACTAATCTTTTCAAATAATTGGTATATATTCTAAAACAATTTTAACATCTTATCCTGAAATGCCCGAGAGGAACGCCTTATTCCCAGGCTGTGGTATCTTCCATGGGTTCCAAGGTTTTTAATACTGTTAGAATACTGGAAGTTGTGTCTGAAAAAGTTGTAGCAGGTACTTAATCGTCAAAGAAACGTGTTAACATATTATTAATAACACAATCTCGATCGGAGCAGACTACAACAAGCAGCAAAGTCTCAATGACTCATGACAGGTAGGTACTACAGCGTTACTCAGACGTCAGTTACATTTCACTTTCATGGGGTACCACTATTATTAACTACCAAGATAAGTCCTGCCTCCCAATTTAATATATAAGTTGGGAATATTACTTAGTTACTTACTATAAAATAAGACTAAAAAAATATAAGTAGGTAAAATGGAAAAATGGGACATGTATTACGATGTCACTGCTCGGCTTTATACCCTTTCGTTTGTATTAAATATACTACGTTTATCCCAATTTAGGGTTCCTTATTCAGAGAACGGTACTCCATCAGGCACAGACCCTAGTCCTATGTTCGCTAGTTTTATCTTGAAACTATAGATTTGTAATAGGCATACAATAAAGTAGGTAAATAAAAGATCCCCACCATGGTCCAGGCCTTGTCGTGGCGGTGGGGCTCAGTAACCTAGGGTGAGCGGTGCACCTTGGGTGAAGCTAATTGGGCCGAGGGGGCTCTTTGTACCCCTCTTATAAGAAGAGGGGACAGAAGAGCAGGAGGCAAGGGGTGAGGATGGGACCCTCACCCAATTGTACTGTCCCGACGTTGGGAGGGGTTGTTCTGTGGTGCGGGACAACCCCTCTGTGGAGGTGGCGTCGGTCCCTTGCGGGACTGGCTAGCCGTCGAGGTGCCCTGTTTGTTTTCTAGATCCGGGGTACCTCACCAAAGGCGATATTGGTGGCATGTAGCCAGGATCTCGGGTTGATCCTGACCCTATGTGGGATTCGCACCTGGGAGTGCCCTACCCGTAAACTAAAACCACTGCGAGCGCCTTCAGCCGCATTTTGAGGGTCTCGGATAGGCATTCAACTGGATCACCTCAGCGACAGACTGGCCACGGCGAAGGCCAGACTACTCCTCGTAAGGGGGGACTACCCGGCCGCTACTAAGCCGTCCCCGCGGCTTCGTGACATACTGAGCCCAGGTCCTCTCTCAACTTTTTTTTTTCTTTAACGCCGGGAAAGCTCAAGGACCGGACGCAGAGCAGCCGTTACGTTTTTGCCATATGGCTGCCACGCCAGGTCATCCATTACAGGACCACTTCGCACAATCGAGCACTCTCAAAAGAATTGCTTTCGCGTGATGCGGTAGCAAAAAATGTACAAGTGATTTTTCTTTACGTTGGCATTGATAAAATTTTATTTATATTATCGTTAGTAATTATTGTTTATTGTTGAAAAAAAAAATTAAAGCTTTCCTCGCGTCGTAGTTTTTTTGAAATAATAAAAAGGTAATTCAGGTGCATTAAAAATAAATATAAGTATGGATAAAAGTATAACCTCCTGAGTCCTACCATCCTATAAAAAGAACAATTTGCTCGACGCCATTAAGTCCCGACTATTATCGGGCTGCTGTAGACTAATGACCGCAGAAATTCGTAACAAAACAAATTTTTAACACACAAATTATAAGTAATATATTTAAATATATGTATAGCTATATAAATTAATATTTCATAATAATATTGTTATTATCTTGTCATACATATCCTATATCCTGCCCTGAATGATTCCTAAATTTAACATCTCTCATCCCTTTATATACATGGAAAAATTTCTCCCGTTTGATAATGGCAAATGTACTACGTACGAGAATTGCCAAAAAAAAAAAACACACAAATTCGTTTTACGTTTTAATTGCGCGCTCATTTTTGGAAACATTTATGTCAGTGTCAAAACATAACGCCAAATCTGTTTACTATCGGATTAGCCAATCACGAAACAGTAATTCATTCAGTTGGCCAGTGTAGGAGTTCAAAAATGGAGCGTCACCGAATTACAGGTATTATTACACTTATTATTTATATTATTACTATTACTTATTTTTTGTATTAATTCTTTAAATTTTTTGTTAAACTAACATTTAATATTATGATATTGTTATGATCTTAACGTAAACATTAATATTTTATTAAAATTTGAATACTTACTGTTGAAAAATATGCCGTAATTGTATTTGTTCTTTTTAAAGCACTTTCGGTGAAAACGAATAACAGGGGAATTTACAATTTGTACTTGAAAGAGTACATTCGGTTAGAAACCCATAATTAGCTTATCTTATTAAAATTATAAAATATTATTATTTACATTTAGATTTGACTAAGGATCAACTTCGAGATATTCTCAATCAATCAGACTGTGACGATGATGACTATTCAGATATTTTCGAAGTGAAGTCGATACCGAACCAGAAGCTACTCCGCAGCCAATACCTAGTTCTTTATCTGCTAATAGCCAAAGAAGAGCTCGTACTAGAGGTAGTTATTATAATTTTACTCATTTATAAATATTTTGGTGGTACCTACTATTTCCTAGATATCAATTTCATAATATCTTGTTACACAGGTAGATTTTGTCGACCTCGAATACGTACTCGAGGTGGTAGAGGTGGAGGTAGAGGTTTTCAATTTAATGATTCTGAAATTACTCGTGGACTTTGGAGTAGGAATACTTTTAATACATTGATGCCACATCTGCAGGAACCTTCATATTTACAGATACAGGCAGATAGGTTGCTGGCAGTATGTCCTAGTAGAGCACGGACACGTAAATGGACAGTTAGGTTCATTTCACATTGCTTGGACTTGGCTGTCACCAATTCTTGGATAAAGTACAAGAAAGAACATTAAGGCAAAGGTATACGTCCTCACAAAATTGTTCAGTTGCGAGAATTTAAAAGACTGATTGCTGAAAAACTAATTGAAGAGAATGTGCACGTAGACAAAGATAACTTACCTTATGATAATAGAGCACCTGAAGAAATAAACAGTAAGAAAAGACGCCCCCCTATAGTACCATTGCCTTCAAAAATTAGACGTAAGCATGGGATTGACCACATGCCAGAAATGGTTTCAACCCAAAGTCGCTGCAGAAATCTTGGTTGTTCCAAGAAAACTTGCTTGACGGGAAATAGAAATTGTTTTAAGCAATTTCATATTTCGGACTAATTTTTGCATATTTATTTAATTTATATATATAAATTAAAATTCATCATATTTTTATTTACCTACTTAAGTTTTCATTTTGTTCGTCGTTTTTTTGAAATGGTTAAAAATTTTATTTGATCTCATTGTATATATATGTTTAAGACTGATAGATGTAAGATTTAAGTTTATATTTTTTTGTTATTTGTTTATTAATTAATAGGCACAGAAATTTTTTGTGTTGTTTGTAATAAATGTTGATTATTTAATAATTTAGTTTCAGTTAATTTTGCCATTTTTATGTCTTCAGTCCCAAATTCCTTTCTAAAGAACAAATTTCAGCTTACCATTTTTGTTACTAAAACCCGATGTCCTACAAAAAGAACATATTATAGTGCAGCAAAGTTCATCCTAAAATAGTCATAAAGACTGTATAAATAACGTTTGTTCTAGCATAAAAAAATATTTCAACTTTGAACCATATTTCTGTTAAAGTGCCAGGACTTTACCCCATCTTCATAATTGTTCTTTATGAAGGACATTCGGTCAACAGAGCAAAAAAAAAATTAAAAAATGGCGGACTCAGGAGGTTATACATTGACTTTAAAAAAAAAAAAAACGCTTTTTTTATAAACTGAACATAGCGCACTCTGCTGGACGCTGGTACACTTGCAAATTTTTACGTTCCAACCATTAGCACAATTCAGCATTGTGTATCACTGAATCGCATTATGCTCTCTAATTGGATAGCGCACTGTAATCAAACAACAAATGTAATCTTTATTTGATTGTATATACTTATATACCTTTAATATAGATATTTCACACCTCACAGGTTCACACTGTTTAAAGAAGACGTAGGACATTTAAAACATAAAACACACAGAGGAATGGCGGGAAGCATCGGGACGCGCGGTTGTGTTTTTTTGGTTTCCCGTTAATTAATTGTTATTTTGTGTGTTGTCCATTCAGAGTGGTTTACTATAGTGTTTGTTTTAAAAACTTGATCTTTATATATTGTGATTGGTTGGCGAATCATATGGAGTACCGTTCTGGAGTAGTTTTCGTAGTAGGGCTGTTCTGGCGGTTTTCTATAGTGTTTGTTTTAAAAACTTAATCTGTGTAATATATAATGTGATTGTTTGGCGAATATTGTGGTGGACTGCCTTGTGTGGATGGAATGGGGAATGATAGTTGATTGATGGGGGCTAGAGGGGCGGAGCCGCGCTCCTTGGGGTTTCCCGCCATTTCTCCGTATTACAGACCGAATAATTGTATTTTGTATGGCTAATAGCCTAGTAGCTAATGCCTTTAAATGAAAATAATAATAATAAAACACACGTGCCTAGCTGTCAAAGTCAGTTTCACTATTCTACTAATGTGTATTTGTCAGGCAAAATATAAATAGATGGAGGCCGGAGATTAAAACTTATTAAAATTATAGAAATATTCACCATTGGTGTATAAATATAAGTCTATATAGGATTATTATTGCCTCCACACCTATTAACAGCAAAGCAACACTAAAATGGCAAAGTTTAAGCTAAGTAAGTAATAGTTTTTATTTTCATATAATATACATTTGGTTTTTGGTATTTATAAATATATTGATGTCTTATATTCTGCATTGAGAAATGTTAGTCGTTTAGTTTTATTTGTTATTACGTTTGTATCAGTGTCTGGTTTTTTTACAACAAAACAAGAGCATGTGGTGATAGTTAGGTTATATTGATATTGATTTATTTTGAAAACCTAATCAATATATTATGACTTTTTGTGTAATTTAATTCGTTAAATTTAATAGAAAAACCATCGAAAAGGCAGCCAGCAAGGCTTCGGTACAAAATAGAAAAAAAAGTAAGAGATCACAATAAAAAGAAGAAGAAGGAAGCTAAAAAGAATCCCAAATCAAAGAAAACCAAACCAATTCAGGTTCCCAACATATGTCCCTTTAAAGAAGAGATTTTGAAGGAAGTTGAGGCTGTCAAAAAGCATAAAGAGGAGGAACGCCAAAAGAGACGGGAGCAAGCGAAACTAGAAAAACAAAAGAAGATGGAAGAAAAGAAAAACCCTACTGCTATAGGAATGGACACTTTAGTAAGTAATTTTTTTAACTAATTCTAACAGTAAGGTAAGGCTCAAAGACATTAAATCATTATCCCCCAATCAAAACAAATAATAAATAATATTTATAGCTAACTTATCCACAAATAATCTGTAAAAAGTATTGAATTTGATTAGCAATGGATTAATTTGAATTCACATTCATTCATAAATGTAGTTACGAAATTCTGTGACTGCAAGTAATGAAATTATGGCCATCTGATCCCAAACTAGGCTGGGCCAGTTTTTATGGTAACCAAATAACTGCATGCTCATCACACAAACATTTGTCCAGTAGGGCTAGCATGCGCGCACGACAAAATTTTGTCTACCCGTTTTCTCGTATTATTTCATACAGTTAATATGAGAAAAAGTGTAGACAAAATTTTGTCGTGCACGCATGCTAGCCCTACTGGGTGGGGATCGAACCCACAACCTTCTGGTTTAGCAGTCACTCACTAACCACTAGATCACCAGGCCAGTCTAATAATATTGAATGAATGCGTGTGAATTTTTGTATTTTTTTTTAACAATTTTAATGCATTTTAACAAAAACAAGCAATTTTCATCATTTTAGCAAATAAGTATGTAGTATAGCAACAGCAATTGGCATGCTAAGACTTATGAATTCAGATGCTTTTTTTCTTTTATGCCGGGAAATGCTCTGATGCACCCCGCTGGGGAGGGGGGTACTCCCCAGGCGTGTATGTGGGAGTCACTGCACCCGAAAGATGGTAAGTTGGACACAGCTCTACTAAAAGCCGGCGAGTGCCACCAATGCCGCCTTGGTGAGGTGCCCCGGATCTATTGGGCAAACAGGGCACCTCAACGGCTAGTCAGTCCCCCAAGGCACCGACACCACCTCCACTGAGGGGTTGTCCCGCACCACAGAACAACCCTCTCAACAAAGTTGGGTCAGTGGTGGGTTGGGACAGTGCAATGGGGTGAGTTTCCCATTCTCGCCCCTTGTCCCTCTGCTCTTCTGTCCACTCTTATTATAAGAGGGGTACAAAGAGCAGCTTCCTCGGTTCAGCTTCACAAAAGGTGATGGGTTCACCTTAAGCTACTGAGCCCCACCACCATGACAAGGCATAAACACATGAACCTTGGTGGGGATGAATACACATGCTAATTAAATTTATGTGAAATCACATTCATTTCCATCACTAAATGTGATTATTAAGCTCATGATGCTAACCAATTGTGTTAATTTCTAGTATTAAAATAATCATCAATTACTTTTTGTTGTAATAATATTGACTTCAATTGAATATTTTGGAAAGGTGAGAGGAGATTAAAAAATGCTTATATTGCTCTAAAAAATGTATTACGAGGGTGGCACTGAAAATTTCGGGAATCAAGGAAGTGACACAACATTACTATTTAAAAATGTATTTATTGCTTTTCGAAGTATTCTCCGCGAAATTTGACACATTTTTCCATACGATGGAACCAATCATTGAAGCAACCATTCCATTCGGAAGTTGGGGTCTCCAAAATGTCCGTTTTGTAGGCGTCCACAGCTTCTTAAGGCGATGAAAATCTCTGACCACGCAATTTATTCTTTATTTTAGGGAAATTATAGAAATCATTAGGGCTTAGGTCGGGGATGTACGGCGGATGGTCTAATAATTCTATGTTTTCTTGCTCTAAAAACTCTTTTGTTCTGTGCGCGGTGTGAGAACTCGCATTGTCGTGTCTTTCATAATTTTTATGTTGGGTATGTCAAATTAATATGGCTATTCTTGTTTCTTGTTTCTAGTATGGCTTAGTAAATTTTTATCTTTACTTGGTCGTCTAATTTATTGTTTTTTTATATTGAAAAGTAGCAAATCTATGTTTTTATTTCTAGGTAGCCAATGCTGAAGCTAGAGGTAAAGTCCATGATGCTTTTAAAGGAAATGAAAATGAAGAAGACGAATATGGCAAGGACAGACAGAAAGAAAACTCTCTGAAAACATACTATAGAGAATTCAAAAAAGTGATATCTGAAGCCGAAGTGGTGCTTGAGGTGGTTGATGCGAGAGATCCATTAGGTAAGTTCTCAAACATACTAACCTTCATTTTTTACCGAAGCAATGAGTTTCTTGAATAGATGCTTCTCGTGAATCAAGTACACTGCACTATCATTGCACATTCAATCCATAGCTAGATCCTTTAAATTGCACTAATTTTCCAATTTTTTGTTATTTTCAGCAGTTGATATGCAAAAATTACTAAGGGATTTCTATATTTTATAACTGGAACAGGAATTAATAATAGGCTTCATGTTGTATTTTTTTTATGTTAGTTGGATAGGCAAACTGTCAAGCGTATCACCTGATGGTAAATTGTCGACGTCACCCATGAACATAAACTAGTATACCTGGAACGAGCCCAGGCAACTCATTTATGTGTTGCCTATCCTGAGACATAAGTCGTTAAGTCTCAGTGCCAGTAATTACACTGCTGTCTTGCCCTTCTCTCCGAAATATAGCAAAGCAGTTTCACGGGAGAAACAAGCAAGATGGTGGTACCCATGCAGCCGGGAGCGCGGCACAGCGCTTTCCTCCCAACGGAAATACAATACATGACTATGTATGAATGTAAATATTTTCAAATTTTTGTGTAACAAGACCTTTCTGATCTTTATAAGATAAAAGATTTTATCTTGAACATTTTTAGGTACAAGGTGTGAGCAAGTAGAAGAGGCAGTTCGGGAATCTGGCAAACGTCTAGTTTTAGTCCTCAATAAAGCTGATTTAGTTCCTCGGACTAATCTCACAGCATGGCTCAAGTACTTGCGTCGATTTGCTCCAGCTATCCCATTCAAAGCTTCGACACAGGATCAACAGCATAATCTAGGAAGAAGGAAAATGAAGCATATAGTAAAAGAAAAGGAAATGAAAGGTTTGTAGAATAATTTTTGCCTTCATCACAGTCAAGCTTGGTGCATATGGACCACCGTCCACAGCCACTGGCGGCCAGCGACAGCGACTTTCATATATTTTACCGCTGTAGCGAGTGCCCCCCACCGCATGGCAAATAGTACAGTGTATGGATTATACTAAATTGAAAACAAAAAGTTCTAAGAATGCCATAATCTATTTGTAAGAGGTAGTGCCATTGCAGCCAAATTGGGACGACCGGGGTGCTACCTCTCGCTCATATAATACTGGCATAGTGAGAACTATGCTGTTACGTTTCGGTCCATTGGGGAGATAGGGAAAAACATAACCCCTGGTTGGTCGGATGTTTATGGGCGCCATAAAAATCTATACTAATTATATATAATCATAATAATTATTTATATTTCCAGGATCAGCATGTGTAGGAGCAGAATTATTAACGAGTTTACTAGGAAACTACTGTAGAAATAAAGGAATCAAAACATCTATCACAGTGGGTGTTGTGGGCCTTCCGAATGTGGGGAAGAGTTCCATTATCAACAGTTTAAATAGGTCTAAAGCATGCAATGTTGGCAGTACTCCAGGTGTTACTAAGTAAGTTGTGTTGTGTATACTGTGTAGTTAGTATTATGTAGTTACTATTATAAGTAGATTAACAAATTATACAACTTACAAGGTAAAAATATTAAAACAATAGAGAAATTACCCTTACCCTAGTTGCGTAACAATTTTATTTTGACACTAAGGAAAGAAATAAAGTATAGGATTAAATCTTTTTTACAGAATCAAATATAAGAAGGGTTTTACAGAATTAAATATAGGAAGGATATTCTTTTTTATCTTGATGTGAAATTTTATATCAAATAGAAATAGCATTTTTTAAATTACTGTAAGATTTGTATGATAAGAGTATTAAAAGAACCTAGAAAAGAAAGAAATAAATATACTAAAATTATATTTTTGGGTTTTGGTAGTTTGTAACATTTTTTTACTGTTGATTGAACGGTTATAATATAAGATATAATAATTAAAGGATCGTGGATACTTGAGGTCAGGCTGGTAGCTGCAACTCGACGCTTGTGCGCCTATTTTGCGTGAGCTGCCTGTGAGCCTGAAGCACTCCCTACTGCCAATTAAGTTCCCGCAAGAATGCTAGCAGTCTCTTGACATCAGCGCAGATCTCCGGGACCGTTCTCGGGCATACGAGATGGGCAAGAATTGTGGTTATAAATGATGTATGCTCCCAGGCAAATGCAGACCGTCCAACTGGACTCCAAGATTAAGATCCTGGACAGCCCCGGGATCGTGTTCCAGGCGGGCCCCGCGGGTGACGCGTCCGTAGCGCTCAAGAACGCGGTGCGGGTGGGCAGCCTGCGCGACCCGCTCGCGCCCGCCGCCGCCATCTTACAGCGCGCTCACACGCACACGCTCGTCAACCTATACTGCATACCGGAGTTCAGCACGCCGCAGGTATGTGACTAGAGTATTGGTGGCTTTGTTACTTCATATCCCTGTCTCTCTTTTTACACGCTTTATATTAGCTTCACACAAAATTTAAGTTACTTATTAATGTGCTGTAAATAATAAACATTTAATCTTATAATTACAATAAACCATTACCTTGATGTAATAGGTATGTATGTATTTCTGTATATATTATTATGATAAAACGGATATGTATTTATTTATGAATCTATTGTTTTATATATTTATTTATAATATTTTTATCTATATTATGTATTATATATTTGTTTTAATTTCTACTTTGTTTTGCTTTTTTAATGACCTACTATACTATTAATTTAAATCCTCCTCTACCCTAAGGTTGTCTGGGAGAAATTGCTTCTTTAGCGATAAGACCGCCTTTGTGCGCCATATTATTATGTAAGTTTTTATTTAAAATGTAATTAATTGTTGTTTATATGCACAATAAAATATATTTTTTCTTCTTCTTCACCTGTATGTTTGTAACCGACTTCTTTGGGCGCGATATTGACCCAATTCTATCGATCAGATTTCTTTCAAACTTTGTAGATTTATCGAAGACCGGTGACAATATAATAATTTGATCAGGATAATCAGGATAGCACATGCTAGTAAGGCATAAAGCGCGCAAGTTATCTACATCACTTGTGTGGTTTTTAGTCTCTCACTCATTTCTAAAGTGATTACCATTGGTTGAGTACTTTAAATTAATAAAATCTTTAATTAAAAAAATCGACACTGAAAAGTAAAAAATAAAAAAAATATATTAAAAAAAAAAAAACGCTTTAATAGCAAACCGAAAACCAATCTAAAAAATTTGAAAATAATTTTTAATAGAAGAATTAAATGGATTAACGAAATAAATGATATTACTTATTGTAATTTTCTTAATTAAAATTCTCTCTCTTTATCGCTCTTTCTCTCTCTTTTTTATCTCTATCTTCCCTTTTTGTCACTCTGTCTCTTATTATTTTTTACTTGACTTGGATAGGCAAACGGGCAGACAAGCCACCTAATGATAAGTGGTCAGCGTTGCCCATGAACAGAAAATAATTCACATTTATATATGTTAAGTCTGGTAAATAATTACACAGCCTGTCCTTCTATAAGAAAACCAAAAAAGCTGTTTCACAAAAAATAAGGATGGTGGTACAGGGTACTCATGCAGACGATTCCGGCACAGTGTAACTCTCCCACATCTACATATCTTCCCGCCCCCCTTCCTCCCATCCCTTAGTTCTTCCGTCAAACAGCTTTGCTGTGTTGCAAACAAATAAATAGATTAACTCTTCAGTTGTATAATTAAAAAGTATATATTTTTTTTGCAATTTACTATTAAAATGTATATTTAAATAAAAGTATAAATTTTATTATAGTCATAGCGTCCATTCTTTTATATATAATGTTCTAGTTATCAGGGAAGTGGATAACTACCCTGATATTTCATGGGATTCCAACTTGGTGATTTGATAGGGCTCAGGGACCACCTAAATTAACTAATGCTATAAATTCTTCTGATTTTTTGACAGGAATTCTTCGCTAGTTTGGCCTCACGTATGGGCAGGTTTAAGAAAGGCGGGGTCCCTGATCAAGAGGCGGCAGCCAGAATACTTCTGAACGACTGGAATACGGGCAAAGTATGTTTTGCTAATAGTGAATGAATTATTATTAACTTGCTAATATTCTATTTCTAAATAATGAAAATAACTTCTAGTCTAAGTCTGTAAATACAAAAGAAAAGTCACGAAACTTAAGAAGACATAATTTTCTAAAATGGACTATCCCACATAAAAACGATCTCATATTTTTTTTATAAGGCGCTAACTCTTTATAATAGGGTCAATAAGTTTCATGAGATTTATGATTTAATTTTTTCTTAAGATTTAAGTACCTTAAATTATGATGAAACTGAAAAACTCGTGCATCGAATAACAAAATGTTTTGTTGCGGTTATATAATCGCAAGCTTACACCCACGCAGAAATACACACACTGACTCACACTCACGTATACACCCACAAGAACGTACAACACACTACATGCACATACATACATTCACACGCAAACTGCTCATCATAACGTATTACATAGTAAATTATTTACTGCAACTTTAATTTAAAAAACTATCAAAATATAATTATTTATAAAAGTGCAAATTAAGTTTCTCATAACTAGTATAGTCTTAGAAACCGTAACGAATTTGAACGAGGATGGTTTTTTTTTCGGAAGGGCTAGACTTTTCGGCCTGATGGCCTTTAAGCTCAATCGGTACAGTAAATGAGCAGATGGCTCACTTAAGAAAAATTCGAAAGGGGGACGCCCCACTCCGGGCAGGGGGCGCGGTTCATCGCGCGCGCTGTTTGGGAGAGCAGGATTTGGACTAGTCAAATCCAATATGGTCGACGAATTTACGGTTGAATTTAACCTATCGTCATGAGGGCCGGCCCTCATCCCTCCCTCTGGACGAGGATGATCTAATTTTTAATAATACCTAACTTCATATATGTGAGCAAACAATAATGCAAGTTATGAATGTTAACGTTTTTTTGTTAAAAAAATCTGTCATAAATGTTATTAGGTTTACTTTTTTTTCTCTTTACTATGCATCAGGGAAGAGTCTAGTCTCCTAGAACACAGGGAATCCTAGTGTACATACCAGGGATACATTAATTTTTTAGTGATCATCATTGTATCACAGTGTACGTACAATAAATGATATTTGATTTTGATTTTTTGAAAACAAGTTAAATATTGTTAATAGAATCAGTTTTCAGAATTCATAATCTTGTGATATTTAATTATACATTTTATTATCATCAATAATTCCGCAAACTAAAGTTAAATTTAATGTTTTAATTTAAGATATGCAAAATTTTATTAATCAGGTGCGATACTTCACTGAGCCACCGGAAACTCCCGAGACAGAGGTACACGTAGACGCAAAGATCGTGACGTCGATTGGCCAAGAGTTCGACCTCAACAAGTTCGAAGCGATGGAAGCGGAGGCCATTGACGCGTTAGGAGATAGCAACACTGATGATGCTATAAAGGTATTTAAATTATTGGTTTTACGTTTTTTTTCGACTTATCGAGATAAATAACAAATCTGTGACCGCAGCGTGTAATGTCCAATCACCAGATCTTTAGATTAGCCAGCCGTGGGACTTGTCAGAAACGTGAATTATTATTTTATGCAAATTAAATATTACTTTTTTTAAATTTCTAATAGTAATAAGAAAGTAGCTTTTTGATCGTCAGTTAAATATACCACCGATTCCAAGGCGAGATCACTGAGACGAACTGTCTAAACAAACTCAGTTTAATGTATTATTATAATATGTATTTTTATTGAATTCACAGATCACAAGCACCGGTCCCGTTAAAGCGGCGAATGATGAAATGCAAGTTGACAGCGAGGATACAAGTTTGCTTTCAGCGGCTGTAAACATCAGATCAAAATTAGATAAAAGTAGTAAAACTAACGAGCGCACTAAAAGTGACCCAGAAATGCTTATAGAGGGCAACACTAAACAAAATAAATTAAGGAAAATGCAATTTAAAAAGGATAAGAAAAAGAAGGCGAAGAACGAAAAACAAGCAGTCAGTTTAGCGGGAGTTTTAGAGAATGTGACGTTGACTACATACAAAAAGAACGACGATTATGACTTCAAAGATGATTTTAAATAAACAGTCCTAGGATCCCTAACTGATTGCAGTTATATTTATACAACAAAATATACTGTTAAGACTGTTGTTTACATTTTTTTTACTTCACTTAATAATATACTGGCTACAGGGGACGATTTTTATTGTTTGCCACTTCTATTATTTTCGACCTATACACGCCCTCCTCGCCTGATTTCGAGGAGACCCGTGACCAGCAGTGGGACATTATTATTTTATTATTATTTAAGGGTGGGGACACCAGCGAGGCCAGACGGGTGATCAGTCCTCATTAACGGGACCATTTCACCCAATTCCCCAGAGCAGTGGGACATATTATAAGGGTTGTTATTATTATTATATGTTTTCTATGGATCATAATCGATTAGCGAGTCTTTCTCTCTCGCTAGTCTCGATAAGAAATAGGCTAGAAAAAAAAAATAGCTGAGAGATTAGCAATCTCCAGAAATTTCTTTCAGATTTTAAATAGGTAGACTGCAAATGGAATTTTGGCATGACAATAAGGGCTTGTCCGAACATCAATATTTCAGAGGGCAATTTTTTTTTCGATATTCTGTGACATTAACGTAGCCGCATTGGCGGAAAAAAATCGCGCGGGAAGATTTGATGCAAATAGAACGCTAAACCTAGCCGTGCGATTTATTTCCGCGCGAATAAAAATGTCGCAGTGAAATATTGCTGTGCGAACAGTCTATACTTGACATTCGGTACTATATCCACGGTTTGGGTGAAATGGTCCCGTTAATGAGGACTGATCACCCGTCTGGCCTTGCTGGTGTCCCCACCCTTAAATAATAATAATAATATCCACGGTCAAAGTGGCAGACGAACCACCTCACACCTGATGGTAAGTTATGATCAACACCGCCCATAAATGTAAACGAGATCACCCGGGACATTCGTTGTCTATCTTGAGACGTAAGATGGTGTCGGTAATTACATTGCCGTTCCTACCCTTCTTTCCGATGTACAAAAGCTGTTTCATCGTAGTAATAAGCAGAATCTAAGTCTAAAGACAAAATTGTTCTAATACGGATTAGTGTTATTTATCATGTCTTTTTTTTTCTTTGAAATGCTCTGAGGCATCCCGCGGGGGAGTGGGTCTCCCCGGGTGGGTATGTGGGAATCGCTGCGCCCGAAAGGTGGACCCAGATCTACCCACTAAATCCCGACGAGTGCCGCCAATGCCGCCTTTGGCGAGGTGTGGTATTAGAATGGGGTCAGGTTCCCATCTTCGCCCCTTGTCCCTCTGCTCTTCTTATAAGAGGGGTACAAAGAGCAGCTCCCTCTGTTCAATTAACTTCGCCCAATATGCTGGGATCACCTTAGGATACTGAGCCGCACCGCCACGACAAGGCTTGAACAATGGTGGGGTTATTTATCATGCCTGTACAGCCTGTCTCTACAAGAATGTTCATTACTTATGCTTAGCTTAACTCGCTTTACCAATTTGTAAATATAGCTATCTCTAATTGCACATACGTTACAAGCTACGACATAGCAGGTGATAAATGTTATTGGCTTTTTATCTCGGTATTTATGTTACTATACATACCTACTATATATAAATATTACTTTGCCGTACATATTATAGATAATGATTAAGTCAATGTAATATTAAAATTTTTAAAAACTGCAAAAAAGGGTCAAAAATCCGCCTTTTTTATACCCAGTGCTGATCCAATGTCACTCTCTATCACGAATCTAACAACACCTCTTAAGCTAAATTCCTTAGAGCCGTTTAGGCCGCAGAGCGTGTCAAACTCTCAAAAATATAACCCTCTTCTGGCGCAGTCGGGTAAAAAGTAGGTATTTAATCTACCACCCCACGAAGCAGTAAAATACTAAAACATTTTAGATGACGTTTAAGGTACGTTTTAGTTAATGAACAACTATGTTCATATCGTAGTTCTTCCGTTATTCGGAGTGAGACTAGTGTCCCGAATTTTTCAACTTTTCTATTTAATTAAATGTGATTTTGTAATCGAATTCGAGAAAACCCAGTTTTTTGCATGCCGTTTTTTGACTATAGGCTATGTGACCTCCGTTTACTTTAAAACTGGACCCGCTCTTGGGGTAGGTACCTGCCATCACCTCCTTCAAGTCACTGCATGTAATGTTCCATACAAGTTGTTGCCGAAATATAGAACTATTTTTAATTACTGTTTATTATTATGTTCCTGTAACAATTGCTATAATTGAACAAGTATAGCTGGGTAGGTACTTGGTACTAATAACAAAAAACTATTTTTATCACCAATTTACAAATCTCCATCATTAAGAAGGAATTTTAATATGAATTTATAGGAAATATATAGGTATAGTGTAAGTATTAAGTAATAAAAATAATTTAATTATACGGAGAGCATTATTAAACAGCTACATAGGTACCTACTTATTTATTCAGTTTTCAACCACATATTCTTCACTTTCCGTCTCTTTCCACCTTATGTAAATTGTATATACGTGTCTCTTTCTGATGCCTTGTTCAAATCCGATTGGTGAAAACATTAATTTGATTACTTAATAATATTGTTAATATTGTTGCTAATGTAAATTATGTGTCTAGATAAAAATAAAATTTTATTCTATCTTACATTTGAAAACTACGAAAAATATTATAATTTATATTTTATACAACATAAAACATGACGCGTGAACGTCGCCCGTTGACCATTATTCAGCATGGTGCCGGTTTGTAGAAACCAGATATAGTTCAATGGTCGGAACTCGGATTGCCACTCTTGCTTACACTCGGTCTAATTGAAAAAACACGTTTAGTCCACTGTTCCCTCAGAGATCGCCAGCAAAACTTCCAGTTACTAAGGATCTATCCGGGTATTCTAGACTGTCATCATCACCATAATAATTGTAGTTGCTAGCATGCACAAAGTCTCTTTTAATAAATGCATAAGATATTATAATCGCCTTTACTTGCAACCAACTAGGATATTATGTCATGTGACATGTCGGAGATCGTTTTTACCAAGGTTTTTACTTATCCCCTCTAGTTACTACAGCGGAGCGACTCGATAAATCGCTGTAAATTAAAATAAAAATTACAAAAATTCAGTAATAAAGCTAATTATCTACCGCGATAAAATCCGTAAAAATTGTTTCATTAAAATATTAATTATTCGACGACAAATATTTTATATTTACCGCCAATTTTCTCGTTTGTATTTCTGTGGTGTGTTCAAACTCTATTTGCTTACGTTGGCCAATAAGATTTTTCCATCTGTCTGCGTCATTATACGAAAGGCTATATTCTGCATCTTTGTTTCTCCCACATGCTTTTGTATTTACTTCCTTTTCTTTCCTTTCGTAATGGTAGTGTATTAATGTTTTCTTTCTTTCTAATGATACGGATTTCACGCATGAGCAAAAGAGAAAGAATTGTCGACGTAATATACCGGTAAAAATTGTATAATATAGACTTCGCTTATTTGGTAAAGTTATTCGTGGCTAGTCTATCGGGCGAGAGGGTGTGTGTTTATGGTTCTTAAAATGAAGTCGTTAGTTATATTTTTTGCCAGTTTACTGGCTATCTATTCTGTAAATTGTGAAGTGTTCTTTGAAGAGAAGTTCCCAGATGGTAAGTAATATTACTCATAAATATTACAAACGTAAAACGTGTTTATCGATTTTTGAAATGCCGGGCACGTTTATAGAAATGATTGAAATGGTTCTAATTTGTAATATTCGCTTGCAGATTCATGGGAATCAAACTGGATCTACAGTGAACACCCCGGCAAGGAATTCGGCAAGTTTAAGCTGACTGCTGGAAAATTCTACAACGACCCGGAGGAAGATAAAGGTAATTGAACTCTCGAACATAATTTATTAATCATCATCAAAAATACATTAACATGTCTAAATTGATAAAACGTTCGTATTAAATTTTTGATTTTCTTCGCTTCAGGTCTCCAAACCTCTGAAGATGCTAGGTTTTACGCCCTGTCCCGCAAATTCAAACCTTTCTCCAACGAGGGCAAACCCCTGGTTGTTCAGTTCTCCGTTAAACACGAGCAAGATATTGACTGTGGAGGTGGTTACTTAAAGGTGTTCGACTGCAAGTTGGACCAGAAGGACATGCATGGTGAATCTCCCTATGAAATTATGTTTGGTCCTGACATTTGCGGCCCTGGCACAAAGAAGGTAAGAAAGTCACAAAAACAGCTGTAGTGAAAAGCACTTTTCAAAAAAGACGTAACGAACGAAGTGTGCTTTTGTTGTATCCCTGAATGTTGACCATCATACCGATAAAAACATAGTGTTCCAAAGAATAATATTATAATGCTTACTTTTTTACTGATTTAATGTGTATGTTTTTAGTAGGTGTTACTTCTTGTACCTTATGATAACTTATGATCAATGTTTCATATTAGAGTTATGATAGAACTAGGATTTTGATTTTGTCTTTTGTGTCATGTTATCGTCCTGTTTAGTCTGAACATAGCTTTTGAAGTAATTATTAATGTTTATAGTTATGTTAGTTGCTATTGAAACTGCCATTTACATTTCTAAATGAACATGATTCAAAGGACATAATGACCATTGCATGTTAGCATTCTGTTCATATATTCATATCCAACAAAAAGTATAGATTTCATGCAGATACCAGTCCATACAAATATAATTAAAGTGACCTTGCCGTTTTATTCTAGCACTTTCTTGATTGTATTCAACTTACAAATTGAATTCATTTCAGCTATAAACTCATTATTTCACACATGCATTAATGATTATTTATTAAAATTTACACTTTACAGACATGTACAATTTTGTAATTATGAATGACTTATATAAAACTTGACCTAAATTGATAAAAATTATAATTTACCTGCATGTTCATACTGCTCTATAATGTACCTTTATTAAAGATAGAGGAATGATAGAAATACAATATGCAACATCACCCATATTAATTTTATTAAGATCTGACCAGCCGTTTTTTAGTTATTCCCAATAATGCCTATTTGGTTGGTTTTGTTTACCTTGATGATATGATCATTTTATTACGTGTCGATGTAACAATTGTATAGGATGCTTTGGTAGCACACCATAGTATGTCGCGGTCATCGTAATCATCATCATCATCATCCTTTATCCATCCACTGCTGAACATGCCTCCTTCAATGAACGCCAAGACGACGAATTTCGGAATCACAAAAAATTAAGAAATAAATACATTTTACAAAAAATTTAAACCGCCTTCAAAAATACTAAACTAAAAAGTAAAAAAAAAATATTATTAAGATTATTTTATAGCATTTTAGTTACTTTATTTCTTGAAGTCGGTTATAATTTTTATTTAATTTTTTTTTACTTTTTATTAATTCAGTAATAAATTTCATTTCTAGAAATTAAATCCGTTATCGATATTGATAAAGATATGAATATTTTATCAACAAGTTCTCCTGAACTGGTTTATTATTTCTATTGGTATTTTAAATACCTACGGACCAGTAAAAATATTTTACTAATGAAGCAATTTTTTTTAAGGTTCATGTCATCTTCAGCTACAAAGGCAAAAACCACTTGATCAAAAAGGACATCCGCTGCAAGGATGATGTTTACACTCATCTGTACACTTTGGTTGTGAAACCTGACAATACCTATGAAGTCCTCATTGACAACGAGAAAGTTGAGTCTGGTGATCTTGAAGCCGACTGGGACTTCCTCCCACCCAAGAAAATTAAGGTAAGACCAACCCATATTTCAAGGAAAGAAAGTTTTTGACATTTTTATGTAATATAGGGAATATAATTATAAATGAATGACTTTTAGGATCCTGAAGCTAAAAAACCAGAAGACTGGGACGACAAGCCCACCATCCCTGACCCCGATGACACCAAGCCTGAAGATTGGGACAAACCTGAGCACATTCCCGACCCTGATGCTGCCAAACCTGAGGACTGGGATGATGAGATGGACGGAGAATGGGAGCCACCTATGATTGACAACCCTGAATACAAGGGTGTATGGGCACCGAAACAGGTAATTTATAAAATTTAAATCAATTACTATTGTATTCTTCTTCCCTATTTTTTTTTTTAAATAAATCTACACAAATTTTTTATTCTTTAATTTAAGTATTAGGAATCCTCAAATATTACTAAACTACTATTACTATTTGAGGATTTTAATTGCAATTTTGAATCAAGCAATATTTAAGTTTTTAAAATATCTAGGTACTTAATTACTCGAATTTAACTCAATTTAAGTCTATTTTATCGCGTTTTAGTACTTTATTATTTACATATATGTGTAACATATACACATAAATAACTATGTGAATTGACAAAATGACAGTCTTTCAATGTTGACAGACTAATACGTTTTTCACGTTTTTATGCCGACAAATTACTTTCATTAAAACGTCTGATTGTATTCATAGGTCGTTGACCTGAAATACCGTTACGCGTTACTGCAATATTCACCGGCGTGCTAACTCGTGTGTCAATACCAATTTTGTGTGCTATTATTTACTTTACTATGAGTAACCTCATTTACAGTTTTTCAACCACGTGTTTTTTATATGGCGTGAAATAGATCGACTATAGATGTGTTCAACATAATTTTGTATCTATAGTTTATAATGGCCTGTTATTGCTTATCTTAAATCCATTATTACAATGTGGACTATTTACTAAATACCAATTATTAACATTTCACCATTAACACTACATGTATTGTATTTTTACATTAAGTGAAATTTGTCTTTTCTCTCTGCTCAGATTGACAACCCTGCATACAAAGGCCCATGGGTCCATCCTGAAATCGACAACCCTGAATACACATCAGATGACCAACTCTACAAACGCAACGAGCTCTGCGCAGTTGGTCTCGATCTTTGGCAAGTGAAATCTGGTACCATTTTTGACAACTTCCTCATGACCGATGATTTGGAGGCCGCCAAAGAGAGAGGAGAAGCCCTCAAGAAGACTCTTGAAGGTGAAAAGAAGATGAAGAGTGAACAGGATGAGGCCGAGAGAGAAAAGGAGAAGGCAGAGAAGCCTGATGATGAGGATGATGATGAAGATTTAGATGATGAGGCTGGTGAACCTCCAGTACCTGCGGTAAGTCCCTATATGTATAGCCCCTAATTTAATTTTGTTCTCTCCACAAATTGGTTCTCTTTTTAATCACAACCTTGTAACACTCCATAAGCAACAGCTTCATCAATCGTTGATAACTATATGGCATAATATATTAAACTACAGAGTATGTAAACTTCAGTAAATTGCTCAATAACTTTTTACTGATTGGCGTATTTATAAAAATACGCCAATCAGTAAAAAGTTATTTGTAATTCAAATGGATAGATTTACTTTATCGCCCGCGTTACTCAACTCCTATAAGTCAACAGCGTGATGTTATATAGCCTATAGCCTTCCTCGATAAATAAGCTGTCTAACACTGAAATAATTTTTTAAATCAGACCAGTACTTTCTGAGATTAGCGCGTTCAAACAAACAAACAAACTCTTCAGCTATATAATATTAGTATAGATTGGACATATTAAGGATCTCAATTAACGCCAAAATAATAAATACCAATATTACATTTCTTAAGACATCACTTGATTAATTTACTAAATTGAACTTGTTGTTCCAGGATGACCACGATGAGCTGTAAATTCATGTGATATAGACTGAGTGCGTGTGTGAGTGAGTGAGTAGGGAACACGGGTTGTTCCGGCGAGGACTTAAGTGTTTTGTCTCCATATGTAGCACTGTGTGGCTCGAATTTTATACTTGGACGTTTTGTATTGCGATCGTAATGTGTTGTATATATGGTAGAGTTCATCCTTATTTATACACGACACTGTGTGTCGGCGAGTGGTAGCGGCGCGGTGCGTTCACGTGTACGCTCGCGTACGCAGGGAAGCACCGCGTCTCAATACAACATGGCGAAACCTAAGTTACACCTGTTGTAAATCAGTTTACATTGTGAAATGAGTCTGATTAATTAAATTAATTAATATAATTTTTTCGTTTTATTTATGGTGTGATTTATTTGTAACCCCCTAATTAATGCTGCACATAGTCACTTTGATAAATAATATGTTGGGAGAACTCACACACGGCCATCTGATCCCAAACTAGGCAGAGCCTGTACTTATGATAACCAGACAACTGATACATACCTACATATTTCTAAATACATACATATTATAGATAAATTGCTTATCACAAACATTTGTCCTAAGTGGGGATGGAATCCAGGAACAACCTTCTGGGTTGAGCAGTCAGGGTCACTAAACACTAGTTTAACGGGCCAGTCACGGATGATCATCATTGATCCATCCGGTTTATATAATATGTGAGAATGAACGAGTAGGGCATTGTGATAAAATTTATTTGTGACCCAACAAAGATTAGTTAACAAATGTACGACGAAGATGTAGTTTAGATCTTCAACCACTGGTTTTTTTTTTCCCAAATGAGTTGATTCGGGTGCTAATGCTGCGTGTACTCTTATGTAACTGCTATTTCTGTGTTGGTTGTGTATTTAAGCTAGGGATATATATGTTTTGATTATGATTTTGCGAATTTTTAGTAGTATCTAATGATGTTATTAGTTAGAGTAATGTGTTACATTCTGAGTACACGCAGACCTCGCAAATTTTTTCTTATAGGTAGGTTTTTTTTTATTTATTTATTTTTATTTAGGAGACGGTGGAATTAAAATGAGTGCTAATGTATGGTAGGCGAGTCCAGCGGGTTATGCGATTTGATACATTGTACCACTGAGCCAGGCTTACTGAGGAATGAAAGTGAGATGATGGATGATGACAATGAGAAAGAATGAAAATATGTTTTTTAATGTATAGTATGATATATATAGTATATATGTAATATATGAAGGCAATGAAGTTACATACAAAATGTGTTAAAAACAATACAATAGAGAGAGATACAATAACTAGTTTTAAGCAACTTTTTTTTCCTATCCTCATTTTTTTTTTTTTTTACTGTGCTATTATTAACAATTAAAATTCAAAATGTGTTAAAAACAATACAATAGAGAGAGATACAATAACTAGTTTTAAGCAACTTTTTTTCCTATCCTCATATTTTTTTTTTTTTTTTTTACTGTGCTATTATCAACAATTAAAAATTTTCAGTCAGTATAAAGTATAAGTAAAGCTATGTACAATGTGTATTAAATAAATATAAAATTACAATTAAAATAGAAAGATACAATAAAATAGAATTAGTTCTTTTTTTGTCTTGTCTTTAGTTTTCTGTTTTTTTTTTGTTACAACCACTGGGATAGGTTGGATTCGAAATGGGTACTTAACTAATGCTTGCGTGCACACTACTGTCCGATGTCTTCTAGAACATCTGATATTGAGGTCAGCGTAGAACGGCCGTAACGGTGATATAGCGAAAGTAGTAAAAAAGTGCTTGCGGTTTTAAAAAGATCCAAATATATACATATACAAAGGCTGCACTAAAATTAGTATCGGGAATGGAATATTTCCACTGTTCCTGTCATATTAAAATCTTTTTAATTGAAAACTCCTTGGTTTTAAAAATCGAATACCATTTATTTATTTAAAAAGAGATTCTCGGTCTTGTCACAAGGTCTTATCAAACTTGTTTAGTCGTTGAGAAAATGGAATTGACTCGAGAAAATTCTAGAGCGATGATTTATTATGACTTTCGAAGTGGTTTAATACAAAAACAGTGTGTTGACCGGATGATTTCTGCATTTGGTGATGAAACCCCATCCAAAACCACAATTTATCGCCGGTTTGCTGAATTTCAACGTGGACGTGTCAAGCTCAGTGATGACCCCGTCACGGTCGTCCAAAAACTGCAGTCACCCAAGAAAACGTTGATGCTGTGCGTAAGCTGATTGAGGAAGATCGACATGTGACATACCGCGAAATTCAGGCAACTTTAGACATTGGCATGAGTCAAATACAAATAATCTTGCATGAACAATTAGGTGTAAAAAAGTTGTTTTCCCGATGGATACCGCATTTGCTCTGTGAAGAGCAAAAAGCGGCTCGCGTTACTTGGTGCGTCAGAACTCTCGAAAGATTCCACGCAGGATCCTCAAATGTTGTATACAACATCGAATCCTGGATATACGCGTACGAACCCGAAACAAAAAACCAGTCACGAGTTTGGGTGTTCGAAAATGAGTTAAAGCCAACAAAAATTGTTCGTTCACGGAGTGTTGCAAAAAAAATGGTGGCCACGTTTGTCTCCAAAACCGGCCATGTTGCGACTATTCCTCTTGAGGGACAAAGAACGGTTAATACAGAATGGTATGCTAGCATTTGTTTGCCACAGGTCGTTTCTGAACTCCGTAAAGAGAACTGCAACCGCCGCATCATCCTCCATCACGACAATGCGAGTTCTCACACCGCGCACAGAACAAAAGAGTTTTTAGAGCAAGAAAACATAGAATTATTAGACCATCCGCCGTACATCCCCTAATGATTTCCAGACTTTCCCTAAAATAAAGAATAAATTGCGCGGTCAGAGATTTGCATCGCCTGAAGAAGCTGTGGACGCCTACAAAACGGCCATTTTGGAGACCCCAACTTCCGAACGGAATGGTTGCTTCAATGATTGGTTCCATCGTATGGAAAAATGTGTCAAATTTCGCGGAGAATACTTCGAAAAGCAATAAATACATTTTTAAATAGTAATGTTGTGTCACTTCCTTAATTCCCGAAATTTTCAGTGCCGCCCTCGTATTAGGTCTTTACCTATGAAATTGCCATTTTGTATGAAAAAATTTAAACGAAATTTTTTCATGTATATTTTATTTGTATTAATCGAAGTAATCACCCATGCAATCAATGCATCTTTGCCAACGCAGTGGCAGTTTATTGATGCCCTTCTTAAAGAAATCAGCTGGACGGGAGGCAACAAATTCTTCAAAGGCATTTTGTAAAATTCAAATTTTAAATTTCAATTTGAAATTTTAAAAATTCAATAGAGGCACTATTGAATTTTTTTCCCGCCAAGAAGTTATCCAAATTCTGGAGAAAGTATTAGTCTGTAGGCGCAAGGTCTGGTGAGTAGGGCGAATGACGGAGAGCTTCCAACCTCAGTTCTTGCAACTTGGAGACCGTTATGAGGTCGCGCGTTGTCGTGCAGGAGCAGCGGAGACGAGCAATTGACCAATGCTGGTTGGAGATGTGCAGCTTCTCCATCATTGTGTTCAGTTCTTCACAGTACACATCTGCAGTAATGCTCACCCCGTTTGGTAAGAAGTTGTGACAAATCACACCGGCGCTAGACCACCAAACAGTCGCTCACATCACTATTCTAGGGGTAAGTTTTCGTTTAGGGCATTGTTTAGGTGCTGAAACAGGATCCAACTAACTTGCTGAGTGCTTGCGGTTATCAAATAGAATCCATTTTTCATCGCAAGTAACAATGCGGTTACCTGCAGGTCAAATTTCCGGTGGGAGGGAAGCGCTGTGCCGCGCTCCCGGCTGCATAGTGCATGGGTGCATGCACCATCTTGCTTGTTTCTCCCGTGAAACAGCTTTTCTGTGTTTCGGAGACAAGGTCAAGACAGGCAGTGTAATTACTGGCACCGAGACTTAACATCTTATGTCTCAGGATAGGCAACACATAGATGAGTTACTCGGGCTCGTTCCAGGTAAACTAGCTTATGTTCATGGGCGACGACGACCACTTAACATCAGGTGGCACGTTTGCCAGTTTGCTTATCCAAGTAACATTTAAAAAAAAACCTTCATTTGTGTGTGTTGAGCAGTGCAAGGGCAAGGCTCGTCTCGACGCGTTCTTCGCGCTGGCGATCATTGTCAAGCTTTTTTACCTTGCCAATTTGACGCAAATGGATCAATATTGTTTTGACGCTAACGTCGAAAGTTGCTGCTAATTCAGCCTTAGATTGTGTATTCCGCTTGTATTTGTTAGTATTGTAGCTTCCGCAATCGCCTTTAATTCGTCATTGTCGACTAAAATCTTCGGACGACCGTGAGGTTTATTTTTCAGGTCGAAATTTCCAGAACGGAAGCGAGCAAACCAATAACAGGTGGTGCGTTGGTTTGTAGTGTTAGCTCCGTAAACGTCGTTGATGTTGCGTGCCGCTTGTGCCGCGTTGCTGCCACGACGGTACTCATATTCCATAATTATCTAGGTACTCGATTTTTTAACGTATCCATAATGACGAAAAAGATTGAAATGCGCTGAAAATGTAACACTTAAATCAATAAACAAATGACTACTTTTGTAAAAAGAATTCCATGTTTTTAAAATAAAATTAATTTGAAATTAGAATTCTTAGCCAAACAAAAATTATTTTGATTTGAAATGGCCAGTACTGCAGAACGGCAATTTCATAGGTAAAGTAAAAACCTAATATATTTTTTATGTCATCTAGGGAAGCAACCGAGCAGTCGGAGCCTTATGGTGACTACCGATGCCCATGGACATCCGTACCACCAAAAGTTATGCAGATGCGTTGCCCTCCTTTTCCCTATCCCGACAAATGGCCACCAGAAACTCACAAACCGCACGAAACGTAACAGCATTGCTGTCACTTAACGCTGGTGTTATGTGAGCGAGAGGTACCATCACGTTTATGTCGGCCCAATGCGGCTACAATGGCATGGCACTACCTCTTACTTAAATATGCGCCTATTTAAGGCTGCGTTTCCACCAGAGATGTGCGAGGGAAATGTGTCGTGCGAGGATGTGTAGCTGTGCTGTGGAAATGTGTGGGCGTTTCCACCAAAGCTGTGCGAGGAAAATGTGTCGTACGAGGATGTGTAGCGGAGCTGTGAAAATGCGTATTAATGTGCGGTGCGAACCGTGCGAGGATGCGTTGGGAAACTGTGTAATGTGTCTATGGACTGGCTACAGGACTCAAACCTCGCAACACATTCCTCGCAACACTTGCTTGTCTTTGTACGTAAAAAAACTAGCTCCGCTAAGCCCTTTCCACCAGAGCTGTGATAAGCGAGGCTAGGTAAATGAAGCAATTCTATTGGTATACATATGGCTGATTTAAAACACCGTCGCTATACTAAGTCTGCCATCTGTGAACATAGTCTTGACAAAGCTCGCGACTATATTAGATTTGATAAACCACAAGGATTTTGCGAGGAGCAAAAGAACACCGATTCCAACCAAGGATGATCCGTGAGGCTATTGAAATTAAAAAACATCCTAATTTCAATAGAGAAGATGGCTGGCTCTTACCACCTGCTTGGGATCCCATTATTAATATTATCAAATCAAAATCCAAGCATAATATGTCACAGATTAAAGATACAGTTAGCACTTTCTGCGTAGATAGGACTAACCAAAATATTGATGTATCATAGGGTAGTTTCGAATAACTTTGTAACATTAGGACGGAGGACTGAGGTGTCAACCTCAGTCCTCCCGTGACCATGGTTGCTGTAAAGTATGCGAAACGTCGGGCTTGTAAAAAATTTTAATAAACCGCGATAAAATCTGTAAAAAGTGTTTCATTATAATTCTATTGGTTCTTCAAAACCACATCCCTCGCACATCTCTGGTGGAAACGCAGCCTAAATTGACTACCGGTGGGAGGGAAGCGCTGTGCCGCGCTCTCGGCTGCATGGGTACCACCATCTTGCTTGTTTCTCCCGTGAAAAATCTTTGCTGTGTTTCGGAGAGAAGGGCAAGACAGGCAGTGTAATTACTGGCACTGAGACTTAACATCTTATGTCTCAGCATAGGCAACACATAAATGAGTTGCCTGGGCTCGTTCCAGGTATACTAGTTTATGTTCATGGGTGACGTCGACCACTTACCATCAGGTGGCACGTTTGCTAGTTTGCCTATCCAACTAACATAAAAAAACGAAAGTTAGACGCGAGGCGGCTTATTGTGACCGAGAGCAATATTGTTTAAAAATTATTAAATCTTGGCCATTATGTAACTAGTTTCACGACTTGGTTTTTATTGTTTTGAATGATATATCGCTTTACCTTATGGATTATTTTGTACCTTTAGTAGTCTAGTGACTAAAAATAACCATTTAATTGCCTATATTTTTGGTTTTTATGAGTTCGTCGCTGAATATGAGAAGTGGTCTACTTCTTTCTACACCGACTTCGCTCTATTCTGGATATAGTTTGATAGACAACCTATCGTAGAATGCAGATTTTAAGGCACACCGCACAGCGAAAGTCCACCGTGGGACGGTGGACTTCGGAGGGATGCGCTGTGCCGCGCTCTCGTCTGCATAGATACCATACTGCTTGTTTAGTATCTTGATAATTTAGATTAGAAGTATTTCAGTACCAACACGCGACTAAGGTGAGGCTTCTGTGACATAAAATAATCGATTTGTGAATCATTTAATCATCATATTTTATAACAAATAACACGTGTAATTATATTAATGTTATACGTAGAGTACAAGGTTTTTCATTAGTTGTATGTAACCAGTGAAAAAATCCTCCACCAGTCCCCTCGACTTCGGAGTGTGTTTTGCCGTTGTATGCGGTCGCTCCGTCGACCCCCAGGGAGCTATGAAATTAATACGGTAGACCATATTAGTTGAATTACCACATGTTCTTCACGCGTGGTGTAGTATTGAAGATGTGAAAGCACGCGAAGGTGCCAATTTCTTTATTGCTCTTTAGTGCAACGCACCTGCTAATCCACTGGTGTAGCGGGTGTCTGTGGATGTCGCTCTTCACTTACCATCAGGTGAACCGACTATCCGTTTGCCCCCTCTTCTATATAAAAAAAAATTAGACAAAGACCATAATAATATGTGAAATATAGTATAGACTAACATAATATTATGGTAAACCATTATGTCGCGCGTAGCAGTCTGGGCACCATGGAGTATGTTAGACGCTAGGTTATACGGGAAAAAATTGATAGGTGTTACTTTTATCTTAAAATTACTGTTCAAAAACCGCCCACAGTGGTGGTAGTGTACATAACGGGTTTTATATGAAGTAGTTTTTTAGATGAATTGAATTTTTATGTGTAAATGTTTACCGAAATATACTTTACTATACTTCACCTCTTAGCATTATCGGACACCCGTAATATATATAAATGTATCTAATGCACAAAGAAGTAGCGAAATTTATATACGACGGCCTTGTTTGACTGTAGATGATGGTTTCTAATATTCTAAAAAGTTAACACCGAAGGATTGTTAGTAAAAAAAGAAAATGTGCATTATGTCGATTAATATTTTATTTGATTCCTTTTTATATTATACTTTTAACAACATTAGGTTAATGCATCTTCTTTTCTTGCATTGAGTTTTTATTTGATATCAACTGAAAAACATGCGGTGAAATATTAAATTAGGTACATACCCATATTTATTATAAATAAAATTAGGTATAATAAATCAAATTGGTTTTAAATCGAAGGTGAACTTGGAGCCAGAAACGTCGGGCTTATAAAAATCTAAATAAACCGCGATAAAATCCGTAAAAATTGTTTCATTATCATTGAAGCCAGAAATTTAATCCTAATAATAATTTAAAAATATAGATAAATTTATATCAAAGAGTGTAGAATTATTCTCCCAATATGACAAAAGTACCTACTTTACGTTGGCATTAAACATCGAAGTGAGAAATTTTTGAAAATAGCCTGCACATCCCTGAAAAGTGTGATTTAAAGCCTGTCGTTGGGTGAGTATGGAACCATGGTGAGAAACATACTTACCTGTTAAGATAAAGGTATTTATTTGCCAACTGCACATAGGCGAGATGTGACCACGGCCCACGCCTGATTTTCAGGATATACACTCGGGCAATGGGACATAAGTTTCGCTCATGCTAATTTTATTTTACTTGTGAAATTATCTAATCGTCTAAACTTCTACATTATTACTAATGATTGAACAGTCAAAAGAGGTTAGTAGAGGTTATGATGGTCCCCACCATGGTTCAGGCCTTGATGTGGCGGTGGGGCTCAGTAGCCTAGGGGGAGCGCACCACCTTGGGCGAAGCTAATTGGGCCGAGGGGGTTCTTTGTACATTTGGATGCATTTGCACATGACAACTCATCAACATACTAGTGTGACGTTTTGCTTATAGGTAATAAAAAGTTTTAGGTACTTACTCAATTCTTTCAATACTGAAACAAAAAAGGTTTTTTATAACATTGCTTCGTTAAGAAAATATCACAGCAATTAATTATTGTGAGTAATGATGGTAATTGGTAGGCAAATCCGAATAAAAAACATATTATATTAACACGGATGAATATGGGTAGGCTTTTGTTCAATCAAAACAGTTTGAGAAGGAAGGAATTAATATTTCCTACTTTTTGTAATATCTTATTTCCTTTAAAAGTGAGTAATAAAAAGAGACGTACATTCTTCTATCTTTTCTATTTTCTTCTTTTTCTCTCGTTCTTTTGACTTATCATCGTCATCGACATCTTCTCTGTCCTTTTTTATGTTCTTGTGTCGTTTACGTGGAAATAGGACGAAGTCTAAATCTCCACATGGCACTGGCGCTGCATTTACTGGAAACAGTACAATGGTTGGATTAGTTAGTATATTGTCCTATAAACCCCACCATGGTTCAAGCCTTGTCGTGGGGGTGGGGCTCAGTAACCTAGGGTGTGCCCAGCACCTTGGGCGGAGCAAATTGAGCCGAGGGGGCTCTTTGTGGGGTACAAAGAGCCCCCTCTTATTAAAAAAGGGGACAAAAGAGCAGGGGGACAAGGGGCGAGGAGCGGATCCTCACCCCATGGCATTGTCCAGACGTTGGCAGGGGCATAACAACAATTGTTTTGTGATTCGTTAAGGGTGTGGATTCGAGTTCGCGGCAGTCCGAGTCAGGCCTGACGCGATGAGTCATGATACTACATGATAATACTGCGACAGTATTTGAAAAATACTTTTCTGACATCCCGATTTCGACTACAAAAAATTTAATCTCATGTCCTGCAATTGCCGAATCATTGCTTAAAACCAATGTCAAACAATGTGAAGCTAACTTTAAGTTAGTTTAAAGAGATAGGACCCAAAGATATTTTAAATGCATTTAACTTATTAAACAATAAAAATACCCCAGATTTATGGGGAACATCTGTAAAAGTCACTAAGCTCATAGTTGATGTAATTGCACCCCATCTAGCAACAATTTTTAATAAATGTATTGATAGTGGCGTTTTTCCTGACTTAATGAAACATAGTCGAGTCTTGCCTTTTTTTAAATCTGGCAGTACATCAGATGTTACAAATTTTCGACCAATATCAATACTCCCCTCATTTAGTAAAATTTTTGAAAAAATTATGTTAAATCAGTTACTATATTACTTTGAAACCAATATGTTACTGCACAAAAAACAATTCGGATTTAGGAAGGGTCTCTCCACAACAGACGCTGGCGTTAACTTAATTGACCACATTTATGAGGCCTGGGAGGAGTCACGTGATGCTTTGGGAGTTTTCTGTGACTTATCCAAGGCGTTTGATTGTGTACAGCATGAGACCTTGATCAGGAAATTACGCCACTATGGGATAGACGGTACGGCACTGGATCTTTTGAATTCCTATCTTAAAAACAGGACTCAAAAGGTCGAGATAAATGGTAAAAGATCATCCGGGACTAAAATAGAGATGAGGGTCCCACAGGGGTCCATTTTAGGTCCATTTCTTTTTCTAATTTATGTAAACGATTTACCTTACCTAGTTAAAGATAGTCAAGAGGTAGTGTTGTTTGCTGATGATACTTCACTTATTTTTAAAATCAAACGACAAGAAACTAATTATGACGAGGTAAACAACACACTTTCGAGAATGGTACATTGGTTTAGCGTTAATAACTTGCTTTTAAATAGTAAAAAAAATAAATGCATAAAATTTTCCTGGCCAAATGTTTAGCAACTGCAAACAAATGTACTCTTAGACAGTGAAAACTTGGAATTGGTGGACTCCACAGCTTTCCTAGGAATAACTCTAGATCTTAAGCTGCAGTGGGGTCCCCACATAGCTAAATTGGCGAATAGACTCAGTTCAGCAGCATATGCAGTGAGAAAAATAAGACAGTTTACTGATGTAGATACAGCGCGAATAGTATATTTTAGCTACTTTCATAGCATTATGTCTTATGGCATACTTTTATGGGGAAATGCGGCCGACATAAACAACATTTTTGTGCTGCAGAAGCGGGCTATTCGTGCAATTTACAAGTTGCCTCCCTATTCATCTTTGAGAGAAAAATTTAAAGAAATAGGAATTCTGACTGTCACCTCTCAATACATCTTAGAAAATTTACTGTATGTTCGAAAAAACATAAATGAATTTTGTAAGAAAAGTGATATTCATAGTAGGAATACACGTAATAGACACAGGTTACATGCACCAATGATTAGACTTTCGAAAGTAAGCAATTCTTTTAAAGGCAACTGTATACGCTTTTACAATAGGATCCCAGAAAACGTTCAAAAGCTCTCCATAAAAAAATTCAAAAAAGTTGTTAAAGAACATTTGTGTGGTAAAGCATATTATAAAGTAAAAGATTTCATGGAAGATACCACACCCTGGGAATAAGGCGTTCCTCCCGGGCATTTCAAGATAAGATGTTAAAATTGTTATTTGAAAAGATTAGTTCCACTGAGTTTGTTTCGCCGATTCTTCTCATTGGGCTTACCTTGGAACCGGTGGTAGATTCAATTGACGTTCAAAAAGATACTGTATTAGTACTATTTTGAATAAAAAAAATTTGATTTTGATTTTGATACTGATTTACGAATGCTGAGTAGTGTGATGTGAGCACTGACCTATATTCTGTATTTATATATTATAGTACATAACAAAATGTTTTTATATATTATACTAAAAAAATGTTGGCTACATAGATTTCTTTTTTTTGTTTATAATATAGTTTTAGTAAAATGTTGGCTGTAAAACTGACCCAACTATGCTTCCTTCGTTTATTTAGGGGCCACATAAAATCAGGACTGTGTTTTGTCCCACAGTCATTCAACTGAGTGGCTTCTATTTTAGGAATTGTAATTACACTGTTGTGCATTTTATTGTAGTTTAGGTAAGTATTTTAATTATTACTATGTTGAGTAGGTATATATTAGGTAGTGTAATGAATGATATAAAATAAATAAATAAATAAATATTTTGTTGTAGGTATATAATAATATATATTTTTGTTAAGATTGTTATGTAGATACTAGATACCTTAGAATAATCTAATGTAAAACTTAAGTACTTAGATAGTAATTGTTATTTAAAATGTATGCAACAGTGTATGCAACCTAAATAATTTTTTTCTATTCTATTCTATTCTAGTTCTGTGCTGGGACAACCCCTCTGTGGAGGTGGCGTCTCGAAGGCTAGACGGCAGTCCCTCAAGGGATCGCCCTTGAGGGACTGACTAGCCGTCGAGGTGCCCTGTTTGCACAATAGATCCGAAACACCTCACCCGGCGAGTGCCAGGGTTTTAGTGGGTAGAGCTGCGTCCACCTTACAACATTTCGGGCACAGCGCGTCCCACATACCCGCCTGTTGAGACCTACTCCCCGGCGGGATGCCTCAGAGGATTTCCCGGCTTTAAAGAGAGAAAATTTGTAATTAACTTGATATGTATGATACTTATAGTAGATGTAAAATATAGGAGGTATTCTCAGCAGTGGTAGTGGACCAACGTTACGAAGGTCATTACTTACCAGAAGATATTTTATTACAACATTTTTTTTTTATTTTCACTGTAAGTACAAAATTAAAAATGAAATGATGGTTATTTTTTAAGCTTTATTTTTTAGCCTTTGACACTCCCATAAAATGTAGTTTTCCATGTTGAAAGAATTTACAAAATCGGTTTAGTGGTTTAGGCTTAACAAACAAACAAACTAAGCAAGGATAGGCTATAGAAAATTAATATAATATTTTTTTATGTTTGTTGGATAGGCAAACTGGCAAACGTACCACCTGATGGTAAGTGGTCGACGTCGCCCATGTACATAAACTAGTATACCTGGAACGAGCCCAGGCAACTCATTTATGTGTTGCCTATCCTGAGACATAAGATGTTAAGTCTCGGTGCCAGTAATTACACTGCCTGTCTTGCCCTTCTCTCTTTTCACGGGAGAAACAAGCAAGATGGTGGTACCCATGCAGCCGGGAGCGCGGCACAGCGCTTCCCTCCCACCGGTAGAGGACCCATATGACTTTGGTGATGAAATACTTAATAGTTTACAAGCTAATGATAATAGTTGAGTAGCAGACATCAATTGTACCGCCCGCCGGGATTCATATTGTTTTACATTTTTTTATAGCATAGGAGGGATAACGAGCAGTCGAACCCTTGAGGCGGATATCGACGCCCATACACATCCGCACAACCAGAGGTTATGCAGATGCGTTGTCTTCCTTTTCTCTATCCCCCCCAACCCGGCCGACCCAACGCGTCACTTGACGCCGGTATTATGTGAGCGTGAGGTACCACCACGGTCTAACCGGCCCAACTCGGCTACAAAGCAGCATGGCACTACCTCTTACAAAGTGTGATAAGTAATGACGTATGTATAGATTCTATCGGAGTTACCTTCATTTTCTTCAACTAGTGTAAGTACCTGAAAAATTTATAATTATTTATTTACATACACATAAGTTTAAAGAGAGGGACACGAGATGATAATGATGATTACTAAAATTAATTAAAACGGGATATTTACCAAGATTTTTATTTCGCGGCGCTCTATATTTCGACATCCTCAAATTTTCCCCACCATGGTTCGAGCCTTGTCGTGGCGATGAGGCTCGGTAGCCTAAGGTGAACCTAGCACCTTGGGTGAAGCCAATTGAACCGAGGGAACCCCTCTGCGGAGGTGGTGGCGGTCCCTTGTACGACTGACTAGCCATCGAGGTGGCCTGTTGCTCAAGGCCTGTGAGTATTTCCCGGCGGTAAAGAAAATAAATCTACAAATTTTATTCTCCGTTCCCATTTTAAATAATTTTAGTACCTAATAAAAATAACCAAGTTAAAATGTGATAATGATACTGTTATTTCGCTAGTTCACCCACACTGTTCTTGTATGTATGAAAATTGAAAAACGGCCAACATATATTGTATACCTAAGTATGAAATATTAAAAATGAAAATCTTAAAAGTAGGCTTACTCGCAACTTTGTTTTTTTTTTGTTCGGGCTGAGCACAATATGAAGTTTGCCAAGCCGCATAATATGTTGGAAGTTAGACCGCAGTCTGGAGGGCTTAACTAAGATTATGGCTCTAGGCTATTTTGATAGACTGCTATCGGGGTTGCTGCTGTTATGTTATGTATACCAAGAATACCAAATAAGATTTTATGTGAGATTGTAAAAAAAATGAAACTGTTTTAATAAAGCTGAAAAGTTTGTGCTTTACAATGAGTTTAACTCACGAACTAAATTTTTATTCTTTATATCGTAAATCTGAGAATTCTACCATGAATTGGTCTAGACAATCAGTCCAGCCGATCCTACAATACCAGCGTCAGTAAACACAGATAAAGCAAAACTGGGCGAAATTATTAAGCAGAAATAGAACAAACACAAACAATAAAGACCAAATACACAGATCTCACCAGTACTGTGACAAATAACACACAAGATAACTTGGAACTCAGCATTTTTTGTTTTACCACTCAGTAACAGAAGCATTCGTTTATATAGAGACACCTTTCCATGGTTATTATACGGTTGTTACGCCATATTGTATGTTTACATGTAATTTACGTACATAGATACTTTTGAATTCAAAAGATCCTTAAATATATTTTGCACGGATAAATTCGCATTCCTAATATGTATAAGAAGTCATATTCAATATTTTCTTTGTACATTTCGTTCCGCCACGACGATAGAATTAGAAACATAATGCGCATAGGTTACGCATTTCACTTTTACTAAATAATACTCTTTATTATTGGGCTGGGCAAACTGAATGAATCAAATGATAAATGGTGTAATGGTAGTCGTCACCCATGAATTCACTCTTATTTTTCCCGGCCATAGGTATCTTGATCTTACGTTGCCAACCCTGACGCCTATCCTGTTTTTGCGAGACCACGAGAGGACTACTACGTGGCTCGTAGCAGACGAGCGTGAATCACAAAGTCCATTTCTGCCTCCCGTAGTCGAATATTAAAAGGCTGAATGATTTTTTGACATATATTTTATAGTCTGACCAGAAAAATAAAAACCATCGCCATCTTGCGGAAAATTTCAGAACTAATTTCGGTAGATAAGTACAATAATTATGTGTTGACGTTAAAAAAAATTTGCAGCGACACTACGCAGGGTTTATATATTTCTGGTCAGGCTATATAACAATTACAATGCTTGTAATATAAAATCGCATCGTTCAATATGCTGCTCACTCTTGAGAGATGTGCGGAAAACTGCGGGAATATTATGGTAACTGTTCGTCGTATGTGCAGCCAGTTGTAGATAATGTAAGATTTATAGTATACGGATATCCGCATGTGGTGGAGATACGTTTGATGATAATTTCAAGCATTGACACATAAGCTCAGCTTAGCCTTTCTTGATGCGGTTTCTTATGTGAAAAAGATATTGATGGTGACTTATATTTTTTTCATCAAATATGATTAAGTGGTATTCATTAACGTGAATAGGGCTCTTCACTAAACATACGAAAGTGAGACTAGAAATTAGAAATAAGAGAAATGTTATGCCTTTGAGCTGTATGGTGTAAGGTGTTACGCTGTTGTGTTATTGCTCTTCAAAAATGTTAGGGTAACAAATTCAATCGCTCTTTTTTATCCAATTCAACAAAATGTGAACTTAATCATGTTGTTACTCGTGGACACTCGAGGTTCTTCATGCTACCCCACTATGACCAGGCCTTGACGTGGCAGTCGGGCTCAGTAGCCTAGGGTGAGCCCAGCACTTTGGGCGAAACTAATTGAGCCGAGGGAGCTCTTTGTACCCCTCTTATTAGAAGAGGGGACAAAAGAGCAGGGGATAAGGGGCAAGGACGGGAACCTCACCCCATTGTACTTTCACGACGTTGGAAGGGGTTGTTCTGTGGTGCGGGACAACCCCTCTGTGGAGGTCCCTTGGGGGACTATGACTAGCCGTCGAGGTGCCCTGTTTGCTCATTAGATCCGCGGCATTGGTGGCATTCGTCGGGTTTTAGTGGGTAGAGCTGCGTCCACTTACCAGCTTTCGGGCGCAGCCAGTTCCACATACCCGCGTGGGGAAACCCACTCCCCCGCGGGATGCCTCAGATCATTTCCCGGCGTTAAAGAAAAAAAAGGTTCTTCATGCTACATGTATATTTTTACCACGCTTTTATATTAGCTTGGGTTGTATCTATGTATCTATGTATGTAATGGAATCTTTGAACATGATTTTGACTCACTTCTAACGACCAGATTTTGTTCAAACTTTGTAGATTTATCGAGGACCGATGACAATACAATAATTTGATAAAATTATTCCAATATCCTGGTAAGGATAATCAGGATAGCACAATATGCTAGGAAGGCGTAAGGCGCGCAAGTTACCTACATCACTTGTGTTGTTTTTAGTCTCTCACTCATTACTAAAGTGATTGTTAATAGTTGTGTACTTTAAATTAATAAAATCTTTAATTAAAAAAATCGACACTAAAAAGTAAAAAATAAATTATAGTTTAAAAAAACTAAAAAACACGCTTTAATAGCAAACCCATCAAAAAAATTGAAAATGATTTTTAATAGATGAATTACAAAATTACTTATTATAAAGAACTTTGCACCCATATGGGTTATATGTGTCATTACAGGTCTGATGATTGGTCTGATCATAGTTGTTACTTTTGGAGTCGGTGTCAGCTAAGTTAAATAGACCGTACAGCACCAAAACCGTCGTCAGTCTTTGCTGACACCGACTCCAATAGTAACAACAATGACGTGGTAAACGCAAAGATTGTAATTAGTAAAATAACAAGTTTATTATAAGTTCTAGGCACAAAAATTAAGGAAACGCAATTACATATTTTATTACTTTTTAGTTTATTTTTTACTTTTTGAAGTCGGTTTAAATTTTTGTTTAATTTTTTTTTCATTTTTTTTTGTTTACGTTACTGGAGGCGCATTAAGTAGTGCCTCCTACGCGCTCCCGTTCGACGCCCACGGGGGGAGGCCTCGTCGGCGGCCTCCTCTCTCACCCGCTCGTCGGCCTCCTTCTGGGACATTACTGCCTCGCAGAAGAAAACCATCGCCGTCCAGGACTCGTCGTCACCGAGCATCGCGTTGATGACACTCGGCAGAGACAAGTCCTCTCCGATAACTGATTTCAGATCATGACGCAGCGCTGCCCATATCGGGCACACCTTGAGGGTGTGCTGGCCGTGTCCACCGCCGCGCCACAATCGTGACAAACTGTCAACGGCTCCCTGCGGGCCGTCCGACACAGGTACTCACCAAAGCAACCATGCCCAGTGAGCACCTGTGTCAGACGGTAGGACTACCTCTTATATAACTTCATATTTGTTTATGTAAAAACTATTATATAAAATGTAATATGTACATGTGTTGTTTATGATAACAAAATAAAACGGTTTAGTCAGCTCAACTAGAACATAGAATATATTATATACAAAGAAGTAGGTTACTTATAACTTATGTTTACTTATAAAGTAGGTTGTAGATGTAAGGCCTCTAAGTATCTCGGAAAACCGAAATCCTCCAATTTATTTTCTCGCCCTAAGAAGAACAAATGGTACAATTTTTTATTTTATTTTAAATAGTACCTATCTGACGTATTTGGGTGTTTTACTTAAATTAAAAACTGCTTTCTAAAATACAGAAAACCCAACCACAATATTGTAAAACCACAGATCTAATAAAAAATGTATTAATATGGCTTTGGTCAAAGTAAGGTCTAATAATAATTAATGCACTAGTTGCAGTCCGCAGATACGCCCGCTTTTATATACATCTTATTAGTTTAGCTTTTATGTACCATCAACACAAATGCTCATTCCAAAAAACTTTTTTCATGTTTTGGACAAAATTTATCGCGGGCGAAGCTGCGGGCAACAGCTTGTTATATATCTTGGTTTCATAACAACGGGTAAAAAAGGTCCCTCCCGCTTAAACCCTGGTTTGTCAATAAAATCCACCGTCCTAGGTCATTACTAAGGATTATCTGTGGCATTAAGTTGAAATACATAACGAACGAATATTAACGGATGACTAGTGTTCTGTATTATATTTAGTACCTATGTATTATACACGTAACATATGCCAGGGCCCAGGTTATATGTATTCAGTTTTCTGTCACCAATCATCTACCATGACGGTAAGTTACTTATTATTTTTAACCTACTTGAAAAAAGGAGGTTTCCCAATTCGACCTTAGCTATATAATTATATTTTTTACTATGAGGTTGTATAGAAACTGCACGATGATGTAAATTTCAAACACCTGGCGAATCTAACCAGTATTCCACATGGCCTGGCTGACTTTAGCTATAAACAAATCAGCATAATATCTAACCGTCAATTACGCTTTAATCCCTCTACCCTACCTGCGGCGCGAGGGGCGCGTGGCGACCTCGCATCTCGCAGTCCTCACTCCTCAGTCCTCCCACGATCCCTCAGTAGAGAGAACGCTTCGCCGCGATCCGTGCCGAATAAAAAAGGTTGTAATTTTGTATTAAAACGTGTTGTGTGTGAAAGATTATAGTGACGTTTGGATTTGTGGTGTATGTGAGTATATATGTGTATATTATCTTAAACTTACATTTGTGGCAAAAGGTCAAAGCTCCTTATAATCCGGAGACTTTGTTAATCTGTTTAACGATTGTATTGGAAAATGTTACACTGATAAAATACGGTATTTTTGAATAGGTATTAAATAATAATAATTATTATTTGTTATGAAATGAGTAATGGAAGTATAATAAATGTACTTTTACTTTGTATCTCTGTCGTGCGCAATGTACCTCAGCAACTTAGATACCTACTTTTATAATCTGAAATCGAACAATGAGCAGTTCTACGATTACTTTGCTTTATTTTATTTCAATAATGTAATTCAGATTAGAAATTCCTTAAATGGCATGATTTTACGGAAATTTATTAAAGCAGACTAATATAATTTTGTATACAAAAAGCTTGGAGATTTGAAATAAAGATTAGGACTGCGTACCGGATATTCCAGTCCATTCTCTTCTGAGACTGACATCTAGACATTGGTCTAGAAACGTATAAATAAAGTCAGGTGTGATAATAACACTTAAAATTCGTGTATCTTGGGTGCATTTGAAGAACCCCATATTAAGTAAACATAAGAGTAAAGTAAAGTCTGTGTGTTTAGATGTTTGTGCCTAAATAAATTAAACACGCATGAGAGCTGAACTGAGCTGAACAGATTTAATTGAAAGTAGATTATTTTGGTATAGAAATAATATTATTCAAGAGTCAAGACTTTGTTAGTGATTATAAAGGAGACTAATAACTTGGAACCATGTTGACAATATACCTATACAACACTAACTACTGTTATGGAATTTTATACATTTTTATTGAAAGGTAATTTTAATTTATGTCTGTTGAATTCGGTTGGCAATAAATTATTCATATTTTATTGCAGTTATGATATCATTACAAATTCATTTCTAAGGGATTTCCATATAAATAACTGCAGTTTGAAGGAACTTCGATTTGGGAAAATCTTAGCTTAGAATAAGGGGAACCAAATACTTCGGTACACAGCAAGTTGGGGTTCGAATCCCCCTGAATATATTTACAAATACTATATACCTACATTGATAGATCCGTCTTCGTCGATTCCTTCTTTTGTCAGTAATCCTTTTTGATATGTTGCTGCATAAAGAGACAAATAATTAGACACATCATTCATCAATACTAAAGACTCATGTATGAGAGATAATCAAGATTCTACATATGTTTGAACGCGCTAAGCGTGGAGGTACTACGAGGAGGTACGTGGAGATACTAATCCGATTTTTTTTTTTTTCGCTTCGTAGCTCAATTATTAAGTAAGGTTTCAGGCAATTTTAAAGTGAAGTATTATTTTTCACTATACCAGACTAAACCGCGGGATCTGCTAGTTTACACATAGCTGTTGGTAACTCAATAACAAAGCTTAAAATAAGGCTTTATATGTAAATACGTTGTAATTAGCTACGATGGTTGGAGGTCAGGGTTGAGTGGTCACTCCTCATTGCCCAAGGGTGCCTTTCCATGCGGATGTAATGTACGATGGATTATGGAAGGGCGTCGGGATTTTTGGATTAAGTCGTTTGGATTTGAAACGGACCTTCAAGTGAATTTATGAATTGAATAAAAAATATATTTTGATATAAATTTTTTTAAGCTGCAATATTTTTGAAAAAACTATGTTGCTCTGTTTTTATTTGTTAGTTGTTACCCAAGCACCTATGTTTGGCTTTTTCCTGTTTCATGTTCAACCCACTCCCCAGTTAGATAGTTCTGACACATTTTTTATAATAAATCTGAAAGTGAAGATTTGCCATATTACGGAATCCTTAAGTCATAGAGGCCTGCTCACATTTTTGTATTTTTAAATCCTTATTGTACAATTCCAAATAAGTGTATCTCTATTTCGTGTACTCTATACGAATAGGTTGTGTTAATGAGTACAGTCAGTTACTATGGCATTCCAGAAATACCAGCTCCAATTAATGTTATGTCCTTGGATACTAATCAAAGGAGTTAAACGATTATGTATTTGTAGGAATCCGGCCAAGTGCGATTCGATATGGTGAATGGAATATGGTAATTTTAATGAGTGGAAGAAAACATTATGAAATATGGTAAATAAATAATAATAATAAATATGATAGCTATGGTACGATATTCTTCTTAGACATCTTAGACAATCTATAAGTAACAATTTTATTTACTTATGCTTGCTTTTGGAAATGCCCACGTAAAATAAATTTCCTTAAATATACCTTCAACTTATGCCATAGTTTACACATTTTTAAGAAACTGTACACGGTACTGAGAACGTGTAAAGTTGTATATTTATGTAGACTACCAACGGAAGTTGACACAAGTCAATTACCGATTCTTCTAACAAACGATAGTCCCATTTACACGCGAAGGATTTTCTCCTAAACAAACAACATCGTACCACGGGGCCGGAGGGCACGGGGCCTCTTATCTATGTATATTATGGGACTATCATAATTTATTACACATTTAATTCTAATTCTACTAATGATTATGCCATTTATTATCGTTATCTTCAAGGTTGATTTTTTGTTCCATTACGGATTTCTTAGGTTTATTAAACTAGTTGTTGCCTTTGCTCGCGTATCTAGGTTTATTTTAGTTATCATCATTTTTAGGGGAATTAAAGAGATATTAAATAAGTTATCGTAATAGACCAATAAAAATAAAGATAGCGAAATGCGAAATGTTTTTTTTTTTAAATTAAGTAGAGCCAGTTGATCTGCCTAATTAAGAGTAAAAATTATTCTCTGGAAGTACCAAATGAGTTTAGGCACGGCCAGTGTCTTTGAATCAGTTCGTTGACACTCCGATGACGTAGGACGTGGTGGAACATGTGCTAAAGTCTGAGAAAGGCAATCAGCACGGGCACTGAATACTAAATAATTAACCAGCTTAATTGAAATTCCTAGATCAGCAGCAGATATCACACAATCAACAAAGACAAATTTTATTTTTTTAATTTCACACACGCCAAAAGAATTGCCGTTTCGGCTTTCGCGTGTGGTACACAAAATAGTTTAGCGTGGCTAATATAATATTTATTATTAGAAATCCTACTAGGTACAAAAGTTTATAGAATACTAAAAATGTTTGCGGATAAAACGTAGTCACAATTTTTAAATACTTTCTACTTTCAAAAGAATATTTTGATGATGAATAAACGAAGTAAAACGTTGAGGTGACATTGCACTTGTACACGTCACTTGGAATAAATACATTCTCCCGCGTAAATGATTCTTACTTTGGAGATATTTTCATCTTCAAATGGGCATGATGTTTTCTAGAGTTTTTTTAATTACTTACTTTTTCGTGTTCTTTAATTACCATAGATTGTACCTTTGCATAAAATACTGTACAGTTACTGTTTGTATGGTAAGCTGCATGGGTGCCAGTTGAGGCAAAGGAAACAGGAATGCCTTATTTCTTTTACCAAACTACTATTGTTATGGCTCAATTAGAATACGAATAATTGATGTTTTCTTTTCAGTTCGAATAGTCGGTATTATCTTCATAGTTGTAAATAACTATGACTTAATAGTTTTCTTATCTATGTAATATTTTGCGTTAAAGTCACTTGCAAGAAACTTGTAAAGGATAGGAAAGTACTCATAAAGGTCAATAAACGTGACACCTGTATTACAGAATCGTATTCACTTTCTTTCATCATTTATTTAAGTAAACGAAGTGCTAATAGAATAGTAATTTGATGTCAAGAGGTTGTGCCATGCTGATTTGCAGCCGAATTGGGCTTGCACGAACGGGGTGGTACCTCTCGCTCACATAGCACTGGCGTCAAGTGATGACAGCTATGCTGTCGCATTTCGTGTGGTTTGTGAGTTTCTGGTGGCCAATTGGGGGGATAGAAAAAAGGAGGACAACGCATTTGCATAAACTTTGGTTGTGCGATGGGCGTCGGTAGTCACCATAAGGCTCCAACTGCTTGGTTGCCTCCTTGTGACATAAAAAATGATTGTTGGAGATGAGTATTCTCGGCTTTCATTAATTGAAATTTGTATCAAGTACATCTGCATTTATTACATCATTATAAGCCCTTACTATCTGATCGAAAAAGCCAAATTTAATCAATGTTTTATCTTACATATTATACATAAAAAAAACTCTTGAAAAAAAAACCTTCAATAATTACAAAACTGGCTTTATCGTTTCCAAGTGTATTAAAACATTCTCGCCACTAAAAACATTACATTTCCACTTAAAAGCCATTAGCAAAAGTCCAAAAACAAAAAAAGAACTTGTTTTGCGTATTTCTTAAGGCTTTAAACCTAAACACGACTAACCAATATAACGTGAACTTTATTATATATTGTGGTCAAACCGGTCCCAGTATATAGCTTTTGGTGCGACAACACTGACCAGAACATATTGAGCTGCAGGACTTTGTGTCGCAGAGATTATATGATGTATATTTAAGTCTAAATTGTTTCCTTTTAAGGGATTAGTGTCATTGTATATAGAAAACTGTCACAGTAATTATAATAAAACAAGAATATTGTTTTAACAGTCACAGGCTTCAGCCTGATCACTGAAGGGTCTTCAATAATTTTGTGCTTTTTAAATCTACCACCAGAACTTCAGTGATTCGGCCCAAAACCTATCAAGTTGGTCGAAATATCGGCAAGCCCATTGTATGTCGATGAAAGGGCGCACGGTGTCGTAGTGTCGGTGACTCACCGCGTTGGTCAACATAGATATATGACGCATGCGCTGTGACTGCATGAATCACATGGGATTTTATAAATTAAATTGAAAAATATTATTAATATATTTTTTTCAATAATACGGTTTATTACGGGACATTTTAGTTTTATGAGTCATATATTTTTATTGAAGTGGATTGGCCTCGTGGATTAAAAAGAGAAAGATCGATAAAGAGAGAGGGAATAATTTGCAAATTTACACTCAAGTGTTGTTTTATTGTTAGCTGTATTTTATCTTGAAGCTAACTAAGCTAAGTTTCATAATTGGCAAAGCAAAGTTCTTTAAAAAAATTACGGAACTTGACAGTGGAGTTGTTTGAACATTTCTGCTGTGTAATTAAAAGTGCAACAAGAATTTCACGAAGCTTCAGGTATATTCAAGCTCGTTCCTAAAGGCTAGTCTGCAAGCATCATATTAAATTCCAAAAGCCAATATCCAAAATATATTTGAATTAAATAATTCGCTTTATTTACATAATGATTTCTCAGTACGAGGACAAGATGTCTTAAGGACTCCTTGTTTTTGTTCAACCAGAATGCGAAATTCTTTGTTGTAGACATAATTTTACCTTAAGGAAAAGTATTTATATTCATTTATCCATCGTAGTTGAGAATGATACAATTTAAATTATGATGCTTACACGATAGTTGCCAGTTCGAATCCTTGCATGAGGTTAAACAAATTGACGATATTTTCGAAAATTTGTTTTTTTTAATCCTGTATATCCTGTATGTCCTGGTGTGTGGTGTAACACGGGCTTAGGTTAACGTTGTTAATATTTATAATATACAGTTTTTTTCTAATTAGGCTGTGCACTTTTTGAAGTATTATTTTATTGCATAATGCAAGCGCGAATTACGGGCATTAAAAAAGAACTTGCAATACAGGTTGAGACCAAACTGGTTTAATCTGAAATGATTTTAAAAAGTAACCCGCACCTGCCCTGTCCTGGCGCATACAAGTAATGTGTATCGCTAATTAATAATTAAAAGAAAGTACCCAATATAATAAAAATATATATTGCAAAATGAATGTTGATTTAAACGGCGTCTTATTAAGATAATCTACGTTATTTAATTATAAGCTGACTGGACTGGAAGATAAGCTGACTGGCATAACGTCAACTTCGGTGGCCAAATGGTGGCCAACGTCGGCCATGACCAAAAACTTGTTCACATGTCATATCGCTATCCTTATTGTGAGTAGTTTTCCATTCCAACAAAAAAATCATCTATCCTTAAACTCCTGCTTTTTAGTATTTGCTCGTTTTTATGACATACCTATAGGTTTTAATTTGACACAGGAAGTGACTAGCCAGGAATTCGACGATAAGCAAGATAATACAACTATGCTGACAAAAAAGGACAGATAAAACAAACAAGACGAGCTTTCGCAAGAACAGAGATATTATTAGAACATTTACATAGTCCGTGCGTTCCTGAACTTCCAGACAGTCTCGGTCTAAGTTTTAACAATAATCTAGATTGTTTGGATGTTTCAGAACGTTCAAATTGTTTTTCAACTAGAAACATGATTCTTAGAGCTTAGCGACGTTTTATTTTTCGGCAAAAAACGGACAAAACATTAGGTATTTTTATGCGATTTTTGACAGGTAAACTACCAGACATTTTATTTTTGCCTACCTTTGCCTGCACTGCCCGTTCTCTTGTATCAGTCTAAAATACAGCAATGATGTTTCAAGAAAGGAATAAGTAAGGTGGCAAGTGAATTTTGCCATCAATCACAAACGATCGAAATCGAAACGACGATCGAAACGACGAATCGAAACGAAAGGTGGCAATCACAGACGAAACCTGTTTGTTCGTTCCTGTGTGTACCACAACACAGGTGGCGAAGTTCGTCTTCCATGAGGTAATTGCTTCTGGTAAAAAATAAATTATTTAGGTGAATTGGAAAATTACTTTTGAGTTACTTGGAATGTGTAATACACAAACTATATAGAGAATACTACGTATTGTGTAATAATAAATTTTTTCAACTTTAAGATAATAATAAAAGACAATTAATTCGTGTTCGTATGCCATAAATAAAAGAAGAAGAATAATGAATTCGTGTCAGAAATCTACGAAATCTATCCTGTAATTATGAATGGTAGCGACCACATTTAGTAATATGTAGCTAAGCGACAAGGAAAATCTTGTCATAGGGGTTGAAAGTTGAAATTAAAGTGTCCCGCTCTGAATAACGGAAAAACTACGTACGCTATGAGCATAGTTGTGTTATGACTAAAACGTAATCTAAAATGTTTTAGTATTAACAAAATACTGCAGATACCAAGTGTAATTTTATTAGTGATTTTATTGTGTACTAGCTGTTGCCTGCAGCTTCGCCCGCGTTACTCATCTCCTATATGTCACAGCGTGATGTAGCCTATAGCCTTCCTCGATAAATGGGCTGTCTAACACTGAAAGAATTTTTTAAATCAGACCAGTAGTTCCTGAGATTAGCGCGTTCAAACAAACAAACAAACTCTTCAGCTTTATAATATTAATATAGATTTATTTTCAGTACCTACCACAAAAGAGCCTTAGCAGAACGTCCGAACCTCCCGAATAACGGAAAAACTAGATATATGAGCATAGTTGTCGTAATGACTTGAGTACCCTTTAAGGTCAAATTGGAATATTTAATAATATACTTGTGAATACAAGTTTTTAATTTTTAAAAGTTTTTAGAGTAAAAAACATTCTTTACTCTTACAATTCTAAAAAAAATAGTTACGCCTAAAAGCCTTGTCACTCCTTTGTTTGTCAGTTAAGAATGAAAAAAATATATCATTTTAAATCCGCCATTATTCCAAAATGTCTGCTGCTCTCCCGCGTATAACAACAAAATGTAAATTTGACAGAGGTTAGGTCACGAAGGGGGCCCGTCATGTGACACGCGTCATCCTTAATTTTAATTTAAAATTGCTTCCCCTCTTCATATCGAGAACGTTTCAAGGACAACAGAGATAGTAAATTTTTGGTGAATTTAAGCAGAATATCACGGTGTTGCTAGGGTTGTGTAATTAGAAACTGCTAAATAAAAAATGAAAATACAAGTTTGTTTGGTCATCTATATTCTACAGTAGTGATAAATTTTAAGGATTAGCTATTTTTTTTTCTTTTTGAAAACTTTTTAAATGTTTTCAGTTTTACTGTAAGACCAACACTACCGAAGCCTACTATTTCATCGTCCGCGAGGATTTAAAATGAATAATTGATTACCTACCAACCTATATTATTTTAGCACTATATTAATTATGTAACGAAATTCATTTAGTATTTTGGTGATTAACAATTAATACCATCTGTTAATACTAAACTTTTGCATATGACTGGGTTGCCTAGTTATGGACACGATAATTTACAGATATTTCGTACGTGTCATAGTTGCATTGTACGTACATTTGTTTAATATGCCATAGTAGTTTACAATTTATTTGTATCGATACATTATCATACAGTACTAACATAGGTCTTATCTTAAATAGCTACCTAGCCTTATCTAATACCTGAGGCTTCAACTGACATTCCAAATACAGGACTTTGTCAGTCCCGTGTATCAGCCCTAACATCATTATACAGGGTATGTATTGACGAGGGTCCCTGCACTTGACCCACTTTAGTATTCGATTATGAATAAAGATACACATACTAGTAGGTAGATAAGGCATGGAGGACGTTTTGTCTTTAATACGATTTCTCGACCCTGATAAGACACATCTTAAATATTTCTTCGTTATGTATGATAATGACGCACTACTATTTAATTTTGTAAAGGGGGAAAATTTAATTAATGATTCTTTATTACATAAAATTATTTATATGTGCGAAAATTATAAATATATATGTATGTATAGGAAAAGCCCTGCAGCTCCAGTATTATGGGCATTTATGGGTTGTATATAGAAATACACACACAAAGGAAATATCAGAGTTAACCTTCACCTATAGCTTTATAATAGCTGTGGTATAGTAGTAGTAATTAACAAATGAGTGTTATTTATTAATTTTCTACAAGAGTTAAAATTCTAAGGCAAAATATTTTAGTAATATAATTATTATGCTATTGTCTGTTGGCGGGGCTATCCGAGAACTCGATGAATATGGAGCTGTGCTGGGAACTGAAACCGCGTGGAGATGTTTCCCAGCGAGACAAAACACATATTTATTTAATTGAAGGAAGGGATTAAAAAAAACTTTATGACAGCCGTTTTAAATCACATTTTCTACAAGGTTTATTATGGTATAAGTTTTATTGTACAAAAGCTGATATTACTCAAATATTCATCTCAATTTTGACCTATCTTTGCATTTGTTTTAATGCAGCAAAGTATAAGTAATGTAGATATAATAAAACCGAAATGTAATTATAAATGAGAGTTAAATAACATATATTTATTTTCAAAACTTAAATCGGCGTAGTTTCTAGATGAAACATAATTCAAAGTGCCGTTTATCGGGAAATGCCCGCCTTAGCTCTGTAGAACTAACAAAATCGTCAATACTGTTTATCGGGAAATGCCCGCCTTAGCTCTGTGGAACTAACAAAATCGTCAATACTGTTTATCGGGAAATGCCCGCCTTAGCTCTGTAGAACTAACAAAATCGTCAATACTGTTTATCGGGAAATGCCCGCCTTAGCTCTGTAGAACTAACAAAATCGTCAATACTGTTTATCGGGAAATGCCCGCCTTAGCTCTGTAGAACTAACAAAATCGTCAATACTGTTTATCGGGAAATGCCCGCCTTAGCTCTGTAGAACTAACAAAATCGTCAATACTGTTTATCGGGAAATTCCCGCCTTAGCTCTGTAGAACTAACAAAATCGTCAATACTGTTTACCGGGAAATGCCCGCCTTAGCTCTGTAGAACTAACAAAATCGTCAATACTGTTTATCGGGAAATGCCCGCCTTAGCTCTGTAGAACTAACAAAATCGTCAATACTGTTTATCGGGAAATGCCCGCCTTAGCTCTGTAGAACTAACAAAATCGTCAATACTGTTTATCGGGAAATGCCCGCCTTAGCTCTGTAGAACTAACAAAATCGTCAATACTGTTTGCATTTTTAGCTAAGTTACCGTTATGACAATATTGAAACTTGCCGTTTATAAAGTAATTCTTAAAAGCGCAATCGTTGTCTAAACAGGACTACAGGATTACAGTTTGTCTAAAGAAAATAAAAAATAAATTAAGTACCTACTAAGCTACTTTATTATAATAAAAAAAGCAACAATAATAGATAACGTTTATTTGTTTTTATTTTTATTTTATTATTTATTCCCAAATAATAGAAATAAAGTCATTATATTTCTAGAAATATAATGACTTTCTAGAAATATAATGACTTTCTAGAAATATAATGACTTTCTAGAAATATACTGACATTTTTGAAGACGATCTCCGTGCGGTGGTCGGTCCGTGTTGGATGCGAGTGGCAAGGGATCGGCGGTCTTGGCGTATTATTTTCTTTTACGTCATGAAATGCTCTGAGGCATCCCGCGGGGGAGTGGGTCTCCCCAGGCGGGTATGTGGTAACGTATATGACTTGCTGCGCCCGAAAGGTGGTAAGGTGAACGCAGCTCTACCTACTAAAACCCGGCGAGTGCCACCAATGCCGCCTTTGGTGAGGAACCCCGGATCTGTTGAGCAAACAGGGCACCCCGATGGTTAGTCAGTCCCTCAAGGGATCGATGTCACCTCCACAGAAGGGTAGTCCCGCACCACAGAACAACCCTTCCCAACATCGGGACAGTACAACGGGGTGAGGTTCATAAATCTCGATTTTCTAACTAATCCCGGTAGAGGATTCGCCGCCATCTTGTTTTAACTTTCATTCGTTTTTCTGAAATAACTCGTTAATTTTTAACTTTAGAGCAAAAATGGCGGTATCCAAAGTGGTTTGGTTCTCGCACTTGATGCTTGCAACGGATTGGGGTTGGAAGAAAACAAATCGTGGGTTGGAACCGATTACAACCATCGCTGACCCAGCACCGGAGTCTTTGCTCGAATTAATTTCCTGCAAATGCAAATCCAAGTGCGGAAAGATGTGCGGCTGCCGTAAAGCGGGCCTCAAGTGCTCTGTTTTATGTCTACACTGCAGTGGAGAGACGTGTGAAAATGTAACAAACATAAGGGATCTCCTGCTGGAGGAAGACTACGATATTGATCCTAGCGTAAAAATGATAATGACCGGGATTAGTCAGAAAATCGAGATTTATACTTCCAAGACGACGTTAAAAACGAGCCCCGGATTTTTTTCTATTTAAATGTCTGCCCCGACTGGACTAATAAATATACTTATGCAGATTTTTTGATGTTCTTTAGCATTTGATAAAAGAAATAGACATGAATTGAACTCTAGTGCAGTGTACCGTACTAGATTGCCTAACAGTAGTATCGTGATAGATCGCTTTGAGGCCTAGGCAATATACCCATCGTATTGTACAAGATTAGAAAAAAAAATCATTGATAATCATAAATTCCATGCAACACTAAATTATTAAATATTTTTATTGTTCCTACATTGCGTTTTCTTTATTTATTTATTCAGGAGACTGCTGCAGAAAATTTTATTAAACTTATGTCTGTCAAGTTCTTATAAATCAAGCAAATTAAACAATATTTACATTCAGTAGCATTAAATATATAAATATCTATTATCCATTATAAAAAATCGGTTGTCTGTAAAGTCGGTTTACTGACGATAGTTGAACGTGACAACGTCATAAGAAAATGAAACGCCTCAGAGCGAGGTAACGCCGCATGCGTCATGTTTTTTCGTTCGTGCAGCCGGCTCCATCGAATTATAAGACGTTGTCACGTCAAATAACAAATATTATGTTAATAGGTGCAATTAGGTGCAATATGTCAATTAGATTCGTATTGATAAACCTGAAGTGTGAATGAGCTTATGCTTGAATTACTTGTGGCAAATCAATCAGAATGTTCCAGCATAAGAAGAAGAAGTACTGATTCTAGATACAATTATTAAAAAGACCATTATGTGCATTGTGCAACATTAAATGAATATAATAAAACAGGGCGTATTTCGCGTACACGTTGAAATGCCAATGCTACGACCCGATTTCTACAACATTTGATATCGCTATCAGGTGACACCGTAACATTTCTTACTCCTATTACGTTTTCTATTCACTTTTTGTTTCATTCTAGAAAATTCCATTAAATCTATATTCGTTATTTCTTCTGTATTGTCTATGATAGCGAGATAAATGGATTACAGCTTAGGATTTATGAGTGGGAAAAGTCGATTGTTGCATTTCTTTATTTAATTGTCTATAATGAAAGTACGTGTAAGTGTCTTGGTTGTTTTTGTTCCTAATTAATATTAAACGAATTTATTATACCTGTTACTATATTACGATATTAATTTAAACTTAAAAAATATAATAAGTATGTAGGTACTTAGCTATACTTTTTTTTTCTTTAACGCCGGAAAATGCTCTGAGGCACCCCGCGGAGGAGTGGGGCTCTCCACGCGTGTATGTGGGTCTCGCTTCGCCCAAAAGGTGGTAAGTGGACGCAGCTCTACCCACTAAAACCCGGTGAGTGCCACTAATGCCGCCTTTTATGGGGTGCCTATGAGCAAACAGGGCACCTCAACGGCTTGTCAGTCCCCCAAGGGACTGACGCTACCTCCACAGAGGAGTTGTCCCGCACCACAGAACAACCCCTCCCAACGTCGGGATAGTACAATGGGGTGAGGTTCCCGTCCTCACCCCTTGCAGGGGGCAAGGGGCGAGGACGGGAACTGTCTCCTCTTCTTATAAGAGAGGTACAAAGAGCCCCCTCGTCTCAATTAGCTCCGTCCAAGGTGCAGCGGTTCACCTTAGGCTACTGAGCCCCACCGCCACGTCAAGGCCTGAAACATGGTGGGGTACCAACCTATACTAATAGCACTTCGTAAAAGTGAAATTATATTTATTATATGTAACCTTCGAAAACTTTCGTGAAAAGCTTCTCAATATGTTACGTTTGGGCCGAGTTTAGAAATAAATATACGTACTTAGTTGATATCAAGTACTTCGTTAACCTAGATAAAATGACTTGCTTACGTTAAGTATTTAATCTACTATGTAGGCAGAAATATGATAGCCGGAGCTTTGTGCCAAAATCCACTGAGCCATTTCGGAGCGTAGATTGATTTCCGTCAGTTTGCTTGAATAAACATATTATAGAATAGTCTAAATCAATTTGTGCAAAGGTATCTTAGGTTTAAAATATATTTTCTATAAAATAAATAGTCTGGAGAATTAGGCTTATATACGAAAAAAATAAAAAAAATCTATTTCAAATATCTGTGAAAAAATCAGATCGGTTGTTCCTGAGCGAAGAGCGTGTTCGTACAAAAATAATCTATTAGCTTTTTTATTAGTAGATATAGATTAATAAAGAAAACGTAATAATATATAAAAGCCACCATGACTCAGATTTTATTTTAATTTATGATTTATTCTTGACAATTAGTATTTTGTTATTAATATGCAGCCTTACATTTTCTATGCTAAATGTTGAAATTTTTTGTCAAAAAGGATGAAATTAAAAGTACTTTTAAATCTTATTTTTTAAGGTTTCCAAGATTCCCACAGTAATATTGTTATGTATTTAATATTTATCATCATTATGATTTTTTTGTAATCTACTACGTAACTGATATTTTAGATTTATATAAAAAACCTACCTGTTGTATGTAAAGTGTGCTTACGGACGATAATTTTACGTGATGACGTCATAAGGCATCTCAAGCCGAACGCTTAGGCCGATCGTGCCTCTCTATTTCTTGTTCCGCACTCTTGCACGCTCGGCTCAGGCGGAACGTGGCACTTTTTTGTGCGAGCAGCCAACGTTCATTCATATAGACATCAACGGATCACCTCATGTCAATTTTTTCTCGTTCATTGAATCTAATTCTAGCTTTCGGATAGTAAATGATAGTAGTAATTATACTGGAATTTGAATGTACTAGCAATTTTAGATTTTAATGATGGTTAATAAAGTCTTGGTTTTCAGCAACCAGATCAGCAGTTTATCAAATTGAGAAAGATGTGTCGGTCACGTTTTATTTTATTAAGCTCGTGATAGATAGTTGGGAGCCTTTGAAATAATTGTACCATTTGTGAGAACAACCATGGTACAGCTCTTGCATCTCTTTGAAGGTCTTCTAGAACTTTCAACAAAGATCAAGGCTTATGGACAATTCATTCTATTTTTATATTATTTGGGATTGGTTAAAATTCAGGCAGAGCTCTACCAAGTCCAGGTGTGATGGCTATGCAAATCATGTACTAGTAATTACTCTGCATGCTTTGTCCCTTATTCTACAAATACAAAAATGTATACTTATGAATAGTTTTATGCAGTTATGGGCTGCGTCAGGTACAAATGAACTTTTACTTCCAATTTTGCCGATATTCAGCGGTTGCTCGAGAAATTCGTGAATTCCAATATATGTGGAACAATCTAAAATATAACATAACAACCGGTAATTTAATATGTAACTTACGTACACGTTTTTGCCAAGTTTGAGAATTTCAATTACGTATCAAGAAATCGATGAGTGAGATAAAATTAAATGATTTATAATTTTTAAATAATCTATCTGACAAGAAATTTATTGCGGCAAAATAGCGTAAGGTATAAAGCTTTACCTTTAGATTTAATGATTCAAATTAAAAAAAAATTTTAGCTTAAAAAGTTATAGAATTACAGTATTGTAATTGTTACTTAGAAAATAGTGCTTAAATCTAATGTGTTTTTTTCTTTAACGCCGGGAAATGTCTCCCCAGGCGGATATGTGGGACCCGCTGCGCCCGAAAGCTGATAAGTGGACGCAGCTCTACCAACTAAAACTCGGCGAGTGCCACCAATGCCGATTGCCACCTTTGGTGAGGTACCCCGGATCTAATGAGCAAACAGGGCACCTCGACGGCTAGTCCGTCCCTCAGGGGGACCGACGACACCACCATTCCCAACGTTGGGACAGTACAATGGGGTGTTCCCATCCTCACCCCTTGCCCCCTGCTCTTTTGTCCCCTCTTCTTATAAGAAGGGTACAAGGAGCCCCTTCGGCTTAATTAGCTCGACGAATTTTGTTAAACAAACAACTTTAATTGCGTTTCTATTCAGCTTTACTGATAAATAAAATTGCAGTGTCTATTTGTAATATTAAAATAACCACATTTTATGAAATGCATATCCGATGTAGACACTGTATATCCCCACCATGGTTCAGGCTTTGTCGTGGCGATGGGGCTCAGTAACAAGGGGGCTCTTTGTACCCCTATTATAAGAAGAGGGGACATAAGAGCAGGGGGCAAGGGGTGAGGATGGGAAACTCACCCCATTGTACTGTCCCGACGTTGGGAGGGGTTGTTCTGTGGTGCGGGACAACCTCTGTGGAGGTGGCGTCGGTCCCTTGCGGGACTGACTAGCCGTCGAGGTGCCTGTTTGTTTACTAGATCCGGGGCACCTCACCAAAGGCGGCATTAGTGGCACTTGCCGGGTTTTAGTGGGTAGAGCTGCGTCCACTTACCAGCTGTCGGGCGCAGCGAGTCCCACATACCCGTCTGGGGAGACCCACTCCCCCGCGGGATGCCTCAGAGCATTTCCCGGCGTTAAAGAAAAAAAAAGACTGTATATAAACCATAATAACATTTTTTACAATTTTTGTCTGTATGACTGTCCGTTTGTTCCGGCTAACCTCTGAAACAACTGGGCCAATTTTGATGGGACGTTCACTGGCAGATAGCTGATGTTATAAGGAGTAACTTAGGCTATAAACATAATCATCATTAATCGAGGTACGGCTGAAAATCTAAGTTAACGCGGCCGAAGCTGTGGTCAACAGCTATATCATATATTTTTTACTTATGACCTTTCGTGAGCTATAAAGCCGAATACAAACCTGATTTTTATTACACTTTACAGTTAAATTAAGGAAATAAGTACACGTTCGAGCTTCGTCTTGTATCAATCGTCAAATTATGTTACCTTAATACTTGATAGTATTAAATAGCCTTCTCATTTGTTTGTAAATTTTTACGCGTAATCAATTAAGTTTTTTTCTTATCAAAATCGTCTTGAGTACTCGTTTGAATACGACGTCTTTATAATGAAACAATTTTTTCGCGGAATTAATTGTGGCTTATCTAAATTTTTACATGCCCGAAATTTCGGATACTTTACAGTAATCGTGGTCACGAGAAATTCAATTTGATAACAATACGGGTCTCTGTCTCCCAAATCTACCATTGTTTTATTGACATCAAATTAATGATGACCTACAGGGGTCGTGAACCATTTTTTATTAATTTAAAAACTCACTTCTTCTTCTTGCTGATCATCCTCATTGCTGAGGATCGTGATTCTTCTTCATCTTGTCTGTCAGCTGTCGCCAACTGTAACTCACTACCACAGCCAAAAATTGTGTTAAGCAATTACATGTTTTGATCTTTGAAAACGATTTTTTGGAAACCTTTTTACCAACACGGAAAATATCCTGCTGCAGCGTCAAACCGGTTTCCACGTCGAGGCAGCCGATTTAGGCAGTAAGGTAATTTAAAAGCAATTCGTTTGTATTATAATACGGGCGGATATATGCGACTTATACGGCCACAAATGCCGCATATCCATTTCTGGCGGTGATTTGTGGACGGTCCATAGAATTATAAATACATATAATAATATAACACATAGGTAAGTATATAAAAGGAAAAAAGTAATAATTGACAAAAAAAAAAGATCTTTATATCATCATAATGTACCAACAACGGATCTTCGACTACTTGCATTCTGAACCGAATTCTCTCCATCTAGTCAGAAGTCCATCAACCCACTTTATTAAAATTGGACCAGGTTATAGAACTGCGATGAATTATTTGTAACTGAAAAACCGCGTTATAGAAGTCAAGTTTAAATTGATCTTATTATTTATTTACTTACGGATTGCAAGTGAATGTAAGTTGTAACGGCAACAAGTTATCACAATGGTCCAGGATACCTTTGAGTTACGGCAAACTTACGACAAAAGTTGCCGTCAGTAATTACGTTATCTGTCCTATAGCAGGAGCAAATACTGGTACTCATGTGTATGCCGTACAAAAACCAACCCTTCCTGAGCCAAGTTCTGGACACCAGTGAATTATTACTTGAAATTTGTTTTAGGGGCTGGATAGCAATCTTGTGATTAATAGGATATTGTTAATAATTTGAACTATGAAGCAGAAGGATCTGGTATGAATAGCCGCCTCTTCCGCCGCGTGGTATCGCAGGCCATTGTTGCCGCAACCTTCACGCCTTTCACTTCTGTTAGGAAATTGAATTATAATTGTAACATTCGCGAACGTTTACTGAGACTTACCATCAGCTTATTACAGTCTTGGGTACGGTCTATTTATTTACGAAGGTGCCAAAACTAGGTGCCAAATGAATCTAAGTAATATCTAAGAACTGAGAGACTTGCTTATGCAAACGCACCTTGAAATTCGGAATAAAGATTGTATTCTGAATTTTAGGTAGAACGGCAGGACAACTAGACGAATAGTTGATTCTAGCCTAAAGATCGAGCCTGGACCTGACGCAATTAGGGCTACTTCGGAGGAATAAACCAAATATGTTCATGGGCAACGATTTCACTTACTTTAGATGTTGCCCTGTGCCCACAGCTTCGCCCGCGTTAACTTCCTCAACTTAACTACCGTTAGCCACAGCGTGATATTGTATAGCCTGTAGCCTTCCTCGATAAATGGGCTATCTAACACTGAAAGAACTTTCCAAATCGGACCAGTAGTTCCTGAAATTAGTGCGTTCAAACAAACAAACCAACTCTTCAGCTTTATAATATTGGTACTTTTACACTTATAATTTGTTTTGTGTTATACATTTTTTTTTGAACGTTTAATTTACGATTAATCATTTATCATTTATGTGCATGAGTAAGTAGTTCAAATTCTCACTTACATTTTCACTAAATAAGGTGTTTACGTGTGAAGTGTCAGTGACAATTACTACGTGTTACAGTTTGTGTAATACTTTAGCGCTATGCAGCACGCCTGTATTTTTTATCTCCATGATCTTCTAATGGTAAAGACGGACGCATTGTTTCAACAACAAAATTGACCTCCACGAAAATCCTTGCTACGTTTAATGTTCATCGCAATTCTCCAGCGAAGGTCAGGTTATGTCAGCTCTCAGCATCAATCGCCTTTCCAGATCGTCAAACTTGTTTTAAAAACCAGCCTCACACGCAAGGACTTGTTTCACGTGCCGTTCGCTTCGTTCTTACCACTTTTTGGAGTAATGTTGCAAATGGAAACCTTATCTGCATTATGTTTCGTAACAAGAGTCCTACAAAGATTTAATTTGATTGAATATTACACTTTTAATTAGTGCTGTATTAAAGTAAAATAATCTATTTTACCTATATGATTTATATGTCCAATATAATTGGAAGTCATATTAGGCCTATGGCTGCCTGGGTGCCATTATTTGTTCTAAAATAGAGCTATATTGTGTTCCTGTGAGTTCTTGTCCTAAACAAGGCTTACAATTTACCATCAATTGGCTTCTCTATCAGGTCACGCATTAAACAAAAATCGGTTGTCTGTAAAGTCGGTTTACTGAAGATAGTTGAACGTGACAACGTCATAATAAAGTGGAACGCCTCAGAGCGAAGTAACGCCGCATGCGGCATGTTTTTTCGTCTCCAGAGATTTTACCAGCAAATGACCGTAATTTGTGCCTCTTGACATTAAGGAAAATTGGTCCCAAAGAACGAGTGTCGGTCAATTTCATGAAATTGTACATAAAAGTACGAACTTCTTAACACCGACAACAGAGTTGCTAAAGAGCACTCAAGTAGCCAATCAGGATGAACTGATGAATTATTCATATAATCCGGGGCATTGCTCTTTAAGTAATACATATTTATTGCTTGATATTCTTAAACTAGCTGTTGCTCCCATCCTCGCCCGCGTTACATTAGATTGACATCGGTATCTAGATTCTAGACTGAAGATGATTATTTTGATATCGTTTATTTACGTAATGATTTTTATTGAGTGCCACTACTTCTCTATTTGAATCATATTTTTATACAATTTCAAAATGTTTTTGCATAAAACCCTTATAAACCCATGAGCTAAATAAAGCTCTACCTCTGAAAAATCCAGTCGAAATCGGAGCCGTTTCGGAGATTAGCCACAAGAAACAGAAAAGAAAATGAAATTTATTTTGTTTCAAATACCGTATAAATTTCATTTGCGTTTAGTAGGTATCGAAGAGTAGGTATAATTTAATCTTACTTCGACTTACATCAATCAAATTAAATAGTTATAAACAAATTGTATCTGGAGTGTTTTTAAGTAAATTGACTATGATTGAAACCGGGGACCTTTCTTCATAAGAAATAAAAATAATAATTAAAATTTAAGGTCATAAGAAGTAATTAACACTGAAATGCAAATAAAACCTGACTTTGAAAATAAGTATCAACCAAATAAATTAAATCATAAATTACTTTTAATTTAACCGCTGATATATTTCGAGGATATTTTATCTTTTAAAAGCTTCATTTTAAAGTATTTATTGTAATGTACTATATATTATACATCTTAGAGCACAAATCTCTCTGTAAATCTCTCTATTGGCCGAATGTCCTTTAATCTTCTTGGGTATAGTAAGCCTATGGCTCAACTAAGGTTGTAGGTCCTATTTACAATTGGCACAATAACCTTGTCCTGTTGGAAGGAAATTTGGTAATTTTAATGAGCTTTTTACAATATTCTCATATTAGTGATTCATCTTTAAACACGATTTTCTTAATTAATGTATTCCGATGTATCTCCGTCCGCGGTCGCCGTCCTCCAGTTCAGTACCCCTGGTGTAAGATTTTTCTAGATATTCTGTAAAATTATGACCAGCGCCATCTTATATTTGTAGGAAGAATATTACACGGTATAATTTAACTAAACCGGCCAGAAGTTAGCTAAAAGTAACGTCGGAAAATGTTTTATACAAAATGTGTACAATTTATGCCTAGGTCCTAATACCCTGTTCAACTTTAATCACATTTAAAATGAGTAAAGTATGAGACTAGCCATAAAAATGATGGTAAACAGCATATGAGCATACCAAAGATTGTTGATCTTTTTAGGTATGCAAGCTGTTAGCTCCCTGATGACGGTTCCTTCACCACGGAGCAAGGTACATTGAGGAAGTGCACGTGAATTAATAAACATATATCTATACTACTACTCATAAAAATACTCAGCCAGGCATGTACAGTAGCTAGGGACATAAACTTTAAAATGACGATTAAATTATTGATCACCGGTGGGATGTTGACCACCGATGCGCTGTGCCGCGCTTCCACCATGGGTACCACCATGTTGCTTGTTTCTCCCGTGACTCAAGAGAGAGAGACTCGAGAGAAGGGCAAGACAGGCGGTGTAATTACTGGCACCGAGACTTAACGTCTTGTGTCTTAGGATAGGCAACACATAAATATGTTGGCTGGACTAGTTTCAGGTTAACTTGTTTATGTTCATGGGCGACGCTGACCACTTACCATAAAGTGGCTTGTCTGCCCGTTTGCCTATCCAACTAAATAAAAAAAAAAAGATGAAGAATTAAAACGAAAACCTATTGTTCGAGAAATAATAATATATATTATATATTATGATGATATCTGTGAGCGACGGTGACCTAGTGGGTATGGGCTCGGCCTCTTGAGTGAGAGCCGAGAGGTCCGGGTTCGATCCTGACCCCCCTGTGATGCCTAGAAATAGGGTTTTCGAAATTTCTACCTGCACCTGCCCATCGCTTGCTCACCGGTGAAGGAAACATCGCGTGGAAACCTGCATGCCTGATGAGATTAAAAGTCTTTGAAGGTGTGTGAAGTTCACCAACCCGCATCGGGCCAGCGCATCGGTGAACTATGGCCCAAAACCCTCCTCGCTTGATTTCGAGGAAGAGACCCGCGCCCACCAATGGGACATATATAATCGTTGATATTATTATACATATATGATGACATCTACACTAGGTTTATTGCTCAGGCTAAATATAAAATACGCCATTTGAGTTGTGAGTTCCACAAAGTGGTTCTAAATTGTGGAACTAGCTGCCTACCGTGGTATTTCTGACTTAGAAAGCTTCAAGAAAAGAGCTTATCAATTTTTCAAAGGCATGCCAATTTGAACTGATGTCTCCTATCACTTACCTTCAAATGAACTATAAAATTATAGAATTATAGAATGGCCTCTTGGCTACAATCGTAAAAGCTAGTAGAAAACTAATAAATGTATGAAATTGACATTTTACATCGATAAATCACGTGGTATTAAATGTCAGTTCCATACATTTATTAGTTTTCTACTAGCGTTTACGATTGTAGAATGACATCTTGGCTAACCCACCTGTTCTATAAAAATAAGTGTCATGGCGTCTGCCGTCATGGCATGACGTTGCCAAAGCGCGCCGATAGAAACTTCACCAATTTGACTATTATTAAGGATATAGTCCCATAGATCCAAGGGTGGATGCGTTGATGATGACACGGAAGAAGCTCGCCACTGACGTTAAGTTACACTCAACGAGGAAACGTTTTTCTTTAACATTAAGTATTAACAAGATATCTCGTATAGTTTCGGTTAAATCTGAATTTTAAATGGTGTTTTTTTTTCAGGAAGCATTCAGCAGCCTCAAGGATATCTCACGCCGTGTGATCACAGTGAGTATAATGAAAATATTATTACATGGAGTTTTTGTTAAACTTTTTTAACACAAACAAGTTGTTAATAATTGTACTTTTTATAATAGGGAAAAATAATCAAAAATGATCATGTATCATAAATAATACAAAATAATTACGTACAAATCAATACAGCGTAGGCACGATAGGTAACGTACAGCTGTTACAACGTACAATGGAAAATGTGGATTTTCCCAGTTTTCACATATATTATATATATTTTTTGCCTTAGAATAAGGGGCTTCTAAGATTAAGAATTATACAACTAATTAAAAAATTGAAAATGTAGCCATCTATGTTCAAGAATGACTACATTCTGGTTCTGTCGATGTTATGCGATAGGATTCAGGATAGAACCGAAAGTGTAGAGTTGTAGACAATTGCTGAAACGATCTTTTTGCGTACATAAAATTACCTCGGATTAACACATTTTATTTATTTATATTTATTTATTTATTGATTGGTTTACCAACAATTGATAACACAGATACATTTGTTTTTTTACATTGATTTTTTACAGTTTACAGTGCATCAATCACTTATAGGCAAACACCACATGATCAGTTAAATCACAACAAGACATAGTAGTTATAATAAATTAGTAAAAGGTTATTGTAGTGTTATAAAGATATACATAATATAATATAGATGACATTTTTTTTGCAATGCTATAACTTTATATGTATATATGTATGTACATACATATATCCATTTTGTTGTGTCCAGGCTTAGTAGTATTGTGTGTATATTATGTGCGTGAGAGTGAGTGTGTGCATATGTTTGTATGTTCTGGCGTGTGTGTATTTTTATTCTTTAGCCATTAGTTACTAGCTCATGCTAGTAGAACGATGGATTGTTTTATCAATCTGGACTGCACTCTCAACAAACAATAACATTCGATATTTCATCTGCCACGAGATCATAGCGAACAAATTGAATTAGAATTGATATAACTCACGTAAAGTATGATACAGTTTATTCTGACTTGCACTTAAGGTTTTAACTGATTGTCTTTTTGACCTTAACCTTTTTTCTACATCATATCAGATATATATACGTGTATTTTTGTGTCAAATAAAGCTAATTCTTTCTTTCTTTATAGTATGAAAGATTTGTACACACAGAACAGACAAAAAATTGTACATTAGTTATATATACCCTAGTATATTGTTAATAGCTGCTTGATAATAAAATAAATAATAATAATAATATCTATGGACGCTTTCACACCACGTCAATCTGGTCCCGTGGTAAGTTCTCGAGGAACTTGTGTTACGGGTACCAGGCAACGGAAATATATTTCATACTTTTATACTATACATATATTTAAGATTTTATTATATAATACACATATTTAATACACATCCATGACCCAGGAACACAGAAAATATTTTTGTTCCCTGGCGGGATTCGAACCCGCAACCTCCGGGCTTGAGCACCAACGCGCTTACCACTGAGCCACAGAGGTCGTCGAAACGCTTTTTTACAATAAGTAATTTTGTTAACCCATTTAATTCATCTATTAAAAAATATTTTCAAATTTTTAGTTGGGTTTTCTATTAAAGCGTGTTTTTTAGTTTTTTTTAACTATAATTAATTTTTTACTTTTTAGTGTCGATTTTTTTTAAAGATTTTATAAATTTAAAGTACTCTACTATTAACAATCACTTTAGTAATGAGTGAGAGACTAAAAACAACACAAGTGATGTAGGTAACTTGCGCGCCTTACGCCTTCCTAGCATGTGCTATCCCGATTATCCTGATCAGGATATTGGAATAATTTTATCAAATTATTGTATTGTCATCGGTCCTCGATAAATCTACAAAGTTTGAACAAAATCTGGTCGTTAGAAGTGGGTCAAAATCATGTTCAGAGATTCCATTACATACATAGATACATAGATACAACCCAAGCTAATAAAAGCGTGTTAAAAAATAAGATACAAAAAAGACCTATATCAATGCATAGAGCATTGATATAGGTCTTATTTTAACCATTTTTTTTCTTTAACGTCGGGAAATGCTCTGAGGCATCCCGCGGGGGAGTGGGTCTCCCCACGCGGGTATGTGGGACTCGCAGCACCCGATAGCTGGTAAATAGACGCAGCTCTACCCACTAAAACCCGGCGAGTGCCACCAATGCCGCCTTTGGTGAGATGCCCCGGATCTAGAAAACAAACAGGGCACCTCAACGGCTAGTCAGTCAGCTTTACAGATTTTATCTCGATATATTTAGATTTTTACATGCCCCACGCGGTATCAGATACTTAACAGCATCCATGACCACGGGAGGAATTAGAGAAATTCGCGGGAAACATTAGAAAACAATGTATAAACTGTCAAATTAGAAACATAATAAATATACGTCAATACGACACGTAATATAAACACTTGTCTGATTGTTGATGTTGAAATAAGTCTAATGGCGGATTAGAAACCGGTTCCAAAAAGGTCGTGCACCGACTCTTGATAGTTGTCGAGATAACACATGTTTAAAAATATTTGTTCGTATTTTAAATTCGCCAAACGCCATTAAATTTGGCGCCTACTTTTAGAAGTTTTGTCCTAGGTTGTATGCACAGTAAAAGCAAAGTCATATGTATGTATTATATATACGCTGTGGTTATACTTTCTCATATTATGCCCTGTCAATTTTCTTGATTAATAAAATAAATGCCTAAACTAATATTTAATAATCGAAAAACTATGAAAGACTACTAAAATCACTATAATATAATATCATATAATACGATGCAATACAATAATATATAATATAATAAATCTTAACGAGATTTTTATAATCAAGCTAATTAATAAATCTTGCAAGCCATTTCAACTATTTAGCTAGTTCTATACTTGTTTGTTCGTTAAATTTTTTACTAAGCAGTAAATAAGTTCCAAGTCATTATAATAATTACCTCATAATTATGTCTAACAAAAGGTCAAGCTTATTACAGGGATTGAAATAATAATGGCACGTGAAGAGAGAATTCTAGAACATCCATATCCTTCAAAGAGCACGGAACGCGACAGCATTGCTGTCACTTTATATTATAAATGCTAAAATCTGTGTGTCGATCTGTCTTTTTGTCTGAGATAATTACGACTAAACAACAGGTGGGTTAGCCAAGATGACATTCTACAATCGTAAACGCTAATAGAAAACTAATAAATGTATGGAAATGACATTTTACATCCTTAAATCACGTGGTCTTAAATGGTCTAAAATTATATGTGGAAACTGGGAAAATCTGTCTTTTTGTCTGAGATAATTACGCCTAAACAACAGGTGGGTTAGCCAAGATGACATTCTACAATCGTAAACGCTAATAGAAAACTAATAAATGTATGGAAATGACATTTTACATCCTTAAATCACGTGGTCTTAAATGGTCTAAAATTATATGTGGAAACTGGGAAAATCTGTCTTTTTGTCTGACATAATTACGCCTAAACAACAGGTGGGTTAGCCAAGATGACATTCTACAATCGTAAACGCTAATAGAAAACTAATAAATGTATGGAAATGACATTTTACATCCTTAAATCACGTGGTCTTAAATGGTCTAAAATTATATGTGGAAACTGGGAAAATCTGTCTTTTTGTCTGAGATAATTACGCCTAAACAACAGGTGGGTTAGCCAAGATGACATTCTACAATCGTAAACGCTAATAGAAAACTAATAATGTATGGAAATGACATTTAAGACCACGTGATTTAAGGATGTAAAATGTCATTTCCATACATTTATTAGTTTTCTACTAGCGTTTACGATTGTAGAATGTGATTTTGGCTAACCCACCTGATCTGCCCTTCTAGACAAGTGGCGTACGTTTATAGAATAGAATAAAAACATTAATTTTTGAAATTGACATTCGCTTTCGACGTGTAATTTTAATTCAACGAATATAATCTCATAATACAATTCTTTCTATAAAGTATAAACGTAAAAGTCACTTGTCTAGAGGGCTAGATCACGATAAAAGATTAAGAGCGAGTGTAATAGACAGAGAATGGAGAAGGACATAGGTCTTATAAGTAATTATTATCAACCCGTACCACTTTAAATGAACACAGACGCGGTGGGGTCCGCCCGCATACCAATTAGTACCAGTTAAAAACTTCGCTAATTTGAACGAGATCAAAACAAAGGACGGTCATAAACGTGTATTAACAATAGCCTCCGTCCCTGAATCGCTAACAAAATACATAATCGCCGACCATTTGGAGATGCGGCATCACCAAAAGTGGACAATATTGTGACTGCCGTGCTGCCCACGCTACATTTAACAAGTAATTCAAGGTCAAAACGCACTGTATAAAATGTTGAGCTTCTGGGAATATTCAAAACATTAAATATTTTTTTACTTGCAAAGTAGCATTTCAAAAGTATAGAGATCTTTCAAAGCGAGCTCGCTAAGAAACAACTGCGAACCTTATAGCTCCAGATCCTCCAAAAGGAGTTTATACGCCATATTGTTTTAGCCAGGAAATACACTGAGTAATATATATTATCAAATCCTAATATTGTACAACAGATTCACTGTATAAGACGATGTGACAAAAGAGGTTCGCGACTACATACTCCACTTAATGGGATAGAAGCAATAGGAATATCTTACAAAACCTAAAATATTAATAGAAATATACTCGTCCAGACCATGGTCTATCAGTCTGTAATTTACTGGAGGAAGGAAACTTATAGCGCCGACATACACAATATATAATAGAACAGGACAATTCAAGTATAAGATGTCCGCTAACTATGTTATATGCGATATGCATCTAAGACCTTTAACTTTGTAAACATTATGTCAGTTGATGTCTAAATATATTCATTACGTAGGCAGTTTGTATTGAATCTCAGCGTCTCAGGCACCTTTAGCTTTTTTATGCGATGGTCAGGCGAGCCACATGATGCAATGATACCCAAAGAACAATCAACTTATGAAAACATGTGAATTCACCCGAGATTAGCCTCTATCCAGCAACGCCTAGCTTTTAATGTTAAGCAGTAGGTAAAGTAATGTTACTTCACTAAAGTGATTAATCAGTTCTTAATTTGTTTGTTGCAAGTAATTGCCTAAAAATACAAAGAAATAAAATTTTTATATAAATAGAAAAAAAGCAACCGAGCTAATTCGCTACACCCGCTGTGAGCAGGTTTTCGAATATAATTAAAAGTCCAGCCAAGTACGAATTGTAACGTATGCAAGATGGGATTCCGTATAGTTATAAAAATATCCTATGATAGATATATCATAATATAAGGAGTACTGTTGGGGATCCGTAGTGTAAGATATAAAAAATACAATCTCTTGATATATGTATCTACTAAGGACGATTGTATTACTCCTCTATTTGTTACCATGACAAGGCACAAAGTACTAGGTCTCGGTGCCACTAATTACTCCGCCTGTTCTACTTTCCGGAACATTGCAAAACCTTCTTCGCGGAAAAATAATCTGGAATAAATAAAGCGCATCCTTTTCATAAGTAAATTCTGCACCAATGTTAAACTCCCCAAATCTGTTTTATAGAACAAATGTACTGTATTAGGAGTCGAAATCGATAAAAAATAAACAAATTTCTAATGGCTATGTAACCCTAAAAACCAGCACTTGTTGTGCCGTCGAATGTCGATTATCAGGATACTTGCAGTGAGATTTTTGACATTATGGCATGACTAGATTTTTTATTTAGAATATTATCATTTTAAATGTCTTCCAAAAAGATTGGCATATACAGAAAAAAATCAGCTTTATATTAGCCTTTTCATTTGTGTATGTAATACGTATGAATTTTAATTCTGTGTTATGTATAGTTATTGGAGTACCCAAGTTTATCCATAGCCAAAAACTGCACAAATTCTAAGACACGTTTTTTATTTTAAAACCTACGGGGAAAACCTTATAAAACCTAACTCCATTTAAAATAAAGTATTACCTCGATTAGGGTAAAAAACGCAATACCCACAAAAAAGGATTTTGTTTTTGATATATTTTTGTCATAAACATTAGGCGGGATGCGTGTGGCTAGTTTAGCCGTATTAGCGATCATTGAAATAGTTGCTTTTTTATCGCAGGGAAATGCTTTTTACGCATATAGCTGGCTGTATTAGCATGTAGATCCTGGGATCTCGGGTTGATCTTGACCCTATGTGGAACTCGCACCTGGTTGTGCCCTATCCGTAAACTAAAACCACTGCGAGCGCCTTCAGCCACTATTTGAGGGTCCCGGAGCAGCAGGCAACAACTTCAGCCCTGCAAACTTCCGTAACGCTATCGTCAAGCATTCACCAGCTTACTCCCCAAGTCAAGCGTGCGTAAAGAAGTATTTACTTCAAAATCGTATATTCGCATCGTCTGCTCATATAGTCCTGTCTAATTCAACCGCATATCCTCCACGTCTTGCACAAACGACCACCGTCCGGGTCCTCACAGGACATTTGAAGTATTTATCACGATTCACGACTGTAAGCGCACGCCTTGCATTTATATTTCAGTTCTCACGGTGTTTTTATGTAATGAGAAAGTTTTTGCACGTTTTATGAAACCCCAGGTTATTTAATACTAGCTTTATTACTGACCAAACAACTAAAAGGCTTGAATCCTGATGTCTGACAACCAAATAATCCTCTGTGTAATCTGTGTTAGTTAGTTCTGGAGTCTATGTTATTCTAGAACAATCTCACTTGAACCTCCAGCCTCTACTATCAATACTGTCCTTATATAATAATCCTTTAATAATAATATTTCACTATCATCCTGTTTACACAGTAGCGTCCGTCTCAAAATTGAGAAACAACTCACCTCCAAAATAAATAGCCCATAGCATCAATGGACTATCGAATGCAAAAAGATTTTTTTAAATATCGAACAAACTCTTGAGCTTGAAATTTTATTTGTTTTTTTTTTATAAATAATTTAATATCAAAGATATTTCTTATCACAGGGTTAATATCATTACACGTATCCTTGGGTGCTTCCTCGTTAGTCGACATGGTAGCATGTGGCTAACATAATGTAAAATGAAATGGAAAATTTAGAGGACACTGCAGATCCCACATATTAAATATTCATAAGATTATACCAAAGTCTGTCTATTTATTTTATATTAACATTGGTCCATGAATAAGTAATAATAATAAGAATAAAAATGAAATTAGCACAAGGCGTCGACATAAATTAACATAATTATTATGATCCCGTTATCGTACACAGCTGACATCAAACTATAAATCTGTAAATTATTGTTATTGATTTCGTTATGCTTATAACGGTAGGGTCGTGTGGCTATCTTGTCTGGTGTCATGGATAAAATGGTCTACACAAACCAAGCAAGTGTCACTGGAAACAATGACGGCTCTGTTGGGCTTTAAGCCAAAAACCTCTGTCACTCTGTCAGTAAGCACGAGATGCACTGTAGGGTAACCTTATCAACACAATGATACAAATGGATATATATTATTATCGACGAAAAGACGTAGCCAATCAAATATTTAATCTATGGTAATAAAGCTAAAGAGCTTGTCGGTTTGTTTGGACGAGCTAATGTAATAGTCGAATTAATTATTTTTTAGTTAATTCATTCTCGGAACGTCGCTCACATTCTACTTTTTAAATTTTAAGCTTAAATTGATGATATCATTTTATTACTAAAATTTCGCTACTTCATGATTCATCATAATCTACATTTTTGTGAAAAAGTAATAAACATGTTTAGAAGAATTACTAAATTGCACAATTCACAAGCACCAGTTGTTGATCGAGATTTTAGGCTACATACATTTACGAAAAGCCTACCAGCTTGTGAATTTCAAATTAAAATGCACCAATTTCGGTTGGAACAGTTGGCTGCTATCCAAGGCAATTTCTTTAAAATTTAACACAAACTGCGGTTGCACGGTATGGGTACATACAACTATACAATTAATTTACCCAGCAATGTATATAGTATAGAGCCTATAGAATAGACTACAGAGCGCTCAAAAGGTCTACAATGCGGAGCTGGTGACCCAGTGATGTGATTGAATAGAGAATGGGGGCAGATTGTGTGCCTGCCTCTATAACTCTATTGTTTCATTATTAACAGCATTTAGCAATAAGGACCTATTTAACTAGTGTAGCTTACACTAGCAGTTTAGCGTTGACGAGGGTAGTGTAGTCAACTGTTTTAGGCGGAACATGAATGCCCTTACCGGAGTTATGGATGATCGTAAGAGGTAGTGCCATGCTGCATTGCAGCCAAATTGGGCCGGCACGACCGGGGTGGTACCTCTCGCTCACATAAAACCCGCGTCAAGTGACAGCTACGCTGTCGTGTCTTTCGTACGGTTTGTCAGTTTCCGGTAGCCCATTGGGGGGATCGGGGAAAGGAGGGCAACGCATTTGCATAACCTCTGGTTGTGCAGATGTCTATGAGCGTCGGTAGTCACCATGGATCCGACTGCTAGGCAGGCAGCCTATGACATAAAAAAAAAAAGATCTTTGGATGATATTATTAGATATCTTTTGAAGAAAAGGCTCAGCTTCCAAGCCTGGAGTTGATCTAGGCGTGTATGGATTTTTTTCTTTAACGCCGGGAAGTGCTCTGAGGCATCCCGCGTGGGAGTGGGTCTCCCCACGCTGGGTAATGTAGGGCTCGTTGCGTCCGAAAGCTGGTAAGTGGACGCAGCTCTACACACTAAAACCCGGCGAGTGCCACCAATGCCACCTTTGGTGAGGTGCCCCGGATCTAATAAACAAACAGGGCACCTCGACGACTAGTCAGTCCCGCAAGAGACCGACGCCACCTCCACAGAGGGGTTGTCACTCACCACAGAACAACCCCTCCCAACGTCGGGACAGTACAATGGGGTGAGGTTCCCGTCCCCGCCCCTTGCCCCCTGCTCTTTTGTCCCTGTTCTTATAAGAGGGGTACAAAGAGCTCCCTCGGCTCAATTAGCTTCGCCGAAGGTGCTGGGCTCACCCTAAGCTACTGAGCCCCAGCGCCACGTCAAGGCCTGAACCATGGTTGGGTCTGGATTCTATCCCAATTAAACGTACGCTGTGCTAGAATCATATTGTTAGAGCCCAATTCCCTATCCTCAAAACTTTTGTTCTACCATGTTTACCTTGTCTACCATGTTTTAAAAAGTTTAGTGACGCATTATTAGTCCTGGGCTGGGAATATGTAATCACTTACTAATTCATCAGGCGCTTGCTTGCTGTCAACTTATGATATAAAAACTCTATAATCCTAAACACCGGTTATGACACATTGCAATAAATAACAACCTCTGACATGTATTACGGCGAGATCATGACCTTGCCTACCAGATAACATGTCTTGTACTTAAATATTTATTTATTTTAATAATATTTATCATAACTACTTAATTTAACGTACGGTCTTCCAAAAGGAAGGAGGTTATCAATTCGTCGAAATCTTTTTTTTTATTAATAGTATTGTATTTATGTATTTGTCCATGGTTCGTCTTTTCTATAGACCTTTTTTAAGTTAATTAGGTTCAAATTAAAAAAAAATGCTCGAATTTGTTTCTCGATTTCCCATTGCTCTACCCCTCTGGACCTTACTTTCCCCTCAAAAGGGAAAGTTCCCCTCATTGTGGAAACACTGATTCTAAAGCACTATATAGATAGATTCAAGATCGACTAAAAATGGCGCCACGTCGTATTTCCGAACGTGTCTCGTAGTTTCATAACTTTTATTGTTCGGTTTTATGTTGGCGCGACTCTATCTATGGATAGTAAACTAAATTGATGAATGTATGTTTTATTGTCAATACGGATGTCAATGACTTCATTAATCGGGATGTAAACGACGACGTACAGTAATAGTTCCTGTTTAAAAAACAAGAAACGTCGCCAAACTTTCTTGTTTCTTCTTTCAAGCTCTCTCTTTGTACTTAATTATATTAAATTCATGTTAGATGCAATAAATAAAATATATTAAGTATGATATTGTAATGTCACAATATTAAGTATTTTTTTATGTTAGTTGGATAGGGAAACTGGCAAACGTACCACCTGATGGTAAGTGGTCGACGTCGCCCATGAACAAGTATACCTGGAACGAGCTCAGGCAACTCATTTATGTGTTGCCTATCCTGAGACAAAGGTGTTAAGTCTCGGTGCCTTGCCCTTCTCTCCAAAACACAGCAAAGCTGTTTCACGGGAGAAACAAGCAAGAAAGTGGTACACATGTTGCCGGGAGAGCGGGACAGCGCTTCCCTCCCACCGGTAGAAGTAGGTGGTACAAGTATACTCTAGTCTAGTGATTATACGCGTTCTAAGTAGCGTAATTTATTATTAATCTGCTTAAACTTTATTTTATTTTATTAGGTACTACAAAATATTAAATAAACAATTGGCACGAATTAAAAGACGCGAATCAAATCTTTGTTAATAATTAAACGTACACTTCTATTTGTGTAATAATAATACTAAATTGGCTCCTAATTAGCGTTGCAATAGATATAAATATGCACGTGTACTATCTATAAAATATAGCACTAATTACACTGCAATCAGCGAATTTCGTCAGTGCCACTGCTCCAGTTTCACAATAAAACCGCATCATGCACTGACATTGTACTGTAAGTACATTTAGATCGAAATTTAAATATGCTTATGAAATGCGGTTAATTGAAAGAAAATTAAATTAGTCTGTGTATTCGATATATTTCACTCTTGCGAATATATTCTTTGCGGTCAAATTATTGCTGACAACATTTAATTTTAACGTTACTTGCCGTATTATACCTAAGTAGTAAATACCTACATACTATAGTTTCAGAATTTAAATTGATTTACAGTTAACGATATCGTTGAACAAAAAGCATTAAAAATGTTATACCCGAGCATCTTTATTAAACGGGAATAGTTTCTGCATATAAATGAACGAAACGTTAAATCAATTCACACTCCAAGAAGCACTTCAAGCATCACGTCGGCTAAATAAATCTAGACTTTAGTTGCATCAGGGTAAACACTTTTATCCTACACAGTTCATCGTGACTGTGAAAGAAAAGCAATGAAAGACAGCTTTGTATTTCTTCGAGTTGAGGAATGGATGGGAAGTCGGCTAGTTTTTATTTGGGTGACAACACCGAAGTGCAATCGAGTAATGAAATACTCGGAATCGTTACTCGTGTGAAACTCGCCTCATTGATTCATTATCTAATCCGTGCATTTTCAATGATTTTATAATGTAGAACTTGGTCTGGCCTTGTTGGTTAACGCTAACGAAAAGCCGCGAATGGTCTTGCGGGATTTTTCGAAGTATAAACGTTTTATTTAACACAAAAAGCAGCACAGCGGGAAAATATTAATTCAACGCCAACAATTAACGGATAAAGTTAAAGGGATCATAGATAGATATTCATAGATAGATATAATAGATAGATATTCATAGATAGATATCATAGATAGATGATTTTTTTTATTTCATAGGGAAGCAACCGAGCAGTCGCAAGCTTATTTATGGTGACTACCGACGCCCACAGACATCCGCACAACCAAAAGTTATTCAGATGCGTTGCCCTCATTTTCCCTATCCCCCCTAATAGGCCACTGGAAACTCAGAAACCGCACGAAACGCAACAGCATAGCTGTCACTTGACGCCGGTGTTATGTGAGCGAGAGGTACCACCCCGGTCGTGTCGGCCCAATTCAGCTGCAAGGCAGCATGGCACTACCTCTTATAATGTTACGTTTTTCATAGTTAAGAGAGATGAATAAAAATAGATGAATTCTTATTCATTTTAATCTTTACTTTCAAGATATTTTTTGTTTTAGCTCTATTCTCTGCTAATGTAATAATCGTTTTACTGACGGACTTCAGTATCCATCACTCCCTATTTTTTTCTTGTTCGAAAATTTCTATTCTTTATTAGGCCATATACATAATATTATATTGTATGGGTGACATGTAATTTTTACGTCGTCTTAAATAAAGGGTTTAATGAACACAAAATTTCTGGAAGGATTGAAATTCGAAGAGGCGGACTATAGATAGATCATATCGAAATTCGAAACCCGTCATCCTATCAATATTATAAAAGCGAAAATTTGTATGTTAGTATGGAAGTTTGTTACTCTTGCACACAAAAAATACTGAATGAATTTTATGGAACTTTGTAATAATATAGCTTATACCTACATCAGAATAACACATATGCTACAATTTATAAAGATATTATGTGAACGTCCAAAATACAATGCTGCGCAGGCGAAGTCGCGGGCACCAGCTAGTATTTTATACAATCCGGATTTTATTCGGATTTTTGGTATTTTATGCAATTTTAGCGTTAGATATGTACATGTTATGTTTAAAACAATAAAATTTTGTAGAATTCATGGCGCGGTTGTGAAATTAACTAGGCGTCAAGGTTTTTAATTTTTAGCTTGCTAAGTTAAAATACTATCTTTATTTGCATTTTTTTAATTAAGTAAAAATATATTTATTTTATTTCATCTTGATGAAAATAAAATTATTTTCCATCAGTGCTGCACTTTCACTGAAACCTTTTTTTGTCTCTCAGCTAATGCTACAGTTATCTTATAGATCGCAGATAGTGTTTATCTGTTTTCTAGCAATTACCTGTCAATGATAATAAAGCAGAGCGTATACTTGTATCGATACATTCCTTTATTTTTTTTATTTTTTTCTGACTTTTTACTTGTTCCTTGCATTAAACAACTTTGCTATTTTTCAAAAAGAATCCCAATAAAATTAATGTAAAAAAAAATAGTAGCCTAGCCTTATTATAGCCTTAACTCTGCTCTAGAATCTAGATACAAAAGCGATGCAGGCTTACTATTGGTATCCATTTTATCGAGACCCTTTTATCGAAACCTTTTTAAAACATCCAACTCCGGTACGAGTAAGTATCGGAATTAAATAAAGATCTTTGACACATGAACATAAAATATGTATTTGGTAACCTAATCTTTCTTTATTAAATACCTATATTTATCATATAAGTGAGGTTAATAACCGAGTTCAAGGAAATTCAACTTGAAACAAACTACCTTGTGAGATTTTTTATCAACAATAGTTCAACATTGTAACATAATTTTACTACAAACAATAAAAATAAACATCTTAGAAGTAATACTAATGTTTCTTTGGCGCCATCTTTACAATGTCGAATTATGTTTCATTCTTCTTGATTAGGTATACTTTATTCAATTGTAAATGGTAATCTATAGATAATACTTATATCAGAAATCGGGCGAGAGATTTCAGGCTCCTAATAACGTAATTAATTTAAGGGATAAAATTCACATTGTAGAAGTCGCAACATTTGCGATTTCTACTCTTTAACCCGCCTTAACTTTTTTTTATACGCCAAGTGCCAACTGCATGAAGTTCGTGCACTACCGTACTTCCATCAATCACGTATACAACTGTGATTGATGGAAGTTAGCAACACGCTTCATTCTTCAACTGTTGACCGTGGTGCTGCTAACAACGTTGCGTTACGCGCGCGCAACTACAACGCAAAAGAATCACAACTTTACAATCTGTCGTGACATTGTCCTTATTGAATCGTGTATTTAGACTGAGGGATAAGCCTCCCCCGGCACTCAGTCTCAATGGCGCAGTGTACGTCGGCACTCGACGTTAACAGCTTTTTTTCATTGTCACGGATTTCGTGTTTCCTTTCTCTTTCCTGGCGGTGTTTTTGCCTGAAACGACAATATTTTCAACGATAATAATTCCTTTGTTTAGAAATACAATACTGCATTGTATGAACTCGTGTCTCTCCTTAAAATCAGCTATTTGTTGTTTTACTTTGCTACTAGAATGTAAAATGTAATAATGATACATTGCAGTGTTAAAATAAGTCTATTTACGAATGGCAGGGTTGCTCTATGCACTAGTGAAAAATTCCTACATAACACCAAGACTGCAATTAAAATTCATGACTATCGATTATTTTAGTTAAGTATATTAGCAAATATTTTTAAAGGTGACACCACGTGACTGTCAAAGTTCGCATGTAATAAAAAAACATAAAAAATATATAAAACTTCCTCATTAAATTCAACTTTGGAAAATTAATCCTTGAAAGAAAATTCACGCTACCTATTACACGCTACACGCTACAATTATAATAAATAAAAATAAATTTTAAAACACTATCTAATATTCCATAGTATTTTAACAATGGTAATATAGTATTTTAGGCTTTCATACCCTTAGAATAATTACACTTTCATACCTATTTTTTTTTTCTTAGCGCCGGGAAATGTTTTAGGCATCCCGTGTGGGAGGGTGTTATTGGAAGGTTGAAGATAAAACACACAGAACAACCCCTCCTAACGTCGGGGCAGTGCAAAGGGGTCAGGTTTCCATCCTCGCCCCTTGTCCCCAAGATGCTGGGTTTACCTTAAGCTACTGAACCCCACCACGGCTTGAACCATGGTGGAGACAGACAACTTAGCAAAAGTGTATCTAATCCAACTGAAAAAAAAATTGCAATCACGAACTATCAATTTTTATTCATTTGTTTTATTGATTGATATAGATATTTTATATTATATGAATTAAGTCATCTTAGATAATACTCAAAAGTATATATTTTTAAGTTTAACAGTTTGTCCCACGACCTTCACAATGGTTAATAAAGAAATTGCGTGAGATATGTAAGTTTTATTGTGAAACGTTAATTTCTAATTTACTTACACGATACTAGTTATTAGAAAACGCCATTTTGAGCGTAGAATAATACTATATCCGTGTATATACGCGTCATGTTTTTTTGCTTATCATTATAAATAATCACTTTTTATTGCTATTGCCAAGGAATAATATTGTGTATATGAACATTTATATCGTTGTAAAAACCGATGGTTAAACTTTACTAATGAATATGAAAGAGCATCTCTGACTTTTTATTTAGCCTTTTTGCGAAGTTTGAAAGTGACTTTGAAAAAGATTATCTTTAGGTGTCATGTATCATTTAGCATGAAAATGAAGCATGAAATTAAAAATATTAACATGATGAAATTATGAATTACATGTTTAATATATAACAATAATAATATCAATTATCAACTCTTATATTGTCTCCCTGGGTCTCCTCGAAATAAGGCGAGGAGGGTTTTGGGCCATAGTTCACCGATGCGCTGGCCCAATGCGGGTTGTTAAACTTCACATACCTTCAAGGACTTTTAATCTCATCAGGCATGCAGGTATCCTCACGATGTTTTCGTCACCGGTGAGCAAACGATGGTATCATGTTCAGGTGCACAAAAAAATTTAGAAAAACCCATTTCTATGCATCACAGGGGGTTCAGGATCGAATCCGGACCTCTCGGCTCTCATTCAAAAGGCCGAGCCCATACCCACTAGGCCTTCGTCGCTCACGAACCATTCAGATGAATCTCTAACGAGATTAATCATTAATCCACAAGGCAATTCAAGTAATAATACGGCATAGGTACAGAATAAACATGACATATTAATAGTCAGGATCAGTTTTTGATTTTGGTAGGATCTTATCTACTGAAAACTGTAAATTAAGTACTGCCTATAAAATGTCAGAGGCTAGAAAATCATCACGTAGCATATGTTATCTGTGATATAAAGATAATTGAGATCGCATGCCATATCATTATCATTCTTGAACAGCCCTATCACGTTGCACCTGTAAGCTGAGCGTCGGAACAAGCAATCCTATACCTGCCGGTAATGCCAATCATTTCCGGATTCATCATCTACACAAGTCTGCACACGTTCTGTGTTATCTTTGTCTAGTCTTCTATAATATTTACACTCGATAAGATAAAAGCCATCTGATAATAAGTATCATGGTCAATAAAGATGGGTTTTTTACTTCTTTTTATGTTTTATGTTTCTTTACTTTTATTTCTTTTTATTTACCATGTTCCTTTACTTTTATTTCTGTTTTAATCGAGTACCGTGTGCCTTTACTTTTATCAGTAAGTGAATGAGGCGATCGTAGATTATTACCGAAGCATCGAGCTCTGCAAATTGAAAGTTTAATAGGGAAAACAACCTTGTTAGCTTTAGATACCCGGGATATTCACGGAGCCAATGTCAGACGCCACGTCCATGTTTTTTTGTCTATCCCGTAACGCAAAAAGGATGTAGAGGAATGCAAATTAAGTGCAATCAAACTAACAAAATTTAGAATCTTCTTTAAATTGTTTTATTGAAGTAAAATCAATGATTCACTAAATCTTTATAATAAAACTCGTAAATAATAAACTGCTTGCCAAATAAGAAGACCTAATTGTAGTTTGGTGCTAATGCGATGTAAGTAATGATTTATGACGCTAACTTCGTTCTAATATAATGTCCTATAGGAAATACATAATGTGCGTATTTAATAGCGACAGCTAATGGGAGAAAGTGGAGTAATAAGAATTGATTGCTTTATTCAGCTGAGAAACTCGAAGTGTAAGGACAAATAGAGATTAGAGTCAAGTTTAGAATTACCTATGTCCTCTACTATCTATTGAAAATTTACAATTTGAATATAATAATAATTAATAATATTGTGGTGTGAGAAATATGAACAGCTATTATATAGATGAGTTGTTACTGAGCTGAGTGGAATCGAATCTCGAATTAAGTGGTCAGAGATCAATCTCAAACAGTGCAAAACTGAAAATGATTTTCATGACTGAAGATGCATGTTATTCCATTATTGTGGCTTGGTTTCTTGATCTACTTTCGTTATAAGATATATTTTATTCGATTAAAATGTTTTTAACGGTATTTATTTTTCTTTTTACTTTTTAATGGTAAATTCTATACTAATATTATAAAGCTGAAGAGTTTGTTTGTTTGTTTGAACGTGCTAATCTCAGGAAGTACTGGTCCGATTTGAAAAATTCTATCAGTGTTAGATAGCCCATTTATCGAGGAAGGCTATAGGCTATATAACATCACGCTGTGACTTATGGAAGTTGAGTAACGCGGGCGAAGCTGCAGGCAACAGCTAGTTTAATATAAAATAAAATAAAAAACTTAGAACTTCGCAACATCAATTCTTCATTGAAATTGGTCCATATAACAATTATTCCTCAATTAAAAACATTTTAATGGTAAGACAAGCACCATGTTTCAAGGTACATTTGGCCAGGACTCGTCACGTCACACAACAAGATGGCGTCGATTAATATTCGTGGTAAATCCTCACGCTGCGCAAATTTGTTTTTGTCAGCATGGTGTCTAGACGAAAATTTATTTATAGGGGTTCGCTTTTTCCGACCATTGGTGATGATACCTCTTTTAAGAGGTACGTTTACACAATATCATTTGTTTTAGGTATTAATGATAATTTATATGTTGATGCCAACTGCCCAAATAAACTTGTTACCTTTTATACTGTTGCTCTATAAAGGGACGGTCGTATTACTACATAGATTACACGTCTATTGTCTACTCTCTATCATTGCACTAATGAATGGTCAACACAGCCTCAACGTCTCTCGTGAGTCACGACAATCATATTTCCTTTCTATTTCCTCTGCAAATCGGAAACATTATATAAATGGTCAATGAATATTGTAGACCAATCGCTACGTCCCATCTAGGACTATACGAACCATCACACCTACAACTCATCAGTTAAGTCGGAAAAATATTACGTCCAAAATCCGAAATTACCTCAATAATTTTGATACAATGATGAGAATCCTAATTTAAACAGGACCATCAACAAGGCTGTCAAAGAAATTTATTGCTACAAGCCGATTTAATTTTCACAAAAAAATGCTAAAGTTTTTTACTGCAAGCTTTTCACTTTACATCGCATTTTAAATAGAGAGCCAACTGGGCATGAACCACAGAACCACCATGAGACTGTTTTGGCATTCATTTCTATTTTCTACCACATAACTACTACATGTGCTACTAAACCGCAGATTTTTAATTCGGCTGACGCAGATTTTAAACATTAATCTTCGATTATACGTATAGATTATACGGTACATTAAACCGCATTTCTATCATAGTTCAGTATTTTTTATTAATTCAATGTATAATTAATTTAATTAATGAACATTGTGCATTGTCTACTTAGCCTTAGCCTAGATTTTTTTACAAAAATAAATCAACGATTTGTCAAGGAAAAAGCTGGGTGTGTGGGTACGCTTGTGTGATAATTATGTCGTTATTAAAACCAGGTATACAATGAGTGCCTTGAAATAATTCACAGCCTTAATCTTTAATATTAATCAATAAGCATTTTGTTCGCGTATACCCGCTCATTATTAAATAATTCGTCTACTTAATAGATAATTATACAAACAATAAATAATTCATCGCGATTGCCCAACGTTTGTTATGATAAATCATAAGAATAAAATTTAAAAAGATATGCATTCGTTTGAAAATTATGAAATTTACCAACAAAGTATGCCACACTTTTTTAATTAAGTTATTGCGAAATCGAGTAAGAGTTGAGAATAAATGTTTGAACGTCTCGGATTGTATTCCTGTTTTATGAACCTACGGCCTATGCCATTTTTTTGGACTTTATCATTTTGCCGCACAAGCGAGATGGCTTATGGAATTATACAACTGGTTTGGTTTATTATGGTTTATACGAAAGTTCCATATTATGTTGTTTTTTAATATTAAAACGAAGCATAGCTTTCACCCTATGTAAATAATATTAAGATTGAATGATATGTTTGCTTTTTTTAGGTTTGAGTATATAGCCTTTGACGGAGGCTGGAGTCTATAATTTGAACCTTACAGACCTCTAGGCCCTTCGTTAAAATTTTGATCATAAAGAGATAACAGAATTTAATATAATCTGTTAATTGTATTTTCAATTTCATAATTTTGTATGATGTATTATTTTACATAACTGGAGTATTCATTGTTAGCAGTAAACTCTCACAAGCGGAGTGTTTCTTCACAATTAGGAAGCACGACGATCTGATGTCTCGGTCGGTGGACGTTCCACTTGTGTCTTCGTTCACGGTACCTTCATATTCTGATAACCATATAGGCCTACACTTACGTGCCCATCTAGAATCTTCGAGAATAGCTAAGAGTTATATTAGAGCTGTTTATTAAAACGATTTTACAATATTGCCTTTTAGTTTTGTTATACCTTGAATTGATATTGCGGTATTTAACTGATTTTAATCAAGCTTATGTATTATTTTTATATTTAGTAACACGCATTAAATAATTGATAGGAATTAGAAACAATATATCATAGATTCATATCTATTATCCTAAAAAATATATCTATAAACTATAGCAACCAGATAAAATCTTAAAGCATACAAGTTACACAATTCAGTCTAGATCTTAGATCGTCTAGAATCTAGATAACGCTGGTCTTCACCTCTGGCACACGAATTCGGCGCATTGTGGCGCTGGTGGCTGGTCGCACGAAGGCGAACCTTGGTGAGGTTTACGCAACTAATTCATAATTGTACGGATCGGTGAAGTAACCATTATCCACCCATACTCGTGGGAAGCTTACTCATGTGTTTATCAAAAATCTCATCCATGTTATGAATCTGCTGTTTAAAAACGCTTTTTGTCTTTGTCTGTCCTTATGTAATATTTAAAGTTTGTAACACACAACTGTAAAAAGGCACTGACTTAGAGGAATGTGTCCGCCATTTTGTTTAGGATCACTTGCTTTTATGTTCGCGTTTTATATTTCTTATCAATTTAATATATTCATGTTTTTTTTCATAATCTAACCAGTTAGCTGTTAAACACTACATCTAATAAAGCACAAGCGATAAAAAATCATGAATTTATATTTAAAAAAAAACATTAAAAGTGAATGGGAAGATAACACACATTTTATTTCGAAACCTTTAGACTTTAGAGCCACAACCGCTGCTTTACATAATTATACCACAATCATTAAATGTAAGAGAAAATGATGTATTTTCAAATGAGATAAAGTCTTCAATACAAACACGATTTCCTAATCAAACAAACAGAACCAGAAATACGAGTCAAATGCTATAAAGGTCAATTAAAACTGGTTGATTTTGCACGTGCCTCGTGGATAATGAAATGGACAGAAAATGTTTAGTTTGAGGTAACTTCCTCGAAAACAATAACTATTTTTGTTATTAAGTCTGTCGCGATGAAGAAGAATTTTAAATTATTAGGGCATATTTCACTATATTATTATATCGCGCCTTAAATTTGGATGATATTAACCATACGGTACAATACAAAACACACACGACAGACATATTTCACCTGGTCCTTAAGAAAATGAGTGAAATTAGATTTATTAATACTAATATATACATCTGAAGAGTTTATCAATTGGTATCGCGCGAATCCAAGACTATCGGATTTAAAAAACATCTTCTAGAATAAATTATATATTTAAAATTAATAACGTAAGTTTTATTAATTTGGCTAACCAATGCAAAAAGAGCTTTTCCGGAGCATTTAGCATTCAAACAAACTCGTTATTTTATTTTATAAGACCCAGTCCATTGCAATTCAGAAAAATATTACTTTCTGTCAAATACCATAATATTATGTTACAAAGTTGCAGTCTGGCCTGACACGCGGAGATTAGGCGAGGCCATCCATCAACCCCCGAATCCAGTCCACCCCTCGACAGTTGCTGACTCATGCTCAGCCATATTAATTACTAAATTAACTTACAAAAATAATTAACATGGAATATAATGTAGTTTGTTTCGATGTTATAAAGTAGAACCATGTGGTGTGCTATTTTGTAATGTTTTTGCTATTAGTGTGATAAGTTCTGTTAGTACATCGTTGTCATCATCAATGCCTATTATCGGTGATGATTTTGGAACATATTTCGGTGTGAAAATGTGTGGCGTAAAAATATATTATTCCTTTACCTGTATAGAAGTTTAAATTTAAAATACAATTACTAATTGATTATTGATACATAAAGATACTGTACAACAGTTTATATAAACTAAAAAAATATATATTTATTTCTCAGACTAGTTAGACCTTTGATATAAGTTGTGGTCATCAATATTTTTCTGCCATGTCACTATAACTATATAGAAGCATGTTATCGCACGTATGTAACGCCTGTGTGAGATTCTCATTTCCCTTACTTTTCAAACCTATTGTATTCAAATCCCTATGAATCGTTTCCTCTATGTAAAACATCGGATATCGTCGGTATTGTATTGTGCAGTAAAGAGTGTTTACTATTACCACTTTGTCAGGATTGGGATGGAGAACTTGTCAATCGGTATTCCTGTACGCTACACTAGCGCACATTTGACTCGATCACAGTGGAATTTTATGTAACTAATTGTAATTGGGATTTCTCAATCTCGTACATTTTTCGCACTCTTGTCAATATTGGATCGAGTGTCAAGAGTAAGCCCGCAGATATTTTTGAATCTGAACTGCTCCCAATCCCTAACTACGAGCAAAATATCTGCACTGGGGTATGTTGAATTTGATTTTATTCATATCCATGACATACGTTCCTAGTTAGTTCTCTTTGATAGATAATGATAATCTTGATAGATTATACTTTCTCTTACGTAAAATGAATCCATTAGTTTATTACTAGTACACAGGAGTGCCCAGCTGTAAGCGTGAAGATTAATTATCTTAATACGCTTCGATTAAGACAATTAATGTCATTTTCATCACGAGGGATGTCTGGTAGATAAGGCCCTTTGGGCTTGCAGTGAATACCAAGAAAATCGATACTCGATTCCTTAACAGTAGTCACTGATTAAATCGTGGTTTAAACCGCGAACATAAGAAAACGATCTGCTTTACTCAAATCAAACTTGTATCGGCCCCCACTAGGCTCTCCCATCTAGTTGGAACTACCAACATTTTACCTCCTTGACTCTCGAGCTGTATTAGCTCGCTGACCATTCATATGTTAACGGCTTACAGCCACTTTAATGTTCTTAACAAATATCTTTTGTATTCAATGTAGTACTTACATGTAGCTTGTTGAACGTCAATTGACTCTACCAATTCCAAATCGCGTGATAGCAACCACTTTCGTATGTAATATGTATGTGTGTAATAAATTAACTAATGTTTGAACTGTCAGGGGGAAAATAATAGGCTATTTAGAGTCTATATTACTTTAATATCGTCTGGTGACCTCTGTCGATGGCCCTGGGCTGGTCAAGGTGATCAAACCCCGGGTGACTGTCGTAATGATTATTTTTTCACCGAAAGTGGCATTGAAGGTATTTGAAAAGGACATGAAGAAGCAATGATGTTTTATTCTCTTTTTTTTATAAATCATTGTGAAGAAGTGTTCTGTATTTTTGACACTCAGAATTTTATGGATTAGTCGTATGAGCTTATTATAATTATGGGGTATATACGGATTACTAAATTCCTTGTGGGATCTACATAGGATTTAATATTTTAATGTATCCATAAAATATTACAATTTTAAGAGTTTATTATAATTTGGGCAAGAAACCATCTTTATGGTATTTGCTTTTTGGATATGTTACTTTTAGAGAAAGGAATGTTTGTTTACTTATTTATAGAAATAGTCTTAATGTGATGATCTATTTCTAAAAGTAAATACATACAAAGAACTCACATTTCAATATAATTTACAAGTATTGAAAACAAAAATAAAAAATTATACTATCTTACCACATTAGTATAATACCGACTAAGATTAGTCCAATTAAAAAGCTTCATAATGAGGTATTAAGAGTGAAAACAAAAATTCCATATCCAAACAATGCATACCGATACAGTTGAACCACGAAATATTTGAACAGTGAGAGGACGTAACATCCGGTGCGCGTGCGCAGCTCGCCGCTCGCCGCTCGGTACCGCGTGGTACCGCGCCGCGCTGCTAGTGCTGCTACTGGGTGACAGTTGACAGCACTGGCGTTATGACGTTACGCGGACGGCATTACGCATAATAATATGTTAAAAGTTTAACATAAAATCAAAATTATGTACTTACTATAATTCTAAGTAACAGGATGTCGATATATACCATCAAGTAGGCTGGTACGCAACCTCCAATTAACTAGGGATGTGGTAATTAACACCAATAAGTCTAATAGCTAAGAATGTGTGGCGTAGTACCACAAAAAACAAAGAAAAGTTGAAAGTTACAAAAACTAGCTGCTAAAGCTAATATATACATATATAGCTCAAGTATAGAGATCATGCAATATTTTAGGTTATTGGTATACCGTACCAATAATGTTGTACCCAACAAATCGAGTAGGTTGTACCTCTTGTTAGTTTCCAATTGCATTCAGAGTCAAGAAGCGTAAATATCATTGCCACATTGCTCTCGTATTTAGAAACAAGGCAATAAATTGAACTCGTACATAAGAAGTAGGTGCGCGTATATTAACAAACAATTTTCGTTGCTGGTCCGCTCGCAATGCCTATCAGGGCGCGACATGGCAATACAGACACTATTAACATAAACATAATTTTAAGGTTTTATACTAACCCTTGTGTAATATAATATATGTATGTTAGTGTGTAAGGTATAAATGATTATAATAAATGCCTGAGAATAAATGATTTATTATTATTATTATTATAAAATATACTACTAACATAACGCCCAATGCCTTCTGACTTTGTTAAACTTAACAAATAACTTTATTGAATCTGTGTGTACTCTTGCATGACCGAAGGAATACAAGTCTTTGTATTTCAATACTATTTTAGTGAAAGTTTGTGTTTATATGCGAACTTATTATAAATAAACTTTTTATGAAAATCCTGTCTGTTATCTCTAATTGAGTAATTAGGTCTCAAAAATGCTAGGTAATAATTACGCAGATCTCGTGATAAACCAGTCCAACTAAATAATATCTCATTATTGATTTTCAGTTCTTTGGCATTGAAATATAATTTAATAAGTATTCTTGTGTTGTATTATATCTGAGGTCAGGAAATGTTATTCAAGTATATGCACAATCGATATTATTTATTCTTATTTAACAATCATAATTATTAAATAAGAATAAATTTAAATTATTAAATGAGAATACATTAGTATACAAATGACAATTAATAGAATAGAAATGAAAACAATGCTTAGAATAATTATATTCTATTATTGTAATATTAATTACTGAACAAGAATAAATTTGTAATCTCATAAAGGAATATGAAAATATGAAACCTGGTATAGGTTTCATATTTTCATATTCATTATGTGAAAATATGAAACAAAAAAAATCAACCATTTGTGGTAATTGTAAACAAAAACACACATCCGACGGTTGCTGATGATGATACTGTTAAATTATAACCTAGAATGGATAAAAATCTAGGCTCCATTGAGAGTGTACTTGAGCGGAGGTACTGACTACTGAGGCCGTCTTCGTAGTCGTGACCATCATGGCCGTGATCAGACATGAGCTGATTGTGACGTTAATCGCAAAAAACTACTGGCATTATAATTTTGTACAATTAATTATAAAATTATCATGGAAGGAGGACGCGCTTTGTGACGTGCATGCTAGAAAACCTTAGCTTATTTCTTCCGTGAAATAACTTTAGGGTCACAGGCTGTTCAGGCAGTGTTGCCAGGGCGAGGCCCGAGTGAACTCAGTTCTATTCATGAGCAATGACCATTTACCATCTCGTGGCTCGTCTGTCAGTTTGCCTATCTATCCCCACCATGGTTCAGGCCTTAAAGTGGCAGTGGGGCTCAGTAGTTTATGGTGAGCCTAGCACCTTGGGCGAAGCTAATTGAGTCGAGGGGGCTCTTTGTACCCCTCTTATAAGAAGAGGGGACAAAAGAGCAGGGGGCAAGGGGCGAGGACGGGAACCTCACCCCATTGTACTATCCCGACGTTGAGAGGGGTTGTTCTGTGGTGCGGGACAACCCCTCTGTGGAGGTGGCGTCGGTCCCTTGGGGGCCTGACTAGCCGTCGAGGTGCCCTGTTTGTGTATGAGATCCAGGGCACCTCACCAAAGGCGGCATTGGTGGCACTCGCCGGGTTTTAGTGGGTCCTTTAGTTAGAGCTGCGTCCATTTACCAGCTTTCGGGTGCAGCGAGTCCCACACACCCGCGTGGGGAAACCCACTCCCCCGGGGGATGCCTCAGAGCATTTCCCGGCGTTAAAGAAAAAAAGTTTGCCTATATCAATATTCTATACAGATAAATAAAATTGGTGTGTCTGTTTATAATAAAAAAAACAGCTTGTTTATTAAATACATGGATGTTAACATGGGACATACACCAAAATAACATTTTTTACAATTTTTGTCTGTCTGTTTATGCCGCCTAATCTCTGAAACGACTGGGCCGATTTTAATGGACTTTCCCCGGCTTTAAAAATAATCATCATCAATCCAGGATACGGCTGTAAATCTAAGTTAACGTGAGCGAAGCTGCGGGCAATAGCTAGTCCTAACATAAAAAGAAGCTATACATGGATTAATATTCTGAATTTGGTACAAAACTAAAGTAGAAGTATCAACGTTTTCACCGAAAGTGGCATTGAAGGTATTTGAAAAGGACATGAAGAAGCAATGATGTTTTATTCTCTTTTTTTTATAAATCATTGTGAAGAAGTGTTCTGTATTTTTGACACTCAGAATTTTATGGATTAGTCGTATGAGCTTATTATAATTATGGGGTATATACGGATTACTAAATTCCTTGTGGGATCTACATAGGATTTAATATTTTAATGTATCCATAAAATATTACAATTTTAAGAGTTTATTATAATTTGGGCAAGAAACCATCTTTATGGTATTTGCTTTTTGGATATGTTACTTTTAGAGAAAGGAATGTTTGTTTACTTATTTATAGAAATAGTCTTAATGTGATGATCTATTTCTAAAAGTAAATACATACAAAGAACTCACATTTCAATATAATTTACAAGTATTGAAAACAAAAATAAAAAATTATACTATCTTACCACATTAGTATAATACCGACTAAGATTAGTCCAATTAAAAAGCTTCATAATGAGGTATTAAGAGTGAAAACAAAAATTCCATATCCAAACAATGCATACCGATACAGTTGAACCACGAAATATTTGAACAGTGAGAGGACGTAACATCCGGTGCGCGTGCGCAGCTCGCCGCTCGGTACCGCGTGGTACCGCGCCGCGCTGCTAGTGCTGCTACTGGGTGACAGTTGACAGCACTGGCGTTATGACGTTACGTGGACGGCATTACGCATATTAATATGTTAAAAGTTTAACATAAAATCAAAATGATGTACTTACTATAATTCTAAGTAACAGGATGTGGATATATACCATCAAGTAGGCTGGTACGCAACCTCCAATTAACTAGGGATGTGGTAATTAACACCAATAAGTCTAATAGCTAAGAATGTGTGGCGTAGTACCACAAAAAACAAAGAAAAGTTGAAAGTTACAAAAACTAGCTGCTAAAGCTAATATATACATATATAGCTCAAGTATAGAGATCATGCAATATTTTAGGTTATTCGTATACCGTACCAATAATGTTGTACCCAACAAATCGAGTAGGTTGTACCTCTTGTTAGTTTCCAATTGCATTTTCAGAGTCAAGAAGCGTAAATATCATTGCCACATTGCTCTCGTATTTAGAAACAAGGCAATAAATTGAACTCGTACATAAGAAGTAGGTGCGCGTATATTAACAAACAATTTTCGTTGCTGGTCCGCTCGCAATGCCTATCAGGGCGCGACATGGCAATACAGACACTATTAACATAAACATAATTTTAAGGTTTTATACTAACCCTTGTGTAATATAATATATGTATGTTAGTGTGTGGGGTATATATCTATGGGCCATATAGTGCCTGAGAATAAATGATTTATTATTATTATAAAATATACTACTAACATAACGCCCAATGCCTTCTGACTTTATAAAACTTAACAAATAACTTTATTGAATCTGTGTGTACTCTTGCATGACCGAAGGAATACAAGTCTTTGTATTTCAATACTATTTTAGTGAAAGTTTGTGTTTATATGCGAACTTATTATAAATAAACTTTTTATGAAAATCCTGTCTGTTATCTCTAATTGAGTAATTAGGTCTCAAAAATGCTAGGTAATAATTACGCAGATCTCGTGATAAACCAGTCCAACTAAATAATATCTCATTATTGATTTTCAGTTCTTTGGCATTGAAATATAATTTAATAAGTATTCTTGTGTTGTATTATATCTGAGGTCAGGAAATGTTATTCAAGTATATGCACAATCGATATTATTTATTCTTATTTAACAATCATAATTATTAAATAAGAATAAATTTAAATTATTAAATGAGAATACATTAGTATACAAATGACAATTAATAGAATAGAAATGAAAACAATGCTTAGAATAATTATATTCTATTATTGTAATATTAATTACTGAACAAGAATAAATTTGTAATCTCATAAAGGAATATGAAAATATGAAACCTGGTATAGGTTTCATATTTTCATATTCATTATGTGAAAATATGAAACAAAAAAATCAACCATTTGTGGTAATTGTAAACAAAAACACACATCCGACGGTTGCTGATGATGATACTGTTAAATTATAACCTAGAATAGATAAAAATCTAGGCTCCATTGAGAGTGTACTTGAGCGGAGGTACTGACTACTGAGGCCGTCTTCGTAGTCGTGACCATCATGGCCGTGATCAGACATGAGCTGATTGTGACGTTAATCGCAAAAAACTACTGGCATTATAATTTTGTACAATTAATTATAAAATTATCATGGAAGGAGGACGTGCATGCTAGAAAACCTTAGCTTATTTCTTCCGTGAAATAACTTTAGGGTCACAGGCTGTTCAGGCAGTGTTGCCAGGGCGAGGCCCGAGTGAACTCAGTTCTATTCATGAGCAATGACCATTTACCATCTCGTGGCTCGTCTGTCAGTTTGCCTATCTATCCCCACCATGGTTCAGGCCTTAAAGTGGCAGTGGGGCTCAGTAGTTTATGGTGAGCCTAGCACCTTGGGCGAAGCTAATTGAGTCGAGGGGGCTCTTTGTACCCCTCTTATAAGAAGAGGGGACAAAAGAGCAGGGGGCAAGGGGCGAGGACGGGAACCTCACCCCATTGTACTATCCCGACGTTGAGAGGGGTTGTTCTGTGGTGCGGGACAACCCCTCTGTGGAGGTGGCGTCGGTCCCTTGGGGGCCTGACTAGCCGTCGAGGTGCCCTGTTTGTGTATTAGATCCGGGGCACCTCACCAAAGGCGGCATTGGTGGCACTCGCCGGGTTATAGTGGGTCCTTTAGTTAGAGCTGCGTCCATTTACCAGCTTTCGGGCGCAGCGAGTCCCACACACCCGCGTGGGGAAACCCACTCCCCCGGGGGATGCCTCAGAGCATTTCCCGGCGTTAAAGAAAAAAGGTTTGCCTATATCAATATTCTATACAGATAAATAAAATTGGAGTGTCTGTTTATAATAAAAAAAAACAGCTTGTTTATTAAATACATGGATGTTAACATGGGACATACACCAAAATAACATTTTTTACAATTTTTGTCTGTCTGTTTATGCCGCCTAATCTCTGAAACGACTGGGCCGATTTTAATGGACTTTCCCCGGCTTTAAAAATAATCATCATCAATCCAGGATACGGCTGTAAATCTAAGTTAACGTGAGCGAAGCTGCGGGCAATAGCTAGTCCTAACATAAAAAGAAGCTATACATGGATTAATATTCTGAATTTGGTACAAAACTAAAGTAGAAGTATCAACGGGTTCAGTACAGTTTATTTTGTACTTTCATGACGTTTAGCTGTTACAATTTACAAATAACATAAAAACAATATACAAAAAGGTTATAGGTAAATAGATTTTCAAATCCTCTAATGTTCATTTTTGCTGAGTTTTTATAAGCGCTTGAAAGTCATAAAATAAATGATGATGGAGGGGGGGTCTCTGGCGTCATAAGTTGAATCTACATTCATCCCACCAAACGACCATTGCGTGAACAAGGGTAATTTCTAAAGTTCTCTCTGCTATCTGTTACAAACATATGTGAGCTTTCCGCGTTCGTATAATTTTTGAGGAGTTTTTTTAAACCACGCTTTTTAAAAAATAACTAATTTGGTGGTAACAAATTTGGATTGTCATTTGTCATAGAAACACATTCTAACCGGTGAGGGGTGGCGCTGTACCGCGCTCCTGTCTGCATGGTGGTACCATCTTGCTTGTTTCTCCCGTGAAACAGCTTCGTTGTGTTTCGGAAAGAAGGAGGAGAATCCTAAAACATAAGTGTAGTAGTGTAATTACTGGTATACAGTATTGTAATTATTGGTATCCAGTATTGTAATTACTGGTATACAGTATTGTAATTACTGGTATACAGTATTGTAATTACTGGTATACAGTATTGTAATTACTGGTATACAGTATTGTAATTACTGGTATACAGTATTGTAATTACTGGTACAGAGACATAACATCTTATGTTTTAGAATCCTCCTCCTACTAGTTTTAGAATAGACTTTCTTGGGCTAGTCTCTGGTTATCTTGTTTATGGCGACGCTGACCACTTACCATCACGTGGCTCGTATGACCGTTTGTATGATAATTGGATTGTCGACGATCTCTGTGGCTCAATGGTTCAACTCAATCTGTTTGTCTAATCTCTGAAACGGCTGGACCCTGTCAGAATTGACCTTCTGACTTTGTTAAACTTAACAAATAACTTTATTGAATCTGTGTGTACTCTTGCATGACCGAAGGAATACAAGTCTTTGTATTTCAATACTATTTTAGTGAAAGTTTGTGTTTATATGCGAACTTATTATAAATAAACTTTTTATGAAAATCCTGTCTGTTATCTCTAATTGAGTAATTAAGGTCTCCAAAATGCTAGGTAATAATTACGTAGATCTCGTGATAAACCAGTCCAACTAAATAATATCTCATTATTGATTTTCAGTTCTTTGGCATTGAAATATAATTTAATAAGTATTCTTGTGTTGTATTATATCTGAGGTCAGGAAATGTTATTCAAGTATATGCACAATCGATATTATTTATTCTTATTTAACAATCATAATTATTAAATAAGAATAAATTTAAATTATTAAATGAGAATACATTAGTATACAAATAATAATTAATAGAATAGAAATGAAAACAATGCTTAGAATAATTATATTCTATTATTGTAATATTAATTACTGAACAAGAATAAATTTGTAATCTCATAAAGGAATATGAAAATATGAAACCTGGTATAGGTTTCATATTTTCATATTCATTATGTGAAAATATGAAACAAAAAAATCAACCATTTGTGGTAATTGTAAACAAAAACACACATCCGACGGTTGCTGATGATGATACTGTTAAATTATAACCTAGAATAGATAAAAATCTAGGCTCCATTGAGAGTGTACTTGAGCGGAGGTACTGACTACTGAGGCCGTCTTCGTAGTCGTGACCATCATGGCCGTGATCAGACATGAGCTGATTGTGACGTTAATCGCAAAAAACTACTGGCATTATAATTTTGTACAATTAATTATTGGAAGGAGGACGTGCATGCTAGAAAACCTTAGCTTATTTCTTCCGTGAAATAACTTTAGGGTCACAGGCTGTTCAGGCAGTGTTGCCAGGGCGAGGCCCGAGTGAACTCAGTTCTATTCATGAGCAATGACCATTTACCATCTCGTGGCTCGTCTGTCAGTTTGCCTATCTATCCCCACCATGGTTCAGGCCTTAAAGTGGCAGTGGGGCTCAGTAGTTTATGGTGAGCCTAGCACCTTGGGCGAAGCTAATTGAGTCGAGGGGGCTCTTTGTACCCCTCTTATAAGAAGAGGGGACAAAAGAGCAGGGGGCAAGGGGCGAGGACGGGAACCTCACCCCATTGTACTATCCCGACGTTGAGAGGGGTTGTTCTGTGGTGCGGGACAACCCCTCTGTGGAGGTGGCGTCGGTCCCTTGGGGGCCTGACTAGCCGTCGAGGTGCCCTGTTTGTGTATTAGATCCGGGGCACCTCACCAAAGGCGGCATTGGTGGCACTCGCCGGGTTATAGTGGGTCCTTTAGTTAGAGCTGCGTCCATTTACCAGCTTTCGGGCGCAGCGAGTCCCACACACCCGCGTGGGGAAACCCACTCCCCCGGGGGATGCCTCAGAGCATTTCCCGGCGTTAAAGAAAAAAGGTTTGCCTATATCAATATTCTATACAGATAAATAAAATTGGAGTATTGTAATTATTGGTATCCAGTATTGTAATTACTGGTATACAGTATTGTAATTACTGGTATACAGTATTGTAATTACTGGTATACAGTATTGTAATTACTGGTATACAGTATTGTAATTACTGGTATACAGTATTGTAATTACTGGTATACAGTATTGTAATTACTGGTATACAGTATTGTAATTACTGGTACAGAGACATAACATCTTATGTTTTAGAATCCTCCTCCTACTAGTTTTAGAATAGACTTTCTTGGGCTAGTCTCTGGTTATCTTGTTTATGGCGACGCTGACCACTTACCATCACGTGGCTCGTATGACCGTTTGTATGATAATTGGATTGTCGACGATCTCTGTGGCTCAATGGTTCAACTCAATCTGTTTGTCTAATCTCTGAAACGGCTGGACCCTGTCAGAATTGACAGGACTTTCACTGGGAAAATAGTTGATGTTATAGGGAGTAACTTAGGGTATAAAATATTCATCATCAACCCAGATACAGCTGTAAATCTAAGTAAACACGGGTGAAGCTGCGTGTAACAGCTTGTTAGTATTAAATATTTGATGACTAGAGTCTGTAAGTAGGTCGCGGCACGTGGAATGGTTCACCTAGTCAGCAATCAGTGTCGCAATACATCTAGTGCAATATTGTTAATGACAATACGGAAGTTTTTTTGTTTGTTACGGGACCGATAGTAAATTTATGGATTTGTATGTAATTGTAAATTAGTAATAAATATGGCTATAGTCATCTGGAGTGTAAGTTGCGTAGGGGACGTCGTAACGGCCGCCGAATATGAAGATAGGATGCCCATTTTTCCGTCGCCCGTCCAATTGCGGCGAGTTTTGGATCGTATATCTACCTACGGGTTTAAAGAAGCAGTAGGTACCTACTGATGATGATGAGCATATAGACAAACCCAGGACTAGAATATCATAATATTTGTATATAGACAATATTTGTATATAGACAATATTTGTGTATAGACAATATTTGTATATAGACAATATTTGTGTATATAGACAGCATTTGTATATTTTATTTAGCCTCGCAAATTAGTAAGTCACCCAAACGTAGCGCAATCCTCCTACCTATATTTCATTGTTATCACGAAGTACGAACTACTCTGAATGTCTCAATAACCACTCTTACATAACTGATTGTAAAAGTCGCAAGCGAAGCCGCAGGCAATAGCTAGTTTTTTCATTTCATTAATTTATTTTAGGTTTACAAAATACTGCATTTCATATAAATAATTTTAGTTTATCATTGTGCAAAAACTAACAATTTTTTTTCAGTAACCTATATTTTTATGTTTAACAATATGTACGCTTATTTTGCAAACGTAAATGTGAAAATAATTGGCAATATATTAAATTCATTCTTTATTTAATTTTATAAGTTTTAACTAAATAAAATTGGGAGCGAGGCATCACAGTTAGTGGCATAAAAATCACTAACCTGCGCTACGCTACTGACACTATTCTTCTTGAAGCAAATGAGCCAGAGATGGTCACACTCCTAAACCGAATTAGCGAGTAGATGGGACTTTCCGTAAGCAGGTCCAAAACTAAGGTCATGGTGGTAGACAGATATGGGAAGTTGGTACTCACTGGCGCAGTGTGAACCTAGAAACAGTGGACAACTTTATTTACGTGGGTTCCAACATCGATGTTGGGTAACGATGGTTCGTGCGAGAACGAAGTGCGCAGGAGAATTGGCATAGCTTAGAGCGTCTGAACTCGCAAAAGGGATCGCAATATTTTCGTAAAAACCATTACCAGACTTGAACTAATTCTGGAGTTTTCGATCTTTTTGTACGGGGCTGAGACCTGGACATTGAAAGATGCAGACCTCAAACGCATTGCCGCTTTTGATATGTGGTGCTAGAGAAAGATGGGATCCGTATCTCTTGGACAACATTTTGGACTAACGTCTCTATTTTACGAAAACTTAATATCTCCATTTTTGTAGTCATCTGTCATCAGAGTGCCTACACCGAATTCTCGAGTACTTCGGTCGCATCACAAGAAAAGACGGCGACAACCTCGAGAAGCTCATCGTGACGGCAAAGTAGAAGGGAAAAGGGCTCGTGATCCCGCCCCTCAGCCGCAAAGGTTTCCACCATCCTCCAGCGTGCCGTCACCGAGCTGGGTGAATGGTTCGCAAAATGGAGGATTGATATAAACCCTGAAAAAAGTGCCTCCATAAAATTCTCCCGAAGGGGGGTCGCAAACAGACGACATTATCGTACCATGAAACCGATAAGGTTAAACAATGTAGAAATACCCAGAGTAGATCAGCTAAAATACCTGGGGGTCACCCTTGACAGGTCGATGTCATTTAGACCACACATAGAGACAGTCACCAAAAAGGCCAAATTCGTCTTAAGCCGTTTATATTTCTTAATTAACAAAAACAGCAAAATGCCCCTCAGGCATAAGCTAACCCTGTATAAAACTTGTATCCGACCCATTATGTCTTACTCTTGTATCGCATTCGCGCATGTGCCACAAAGTCGACTCAATGCACTACAAATAGTCCAAAATAAATTCTTACGCATGGCAACCGGTTGCCCGTGGTACTTAAGAAACATCGACCTGCACAGGGACTTCAGATTAGAGTCCATTAGGGGCCACTTCAAAATGACGTCAGAACGTCACTTTGTAAAGGCACTTCTTCACCCCAACCCGCTCATCGTGAGCGCGGCAAACTATTACCTATATTATATACCAGATAGCTCAGTTCCAATTAGACATAGGTTACCTAAGCATGTTTTAACAGATCCAGCTGACGAAACCTCTCAGCTGCTAATGCGCGACGCAAAAGCGCGACGCGAACGTCACAACATACACAGAATAACAACAAACGGTGCTAGGTACACCTGCACACCGCTTGGGCCTCGGGGTCGTAAGCGACGTCGACCCCTACACATGGAAACCACATCGATCCGGATCGAACGCGGAAGCTTAGGTTCGAATCCGATACGAGTAGACACAAACCCAGACCGCGCTAACAGCAATAGCACTACGCTACCGCTAGATTGCTTGGGCACCGCGCGTGGCCCGCCTCCCTGTACAGAGGGAGGGATGAAGGCCGGCCTCATGATGATAGGTTAATTTCAACCGTAAAAGATTGACGGTTGACGAAACCGTATCGGATTTGACTAGTCCAAATCCTGCTCTCCCGAGCAGCGCGCGCGATGAACCGCGCCCCCTGCGGGGCGCGGCAGGGGTCGTCCCCCTTTCGAATATTTCTTAAGTGAGCCATCTGTTCACTTACTGTACCGATTGAGCTTAAAGGCCATCAGGCCGAAAAGTCTAGCCCTTCCGAAAAAATAAAATAAAAAAGAAGGCCTCGTGGACGCAACCCAATACCTTGGTCCAAACAGATCCGCATGGCTCTTGACGCTACGGTTAAAACGCCACCCACACCACCGGAGACAGAGACAGATGGAGAAAGACCATAAGAGAGAAAGTGATACAGAAGGGAGGTCACGACCCTCAGCTCTGAGGAACACGAAGCGAGGAGGGGGAACTAAATAAATAATAAAAACTTCATCGTCCATTAAACTATTTTTTAACGTTTGTTATGTTCTTTAAAATGCATTTAATTTTTTTCATGCAAACTCATACAAAGCAAACGTTGAATAGCTGTCAGACTGTCTAAAGTCCACCATTGAATATTATTCGAAAAACATATGTGCACATTATTAAAATAATAAATTAAAATAAGTTCTTCTATCCTTTTTATATCTTCTTATGGTAAACTAGCAGCTTAGCCGGCGTTAACTTAGATTTACAGCCGTATCCGGATTGATGATATTATTTTTATTTTTATAGCCTTTTTTCTTTTGCGCCGGGAAATGCTCTCAGGCAACAGGACTCAAAAGATGGTAAGGTGGACGCAGATCTACCCAATAAAACCCGCCCAGTGCCACCAATTATGCCTTTTATGAGGCGTCCCGGATCTGTTGAGCAACAGTGCACCTCGACGGCTAGTCAGTCCCCCAAGGGACTGACGCCACCTCCACAGAGGGTTGTCTCGCATCACAGAACAACCTCTCCCAACGTCGGGTCAGTGCAATGAGGTGAGATTCCCATCCTCACCCCTTGCCCCCTGCTCTTATGTCCCCTCTTCTTATAAGAGGGGTACAAAGAGCCCTCTTGGCCCAATTAGCTTCGCCCAAGGTGCAGCGGCTCACCCTAGGTTACTGAGCCCCACCGCCACGATAAGGCTTGAACCATGGTGGGGATTATTTTTATAGCCTAATTCATTCCTGATAAATCAGCTATCTGTCAGAGATTAAAACAGACAGACAATGACGTACAACGGAGGTGATCCTAAAAAGCTCATTCGTTATTTTGACGAACGGAACCCTAACAATGTACCAATTTTGTTTGCAGCCTCACCGCATATTTTATTCAGATTCCAATTAAGGATTTTAATTAAATCGGACGCTAATTAAAATGAAAGCAATTAAATAGTTTATTGGACGCTTCTTTTGGAAATCCGTTCGGTGTTGTTTATTGGAAAATTCGTTGCGCTGAGTATCACCTGATTTTACTCAATTTTTGAACGGACAAATGAATTAATGGTTCAATATTGCTATAATGTTTGCAAACATTATACACGTTAAAGTAAATTTCACTCATTATAATGAAACAATTTTTACGGATTTTATCCGAAACGTCGGGCTTGTAAAAAATAAAAATCATAATAAACCGCGATATAATCCGCAAACATTGTTTCATAATAACACGTTAAAGAAACGAAAATCTTTGTGACATTGTGACGTCTAACGCCTCAATATTCCCATGGCCATGGTATCTTCCACAAAAGCAGGTATTAGGTCACAGTTTGCTTATATGCTGTCCATTGTGGTACAAGAACACTCTTCAGCACATGTTTCTTCACGAAGTTTTCCTTCTCTGGTGAGCAAACCATATTGACATGGTGTCCAGGGTAAGCTCGAACCCCGACCTCTCGTTTTCGAGGTTCATCGTCACTCGTGTTTGGGAGGTTCATAAATAATGAAATACCAAGCCTCGTTATTTAGGAGTTACCTAAAGAACGGGAAACAAGATACTCTGCCGTTCATCTTGCCGTAAAAACCAGTTTTTTTTTCTTTTTTTAATATAATATTAAAATGTATTTGTCTAATTTTAATTTACTATGTATTTGGTACTTTGGTATAAGCCTAAGTAAATATTAATATTGAATGTAAAATACAGAATATTGTATATTATATATAGATGCTGTATGCAATCCTATTCGTCCTCAACTCTGTTTTATATTATAACGTAGGTACTAAAAGCCAAGACCGTAAACATCAAGTTTTTGTGATAAGTGTCAGTGGTAAGTCGTAAACCCATGACTGTTTGTCAACAGCCGAGCCAGCTGACTCGCATTGACCGGGGTCAATACACCGCTCTTCACGCTCTTCACGGGGTCACAGCTCACAAGACGTCACACATTTCTTTTACTTCTATTTGGCGGCCATCTTGTTTTTTGTAAATTAATATGAAATGGTGTTAGAAGAATGTTGACAAATTATTAGAATTTTGTTCCGTGGTAGGACGCACATTTATTAACTTTAAGTAAGTTCAAAATTATAATCTTTTTCAAGAAACAATAGACTAGTAGTAGAGTAGTACATATATATATATATTATTTGACGTGATAACGTCTCAAGTGGGTGATAGACGTACGCACTTAAAGTATGCTGTTTTTAAGACCGTGAATCGTGATAATTACTCGTACGACACGTGAAGATTACTCACTCTGCGATATTGTCGACAGAAATAGCTGTGTTATGTAGGAATTATATCGTATTATATTTTAAAAACAAATAATAATATTTTTATTTTTTTAAATAATTATTAAATGCATATGGATTTCAATACACGTCACACGGTACATATACCAAAATAACATTTTTTACCATTTTTGTCTGTCTGTCCGTCTGCTTGTTCAGGCTAAGCTCTGAAACGGCTGGGCTGATTCTGATGGGACTTTCACTGGCAGATAGCTGATATTTTAAGGAGTAACTTAGGCTACAAAAATAATCATCATCAATCCGGGTACGGCTGTAAATATCTATGTTAACGCGCGCGAAGCTGCGGGCAACAGCTGGTTTAATATAAAACACGTCCTGGGGTCCTCAGTAAGCTTCTGAGATATACCAGTGGTACCTATAGCTCTGTCCTCCGTGTATACTTTCACCGTATGTTACTGATACCGTACAATAAAACACACGCGAGTTTATCAAACCAGTTATCCTGCCCTTCACTGCACTATTACTCCATAAGCCATTTTGGAATGTGCCACTGTCATGAAAAATCACAACTTGTATTTATTCATAGATCTACTGACTACACTCTTTACATATCAATGATTACATAATATAGGTATACCCCCGGTTGATTACACCTGTCCTAAAAAGTTAAAATTGATTAAATAACCCTTTTCTTATTTCTTAATACTTAGGCTATTTTTAAGGATATCTTAAAATATATAAGTCACCAAAACCCATAATTACGTAAGGTGGAAAGGTGTGATATAGCTCAGTTATTTATTATAGAAATTGCTGCCCTCAGACCCGACAGGAATCAAATCAGCGATCTCTGCGTACAGACCACTGAAATTATTGATAGTAGCGCCATCTAGTTCACCGCGGTGTAACTACAAATGAATTACTTAAATCTCAAATATATTTTCATTTGGTAAGATAAAGAAAGCGTTTAGTTTCACAGACCATTTATCATCATTCTGTTAATACAAATATTTGAGATGTACAGTGTGGTGTGAAGGCAGTAAGGTCGGAAATGCTCTAGCATTGAGATGAGGTTGAGTGAGACCGGTGAGAGGAGATTGGGCAGTGAAGCGCGCTTTATTATATTTCGTCCACAATAAGACGTACAGTCGACGAGATGGCTTCTGTATTGGGAATATATTTATTGTAGAAATAATACTAACAGAAATTATATGCACCGGATCTGAGCTGCTATATTCTCTTTTTCACTCTGAGGCGCTTGTGAACACTGGTTAGCGGTTATTCGTTTTCGGTAGACTTATGCACAAAATGATAAGAATTGAGGGCTTAAGATCTTCAAGCTCGATCATCATCATCATCATCATTACATATTATACGCCAAGTAAAGACAGCTTTGAAAATATTATTATACAAAACGCTTTACTCCTTCAACAGATGGTGCGTCTCATACTACATGGCTAGAATCTAGTCTAACCGTGACAAAATATCTGTATGTACAATATTATTAATAACTAGCTGTTGCCCACAGCCTCACTCGAGTTGCCTTAGATTTACAGGTGTGTTCGGATTGATGATTATTTTTATAGCCTAAGTTACTTCTCATAACATCAGCTATCTGCCAGTAAAAAATCCGTCAAAATTGGTCCAGCCGTTTTAGAGATTAGCCGGAACAAACAGACAGACAAACAGACGGACAGACAGACAAAAATTGTCATAACTGTTTTTTTGGTATATGTACATCCATATGCATTTAGTAATATATAATATAATATAATATAATAATATAATATCTATGGACGCTTTCACACCACGTCAATCTGGTCCCGTGGTAAGTTCTCGAAGAACTTGTGTTACGGGTACCAGGTAACGGAAATATATTTAATTCTTTTATACTATACATATATTTAAGATTTTTATTATATAATACACATATTTAATACACATCCATGACCCAGGAACACAGAAAATATTTTTTGTTCCCTGGCGGGATTCGAACCCGCAACCTCCGGGCTTGAGCGCCAACGCGCTTATCGCTGAGCCACAGAGGTCGTCAAGTAAACATCGATTATTTTAATATTACAAACAGACACTTCAATTTTATTTATCTGTATAGATAGATAACAACTTGAGTGCGCGCTTGTACCGCGTCGTTATTGCAGCCAGTGGCGAGGCCAACTACAGAACCTCCATTACTTATTGTCCGACTTACTGCGTTTGTGTATTTATTGTCTTGATTGTTAGAAAAAATACAACACCAAATTAACATCCATTATATTATAATATTGTAAATATAAAGTAACATAAACCACTATAACAGATATCAGAGAAGGTTAAATACCTAATTATTAAAGTTTACCCAAAAGAGTTTACCCTCAATAATTAAAAATGAGACAATAGTGCTTTTATTGATTATTCGCATAGATAAAATTAATAAATATTGATATTGCTACAATTTCCGGACCACAACTATGTGCAGTGCAGTATTCATTTATATTCATACGGCGTTTGTCTGAATTCCAGGTGCCATGATGAGGAGTCTATGATAGTATTCATCGGGCGCGAGCGACGCCAGCTGGAACAAGCGCGCTGAAGTTGACAAAATGACGTCGGAGCGAGCCATCCCCCACCTCCGGGACATCTTTGGTCTTAACCAGCAGTACGAGGGCAAGACCTACGAGGATAATGAGGACAAAACCAAAAAGTCTACCAAAAAGAAAAAGGACGACTACCGCACGTACGCCAACGGGGACGTGAAAACCCTCGAGCGACATCTCAGTATGAAGAAGACGATACGGAAGAAGATCATGCGCGACCTGCAGCAGGCCTTCGTCGAGGACCCTAACGAGTTCAAGGTCGAGAACACGAGCCCGGAGAAACTGAAGGCAGAACTGAGCGCCGAGGCTGTGAAAATTGAGAAAAACGTGCGCAAAAACGATCCAACGTTCTTGGACATGCTGCGCGGTGAGACCAGGAGTGAGGAGACGAGGGAGGAACAGCCGCCGGCAGAGAAGACTAGCTTCTGGCGGCGTCTCACCTTGAAAAACAAAAATAAGAGATAATTTGCAATAAGTCGTTTGCTAGTACTCCGTTTTTCCACGTTAACGTATTGTTGGGACAGTCTTCGATTTTGGGACTCCTTTGATATTCTTATTGGAGCATTTACTAATAGCCTATTTATTATATCAAAAAACGAATTGAGATTTTCTCCTAAACACTATACAGAGAATATCAAAATTCGTAGATCTTTAAAGAATTTGATACTCGCTAATGGCAAACTCTGTCTCTACCAGTGACCAAAACCTCAATTCCAAACTAACATAAATTCGAAAGTCAAATTTGTGTCTGTCAAAATATGAAAGTGGGTAACAAGATAAGGGATCTCAGCAAGGATATCTGGCAGAATAATCATTATCAGTTCGGATAATCTTTAGAATCTAATTATTATTATTATTTGTCACAGTTGGTTTATAGAACTAACTATATTCCTATGTAGGTAGAGAATCGGAGTCTGCCAAAATCTTAGAATAAATATCAGGTGAAAGACATAATACTAAGTTTAAAATATGAAAATATTTAATTTAAAGGACTGAAGGTAGCTAGTTTAATTAAAAATATGTAGTAGGAATGTGAAGTAATGTCATCATTTAGTTTAGCTACAAAATAATGGCAGCTTTTTTGTTGTAGAAACACCAGCGTTAACCATAAAACTAATGTAATTGTTTCGCTTCGTTATTCACATTAAGGTTCAGAGAGAATAATAACAACTTTAAGTTGTTTTGTCACTTAACATACCTACAAGTGGTCCAGGTACAGGGTCCTTGTTTGCACTTGACTATTATGAAGCTAATTTTCCGTGAGTATGTACATTTTGATGAGACGACCAACAATTTCCTGTGTGAAAATTCTCGATTGAGGTGCCTAACACAGGTAGCAAGGAATATGTCCATTTGATGATGAACGTAGGACCGGCATAAGGTACCACGCAATTTGTAGGACCATATGACTGTTAAATTATATAAATATTATCTAAGTAAAAGAAAAAACAGTTCGTTAGTAATCATTTTTCATGATTCATTTCATGATCATTTGACGACCTTTGTAGTTTGTGGCTCAATGGTTAGCGCGTTGACGCTCAAGCCGGAGGTAGCGGGTTCGAATCCCGCCAGGGAATAAAAAGTTTTCTGTGTTGCTGGGTCATGGATGTGTATTAAATATGTATATCATATAATAAAAACCTTAAATATAATATGTATAATATAAAAGTATTAAATATATTCCCGTTGTCTGGTACCCGTAACACAAGTTACCTCGTTATCGATATAAGTTGGAAGGAGGGGACTCTTTGATCAAACCATACATTTTGTAGGACTTAATAATTTACATAACTATCAACAGATTTAACCAGTCAGTAGTAAATTTTTGAGAATCATCAAATGGACATATTTTATCCGTACTACCTCTGTTAGCTACCACAATCGATAATTTTCACAGGAAATTGTTCGGCGTCTCATCAAAATGAAGCTACTCACGGAAAATTATCTTCATAATAATTAATAGTCAAGTGCAAAAAAGGGGGTTTCCATTTTCCTGGACCATAGGTGTTGTTATACTTCTCACTGAATTTAAAGGGTTTTTGAACGTGTTTTTCACTTTTATTTTGCGAAATTTTATATTTCGACATTATAGACTACAAATACCTAGTTAACGAACTCCGCGAAATAAAAGTGAAGAATATGGTAATATATATAGCCATTTTAAACAGTTTTAAAAGAGAAAATAATCAAGTCAGTTTGAAATCTTTTTACAATACGCAATTACTTGAATTGCCTTAAAAGAGTAAGTTACTACTTTAAACGCGTATTCTTTAATGTCCTAAGGACCCTCTAATTGTATTTGTAATTTAAAAGTATTGTGGCACTTGTGTCACCAATTTTTTTTACGACTTTTCAAAAATATTTTATTTATAATATTATAATTATGAAAAAAGGGTATTTTTTTCAATTTTTTGTGTACCTATATCTACATTTTTTTACAAAAATATATTAAAATTATATAATGTATCGTAATTTGATACATCTTTTATATTATCATGTTTATATGTATTTAATTACAAATATCTAATAATATTGTGTATTTTACTATTGCCATTTATAACAATATTTACTATCAAATGTATAATAATAGTTGACTAATAATTTTATTAAAGTGATTTTTTTTTCGGAGGGATCTATGCTAACGGCATTAGGGAAGGCCCTAATGCTACATCGGATTAGTGTGAGCCCATTCGGCTCACTTTTGCTTTATAAAGTGGGGGGTTGCCCCCCGCCTACCGTGCAGTCTGCGACCACACGGCCTCCTGGCGTCGGTTGTGAACGGTGTGTGTTATTACATCGTCTCAAACTTTTTCGTCTGTGTGTTGCATGTCGCGTGACGGTCGGCCGCCAAGTTTTCCAAGTATAAAATTAAGATTGATAAAGCGATTTTAAACCCTTAATGGCATATTATTCCAAAAAATTTTTAGTTAAATGTCTATAATGTGAAAAAAAGTTTCACTTTTACCGTGGTTTCATAAAACCACACAATCCTTTTTCTAAACAGTGTCACTGCCACTTTGACGAATTTTGTGTTCATAACATCATCTACAAACTTATGGCATTTTTACCATGTCTGCTCTGTATGTATCATAGACTTAGGTATGTATCGCCTTCGACTCTCTGTCTGTTTATTAAAGAGCTTGAATTTATAAAAAAACACCACTTTACTGTACCTACTTGGATAATATTCATTATACAAATAAACGAATACGGAAATAATAATAATAGCTATCGCGTTTTGTACATATTTACATTTTTTCAATTTTGTGCTCAAGTGGCGCTTTTACAATAACTACATATTTATATGTGTTTTGTATTTATGTTTTAGTTATGATAGCTATTTTCAGCTAAGAGCTATTTTTTTTACTACAATAAGGGATGAAAGTAACAAAAATTGTTGAATTTCTCTGCTTTTTAAAATATATTTTGAACCCGAGATTCACATTTTATATACCTACTGTGAAGAAATTTGAACAGGTGGTTTAAAGTTTTATCAAATTTAATTTATAAACTTTTTGGAGAACTAATATAGCACTTTTTGTTCAGAAAAAGTGTTTGCTCCTATTTATAATGTAAATATGTAATTATACTCTTAAACTGCGGTACCTACATCTTAGTTTGGCCTACCTACCTACTAATAGAAATTAAAAAGTGGTATCAGGTTTGATATTTATTGTAATAAATATCAAAATTATCCATATTGCGCTTATGATGCGACTTAAAGTGACAACTTACGCTTTTTATGGCATAGGAGGCAAACAAGCAATCGGAGCCTTATGGTGACCACCGACCACCATACGACGCGCAAAACCTGTGCATGGGCCGCACAACCAGAGATTATGCAGATAATATGTTGCACTCCTGTTCCCTATCCCCCCAATGGGCTACCGAAAAATAGAAACTAACAAACCGCATGAAACGCGACAACATAGCTGTCACTTTACGCCGGTATTATGTGAGCAAAAGGTACCAACTACCAACCAACCCTGTCGTGCCGGCCCAATTCGACTGCAATGCAGCAATAGCACTACCTTTTACAGCCAACTTTAGAGAAGTAGAAAAATATATTCACTATGGTTTCGCATTTTATATTTATTAATCATCCAATTTTTAGACTTGTATTTTTTAATATTCATAATGTGAAGTAAGATTTTGTAAATGTAAGGTTTCGTTATGGAAACGGAGTAAGTGACAAAATTCGGCCATTGTTACTTATGAAAAGATATCTCATTCTACATGTGATGTAACGATAAGACTAGCGTAGAGTATGTTAAGAATTACATAGTTGTGTAATATAGGCTCGTGGTAATTCCTTGTTGTGACAATTTATTATAATACTATATAAAATTTATTTTTGTTTTATTTTTTACCGCGGGGAGGGATGCCCTGTGATGTCCTTCTGCATGGATACCACCATCATCCTACTTTTCTCTCGTCGAACAGCTTTGCTGTTTCGGAATGTAGAGTGGGACAGGCAGGTAGTATGGCAGAACGCAGGTAGTATGCATACGTCCCCTACCATAGTTGAAGCCTTGTCGTGGCGGTGGAACTCAGTAGCCTAAGGTGAACCCAGCACCTTAGCCTAAGGTGAACCCAGCACCTTAGCCTAAGGTGAACCCAGCACCTTGGGCGAAGCAAATTGAGCCGAGGGAGCTGCTCTTTGTACCCCCCTTATAAGAGCGGACAAAAGAGCAGGGGGACAAGGGGCGAGGATGGGAACCTCACCCCATTGTACTGTCCCGACGTTGGGATGGGTTGTTCTGTGGTGCGGGGCAACCACTGTGAAGGTGGCGACGGTCCTTTGAGAGACTGACTAGCCGTCGAGGTGCCCCGTTCGCTCAACAGATCCGGGGCACCTCACCAAAGGCGGCATTGATGGCACTCGCCAGGTTTTAGTGGGTAGAACTGCGTCCACCTTAGCACCTTTCGGGCGCAGCGAGACCTACATACCCGCCTGGGGTGACCCACTCCCCCGTGGGATGCTTCAGAGTATTTCCCGGCGTAAAAGAAAAAAAATGCATCGTCTCAGAATACACAACACAACGCATGAATAAGTTAACTCGGCTAGTAGCAGCTGTGAAGTGAAGGACACGTTGGGGCTCTCATGTCCTTGGAGACAAATGCCCCTAAATAAATAAAGATAAAAAAGTGAAGGACTAAAGCGCCGTTATTCATCCTAATTTTTTCCTTTACTAATATATATCTCCCTTAACGCCGGGAAATGCTCTGAGGCATCCCGCGGGGGAGTGGGTCTCCCCACGCGGGTATGTGGGACTCGCTGCGCCCGACAGCTGGTAAATGGACGCAGCTCTACCCACTAAAACCCGGCGAGTGCCACCAATGCCGCCTTTGGTGAGGTGCCCCGGATCTAGAAAACAAACAGGGCACCTCGACGGCTAGTCAGTCCCGCAAGGGACCGACGCCACCTCCACAGAGGGGTTGTCCCGCACCACAGAACAACCCCTCCCAACGTCGGGACAGTATAATGGGGTGAGGTTCCCATCCTCACCACTTGCCCCCTGCTCTTCTGTCCCCTCTTCTTATAAGAGGGGTACAAAGAGCCCCCTCGGGCCAATTAGCTTCGCCCAAGGTGCACCGCTCACCCTGGGTTACTGAGCCCCACCGCCACGACAAGGCCTAAACCATGGTGGGGACGGAGTACCAACCTGACTGTGTGTGTACCAACCTGAGTTTTACTGATAGATAGGCATTGATAAAATATTTTTTACATAATATGGCATTTTTTAAAGAATCTGAAGCTTTAGATTGGGTAGGTAGGTACTAAAACAATGTTACCTCATAAAACATACACCATAGTCCATACACACGAGTGACGAGCAGACATTCCTAGCTCCTAGTTCCTGCGAGTGGCTCCCGACGTGGACGGACGAATGTTGTACCTGCTGTGTTCAGACTTCCAATGGTGTGAATTTTATTTTTATGCTTTACCTACACTTTACACGCTCAAATATACTTACCTAACCATTCCGCTTATTAATGCTTAACTATCTGTTCGAGTTAAAAAAGAATAACCAATAGGTAAATAAAAAAAGTGTGTGGCGTGTGTACTTATGTACACGCGTTAGAAGTTATACAAATACATAGTACAATTTCATTGCACTGATAGACATACATACAAATCATGAGTAATTTATTTTATTAATTTAAAGTACTAACTTATGGCAATCACTTAGATCTACTCTTATCTGTATTTTTTATTTGGTAGTAAAATAAAAAAATAAATATTCTTATTAAAATTCCTAATGACGTTTCTATAAATCTGCCGCTAGATGGCGTTATATTGTCAATAACTCGCGCGTGTAGTTGCGCGATGAAAAATTCTTATTTAAGTTCAGTTCAATTGATGGCGTTGTGCAGTGAATTACATAGCGCTATTGGTTACGCAAGTGCTTTCATACCCCCTCCATGGTAACGAATAACGATAAGCGTTCAACACAACCTTGTTGTAGAAATCACTCTAGAGGTAGGTAATAGGTAGAACTTCAATAAATCTATAATATTATGTAATATATGTATTGTCCTATCTCTCGTTTTACATGGCATGTAGATTGTAGCCTTTTTTTTCTTTAACGCCGGGAAATGCTCTGAGCCCGGAGGCATCCCGCGGGGGAGTGGGTCTCCCCACGCGAGTATGTGGGACTCGCTGCGCCCGACAGCTGGTAAATGGACGCAGCTCTACCCACTAAAACCCGACGAGCGCCACCAATGCCGCCTTTGGTGAGATGCCCCGGAGTAAACAAACAGGGCACCGCAAGTCGCGACGGCTAGTCAGTCTCACAAGGGACCGACGCCACCTCCACAGAGGAGTTGTCCCGCACCACAGAACAACCCCTCCCAATATCGGGACAGTACTATGGGGTGAGGTTCCCTCGCCCCCTGCTCTTTTGTCCCCTCTTATTATAAGAGGGGTACAAAGAGCCCCCTCGGCTCAATTAGCTTCGCCCGGGGTGCTGGGCTCACCCTAGGCTACTGAGCCCCACCGCCACGTCAAGGCCTGAACCATGGTGGGGATGGCATGTAGCCTAGAGCGCATGCATTGTTGTATTCTCAATGTTGTTTTTGGTTTCCCGGCAGCTGTATTTTATAGAGACGTGCTGTTTAGAAAAAGGTAGGCACTAGGCATGTCAGTTGTCACACAGGCCATGGAGTGTAGAAGTAGGTACTACCTACCCACAATATTAGAGAGTGCAGTTTTTAGCTTGAAATAAGTTTTTAGTTTTTACCGCCGTCTACAAAAGCGGTGATGTTTCAACTAGTAGCAGTTTTAACTGTGTACCTACTCACATTTATTTGCTACTGTGGCGCAACACTTACATATTCGACGCTTTTTATAAACCATATGTAGGCAAGTAGGTACTATATTCCATTATCTAAAGTGTTGCAGTGTTATGTACCTTCTCGTAGCAATAAGTGAACATTTACTATCGATTATACAGGTTGTCTCAAAAAATTGTGTCAAGCTGTAAAGCTAAACGATAAACTGCAAGTTTTGCAAGGTTGGACACGCATATTTTTTTATCAACTTCGAAAAACGTACCTATGTAGGGTTTGAATTTTTACTATGGAATTCAACTTTTTTAAGACATATCGGTATCAGATCTGACCACAATTGGTTTTTTTTGTATGCAAAACATGCTATTCACCTAGCTAGTAAAAAAATCAAGCACATTCAAAAACTATAGCTAGGTACCTACTCAATATCGCGGAACATGTATCGAAGTTTTTCAGGTAGACCTAGTGGTGTTCTACCTCTGGACCAAAGACTTCCTAGGTACCTCTTTGCTCTGGACAACCGTTTGACACAATTTCTTTCTAAAAATTATATACCTACAGCATGGTATACCTATACAGATACGTAGGTATGTACCTACCTAATTCATTTTCCAACAGGCGATGCGACGACGGCCTGGTGTGTATGAGCTCTGCCTCAGAGTGAGAGCAGAGGTCCGGGTTCGATTCTGACCCCCCCCCCCCTGTGATGCCTAGAAATGGGTTTTTCTTAATTTCGTGATGAAACCTGCATGCCTGATAAGATTAAGTCTTTGAAGGTGTGTGAAGTTCACCAACCCGCATTGTGCCAGCGAATCGGTGAACTATGGCCCAAATCCCGAGACCCGTTTATATGTATCATCGGTAAGGAATTTGCTGTTCATATTTGAGGCGCATTTCTTGCAGTAGAAAGGGCCATTATAGGGCAATATATAGTAGGTATTATATATTATGATAAGTACCTAGCTTCATTGAAAGAAAGATGCCTATGACCACCAGCGACAGCAATAGAGGCCTAACAATGAAAAAATGTGAGCGACGGTCTAGTGGGTATGTGCTGACTCGCAAGTTAGGTCCAGGTTCGATCCTGACCTCTGAATTGTGATGCCTTGAAATGGGTTTTCCTTCATTTGACGTGCGCTCGAGTTGGTACCAACGAGACCATCGCTTGCTCACCGGGAGGAAACTTGCACGTCTGGTGAGATGAGTCTTTGAAGATGTGCGAAGTTTGCCAACTGGAATTGGGCCAGCGCAATCGGTGAACTCGGCTGAACACCCTCCTCGCCTGATTTCAAAGAGACCCGTGCCCAGCAGTGAGGCACAAGGGTTGATACTTAGTCTGTTGGCTCAATAGTTATAACAGCGCCCATACCATTAATATTAATAACTATTAACTAAGCTTATATCTATGAGGTAGGAAATAAAACGACGGAAATAGTTTAAAAAAGTTTATTTGCACTTTTCAGATTTTATTGGTTTTATCAGCATTTACTTTAGCAAGACTGCTTTGTTGTTTAGTGTAGGTAGCAAGTCTCACTTTTACATTTTCATCAAACTACCACCGTTTCGGAACGTGTTCCTCTGTGGAGAAGAAACGGCGAAAGAAACTCCACAGGTATCACTTTTTTACATCTTTTTTTTATATTTACATAATTATATACATATATAAATTATAATACATTCAAATTAATATAATAAATATTTAGATATAATATATTGTTGTGGTTCCTAGTGTCATCGCCCGGTTTTATGGTATTTTTAGAAGACTAAACGAACCTAGCATCTCAAATTCTGAAAGTAAAATTATTTTAACCTGAAACAAAAGTAGTTAAGATCTCCGGTTGCCTTTTAATTCAAAATGCACTCTTATTTTAATAATTTAATGAGTGGCCCACTATTTTTCCTCGTAAAAAGTATGAACGAATAAACGTTATTATCTAGTATTTTCTCGGATTATAAATTATCTAGAAATATCAAATAATTAGTCCTCTGATCTGAAAAATAAAAAAATACCAAGTTTTCCGAAGCGAGGAGTCCTAACTCCTAATATTACTTATAAACAAACGATTATATACAAAATATCCTTGTACTTAACGTCAATTGCTGTATTATATACGTTTAAAAATAAAATTGGAACTTTACAAACCATAGTAGCCAATTATCGTACATGTACATACCTATTCAATAGGTATTGAATTTATCTTAATTTTTATATTTTTTACGAATATATATAGTTTGTTTACGCATGTTTTCCATAAATTTCCGATGCAGTTATTAACGAATTGCCGTGGCAGTGCTGAAGCGCCTTGTACCTAGCATACTTCTGCAAAAATAAAGTAACAAATATTTTTTGATCCAGGAGTCCTTCCGAACTTCTGAATAGGTATATAGTGCATAATATTCCATATAAAAGGTTCAAAATTTACTGATCCGATGGGATACTGCATAAAATAACGCCCGACTTTAATTCCTCGTTCTTTAGTTGTTAGGAGTTTGGTATCCGTTCTACCTTCGTGATGGTTCTTTCAGTTTACGCGATCTCAATTTTTAATTCAATGGAACTATGTCTGGAAAAGAAAAAAGAACAAGATTTCGTGGCCAAGGCATCCGAAGACGCCTTGCAAATTAAAAGCAATACCTAAATTTATTCGTACAATAATTTCTAGAAATAACATATGTTAAACTTAAACCAATTTTATTACAATAGTATTTTAAAAATATTCTAACCGACTTGTTCATAATGAAAACGGATACACTAAAACTAACCTTGGGTTTTTAATTTCTCGTCCGCTATACGGCGATGTACGAACAGCTATTGACTGCATGTACATTAAACCTACTATATGGGTATAAAAATATACACAGGCAAAAATTTAACAAATTTTTCACCGACGTTTAACTAATATGGAGGGTACCGGATGCGTTGTTCTGGAGAAATTTTACGATAAGACATATCTAGACGTTTCTTATTAATTTCCCTCCTACCGAAGTTTTAACAGACTGGTCATTTCTACCTAGTTCTGTAAAAGAAAGAATAACAAGATTTCGGGGCCAAGGTATCCGGGGAAGCCTTGGAAATCAAATAGTTATTTTGTAAATGTTAAGGTACATGAACTAACCTTAGCGTTTAATAATATGTAGTCTAGGCCGATAATGCAGCCGTAATATTGGATTGACTCCTAGAACAAACTCACAAACAAGAGCAGGATATTCCGCCGATGTTCAACGATACTAAATACCGACAGTATGGTCTACTGTCGATAATGCTGCCTTTAATACTCGCAAGACTGGACGAATATAAGTCGTTTTTTATATATTTTCCTCTCTGGTATACTTCAATTCGATAAGAATATTTTTTACGGGTTACCTAAATATCTCTGAAAAATAAAAAGGAACGAGATTTCGGGGCAAGGAATCCGGAGAAACCTTGTAATTTATGTTTAACCTAATACTATTTTAAAGGTAATAAAACAATTAAAATTTATTGTAAAGATAAGATTTATAATTTTAGATTTTAAAACTATAATAAATTAATTCGGAACTGACCTTACGTTTTATTCGTGATCCGACTAAATAAGTATATATATGAATTAATAGAAATTAATTATAAAATATAGAATAAAATACTGATACTAATCCTAATTATATATATATAGTTAGGCGTATTTTTACCTTCCTTAATATTATTGACGTTTTCCGAACTTTATCTCGGAATTAAACTATCAGTTTCTCTTACGCTACCTAGGGCTAAGCTCTCTGAAAAAGAAAAAGAGCAACATTTTTGGACCAAGGAATCCAAAGACTCCTTGTAAATTTAGATCTACTTATTTTACTGTAAGATAACTTAATTCTAACAATAATATTTACATACCAGTAGTCGATTTGAATCTGTGCATGTTTACACGTGTAAAATTAGTTGTTATTTCAGTCATGGTAAAATTATACAAATTTCTTTAAAGAACTAAATACATATATTACAAAAATAAAACAATAATGCAAACCTTATATAAAGATTAATTGGTATTAGAAACCAAGTCGAGCCCTTTGGTGAAAATAGATGGTTATATAAAGGCAGATGCGTTTACTAACGCCACATTTGAAGCTTTGAAGGATACTAATTTTTTAAACTCAATCCAAACACCAAACTATTGAGACTTGTTACACTTTTACACTACAAATATAATTTAGTTACTGTATAGCCTGCAAAGAAACTTATTAACCACGAAACTATCAAGCACTCACTTACACCCCTCACGATACACCGATTTCACAAAAGAAACTAGCAATAAACATTATTTTAAATGCCAATTTTAACTTTACACGTGCAAAATATCTCACTATAATAGCACTCTTGTATGAACTCTTTGCTCTTATTTTTAATTTCTTGATATTCAATAAAGCGGTGCAAAATATATTATTCTTCAATGAAATTCCATATAAATCAAGCGATTATGCTGTATGAGGTATGCTCTTAGTTTCGTTAGGAACCTTAACGCTACCTAGATCAACGTTAGCCACATCGGTATCAAAGACACGTCACAAGTCACAACACAATAGCGCAATAATTATTATAAGCAGAAAATTAAAACAACTCCCGTCATCTCACACAATCACTGATTTTTATTAACATACACCAGGAGACCATATTATTTGTGACATGGATGATATTTTATAAAATGCAATGGTGAGTAAAATAAATTAGACAATATATCAGAGAAATTAAAATTTACGGTTGACAAGCAATTGAAATAAATCAGCTCTGCATAATGTTTTGGATCAAGAATGGTTAAGGTAATCTAAAAGGAACGACAATCACAAAAATGTATTGTGCATTGCATTACACTTACGCCGACGAGTTGAAAGCTTGCTGATTCGCCTCGTTTGAGCAATAGATGGAAAATTAGTACCAGCAAATGCTGCAACAGATCTACAAAAGACACCTAGAGGCCAACCTCACTAGCTTCATGCCAAATTACAAATGCACTAAGTTAGCCACGGTAGGTGCAATTTAACGATACATTATAAACCCCATTATGATTGGCGTAAGTGAATATTAAAACCACTATCAGAAGCATATTATATTCACCACTATTAAGCTGTGCGTTTCAGATAAGATTCAAATTTTATTTTTAAACGTGACCACATTACCATCGGGAACAAACATAATAGCGGTACATGCCATTGGATATCTTCTTTCATGAATGATATAGCAGCAAAAATTCAATCATCTTTGCGATCAAAACAATATTTCTCAAACTATATTATCCTCAATCTACTGGGTACTCGTCCAAGTATATTTCTAAAGAGACCTGTAGCGAAGAGAGTTCAAGATCCCGATACAGCTTGCTAGCTTTCAATTGTGTTGACTGCTCTTTTCGCTAAAATCCTTAAATTTTCAAAACCTCTACTTCGTTCTAATTTTATGCGGGTATAATATATATATGAGCAATTTTGTTTGACGCTCCAAGGTGAATTCAATATACATAGGTAGGTCAATTTATAATGTAGTTGTAAAACCTGTGCTGAAAAGAAAAAAAAAGAAAACATCCTATTCCCTCACCTACACTGTATGTATTATAAATGTGTAGTCGCCTGTTCGAGTGCCAGTTAAATTAACGAGAAACTTATATAAATTTTCGTAAGTAATGCAAAAGGCATGCTGATTATGTATTACGAGCTAAATTTAGATCGACAAACAAACAGCATACCGTGGACTGTGTATTTGTTATTGTCAAGCATATGACTGAAGTAGCTATTTTCCAGTGCGATACAATAACTAAAAACCAAACCACCGATATCTTCTAAACATTTAAGTAGTTGAACCAAATCACAATCTTCTAAACAATAAATAGTAAAGGAAATCTAAAACCAACCTGTCTGTTTCCGTGTTCCATTACCAATAGGCCAAGTGTTATTTGAAAAGCCCTCAAAAAACTTTCGAAACCATGCATATATTTGGGTACATACATTGAGATCAACACTACAGCCTAGAGAAAATATCTAAAACTTACTTCTTCACAACGAAATAGGTGTAAAATATATTTTGTGAGACCATGTTTGCAATGTCTACAGCCTGTAATGTATGCGTGTGCCGATGTGTTAATCACAAATAATTGTAGGAGGGCTCATTTCTTTGTGCAAAGCTATGTGAATATGAAAATAAATTTCCTTGACAAAAAACAACCGAATCACTCTTTTATTCTACTCCGTTCCTCTAGCGTGCTATTCTCGATATGAGAAAGATCTGCAATACTTTGTTCAAAAGGATGGAGCTAATTCATGATTCAACTCGATTCAGTCGCGAGTAGCGTATATTTTACGTGGTATTACTGATCATCTTGAACATCATATTATCTCTTTGGCTTTCCGTTCTTGAGGACGCTGTTATCATTAAACTTCAAATTTAGCATCAAAAACCTGCTTTTGCTTTAAAAGCATCATTTTATTCGATTTTTACTATTGCCTTCAGTCGCTATAAAAATACTAGTCTTCCTGCATACCCTCAAATATTCAAATATTCTATTGTGTTTTGTGACAACGTTTTTTGTAAATAAACTTTGTTTTATAACAAAAAATAAACTTTATAGGACCGTTTTACGTTTTACAAAATTTGCTCATTAACTACTCTCAGTCTTTCCGATCGTCCTCGATTTTTTATTTATTAATTATTTCTCGATAGATTTTAGTTTCTATTCTGAAAATTCGGTCTTGTTTCTTCAAAACTTTTTTGTCTTTTTAGAGCTTAATTTAAAAATTCCTCATTTTTAATTGTTGAATTTCCGTTGCGACTGGCGCTAATATTTTTTTCCTACGTGGTATTCTGATCCTCGACTTTTTTTAAACTTGATTTAAAAAATAACTGCTTGGTATATTTTGACTTACAGCAACTAAACAACTAAGCCTTTTGAACTTTTAGTCATATGTTGGCAACAAGATCAGGCTTATTAATATAAGTTGTTATCAGTCATCAATACTTATATATATTTTTCGTCGAAATTAATACGTATCCGTTTTGATTTTTTTCTTTATTTTTTCTAATAATGCTGCCCGGTCAGTTCTCGACTTCACGTTCAAACCTTTCAAGTTACTATTCTTGATTATACAAACAATGTAGTTTTAATCTTATAGAAACTACTAATAGCAAAGTACAACTGAAGATCAACTGCTAGAGTACTGCATAAAATCGACTACGATTGGGAGCCATACTTTAGATATTTGTTTCAAAAAACCTTCTCAAATGCTAAATAGCAATGCTAGAAATTGAATTCAAAATATTCGAGAATTTTTCTTTATCTATTGGCATTGGGTGAAAATATTGACCATATGTCTGGCTAAAAAGAAGAGAAATTAATTATAATATTTCTACCTTGTCTGGGATCCTATTTGCATTGCAATATGGCGTTTCTATCAAATAACACGCTTTACGCAGAAGAACAACATTTCGCAACCAACCTCAATTTTAAATTGATTTTCTTACTTTATTCTGCAGTTTTTATAATAAGGTACATTATAATATATTAGAACAAATATGGAAAATTGTATTAACAGCAAATTGGAATAACCATCGATACGAAAATGTTTACACTTAAATCTAAATTTAATTCGATTTTGTTAATAAAACTTAATAATATCGTAATATTTTTTTATTTCAAGTAATTTTTTAATACATTTAAAAATGATTTTTAATAAATACATAACTTACATGATTCTGGTATCGAAAGGACTAATATTTATAGTAAAGTCAAAATATTATAGAGCTATTTTCTGTATGGGATCCGCAGATATCTAACAACATCGCGGAAAATAAGGAACGCGCCTGCCTGCCTGGTTACACCGACTAATAAATATCTGAAAATTAATGTATTGTACTTGTTACTTAACTTTAAAAAAATATGATTTACGATTAGTTTAAAATTGAAACTCAAGTTTTAAATTAATTCTTTACATGCAGTTTTCATGTTTGAAATAAGTTTTCGTAATAATGTATTTAAATGCTTGAAAAAAAATGTTGTACCTGCACTCATTAATTTATGAAATCCCTATTTAGGGGTCGTAGAGCTGTCGACTGCGTTATTTCACTCCGTATTAAGGGACCCTGCACTAAAATGTGGCCACCTAGTGTGAACTACGCCTATATAGCAAGTAGCGACTATCTGCCGACATGTGCGTGGACGCCTTAAAGTTCTGTAGAAAAAGCGGTGACAATAATAATTATAATCTTAATTTAAAATGTAGGTACATATTATACTTAATATTAATGTGTTCTCATATGCAAATATTTGCATTGTTTAAATAAATAAGAATATAAAATGTGTTAATTGTTATGGTGATGATTTGAATAAAATATACTACGCATATTAACGATGAGGCCAAGTACGTTCGTGGGATATGCCGCATGGGCCCATCGAGACTATCAAAATGCGGCCACACGTTCCTTAAGCTAATGTTTATAAAGATTTTGCACTTCTCTATAATATTCGCCTAAGAGTGTACTTCTTGTACTTTACTATATATATATACTATATAATACTTTACTATATAATATATTTACAGCTTTGTTATTAACACATTAACATTATTAACATAGTATTAGCCAATAGCTTTATCAGCTTCGTTTAACTTATACGTTAATACGTTTTGTAGCATATTTTTAAAGGTTAGATTATATATTCTTATCTAATGCTTATTAAGGGAAATTTTAATATTTAATTAAAATGAACTCTATATACTGTAATTTAAGTTTTATATTATATATACCTGATTCAAATTGGACTAACATTGATCTCTTAACGATCGTCCGACTTTGTGTATCGCAGCTCTTATAGTCGTTAAAGGGCAGATTATACGGATCTACATTATTGTCTGGTAAGAGACTTCGGTCAGTCAATCGATGAAATAACCAAAAAAATCCTGGAAACATTGATTAGACAAATAAAGTAAGTAAATATATAATTAATACCTAGAAGTGTTAATTAGTGCATAGAAAAAAAAATGCTCTAAAATAATTTTGCTGCTATAAATCATTTATTCGTCATTTAATAGTCTACCGGATCATCGCCTACATTAAAGTGATATACGCTCTGAAGAATAAAAATCGCTTATAAAAGGACGATTATAAGTTATAACTTATGGCCATCAATCGTTTACTGTGAACGTTGTTAGTATCCGCACATGATTTTATATGAAAAAATACTATATAAGAAAAACCTATAGTGAACTAAATATAGGTAAGTACTATTATGAAAAAGTATAAGGATAAAGTATATTAATAATAAACGTCTCAACGTCTCATTTGTACCTGCGTAGTTAAAATCGAAAAGTCCCTATGGGGGAAATTTCTAATCAGGAAACTGGTGCATATCCCTCTGCGTCAAAGACGCTGACCGTATCGTCCGCTGTCTAGCTGCCCTACGCGGTCGAAATCGACCTGCCGCGGGTCCTGCGCCCTTACGAATTCTGCAGAGAAATCATTCAAATATTATTAAAATGAAACAAAATACTGGAAGAGAAAACTATTATAGTGTGTTAGCATTATCTTAACGTTCTATATTACAATCCTTAAAATTAAAGTAAATAACACATTATTACTACATCGCAATTTCCACGACTGATTTCTTTTAATTATTGCATATTCATTCTCTTAAACTTACGTAGTAACTATTATCTAATCTAATCTAATCCTTAACCTCAAGTCTATACTCTATAATACTATAGAGGTTCGTAGAGTCTAGTATAGTATAGCTACGTCTATTTTAACCGTATGTTATTATGGAAGTCTTATAAATATCGCCCATATATTTGAAATTCTATTTAAATTTTAAACAATAATACCGCACGAGTGTTCTCTATTAGGTCTGCATTATGCCGTTTGCTGTGTTGTCTCTGTTAGCAAGTACTTTAGTCCCGACTCTCGATGTACATAATACATATTTGGAATTTAAATTTTTTAGACAATTCTTTACTGGCACTAATATTCTCAATTTGTACGTTGCTTTGTTCTGAAACCTAAAAACCTAATAAATAAACCCAAACCTATGATTATTATTTCTTATTTGCTTAACTTCTAGTTTTATAATCGAAACCTTATTTAAATTACCGAGTCTGTATTTTGTTTTTCAATAGTTTGAAACTGCTAAACTAAACCGATAGTTGGAAACAACCCAAACTTTAGTAAATACTAGCATTTGTCTTGTGAGTCATAAAACTACCAGCTACGTTTGTACCTAGCTGATAGCTCTCTAATTATTTCACATTAGCATCAATACTACATTTCATCACCCTTCGATACTATTACGATTTACGCCTACCAAATTATTTAGATTATTCCAACCTATATATTATAAGATAGGAATTAGTGGATCCTAAAACCTACCTTCATCAATTTCAATAGAACTAAAACATACCTCACTTATTTCCTTCTTAAAATACACCGGTTCCTATGTCTTTATAGCTTATTCCTACTAAAACCTGCATATTTATATACCGGGTGTATTTGGAACGCTTGCGAAAACGAAGAGGTATGATAGTGTTGGCATAGCCTGACATGATACAAGTGAAATAAACGCATTTTCTTTTTTTTTTGGTTGCCTTTGTTTTTTTTTTTGTATAATCCGTTTATAATTATAACAATATATATAATAATATTTATAACAATGTTACTGGAATTTGATGATAATAGTTTTTTGAAAAAAAAAAACAGCAATGTAATAAACTTAACTTAAATAAACAGCTAGCGGACTGAATCAGCTGATAGCGTTCGCCGCATGCACGAGGTGAACGAACTCCCGCACCGCGCGTTTCAGTGCGCCCGCTAGTTCCGCGTCTCGCGGTTAGCATGATTGCATAGTGTGTATTTGCAGCGGGTTTGCAAAATAAAGTCCTAAAATTTTCTTTAAAAAACGTTTCTGAGATAAATGGTTATATGCATTATATAGTATATTATTAGGGTTTAATCTTCGCAATCGTTCCAAATACACCCGGTATTATCTACTAATACTCCGGCCTTAATTTCATTCAATAACACATTTCATAATTATAAAAAAAATGATATAGTAGATACTAAAACCTATCTATCTTATTCCTATCTACTATAACCTACCTATTTATACACTGATACTCTGGCCTGAACTCTTTTATTACACGTTTATAATCTATACTAATATTATAAAGCTGAAGAGTTTGTTTGGTTGTTTGAACGCGCTAATCTCAGGAACTACTGGTCCGATTTGAAAAATTCTTTCAGTGTTAGATAGCCCATTTATCGAGGAAGGCTATAGGCTATATATCATCACGATGCGACTAATAGAAATTGAGTAACGCGGACGAAGCTGCAGGTAGCAGCTAGTTTTTAATAAATCTAATAAGTAGATACTAAAACCTTATCAATCTTTTTCCTATCTACTAAAACCTTCCTATTTATACACAGATAATCCGACAAGAACTTCTTTTCATTACTTATACATTTATAATTTAAATATAGTAGATACTAAAATCTATTTATTTTATTAATATCTACTAAACCCAACTATTTATACACTAATACTCCAACCTGTACTTCTTTCCAATATACATTTATAACTTTAATATATTTAAATTAGCTAGATACTAAAACCTATCTATTTTATTCCTATGAACTAAAACTTACATATTTATACACTGATACTGCGACCTGAACTTCTTTCTATTATATATTTATAATTTTAAAATTCGTGGATTCTAAAACATATCAATCTTATTCCTATGTACTAAATAAAACCTTCCTATTTATACCCTGATACTGCGACCTGAACTTCTATTCATTATACATTTATAATTTTAAAATGAGTAGATCCTGAAACCTATCTTTCTTATTCCTATCTACTAAACTCTTCCTATTTATACACTGATACTGCGATCTGAACTTCTTTCTATTATATATTTATAATTTTAAAATTAGTGGATTCTAAAACCTATCCATCTTATTCTTATGTACTAAATTAAACCTACCTATATATACACCGATACTGGGACCTGAACTTCTTTCTATTATACATTTATAATTTTAAAATGAGTAGATCCTGAAACCTATCTTTCTTATTCCTATCTACTAAACTCTTCCTATTTATACACTGATACTGCGACCTGAACTTCTATTATATATTTATAATTTTAAAATTAGTGGATTCTAAAACCTATCCATCTTATTCTTATGTACTAAATTAAACCTACCTATATATACACCGATACTGGGACCTGAACTTCTATCTATTATACATTTATAATTTTAAAATGAGTAGATCCTGAAACCTATCTTTCTTATTCCTATCTACTAAACTCTTCCTATTTATACACTGATACTGCGACCTGAACTTCTATTATATATTTATAATTTTAAAATTAGTGGATTCTAAAACCTATCCATCTTATTCTTATGTACTAAATTAAACCCACCTAATATATACACTGATACTGCGACCTGAACTTCTATCCATTATACATTTATAATTTTAAAATGAGTAGATCCTGAAACCTATCTTTCTTATTCCTATCTACTAAACTCTTCCTATTTATACACTGATACTGCGATCTGAACTTCTTTCTATTATATATTTATAATTTTAAAATTAGTGGATTCTAAAACCTATCCATCTTATTCTTATGTACTAAATTAAACCCACCTATATATACACCGATACTGCGACCTGAACTTCCATCTATTATACATTTATAATTTTAAAATGAGTAGATCCTGAAACCTATCTTTCTTATTCCTATCTACTAAACTCTTCCTATTTATACACTGATACTGCGACCTGAACTTCTATCCATTATACATTTATAATTTTAAAATTAGTAGATCCTGAAAGCTATCTATCTTATTCCTATGTACTTGTAGTGTAGTGAGTAATTGTCCTTATATTATTTTATGTGTAATTACCTTTACATCTTACTAAGTAAGTATTTCACGTATAATTGCGCAACTGTTTCGCTTTATTGTGAATATATTTAATATCTACTTTTGGATTATTAATAAAATGGGACCTCGCATCGAAAAGACGTTTTCTTAACAACTCTAATCTACATGTCTACATCTAGACACATCACGTACTAAATAAAATCTACCTATTATGATACTGCGACCTTAACTTCTATCCATTATACATTAATAATTTTGAAATTAGTAGATCCTGAAACCTACCTATCTTATTCCTATGTACTAAATAACACCCACCTATTTATATCTAACACTGATACTGCGACCTGAACTTCTACTATCCATTATACATTTATAATTTTGAAATTAGTAGATCCTGAAACCTATATATCTTATTCGTATCTACTAAAACATTCCTATTTATACACCGATACTCCGGCCTGAACTTCTTTTCATTACACGTTTATATATAATTTTAATAAATTTAATTAGTAGATACTAAAACTTATTAATCTTATTCCCATCTACTTAGGTATCTATTTATGTACTGATTCTGCGACCTGAACTTTTTTCCATTCTACATTTATCCTATCTTATATCTTTAAATGAGCAATTCTTGTATATATAATATGTATATAATTGAAATCTCGGAATCGGCTCCAACGATTTTCATGAAATTTAGTATATAGGGGCTTTCGGGGGCGATAAATCGATCTAGCTAGGAATCATTTTTAGAAAATGTCATTTTATTAAAAATAAAAAAATACCGAGCAAAGCTCGGTCATCCGGGTACTAATTTTAAAGTTAGTAGATCTCCTAAAACCTATCTACCTTATTCCTATCTACTAAACCCACTTTATTTATACACTAATTCTCAACCTGATTTTTTTTCATTATACATTTATAATTTTAATATATTTAAATTAACTAAAACCTGTATATCTTATTCCTATCTACTAAAATTATACCTATTTATACACTGATACTCCGACCTGAACTTCTACCTAACTTACTCCTCTCGTCCTCTCGACTAAATCTACCTAACTTAGTCCTCTCGACTAAATCTACCTAACTTAGTCCTCTCGACTAAATCTACCTAACTTAGTCCTCTCGACTAAATCTACCCAACTTAGTCCTCTCGACTAAATCTACCCAACTTAGTCCTCTCGACTAAATCTACCCAACTTAGTCCTCTCGACTAAATCTACCTAACTTAGTCCTCTCGACTAAATCTACCCAACTTAGTCCTCTCGACTAATTCTACCTAACTTACTCATCTCGACTAAATCTACCCAACTTACTCATCTCGCCTAAACCTACCCAACTTACCTATCTCGCCTAAACCTACCCAACTTACTCCTCTCGATCTAAATCTAAATTCTCTCGACTTAAACCTACCCAACCCACTCCTCTCAACCTAAATCTAAATTCTTAAAACTAAAACCTACCTAACTTAATCCTCTCGACTAAAACCTACCTAACTTAATCCTCTCGACTAAAACCTACCTAACTTAATCCTCTCGACTAAAACCTACCTAACTTAATCCTCTCGACTAAAACCTACCTAACTTAATCCTCTCGACTAAAACCTACCTAACTTAATCCTCTCGACTAAAACCTACCTAACTTAATCCTCTCGACTAAAACCAACCTAACTTAATCCTCTCGACTAAAACCTACCTAACTTAATCCTCTCGACTAAAACCTACCTAACTTAATCCTCTCGACTAAAACCTACCTAACTTAATCCTCTCGACTAAAACCTACCTAACTTACTCCTCTCGACTTAAACCTACCTAACTTACTCCTCTCGACTTAAACCTACCACCTAACTTACTCCTCTCGACTTAAACCTACCTAACTTACTCCTTTCGACTAAAACCTACTAACTTACTCCTCTCGACTAAAACCTACTAACTTACTCCTCTCGACTAAAACCTACCTAACTTACTCCTCTCGACTAAAACCTACCTAACTTACTCCTCTCGACTAAAACCTAATCTAACTTACTCCTCTAAAGCTACAATTTATTTACTTCTATCTTCTTAAACCCACCTAACTTACCGATATCTTCTAAAACACAGCTAAGTTACTCATATCTACTAAAACCTACTGCATTGATATTTGATACTCAGTTTGAATCTTTCTAAAATACATTCATTTTTAATTCCTATCATCAAAAAACCAACCTACATCAATATACTTAAGCAATTTCTTTCCAAAATACGTCTAATAATAAATATCTACTAAAAACCTACCAACTTAGTAACTGTCTACTAAAACACCCAAACCTACTTGTTTTACACTTTGAATCTAGTGAACCTACCTATTTATACACTGATATTCCGGTCTAAATATATTTTGGAAAGAAATTCCTAATTTTCTATTTTCTAATTTCTACTTATCACATCAGAAATCTTAATAGTTACTCATCCATGTATTATATGACATACTTTTCCGTATATCAATCAATTCACCGTACTTTAGATTGCAAAACAACTAATATGGCAAATATTTGTCTTAAAATTGATTACGATCGTAAAATACTACATTTTATATAAATACTATAGATTACAAATATTAATTTATTGGTTTCTTGTATCTGTTATTTCTTAATGTTAAATGGCGTAGAAATCCTATCGGATGTACTAGAGCAATGTTTGGCCTTAAAACTATTGATAGCTGTAAGCCTTTTTTTTTAAATATAGAATATTAACATTGCCTAGTCTTTACATATTTGAAATAGCAACATTTGTCAGAATATTTTTTTTTTTTTTTTTAATTAGCGTCTCGAGAACATAATAGGCGACAAAGGGATCCTCACAAATTATGCATCAATAGAATCAATACGACATTAATGGAAAAAACGTATATTTTACATGGCACCAATTATATATAACAAATTACCCGCAGATATTAAGGGGTTAAACATAGTACAATTTAAAAGGAAGCTTAAAAATTATTTATGTGAAAAAGCTTATTATAGTGTTATTGATTTCTTAACTGACAAAATTACTATAGACCTCTCTTGACATTCATTATTATATTATAGTAGCCGATTGACATATTTATTATTATATTTTAAAAATTTAATTTGACTGTTTTTCTTAGAATGTATGCTTATAATTTGACAATCATTATTATTAACCAATTGCATAACATTGAATTTTTCATTATATTAGCTTTGAATTGACAAAAATTATTTACATCATAATGTTAAAAATTATTGTACACCATAGTTATGGTAAGATGTAAGGACTCTTTATACTTGTAAGATCTATCTATTGTATGTACTACATCTAACAATAAAGAATTTTGAATTTGAATTCGGATCTTTCGTCCTTCCAATGTAAATCTGCAGATATTCAATATTATAATAGTGAATACAAACTGTATGAAAATTTTGTTAAAGGGCAGGTAGAAATTGATATAAGTTCTTGGTGTTATATTACGATCCTAACATATCCTAATTTTAGTGTAAATTCTAGAATATACGTAAATACCTATTATGTATTTCATTTGCTAAGTTCTGAAGTAATTCTTCTTAAATATATTTAAGAAGAATTACTTAAATAAATATCTTCTTAAATATATTTATATTTCTAGATAATATTATGTTATAGTACTAGATTCCCTTCATTATTGTAATAATCATTAACTATATTAGTAACTTTTTTAGGCATTCTTATAGTAAGGAATTAAACGTTTTCCCATACATAATATACTCACTACACCAATGTGTTTTTTTTTTAATAAATGTAATGGATTTCTTTTTCCTTTACCTATAATTAGATGAAATTTACTTTATATATATAATACAATAGTGTTTCTACACATTATAATAATACGTTATAAACCACTGTCAGCATCATGCATATTGTGATCGAGAAGATATGATAGTTATATAGTATAGCAGCTGATAATCGTAACATATCATATAACTTCAAAATATTTGATTATTATCGCGCTATTTTACAGTTAACTGAGCATTATTTTTAAGCTACTGCTTATACTCATTATTTCTACGATGCTGCAAATCTTTTTAAGAGCAAAAAGTTTTATAATCGTTTATTTAATATCTACTATATTCTTCGGGGTTATAGTAAAATAGCAGCTATGTTTCTCTTTTAGCATCAAATGTTAATAATTTAATCTAAAATGTTTCATTTTATTACTAAGACCGCTCTTTTTTCTGACATTACTAAAAATTGTCAATCTTGCTTATTCATACTTGGATTTTTAACCGACTTCAAAAAAAAAAAGAGGAGATTTTCAATTCGTCTTTTTTTTATTATTACTATTGGTGTATGAGGGTATAAAACGGAATCATTGAACCCTATTTTTCCAGCATTTCAAACCGCCGGATTACTTTAAAACTTAAACATTTGTCAATGACCGATGCTAATGCAATACGTATTTACTATTTTTAAAAGTTTTTCCATTTTCTTTAACAGGACCTTTAGGTTTCTCGATGGATTTCTATGTAAAACAACAACAACAAACAAGATCCCTCCATACTCCATAGTCTACTCTTCACTAATCGAAAATAAAAAGCTTATACTAAAACTGGAAGTGCCTACGGCAATTATTCTGCTTTTTAACAATAGGCTTTTTAGTTTGGGCTATTAAAAAGGTGGAACAATAGATTTTTAATCCTTTTTTTTTGTGATAAAATTTTGCTGACAGCGAATTTTATTGTTATTTTAAATATCGACATATACATATTTAGAAACTTATATAGTAAATATAATATAGTAGCTATGTATAAATAATATTTAATTATAAGTACGTTATTACGCCCGGTTGTAATAATATATTATTTCTCTTCGTCAGTTATTTTCTCTTAAATATACTCTTAAATACCTAGTCATTAGAATCTAATGTCCTGCGTTTGTATGTAATAAATTCGTTTTTTATCTTACCCACTTTATTTGTGTAGTTTTTATTACATTTTGTTTTGTTCACCTAGTGATACGCATATTTCCTACGATCATAAATTGCTACACATAATGTACACCGAACTTGAAAGTTTGTAGAATTTCTATCGTTCGTTTTATAATTTAATAAAATTTTATAAAAATTTAAAAAACGGTACGTGCCGTTGATCGAGTTATTAAAAGGAATAAAAGCTTCTAGATTTTTACAATTACCTACTAGCCTGCCAGGGTCTTCCATTCAAAACAATAATTATGTTACTCAAGAATATGTGGACTGTGAGTTACGATTATTTATTTTTTTAAATTTTTACCTTGATATTACACCTGAAATATGTTAATCCTTTCTATCTTAAATTCCATCAATCTTTAAATTTTTATCTACACTAATATTATAAAGCTGAAGTTTGTTTGTTTGTTTTAACGCGCTAATTCTCAGGAACTACTGGTCCGATTTGAAAAATTCTTTCATTGTTAGACAGCTTATTTATAGAGGAAGGCTATAGGCTATAAAACATCACGCTGTGACTTATAGGGAGTTGAGTAACGCGGGCGAAGCTGCAGGCAACAGCTAGTCTTTAATATTTTAGTTTTAATATTGTGTCGTAAATTGAATTACCTATCTCATTGGAATTTTAAATTACTACTATTTAGCTATTTATACATTTAATAATTTATGATTTCAATATCTCTGGAGAGAAGCGATGTACCTTATAAATTAAATTCTGAAATCTTTTAGATTTTAACTGCGTTACATCTAGAAATGTTATAGGATGCACCCAACTCTTTTTCTTTCATTGGTCTCATCATTCATCTCATTTGGTTCTATAAAATTCTGCATTCGTTAATGACCTGTTAGGGTACATAAAATAATTAAATTAATAAAATAATTAAATTAGTTACTACTGCCACATTCTTAACCAGATGCATTCTTAATGTGCATTTTTAATTACATTGAATACGGATTTGTAAACTTAGTTCGACAGCATTATTTGTCTAAATTAAGTAATAATTTGTTTTATTCCTTTATCCCTAGAGATAAATATTTTCACTTTCCTATACTACCTTCTTTACTATAAATTACGTCGGGTTCGGTTGGAGTAACTAACAACATTTCCATATTTACATATCTGAAGTTTGAAAACTTTCGAATTGTATTCAGCTGACAATGCTACAAAATTATTCAATCAGTAACTATAATGCGACAAGTTTAAACATACTGTTTTATTCATAAGGAAACTTAAACTACTAAAAATCTGACTTATTTTATTTTATCGATACTCGATTCATACTTAGGTCCATTTGTTCATACTAGACTGAAGGATTTTTTTAACTTCAAGAAAGACAATCAATATAGTACGTGTTTTACCTTCCTTTTCCATACTTTCCTTTATTCATTCGACTTCGTTACTATTACGCTGTGTTACTACCAAGTAGTTTTCTGTGCCGTTTATTATTATCGTTACTACTACGCTGTGTTACTACCAAGTAGTTTTCTGTGCAGTTGTTTATTATTATCGTTACTACTACGCTGTGTTACTTACTACCAAGTAGTTGTCTGTGCCGTTGTTTATTATTATCCTTAACTATTTTATTATTTATTGACGGTTACCAATATTAATCACCAAAGTTATTGCCTGATATTTTTTAATGCAATTTTGCGACATTATCAACAATAGTCTACTTGATAATAATCATGAAATAAATCACAAGCTATTGATATAAGTTCTGTTATCTGCAACACTGTCTGTACTGTATACAAACGACAGTAAGATACATATTTATTCTATATTCTCACCTACCGATGAATTCTGCAATTTGGTCGGAAAAAGCAACTGTACTATGTTATAGTGTCAACTAATACTACCTTTTAATCCCCTGCAGTTGTCAAAATATATTATATTTGGGGCCATTTCAACTACCGTAGACTATATCATATTATAGCCTTACCCATTATAATCTACAAATATGTTTTGTTCAGAAAATGTAATTTGATTATGCCTAGTTAAAAATCTACTTAATATCTGGTTATTTCTAAGCAAAGTTACCGACGGTTAAATGTATTATAATCATACTAATTTATCCTATACCTCTACCAATAGAATATGTAGTTTGGTCAATAATTTTCGTCTGGTCTTATCCACCTAAAGATTTTGTAATTTGTCCGTGAAAATGTATTATGACTATGTAATCTACATACTATTTATTAACGAATTCTATTTGTCCTATGACATTTTTTTTTTCCTAATTCTAATACTTTCTCCTACTCGTATATTATGTAACTGTTAAATCAATGGACCATTTACTTATCAGTAGACAATTTATCAACAATTCTGCTACTTCCAACCATTTTAATACTTAAAATTTTGTAGTATGTTCTTATCCACCTAAAGAATTAGTAATTTGTCCGTGAAAATGTATTGGGACTATGTAATCTACATACTATTTACTAACGAATTCTATTTGTCCTATCACATTTATTTCCTAATTCTAATACTTTTACCTACTCGTATATTCTGTAACTGTTAAATCAATGGAGCATTTACTTATCAGTAGACAATTGATCAACAATTCTGCTACCTCCAACCATTTTAATACTTAAAATTTTGTCGTATGTTCTTATCCATCTAAAGATTTTGTAATTTGTCGGTGAAAATGTATTGGAACTATGTAATCTACATACTATTTATTAACGAATTCTATTTGTCCTATGACATTTTTTTATTTCCTAATTCTAATACTTTCTCCTACTCGTATATTATGTAACTTAAATCAATGGACCATTTACTTATCAGTAGACAATTTATCAACAATTCTGCTACTTCCAACCATATTAATACTTAAAATTTTGTAGTATGTTCTTATCCACCTAAAGATTTTGTAATTTTTCGGTGAAAATGTATTGGAACTATGTAATATACATACTATTTATTAACGAATTCTATTTGTCCTATGACATTTTTTTATTTCCTAATTCTAATACTTTTTCCTACTCGTATATTATGTAACTTAAATCAATGGACCATTTACTTATCAGTAGACAATTTATCAACAATTCTGCTACTTCCAACCATATTAATACTTAAAATTTTGTCGTATGTTCTTATCCACGTAAAGATTTAGTAATTTGTCCGTGAAAATGTATTGGGACTATGTAATCTACATACTATTTACTAACGAATTCTATTTGTCCTATCACATTTATTTCCTAATTCTAATACTTTTACCTACTCGTATATTCTGTAACTGTTAAATCAATGGAGCATTTACTTATCAGTAGACAATTGATCAACAATTCTGCTACCTCCAACCATTTTAATACTTAAAATTTTGTCGTATGTTCTTATCCATCTAAAGATTTTGTAATTTGTCGGTGAAAATGTATTGGAACTATGTAATCTACATACTATTTATTAACGAATTCTATTTGTCCTATGACATTTTTTTATTTCCTAATTCTAATACTTTCTCCTACTCGTATATTATGCAACTGTTAAATCAATGGACCATTTACTTATCAGTAGACAATTTATCAACAATTCTGCTACTTCCAACCATATTAATACTTAAAATTTTGTCGTATGTTCTTATCCACCTAAAGATTTAGTAATTTGTCCGTGAAAATGTATTGGGACTATGTAATCTACATACTATTTACTAACGAATTCTATTTGTCCTATGACATTTTTTATTTCCTAATTCTAATACTTTCTCGTACTCGTATATTATGTAACTGTTAAATCAATGGACCATTTACTTATCAGTAGACTTAAAATTTTGTCGTATGTTCTTATCCACCTAAAGATTTAGTAATTTGTCCGTGAAAATGTATTGGGACTATGTTATCTACAGTAGCTTAACTATATATTTGATTTATTATATATTAAGTATATATCCTAAACCTACTTTTTCTTATAATTATATTGAGAAAATAAGTTGGCCAAGCTACTTACAGTAGACAATTTATCAACAATATTGTACTACCTCCAAGCGTAGGTGGTATTAGGTATTAGTTTTTATCCTGTATTCTTTGTATTCTTACCTATGTAAAGATTCTGTAAGTCTGTCTATGATTCTGTAGAAAATAGATATTTTGTCAGATAAATATACTCGATTACTTACATTATAAATCGATTAACCTAAATATGAACTATTTTGCTATTTTTCGAGCAATGAAATTGGTCTGTTATTTCCAGTAGACTATTTTAATCATCTACAAAAACATCAAGCTACTGACGCTGTATTAAAATTATCCTATATTACAACATATTTATGTACCTATCTGCAGTGTTTCGCGCATACAATATTGTACTCCGGTCTGTACTTCGTTGTCTACGACTCGTAATCTACAACTACATATAATATTCTTAAGCACGCACCCTATATTCTCGCCTACCTATGGATTATATTATTTTGCGAGGTATGTATATTATATACACTTAATTTTGTATGATAACAATTCTTGTCTACAATATTCTTAATGTTACCCCTGAAGTTCGCGTACCAAAACAACCCTACATTCCAACATGCATATTCAGTAAACCACAGTGGACTATGAAACATAAGATTATTAAATAACGTTTATTGAAAATTATAGTATATTAATTCTACAGTTAAAAACTTTTAACTATATCACTCATTAATAAAAATTTACTCCACGTAACCTACTCATAAATTCCAATTTGTTCGGGAAATAAATTTGACCATGCTATCTATAGACTATAGTAGGAACCCAAAATTCAGATAATATGTAAGTATTAATCACGTCACCCGAGGGTCCACCTATTTTCCGTGATTTAGTTGTAAATATGTAGTTTTATTTTGTAGTAAACTATACCTTTACTTTAACTTTCATCACTTTCCATCAGGTGAGAGGCCAATAGCAAGCCTATAAATCATAAAAACCTACATTTTAAATCAAATAGCTTCAATCATTAAAAAACCTACATTTTAAATCAAATATGCTTCAATCATAAAAAACCTACATTTTAAATCAAATATGCTTCAATCATAAAAAAACCTACATTTTAAATCAAATATGCTTCAATAATTTAAAATCAAATATAGTCAGTAAATAGTATAATAGGACTATGCTGCCTACTCTTATGCCAACTCTTACCTAATCATTTCTGGTTATTTCTGAGCAATGTTGCCGACAAGTTAACTGTATTATTATAAATAGAAAACCCTATATTTTCACCGACCTATATGGATTCTCAGTTTGAAATAGACAATAACAAAATATTATGTTTATCCTCTGTCTAATACCGGTACATTAAGATTTCTGGTTAAGAATTTTTAACTCTGCTAATCGTATGCAAACTTTTTTATTATGTTATAATACTATTAAATCAAGTAATATAGTTCGGCCATGAAATTGATAGTTTAAACATACCAATTAAGTTATCAAAACTTTATCCTAGTCTTTAACCTACAGAACACAGTCAAAAGAGTTTAACTGATAATTTTTTATTTACGTTATTATGCCATTTTATAAAAATTAAAACTATGATTATTTCCGGTATGTTAGTATTTCAGTATTAAAGTTTTACAAAAAGTTCAATTCCTACAATAATTTCTGTAATGTGTAAATTCAAATATATTTCTGAAATATTTTAGCCTATTGGTCCTAAAGTTTTTAGGATAAAAATAAAAATTAACCTGCACTCGCAAAATTACAGTTATATTTATATAACGTTTCTACATAGTGCATACGATTCCGAATGGAATGACACATAGAAGACAACTTACAACTGTGTTACAACTATAAAGCTCTCTTTACAAGCTTTTTTCGTTAATAATCCTACATTACTATCTTTCTAGGTTGAAGCCATCTATCTCCTCACCTACTCTTTCGATGAAGCTTAAAGGCCAATAGGCCAGCACAGCATAGGTGCAACCGAAAAAAAGCCACACTATCTATAAAATGTAATACAACTATCTATAATTTTTTTTGATTTAATATTTATTTACATTCGCCTCTATACCATTATTTGGGCTTTTTCAAGATTTTTTTGTAAGGAATGCTCTATCCTTTGAAGTTATTTTTTTAAACTCTCAATAGAGAGTTAGTAACAGTACCTACCTAGCAAATATATTTAGAATTATTGCGCATATTGAGTACCTATATTAATATCTTTTCTCAAGGCCAGTGCAAACATTTTGCTAAACAAGTTTGATCTTCGGGGCATCGTGCTCCGACGGTCAAACAAAACAAAGTAGGTATACAATTTTCAATAGTCAAACAAAAAACAAAGTATACAATTTTCAATATTTTAGCGAAATGACTTAAATTTTGCGAGTGTTTTATTTTTAATTACAATAGCATTACAGAATGTATCCAATTAAAGGATTCAAATATTTTATTTAAGTAAAAATTTTTTAAGTTATCCTATTTTATTTATTCCAGTTTTATGTAGTTTTATTTCCTCTTGCTTCCGCATTACGGTTATTTCCGTAAAAAATAAATTCCTGAAATACCTACCGTTTTGGCGATAGGTAAAGCATTTTATCATTTCCACTGACGATGTTTATTACTTCAAACGGGGTAAATGTTTATGCAGGTATGACAACACTAACACCACTTAGACATGACACGACCTTGACTTGGTTATCTTAATGTGGTCACGCCACTACTACACACATTCTACAGTATTCTCAATTATATATATTTACGCATTTTATATCGCAAAAACTTAAACGTCACAGAATTTTGTTTCGACTTAAAATATTCGTTAATTTACAAACGCTTTTTAAGTTTCAACGGCCGATGGTCAGCGAGTTTTCGACTTTTGTTAACACTTGCGATCTTTTCATAAGCACCCAGCCTATTGTGAAACGAGTAAGTAGTAACGACCCTTGTCTGCAATTCCAAAGCCCTGTGTTGTAAATTCGAACAAAAGAACGATATGTAACACCAGAACACCTGGTGTTTCCTATTACAAAGTAGGTACCCAATACCTATATACCCTTTTTAAACTTCCCCTTCATTTTTAATATTCTCGTAGGTACCTACATATTTTAAATTTATTATTCATACCATGCACGTTCTTAACAATGGTTATATCGTCGTTATGTTATGAATCAATATCATAATATTATTAGTTTTCATTGGAAGTAGCTTCTCGATCCTACCTCAAAAAGATTCTTTAGGTAATATTTAATGCATTCTACAGACAAAATTATGGAAACTTTGATTTGCGACGAATTAAAGATCTATACTATTCTTTCTATGACAAGCGAACACTAAATGCTCTGCAGTAAAACTAACTTCAATTTATTTATTTATAATTTCAATTAGTTGAATTGCTCATATATAAGCAAGTCATACCTACTACTAATAGGTACTTAATGCGTAAATAACTATTCCTATTTTTAACCATATTAGGTACATACCAATCTTACCTATTGAATAGCTTAATTGTACCTACCTACTCAAAACTTTAAACTAAATAGGTATTGTATATAGAACAAAATATTAAGTATGTACACGTAGGTACCTACCTATATTAATTTATAAGTAATTAAGACAGCTAACTAATTATTGTTTATGACGAGTTGTGAAATCCATTACATTTATTAATTTTAATTAATAAAAAAATATATATTATTTATTATTTAATCTACACATTTTAATATGCCTTGGTCTCCCCCCCCCCTCCCCACCATGGTTCCGGTCTTGACGTGGCGGTTGGGCTCAGTTGCCTAGGTTGAGCCCAGCGCCTTGGGCGAAGCTAATTGATTATTATTATTTTTTATTTTTTTTCGGATGGATCTATGCTAATGGCCCGAAGGCCCTAATGCTTCAACGGATTAGTATGAGCCCATTCGGCTCACTTTTGATTGGGGGGTTGCCCCCCGCCTACCGTGCAGTCTGTGACCACACGGCCTCCTGGCGTCGGTTGTGAATGAAGCTAATTGAACCGAGGGAGCTGCTATTTGTACTCCTCTTATGAGAAGGGACAACAGAGCAGGGGGACAAAGGGCGAGGATGGAAACCTCACCCCACTGCGCTGTCCCGACGTTGGGAAGGGTTGTTCTGTGGTGCGAGACAACCCCTCTGTGGAGGTGGCGTCGAGGTGCCCGCCCAGTTGCTCAACAGATCTGGAGCGCCTAGCCAATGGCGGCATACCGCATGGGTGGCACTCGCGGGGTTTTAGTGGGTAGAGCTGCGTCCACCTTACCATTTATTTGGGCGCAGCGAGTCCCACTACCCGTATGAGTCCTCCTTTCCCGCGGGACGCCCAAGAGCATTTCCCGGCGCAAAAGAAAAAAATGCGACTCACAAGTCACAAAGTGATCGAAACTCCTACTAAATATATATTGAGTTGTATTTTTTTCAAAAATGTAAATATTCAAAATTGTCTACGTCTCCAATAGGGTTAATTAATGTAGTGTAGACAATTCACAACGTAAAACAGTAAACAGCTGGCTTGGGCGGCCATTCTGGTTAAACCAAGGTCAAAATAATCTACGACGCAATATTTTAAATTTAGCATCGATTTAGGTATACTATAATTTTAAACGATTTTACCTGAACGTTAATACTAGAATTGTTTCTAAATAAAAATTAATGTTATAAAACAAAAGAACCCACCTTAAATAGCTAATCCGAATTCGTAGTCTGGCACTGTGTATCTATTATCAACCGGGCGATGACTCCGCTATGATTACATGTTTATAGTTGCCCCATTTTCGGTTCAAGTCACGAGCATTGCTATTAATTTTGAAACCTTTTTTGATATGTGGTAAGGCTCCTACTTCAACCATAATATCTCCTTTATTTGATAATTTACTACGAAATAGACGTCTGCTATACCGCGTAAGAGGAATCGCAATGTAGCTCGGAATAGGTGGACCCTCACTTTTATAGGTACCGAACGACCGCAATCAATTTATTATACTGTTTATTTAAAGTGTAACGTTCCGTATGGGCATTACGTGTTTTGTACCGTCTCTGAAATCCGTCGTATAAGCATTCTAGAATGTTCTTTATCTGCACTAGAGGGAGAGGCAAAATGTACATAATAGAGACAGAATGATATTTCTGGAATATTCCACCTATACCTAGTCTAAGAGGAAGTAAAGTTCTCACCATTTTAAACGATGTTTAATGATTCTTTTGATCAGTTCGCTCATAGATAATAGGTACACTAACATAATATGGAATTCGCTATTCAAATTTATAAAATCAAAATATTAAGCTTTGTAATAATACTGTGGGTGAAATGGTCCCGCTGATGAGGACTGATCGGCCGTCTGGCCTCGCTGGTGTCCCCACCCTTAAATAATAAGCTTTTTACTTGTATACGAAATAAACAAATTTTAAAATATGATATACAAAATTAGTGACAAAATATTTTTGGCATTTGCGTCCACAAGAATAATTCAAGCACTTGAGATAATAGAAGACGTTGTATATCTTGTATTATTAATTATAATAGAATCTAGATCATATACTATGTACTACATCAATTTTATATAGCCATTGTCAGAAAATTTACTTTTCTGAACAATCCCACATCAGATTAGAGAGCAGATGAAACTTTAAGGCGTTTTTAGTACAGGACTTATAAACTGCTATTTACACAAAATTTCATTCTAGGAATAAATAGTTATGTCCAACATAATTTTCGGTCTGTATTTTTTTTAATAGCCTCTGGCGATTGCGTGAAAACAAATATATTTATAATAATTGTAAAAAAACCTCTCCTCATTGGACACATGAAAATGAAGTAATGCATAAAAACGGCTCAATTATGATGTAGTCGAATTAAAATTGAATTTAATTGGACACGTAAATTAATTTCATATAATACATTAAGTGACTTTCGGATTCGGAACGCCGTTATCGGAATTATAATATGTATATAGCTACTGGGCATTAACTCTGATTTACAACCGTATTCGGATTCATGATGATAATCCAAGGTATAAGCAATCACCATTTTGTTTTCTAATGTTTACGCGAATTTCACTCATTATAATGATTTTTATCTAATATCTAATAAAACGCGACAATATCCGTAAAATAGATTTATTATAATAAACCATCACAATTTCAACTTTCAGCCAAATCAGTTCAGCCGTTTTGCCTTGAAAGATCAACAAACATCCAAACACCCAAACTTACGAACTTTTGCTTTTATAATATTAAGTAAGAAGTAAGATTATATTTGGTTATATTTATTTTTATTTGTAAATGTGCCTTTTTAGAAAAAATATATAACGATGCTAAATAGTACAGCCTAAAATAAACTAAAATGAGTTTAAAATAATACTTCTCAATAAAAAAATAGTGTTTTGCATTTGCAAAGCAATTATAACAGCTAAGTAAAACACCAAAGAAGTTTATGTTCACCGCTTAGTCTATAAAAGAAAGAGATAGAAAGCCCGATCAATAGCGCTCTTAATAATAGCGAAGATTCCCGAACGTTCAAAAGGTATACCAGCGTCAACGCATTGTTTGAACTTGGATATGTGACATTTTTTACATATCGAGTGTTTGTTTTTTCCTTTTTCAAATGTCCAGTTAAATAAAGACAACAAATCCTCAGTAAAATAAATTCAAAGTTTTATAGGTAAACTTATTATTGATTTGTACAAAAATGTTTATGTATTACCTACTGGCTATTGTATATTCAATATACCATAGCCAGTAGGTAATACATAAACATTACAACAAGCTTATAAAAGATTTTCAAGAAACCACGTACATGAATAATTGAGATGGACTGATTTCTAAAATTAGAATTATGATCTGTATACACTTGCGAACTATTATAAAACCTTTTTTACGTTTCTATACTAACAGACCATAAGAATAAGGAATTGCTCCTAAATAGTAGTGGCGTAGACAAAAAAACCAAGTGATAGCCTAATATCCATTGGTGTCTTATCTACTCCACGGATACAAATAAAATAGTTCACCAATTACTAGTAGGTAATAAATATTTACAAAAAAACTACTTAACTTATTACCTTATCATGAACACTACCTTGTGAATTAGAAATTATTTACAATATAAAATGATGTAAAGATACATAACATTCCAACAACTTAAACAAATTAAAATACTTTAACTCCCTAAAAAATATTCAAACTATCGTTGTTTGTTGGGGGGATTTTTACATGGAGTAATCATGAAAATTGTCATTTATTGATGGCAACTGCGGGAAACAACTGTTTCATAAATATCTTTATTTAGATATTTATGTAAAAAATGCGAATTGATCAAAAATATATTCCACAAATTATTGGTAGTTTCTTTACGTAGCAACACTAGGCATCATATTTCTTTCAATACGCGTAATGTGCTATCCCTTTCTTACTCCATAGTAATACTTTGAAATAAATAGTATTTCTGTCCCACTCACAAGTAGGTCTGTGCTTATTGGTTCATTCGCGCGTTTTCCAGAAACCGCCTCCATTACCGAGATACGATTGGTCGTTTGTAGAATTTTCTAGAGTGTTCTTGAATTCTATTCGTCGACACATAGCGGATATAAAAGGCGCCTGTTAGCGCGGCAAAGCATTCAGTATTTGAAAACGAAACAAACGAAGAAGAAGTGTGAAGGAGAATTTGGTGAAAACTAAACTTTCATCGAAACAATACGCATATAATACGCAAGTTATTAAGGAATATTGAGAAGACTGAATTTTCTGAAGATATTAATAATACAAACTAGTAAAAATGCCAGCAATTGGAATTGATCTTGGTACAACTTATTCGTGTGTCGGAGTTTGGCAACATGGAAACGTGGAAATTATTGCTAACGACCAGGGTAACCGAACAACACCGTCATACGTTGCTTTTACGGATACAGAGAGACTTATTGGTGATGCCGCTAAAAATCAGGTGGCTTTAAACCCTAACAACACAGTCTTCGACGCCAAACGTCTCATCGGAAGGAAATTCGATGACCCGAAAATACAACAGGACATGCAACACTGGCCCTTCAAGGTTATCAATGATTGTGGCAAGCCGAAGATTCAAATCGAATTTAAGGGAGAAACCAAGAAGTTCGCCCCCGAAGAGATCAGCAGCATGGTCCTGACGAAGATGAAGGAAACTGCAGAAGCATATCTGGGCACAGCAGTTCGCGACGCCGTCGTCACAGTCCCGGCCTATTTCAACGACTCGCAACGACAAGCTACGAAGGACGCTGGAGCCATCGCCGGTCTTAATGTGCTGCGCATCATCAACGAGCCCACCGCCGCTGCTCTCGCGTACGGCCTGGACAAGAACCTCAAAGGAGAGCGCAATGTATTGATTTTCGATCTCGGTGGTGGTACGTTCGATGTCTCCATCCTGACCATCGATGAAGGTTCGCTGTTCGAGGTGAAGGCTACGGCAGGTGACACGCATCTCGGAGGAGAAGATTTCGACAACAGGCTGGTTAACCACCTGGCAGAAGAGTTCAAACGTAAATACAGGAAGGACATCAAGGGCAACTCTCGAGCCCTGCGCCGACTACGAACTGCCGCGGAACGAGCGAAACGCACGCTGTCTTCGAGCACGGAAGCTACCATCGAGATCGACGCCCTACACGAAGGCATCGACTTCTACACTAGAGTGTCGCGAGCGAGATTCGAGGAGCTGAATTCGGATCTGTTTCGCGGTACTCTGGAGCCAGTTGAAAAAGCACTCAAAGACGCCAAACTGGACAAAAGCTCGATTCATGATGTCGTTTTAGTCGGTGGCTCTACCCGAATTCCAAAGATACAGAACATGCTACAGAACTTCTTCTGCGGCAAGAAGCTAAACCTGTCTATCAACCCGGACGAAGCGGTGGCTTATGGCGCTGCAGTTCAAGCCGCTATATTGAGTGGGGAACAACACAGCAAGATCCAAGACGTTCTTCTGGTTGACGTAGCGCCATTGTCACTGGGTATTGAAACGGCTGGTGGCGTGATGACTAAAATTGTCGAGCGAAACGCGAAGATCCCATGCAAACAGTCGCAGACCTTTACCACCTACTCTGACAATCAGCCTGCAGTAACCATTCAGGTATATGAGGGTGAGAGAGCTATGACAAAGGACAACAACCTCCTTGGCCGCTTTGATCTCACTGGAATACCACCAGCTCCTCGGGGGGTCCCAAAAATAGATGTCACATTCGACCTCGACGCTAATGGAATCCTGAACGTATCTGCCAAGGAGAACAGCACCGGCCGCAGTAAGAACATCGTGATCAAGAACGACAAAGGTCGGTTATCACAGGCCGAAATAGACCGCATGGTCGCAGACGCAGAGCGCTACAAAGATGAAGACGACCGACAGAGGGAGAGGGTGTCCGCAAGAAACCAGTTGGAGTCGTACGTGTTCAACGTGAAGCAGGCTCTTGACGATGCCGGAGATAAGCTGAGCGAACAGGACAAGGAGACGGCTCGACGAGAGTGCGAGGAGGCTATTAGATGGTTGGACAACAACACGTTGGCCGACAAAGAGGAGTTCGAGCACAAGCTGAAGGAAGTACAAAGGACCTGCTCTCCGGTGATGAGCAAGATGCACGGCTCGGGAGCCGGCGGACCTCAGCAGCAGCCGCACTCCAACCACCACACCGGGCCGACGGTGGAGGAAGTAGACTAGTCCGTTAGATCTGAGAATGTCTAGTATTTTGACTGTGATGACTGATTTAATTTATTGTTAGAATTAAGTTGTAAATATTGTTATAAGTTTTGTAAATAATTACTTTATGTGACCAAAAAATGATCTTGTGTAGTTTAAGTTGAACAAATACATTATTTATTTTTATTTAATTCATGTGTTTTATTTTCTATGTTCCTCTGAAGTCTGATTGTTGTGAAATAGGCAAACTGGCAAAGTCTAGTAGAGTGGCAATGTTGCCCATACATATAAAGAAATTCACACGAGACTAGCCCTTGGGCTGAACAGCTTTAATGTCTATGTGTATAAATAATGTATATTTACACTTTTTACCATATTTCGGTAAATAAGTAAAGCAATTTTATTGGTACAGCAACAAATACGTAGTAGTTGCTATAGATACCTACCTAGTTTTTTTTTTTTTTTTTTTTTTTCAGACCAAACCATAACTAGGACCGGGGTGAGTTTTAAACCTAGCTGTGTGTGGGGTTCGCACTAGGAGATGCGTTACCCACTAAAACCGCTGCAAGTGCCCTCAGCCGCCTTTTATGAGAGTCCCGGATCATGCAGGCAACGCAGGACCCTCGGCGACAGGCTGGCCCCGGCGAAAAGGCCAGACTCTTCCTCTAAAGGGGGACTGCTCGGCTGTTCGTTTGATTCGATACTTTTAGTAGTCCCCGACGACGTCGTGTTTAGCTGGACCCAGGTTAAAACCCCATCCTGGGCCCGACACGAGCACAGGGGCGTTACTGGAGGCGCATTAGGTAGCGCCTCCTACGCACCCCCGTTCGTCGCCCGCGGTGGGAGGCCTCGTCGGCGGCCTCGTCGGCGGCCTCCTCTCTCACCCGCTCATCGGCCTCCTTCTGTGACATTACTGCCTCACAGAAGGAGACCATCGCCGTCCAGGACTCGTCGACGCCGAGCATCGCGGGGATGACACTCGGCAGAGACAAGTCCCCTCCGATGACCGATGTCAGATCATGACGCAGCGCCGGTCATCTCGGGCACACCTCGAGGGTGTGCTGGGCCGAGTCCACCGCCGCGCCACAATCGTGACACACATTTACCGGCTCCCTTTGGGCCGTCCTGCACAGATACTCACCGAAGCACCCAGCCCGGTGAGCACCTGTGTTAGACGGAAGGTGAGGGGTTTGCGTTTACGACGCATCCACCGCTCAAGGACCGGGCGCAGGGCAACCGTTAAGCCTTTGCCATACGGCTGCCGCGCCAAGTCCTCCCCCCACCTTCGCATTAGTGCCTCCTGCCCTAGTCGGCGGACCCGTAGGATCCCGTCCGGCGTCACGTCCTCTCCGAGGGACCTCCTATCCGAGACATAAGAGGTCCGACTCGGCGAGAACTTCCGCCACGAGTTCCCACGGGGGGTCGCCGGCTAAGGCAGTAGCTGCAGCCCATGATATCGTACGATACCCCCGGAACCTACCTAGTTACCTACCTTGACTGACACCGACTCCAAAAGTAACAATGACGTGGTAAATGCAAAAATTTAACATTAGTAGAAGTACAAGATGATTATTAGTTGTAGACACAAAAATTAAAGAAACGCGATTATTTGTTAGTTAAGTATTTTAGTTTTTGAAGTCTGTTATAATTTTTTGTTTATTTTTTTTTGTTTCTTAATCTTTAGTGATTCATCATAGAAAGACATACAGAGACATAATGGCATATTGAATCGTATGAAGTAAGCGCAACACAAAAGCTGTCAATCGTCGAGGAGTTCCCTCGACTGTCTATGGTTTCCATCATCAGACCTGTAATGGCATGTATCACCCATATGGGTGCAAACTTTTCATCAGTATAAATTAATTAAGTCCAATCACAAGGTAGCTACTGGTATAAACTATTTAGTAGTTCCCTTAACTGTCCTTCATCTTCATCATCAGACCCCAATCACAGTCACAAACCATCTAGGTGTAAAGTTCTCTTTTTTTATGTTAAGTAGTTGGATAGGCAAACTGGCAAACGTGCCACCTGATGGTAAGTGGTTGACGTCGCTCATGAAGTGCCATGAACATAAACTAGTTTACCTGGAACGAATCCAGGCAACTAGACATCTATGTGTTGCCTATCCTGAGACATAAGATGTTAAGTCTCGGTGCCAGTAATTCCACTGCCTGTCTTGCCCTTCTCTCCGAAACACAGCAAAGCTGTTTCACGGGAGAAACAAGCAAGATGGTGGTACACATGCAGCCGGGAGCGCGGCACATCGCTCCCCTCCCACCGGTAAATCTCATCAATACAAATTAATCAAGCCCAAACACAAGGTAACTGAAGTAAATAGTCGAGGAGTTCCCTCGACTGTCTTTCAGCTCCAGCATTAGATCGACTCCAGACCTTCATTATATTGTAGTGCTTTAAAATGCTTAATAAAAAGAATATTAAGCGCACTAGTCGCTCCTACGATTTTCGAAAGTTCCCCTCGATTTGTCTGGGATGCCATCATCAGACCCTGGTTTCCTTATCATGGGACCATTTGGCAAGTATACAATTCAAACAAAAAAAGATTTTTGAAAATAGGTCCACAATTGACAGAGAAATCGGTGTACATACATAAAAAAAATTAGATCGAATTGATAACCTCCTCCTTTTCGTTGAACTCGGTTAAAAAGTGACATCAATAGATGGATAATATACGGAATAGACACAGTCTAGATGTAACAGTGATTAGACTCATAATAAATAAATATAAATAAAAAACCTTTTATTTCACGTCTCTAAAATTACATAATTCTACTTAAATAATTTTAATCATATACACAAATATTTTACTTTTCATTTAAACATTTTTTTTTAAGCAGTGTATACATTTTTAAATTATGTTAAGAAAAAAAGTATTTCACGTGAACCCCTCTATTTGAGGGTAAAGGCCTCCTCCAGAGACGACCAGTAGTCTCTGTCTGTAGCTTTTTCCCTCCACAGTCTTCCAGCAGTCCCTTCAATATCATCCGCTCATCTACTTCTAGGTCTTCCTCTCTTCCTAGATCCCATGGGCCCCTGCCATGAAGTCAGCCGAGAAGTCCATCTATCATCATTTAATCTTGCTACATGGCCCGCCCATCTCCACTTTAACCTCATAGAATATGTTAGTGCATCTATTACTCGTATTGCTTCCCTTATAGTTGAGTTGCGAATTTTTTGATTTTTTCTAATTTTCATCATGCTTCTTTCCATGCTCCGTTGACATGAGTTTATTTTGTTTTTGACATTACGCGTAAATTTCCATGTTTGGCAAGCGTGATGGTAAGAGACAGGTATTCATGACATTTCGCTTAATTTTTAATGGCATTTGACTATTAAAAATTTCTTTAAGGCTCCAATACTCTTCCATGTCCCTTTTATTCTTCTCTCAATTTCTTGCTCATTACCTATATTATCAAAAGAGAGTTGTTTACCTAGGTAGATGTACGAATCGACAAATTCTAATAAAGTATTATCAACTTTTATATCATTTTTTAATGAATTTGTCATCACTTTTCTTTTGTCAAAGTTGATTTCTAGGCCTGCCTGTCTGCTTGATGTTTGAAGTGTATCTATCATTTGCTCTAGTTCCACCATAGACTTAGAATATACTAAATAGACCACCTGACAGCCCGAAAATGCGTGACGATTTTTGAAAAGTCAATGTGTGCAGAGCACACGCACACATTGACACACAGTGATGCATCTTTTACTATCGATACTCGATAGTACAGCCAGTTCGAGTAAATTGTAAACATTGTTGTTTGGGGTGAATTTTCCAATGGTCAGATATGTTATGGTTTTTATAAGGGTACTTAATATACACATTACAAAGTCAAAATAATTATTCCTCAGTGATGATGATGATTATGAAGGAGGGTAAACTACATAATATTCCTCAGGTCAAAGTTATCCGCCGATTGCAAAAGCAGCCCTTAAATTATTTAGATAAAAGGTAAATAAATATTGAAATAAAACAACACATACTATATTATTTATTCTCAAATGAAATTTTCATAATACTCTTACACACTCATACTTACCTACTATTTATATAAAATAATGACTTTTATTATGTATGTTTTATTTGTTTCAAATGATTATAACAAAAGGAAAATAATACAATTTGGGAACGAATCGATCAATATTCAATGGACGCTTGATCCATGACTTACTACACAAGATTTACACAACCTAAGTATATGCGCAGTTATTATTTTAACGGTGACTTTAAAATTATACTGTTACAAACGTAAAACAAGTAATTTAATTATAATTTAAAAAAATGGGTAGATGCTACTGTCCTTTAAACAAAATAATCTTATTCAGGTGGTTCCTTACAGTCTCCTTACTTAAATTAAGTAGCTTACATTCGTATTTGAGCAGAATATCGAACAGATGTCTATAATACTTCATTATTAAGTATCTGTGCCCACTTAAAACTTATTGGTCCATATTGTGGCTCGTCAAGCACAAAAACAAGTCGGAATTATCTTCCAATATTAGAAGCATTTCTTTGCAAATTGTATTGTTGGGATCCCAACCAACACGCCCAGTTTGTATCAGCCATTTTCCTCTAATTATAGGATCTTGAGGGAATCTGTAAAACAAAATGATTATGATTCATCGCTAACAAGCAAACAGTCGGAGAGGACATTAGTACGGGAGCGGATTTGACAGCGAGTGCCGGAGATTAATGGCGCTGCAGTGTCAATTCAAAAACTTGTGTTAGGATTGGCAAGAATATGGGCTGGACGGCCGAGGCGTAGGGATGTTTGTATTACGTTATAGACACACCCGACTACTGCCTTTAAAAAGCGAGGTCTTGTTCGCAGAGGGGCGATTTATATCTGCGACCTCAAGGAGGACGGAAGTCTGGCCAAATCACAATCGGCCATGTTAAGTTTGTTAATAAATGTTGGGCCAACCTCTATGACATGTGTGAGGGTCGTGTATGTGTATGCATGTGCAGTGTGGGTAAGGACGGAGGTGCTTTATGCATGCACATGCACACGCACCTACACATTACTTCTGGACCTAAGATTGTTATTGTTTTATCAGAATGTAATAAAATGGTTATTATTATTATTTAAAACGCATTTCCTTTCTGATATTCCCGTTACATAATATAAACCTTGCTCTTGAGTCACTCTATATTATATCGAAAGCTGTTTTATTTTTTGTTGTTCTTAGATTAGTTTCAAATTAATGATATTATTATTATTATTATTATTATTATTTAAGGGGTGGGGACGCCACCAAGGCCAGACGGGTGATCAGTCCTCATTAACGGGACCATTTCACCCAATTCCCCGGGCTCGCCTCTGGGATTAGATGCGGGGACGGGTTATCATTTGCCCCTCTGGTGTCACCCCCTCAAACCTACGTGTTGATCTACAAAAACTACTTAGTTGCCTTATGGTTAGATATGCTAAATCTTCCTTCTTCAGCTCGTCCGCTCCAAACAGCTCCCATCTTGCGTATGCATATGCTGGGCATTCCGTTATGAAGTGCAGACTGGTCTCTTCTTTCTCTTTGCACTTAGGACACAGAGGGTCCTCTGCTAGCTTCATTATTGACAGGTGTCTGTTGAGTGGGCAGTGTCCCGTCAATATTCCCACAACTGTTCTAATGTTGCTCCTATTGAGTTTGAGCAACTCTTTAGTCTTCTTGCTGTCAAGCGTCGAGATGAAGAATTTCGACTGTCTACAGCTCTTCGTGTCATTCCATCTCTGGTTTGTTTCTTTGTTTATTCTCAGGGTTATAACATTTTTTGTTATCCTGTGTGCTATTGGCAGTCTCGGCTCAGGGCCTATGAACGTCTCATCGGCACCTTCTCTCGCCAGTCTGTCTGCTTCTTCATTGCCCGCATTTCCCTCATGTCCAGGTACCCAGGCAATTACTATCTCAGTCTGGTCTGCTAGATCTTGCAGGGTGTTTTTGCATTCTTTGACCAGTGCTGAGGTAGTCTCCCTCTTATTGAGGGCCTTCAATGCCGCTTGACTGTCACTGTATATGACTGCCTTCTCAATCCTCTGTGCGCTAGTGATATTTTGTTTAATCATGTTGGCGCATTCTCGTATTGCGAATATCTCCGCTTGGAATACGCTGGAGAATCTGCCTAGATTAAACGATGCTTTCATTTCAGTTGGATGGCTAATATATACGCCAGCCCCTGATAACTTTGTCGATTCCTTCCTGGATCCATCTGTGTAGCCGACCATCGTTGTTTTTGGGTGGTCGATGTTAATGTTCCAGTTATCTCTCGAGCCTATGCTTATCTTGTATTTCTTGTCGAAGATTCTCTCCTTCTTTATCAAATCATTGTTTGATAAAATCATGGATAGATTTTCTTCGTACTGTTTTGCTATTTCGGCGTGACCTTTGTCATAGTGCCCTCCCTTCCATAATTTGTTGCTCTTAAGCTTGAACCATTGTTCAGTCGCTTTCTTCTTGATCGTGAGATCAACTGGGTTGAGGCCGAGTATCATCTCTAGAGCCGCCGTTGGTTTTTTATTATGTCATAATTAATGATATTATAAACCAATAAACATGTCGATAAATTTGAATCAAGCAATAGCGTATATGTATAAAATATTGGTGAAAATTAATCTTCAAATATTGTGTAATTTAAGAACGATTGTTTCTTTAATTACGCAAAATATGAAAGTAAATAGGACGATTGACATTATTATTTATTTTATTTGAAATAGAGAAGTAAAGATAGAATATAGCAAAAAATAAATACATCTTAGCAATTAGGACATGAAGATGAATTACCTGTGAAATGTATAATTTTCACGATTGTTTCTATGATTCACATTATACCGCACCGAATAGTATTTGCATGTTTTTACATGCAATAGTATTTATTGCAAATATATCTGGAATAACGAAATAAATTGAAAATACTGAGAGGCTCTTTTAACACTTGGTGACTTTGGCTGATCTGTCAAATAAAAGTGGTTACACTTGACATTAGATAGCTCTCTCTTTTCATCTTGTTATAATTCCATAAAGGACTGTCTTCTCTTTCCAACTCTTTATTGGTCTATTATATTATATGTTTATGAGTTCCACGCTGTTTTCACATAGCAAGGCAAGGCAAGGCATCGGCTTAAATATAAATGGAAAAAAAATATAAATCACTTTGCTGACGATTAGACTCATAAAAGTAAGCAATTCTTTTGAAGGCTGTATATATTTTTTTTCCCACTAAAAAAATCATAAACGTTTGTGTGGTAAATAAAGGATATTATATGGGAGCTAATTAAACAGGCTTCTTTTTTTAAATATCATTATTCGCCTCCAAAAATGTATGTTGCCTTCTAAATTACTAAGTCAGCCACAATTAACGAGTATCTAAATAATACTTTTATTTTTTTCTTTAACGCCGGGAAATGCTCTGAGGCATCCCGCGGGGGAGTGGGTCTCCCCGCGCGGGTATGTGGGACTCGCTGCGCCCGACAGCTGGTAAATGGACGCAGCTCTACCCACTAAAACCCGGCGAGTGCCACCAATGCCGCCTTTGGTGAGGTGCCCCGGATCTAGAAAACAAACAGGGCACCTCGACGGCTAGTCAGTCCCGCAAGGGACCGACGCCACCTCCACAGAGGGGTTGTCCCGCACCACAGAACAACCCCTTCCAACGTCGGGACAGTACAACGGGGTGAGGTTCCCATCCTTCTTGCCCCCTGCTCTTCTGTCCCCTCTTCTTAGAAGAGGGGTACAAAGAGCCCCCTCGGCCCAATTAGCTTCGCCCAAGGTGCACCGCTCACCCTAGGTTACTGAGCCCCACCGCCACGACAAGGCCTGAACCATAGTGGGGATCTAAATAATACTATCTTATCTTATCTCATGTAAACCACTCTAAATACAACTCAGCATGCTGCATGATGGTTATTTTTTAACCGACTTCAAAAAAAGAGGAAGTTCTCAATTCGTCTGTATGTTATTTTTTGTATGTATGTGACACGATATCTCCGCCGTTTGTGAATGGATTTCGATGGTTATTATTTTGTTTGAAAGCTGGTGTTTCCAATTTGGTCCCATATTAATTTTATTCAGATCTGACTAGCCGTTTTTTAGTTATTCCCAATAATGCCTATTCGGTTGGTTCCTTTTACCTCGACGATATGCTGATGTGCTCATTTTTAACCGACTTCAAAAAAAAAAGGAGGTTCTCAATTCGTCTGTATGTTTTTTTTTTTTTTGTATGTATGTGACACGATATCTCCGCCGTTTGTGAATGGATTTCGATGGTTATTTTTTTGTTTGAAAGCTGGTGTTTCCAATTTGGTCCCATATTAATTTTATTAAGATCTGACAAGCCGTTTTTTAGTTATTCCCAATAATGCCTATTTAGTTGGTTTTGTTTACCTTGATGATATGATTTTTTTATTACGTGTCGATGTAAGAATTGTATAGGATGCTTTGGTAGCACTCCATAGTATGTCGCGGTCATCGTAATCATCATCATCATCACCATCACCATCATCATCATCATCATCCTTTATCCATCCACTGCTGAACATGCCTCCTTCAATGAACGCCAAGACGACGAATTTCGGAATCACTAAAAACTAAGAAATAAAAACATTTTACAAAAAATTAAAACCGACTTCAAAAATACTAAACTAAAAAGTAATAAAATAACAGTTTCTTTAATGTTTGTGCTTACAACATATAATCAATTTAATCTTCTACTAATGTACAAACTTTGCGTTTACCACGTCATTATAGTTACTTTTGGAGTCGGTGTCGTATTTGTTGCTGTACATTACCTACCTACCTACCTTGGCTGACACCGACTCCAAAAGTAACTATAATGACGTGGTAAACGCAAAGTTTGTACATTAGTAGAAGATTAAATTGATTATATGTTGTAAGCACAAACATTAAAGAAACTGTTATTTTATTACTTTTTAGTTTAGTATTTTTGAAGTCGGTTTTAATTTTTTGTAAAATGTTTTTTATTACTTGTCGATGTAACAACTGTATAGGATGCTTTGGTAGCACACCATAGTATGTCGCGGTCATCGTAATCATCATCATCATCATCATCATCGTCCTTTATCCGTCCACTGCTGAACATGCCTCCTTCAATGAACGCCAAGACGACGAATTTCGAAATCACTAAAAATTAAGAAATAAAACGGTTTAAAAAAATATTAAAACCGACTTCAAAATTCTAAACTAAAAAGTAATAAAATAACTGTGTTATTTAAATTGTGCTTACAACTTATAATCAACTTAATCTTCTACTAATGTACAAATTGTTTGTAAAAAAGACGAATTAGTTTATTAGAGGCTACCATGAGGCTACTTATGTAATTTTCCCGTTGCTTAGTTATAAAACGTGTCCAATAAATAATTTTGTGGCTAGACTTATAATTTCCCATATTATATTATGAAGAAAGTATAATATTTTATGGAAGACTAGCTGTTGCCCGCAGCTTCGCCCGCGTTACCTTGGATGTTCATTAGTACCCGGATTGGTGATGATTTTTCTTATAGCCTAAGTTACTCTTTATAACATCAGCTATCTGTCAGTGAAAGTCCCGTCAAAATCAGCCCAGCCGTTTCAGAGATTAGCCGGGACAAATAGAGAGACAGACAGACACCGGTGGGAGGGAAGCGCTGAGCCGCGCTCCCGGCTGCATGGGTACCACCATCTTGCTTGTTTCTCCCGCGAAACAGCTTTGCTGTGTTTCGGAGAGAAGGGCAAGACAGGCAGTCTAATTACTGGCACCGAGACATACCATCTTATGTCTCATGCAGGATACAAAAGGACACATAAATTAGTTGCCTGGGGTCGTTCCAACTTCCAGGTATACTAGTTTATGTTCATGGGCGACGTCGACCACTTACCATCAGGTGGTACGTTTGCCAGTTTGCCAATCCAAGTAACATAAAAAAAAGACAAATCTCCCAGCTTAAAAGAAAAAAAACTAACCCAACCAGTCACAGGGACTGCCGATAGAAGTGAATACAAAACAATTAAATTCAAATAAGTACCTATTATAATACAGGCTGTGTAAGATAATATGACAACCTATACAATTTAAACGGCGCACAAAATGGCCGCATGACATTGTCATTTCAGTGTATTTGACTATTGATAAGTAAACAAATATTGCATAATCATAAATAAATAAATCAAGCGTGATATAAACGTCAAATAGCGTCTCATAATGGTGGTAACGGTGTCGCGAATCCAGAGATTTTACCTCATCTAAAAATATGCGTACCGTGCCTAAAGAGGTTATCACTTCAAAAAAGATTGCAATAAAATAAATCTCTACCTTTACCTCTTTCTCCTATAATATATTATAAGTACCTGGATTAATGTAGAGATGTATATATATATATATATATATATATATACAAGAATTGCTCATTTAAAGATATAAGATAAGATAATATCTAAAATAAATGCATTACTTATGGAAATGTCTATCGTATATACACGGATTCAAAATGATGATGAAAGTATTTAATTATTTCAGGTATTTGGAAAATTAGGAATAAAATATTATTCTAATAAAGGGACATCCATAAATTACGTGAAGCGAATTTGACGATTTTTCGACACCCCTCCATCCCATCTCCCATTGCTGAGATATCATGAGATTTGGCTCGAACCCCCTTCCCCTCGTCCTAATCTCATGTGAGAAATTTTAAACGCGTATTTTAATGTTGTGGCCTATGTATTTTTCTAAAGAAAATTTATTTCATATAATGTATAAGTTGGCTGATGGTAATCTGAAATCATAGTGGTATAGTCAATGATATTTACTTTATAATATCATTGGGTATAGTTAAACATTAGAATACTTTGAAAAACGATTACATTACTAAAGAACAATAATAAACGAACTCTAAATGACGTCAATGACATTCTATCGTCCGCCATTCGCCATCGCCAATCGATCTCTACTGTCTACTGTCTAGAGTGTCTAGACTCTAGAGTCTAGAGCAAGTGATTACATTCTCTTGGGTCTAGAGCACCGACCAACGATGAACGAGCACAGTGCACACCGATTGTCGGCGAAATTTCTCGAAGAAGCGAATGTGTGATACCAGCCTAAGCTGTAAAACTTAAATTTCCCCAATTAAAATACTGTACGTAAAACATATTACTTTTGAAGTTGACGTGGTAACGTCTTATAAATTGATGAACACCGACAGCACGCACGAAAAAGCATCTCGTTCCGCTGTCAAAGGGTGTTCGCTTGGAAATCATTATTTATAAAAAGTATGTTAATACGCGATAACGTGTTTTTTGTTTATTTCTACAATTTAATATGATGTAATGGATTTCCTCCATAATTTTCAGTCCAATTTCATTTTGTTAACTTCAATTAACTTTTTTTCTCAAAACAACGGCAAAAAAGGTAATTAATTTTTATCAATGTTTCTTTATGACGTTATCACGTAAAACTATCGTTCGTAAACCGACTTTACAGACAATCAATTTTTTTCAAGTATATATAACAGACCTTGATTGAATTTGAAGAAAACAACCAATTGATATGCCTGAGTTGGTTATAACATTTATTATTTTATTATTTAACTAACTATTTTATTTACAGCCGTAGACGGTTTGATGATAATTATTTATACAGTCTAAATTCAACATCAGCTATCTGTCAGTGAAAGTCCCGTCAAAATCGGTCCAGCCATTTCAGAGATTAGCCGGAACAAATAGACAGACAGACAGACAAAAATTGTAAAAAATGCTATTTTGGTAAAAAGCGGTTATTTTAATGTTACAAACAGACACTCCAATTTTATTTATCTGTATAGAAAATAGTCCTTGTAGGTATAGATAAATTATAATTTTTATAAAACTTTATAAAAGTAAATATTTATGTATATATGATTTGCAAATAAGTTCACCACTGGTCAGATACGGGGTGATAATAATAATAATGACGATGATATCTGTAAAGTTTATTCATCTTCTTGTTGTTGCGTGTTTTTTTACTCAGGCATTTGTATATATATTTGACATGTATGTCTTTGTAGCAATATTGCAACTTTATAATTTAAGAAAATTAACTTATAATTTTCTTATTACTTAAAATGTAAGAATATTTACATAGCATTTAGAATCGGTATCACGAATAAAAAAAGTAAAATCATAACTATACAGGCTATAACGACAAATTATTGTGAGTGCAAGAGTTATATTTTTAGTAAGATTATATTATTATCCTTAAAGTATTCTTTACCATGTTCATCTTAGCATTTCATGTATTTATCTTAAGATAAACATTTTATTTTAGCGAAAGAATAAATTAAAATAGTTTAACCCTTCTTGTCCTAATAAAAATATATTAATTCGCGTATATTACAGGAGAATTAAAAATATAAATGCTTACAACACTCGGTAGCCTGTTCAATTGAAGGTGGTTCTCATTATAACATATCGATCTCTTTCGCGTAAAGGCCTCATGTCGTAAGCATGACTAGCTATCTCGCTCTTGTTAAATAGAGCGCTTTCATTGGTCAGTTTTAATATTCCAGAATATTCTACAATATGATTGGTGGTCTCTAGAAATATCTCGAATGTTATAGGCCTGCTATTGGCGGGTATAAAAGGCGCCGGTTAGCGCGGCAAAGCATTCAGTATTTGAAAACGAAACAAGCGAAGAAGAAGTGTGAAGGAGAATTTAGTGAAAACTAAACTTTCATCGAAACAATACGTATATAATACGCAAGTTATTAAGGAATATTGAGAAGAGTGAATTTTCTGAATTGATAATACAAACTAGTAAAAATGCCAGCAATTGGAATTGATCTTGGTACAACTTATTCGTGTGTCGGAGTTTGGCAACATGGAAACGTGGAAATTATTGCTAACGACCAGGGCAACCGAACAACACCATCATACGTTGCTTTTACAGATACAGAGAGACTTATTGGCGATGCCGCTAAAAATCAGGTGGCTTTAAACCCTAACAACACAGTCTTCGACGCCAAACGTCTCATCGGAAGGAAATTCGATGACCCGAAAATACAACAGGACATGCAACACTGGCCCTTCAAGGTTATCAATGATTGTGGCAAGCCGAAGATTCAAATCGAATTTAAGGGCGAAACCAAAAAGTTCGCCCCCGAAGAGATCAGCAGCATGGTCCTGACGAAGATGAAGGAAACTGCAGAAGCATATCTGGGCACAGCAGTTCGCGACGCCGTCGTCACAGTCCCGGCCTATTTCAACGACTTGCAACGCCAAGCTACGAAGGACGCTGGAGCCATCGCCGGTCTTAATGTGCTGCGCATCATCAACGAGCCCACCGCCGCTGCTCTCGCGTACGGTCTGGACAAGAACCTCAAAGGAGAGCGCAATGTATTGATTTTCGATCTCGGTGGTGGTACGTTCGACGTCTCCATCCTGACCATCGATGAAGGTTCGCTGTTCGAGGTGAAGGCTACGGCAGGTGACACGCATCTCGGAGGAGAAGATTTCGACAACAGGCTGGTTAACCACCTGGCAGAAGAGTTCAAACGTAAATACAGGAAGGACATCAAGGGCAACTCTCGAGCACTGCGCCGACTACGAACTGCCGCGGAACGAGCGAAACGCACGCTGTCTTCGAGCACGGAAGCTACCATCGAGATCGACGCCCTACACGAAGGCATCGACTTCTACACTAGAGTGTCGCGAGCGAGATTCGAGGAGCTAAATTCGGATCTGTTCCGCGGTACTCTGGAGCCAGTTGAAAAAGCACTCAAAGACGCTAAACTGGACAAAAGCTCGATTCATGATGTCGTTCTAGTCGGTGGCTCTACCCGAATTCCAAAGATACAGAACATGCTACAGAACTTCTTCTGCGGCAAGAAGCTAAACCTGTCTATCAACCCGGACGAAGCGGTGGCTTATGGCGCTGCAGTTCAAGCCGCTATATTGAGTGGGGAACAACACAGCAAGATCCAAGACGTTCTTCTGGTTGACGTAGCGCCATTGTCACTGGGTATTGAAACGGCTGGTGGCGTGATGACTAAAATTGTCGAGCGAAACGCGAAGATCCCATGCAAACAGTCGCAGACCTTTACCACCTACTCTGACAATCAGCCTGCAGTAACCATTCAAGTATATGAGGGTGAGAGAGCTATGACAAAGGACAACAACCTCCTTGGCCGCTTTGATCTCACTGGAATACCACCAGCTCCTCGGGGGGTCCCAAAAATAGATGTCACATTCGACCTCGATGCTAATGGAATCCTGAACGTATCTGCCAAGGAGAACAGTACCGGCCGCAGTAAGAACATCGTGATCAAGAACGACAAAGGTCGGTTATCACAGGCCGAAATCGACCGCATGGTCGCAGACGCAGAGCGCTACAAAGATGAAGACGACCGACAGAGGGAGAGGGTGTCCGCAAGAAACCAGTTGGAGTCGTACGTGTTCAACGTGAAGCAGGCTCTTGACGATGCCGGAGATAAGTTGAGCGAACAGGACAAGGAGACGGCTCGACGAGAGTGCGAGGAGGCTATTAGATGGTTGGACAACAACACGTTGGCCGACAAAGAGGAGTTCGAGCACAAGCTGAAGGAAGTACAAAGGACCTGCTCTCCGGTGATGAGCAAGATGCACGGCTCGGGAGCCAGTGGACCTCAGCAGCAGCCGCACTCGAACCACCATACCGGGCCGACGGTGGAGGAAGTAGACTAGTCCGTTAGATCTGAGAATGTCTAGTATTTTGACTGTGATGACTGATTTAATTTATTTTTAGAATTAAGCTGTAAATATTGTTATAAGTTTTGTAAATACCTAATTACTTTATGTGACCAAAAAATGATCTTGTGTAGTTTAAGTTGAACAAATAAATTATTTGTTTTCATTTAATTCATGTGTTTTATTTTTTATTTTCCTCCGATTTTTGTGTTAATAGAAATAGGCAAACTTGCAAAAAACAATCACGTTTGTTGTGTTAAAGTATAATCGGCTATTGACATTTAAATAAAGCGACATCTAGTGAGGGGATGATAAACTATTAGCTAATTAGCACTGTTACGATTATAATGAAACAATTTTTACGGATTTTATCGCGGTTTATTAAGATTTATTTATCTTAATAAACCGCGATAAAATCCGTCAAAATTGTTTCATTATAATGAGTGAAACTCGCGCAAACATTAGAAAACAATATCTGTTACGATTTCTCTGATTTATTACTATTACTATAGGTATTCCTTATACCATTTATGATTTTCGTTGATGTTTATGAGAGGCCTCCATAAATATTTTATTTAATTATTAATTTTTAAAGTTCATGCCTCTACCAGTTGCCGTGCGAAAAAAGGCAAAAAATACGTTTGTTGAGATTTACGTTGACGGAGGCCCTCTTAAATATTGATTTTGTTCCGTTTTTAGTATTTTTTGTATAGCGGCAACTGAAACACATCATCTGTAAATAATTTTACTGTCTAATTATCACAGTTCATGAGATAAAGTCTGGTGACAGACGGACGGAGCGGAGTCTTAGTAATAGGGTTCCCGTTTTACCCTTTGGGTACGGAACCCTTAAATAATATCCTAAATCAGTAAAGAAAAAAATAAACGCATAACAATTACATACTAAGAAATGAAATGAGTATGCAAATGTTAAGATTATGATAATAATAATTAAAATAATGTAAACGACAAACATTAAGTACAAAAGTTCAAGATTTTTAACGTGATTAATGATTATTATTACTTATTATTTACTACATAAGATTACCACATCATGTAGAAATTTTGATCAGTGAAATAGGTTTATATCTACCTTTTTTTTCTTTAACGCCGGGAAATGCTCGGAGGTATCCCGCGGGGGAGTGGGTCTACCAAGACGGGTATGTGGGACTCGCTGCGGCCGAAAGCTGGTAAGTGGACGCAGCTCTACCCACTAAAACCCGGCGAGTGCCTCAATTAGCTTCGCCCAATGTGCTGGGCTCACCCTAGGCTACTGAGCCCCACCGCCACGTCAAGGCCTGAACCATGGTGGGGAGGTTAATTTACATTATCTAATGAATTATGATATTTAAAAATAATAATTCAGATAATTCATTATTTGTATTAACATTCTTTAAAAAATACATAATAACTATTAAATTTAAACACAGAATAAATGTACCTACTAAGTTTAAAACAGTTTCTTCCTCAGAAATTGGCGAACGACGGACTCCTGACGACGGGTGCAAACTATCGCTGCACTGCAGTTCAGGATGTGGTTCAGGTGCGATATATTATATACCTAATGGCCAGTAATGGCTAATAGTGTCGTTCCTGCACCGTGTCGTATGGCTTCGTGTGGTTTACCTCTAAGCTGGACGTGCAAAATAAAAATTTTTCAGCAAACAACGATGAAAATATTGCTGATTCGTAAATAAAACTTGTAAAAATTGTAAAAAAGGCTATTTTAGTATGTATATGCACCGTGTATTCATCCATATGCATTTAATAAAAAGCGTTTATTTTAATATTACAAACAGACACTCCAATTTTACTTATCTGTATATAGATAAAGTGCGATATGTGGTACTTATGTAAAAATTATAGTAAAAGTTACAAAATACATTGGTAAATACAATAATTTAATTATTGTGTGTTAAAATGAATTATGGAATGCATTTGTAGATAATGTCCAAATATCGAGTTAGGTACAAGAAATAATAATAAAAAATATTTTAAACATCCCGTTTTCAAATAATTTAAATGTTGAAAATAAGCATGTTATTTGAAATCTTTTATCCTTTTTACATTAATACAGAACGTCATAAGTCGGTTGAAATCGTAATAAACTATTACGAAAGCCCAGTCCATCATCGCTATCCACCCGTTATTTACTGGACAGCATTCGTTTAGTCGGGAAAGGGACCGGCCGGGCCGGGCCCTCCGGCAACCCGAAACTAGGTACTCAATACGACTCTTACACTCGTACGTCCCCCTGTTTGATTCTGGTCTTCTAGAAATCTGGCGAGTAGGGTGTGTGGAACTTTCAGGTTCTTCCTTCAAAGACTTTTCATCTCATAGAGTTTTCTTCACGAATCTGAGTAAGTGAGAACTGGGTAAGCGAGATGATGATGATGAGATGGGTAAAGTGACAAGGTTTTTTCGACTTGTGAACTTAACAGAGAGTGCTTCAACCTCTACAAGCTTAGACGTATTTAACATTTGCTATTTATGACGCAGGAACTCTTCCTATTCAAATGAATGAAATATGTACGTTTCTTATTGTTTTCTTTAGGTTTGTTTAGAAAAAATATACGGCGGTTATCGATCAAATCATACTTACATAGCTGTCACTTTACGCCGGTTTATGTGAGCGAGAGGTACTACCACCCCGGTCGTGCCGGCCCAATTCGGCTGCAAATCAGCATGGCACTACCTCTTACTTGTCCAGTTATTATTTTATATGATATCCTACATATACAATATACTATAATACAACAATATAAAGTAATAAAAAATATGAGATAAGTAGTCCTCTCTTGTAACTGTGTAAGCTCCCCACCACGGTTCAAGCCTTGTCGTGGCGGTGGGGCTCAGTAGCCTTAGGAGAACCCAGCACTTTGGACGAAGCCAAGTGAACCCAGAGGGCTGCTCTTTGTATCCCTCTTATAAAAAGAGGGGTTGTTCTGAGGTAAGGGACAACCCCTCTGTGGAGGTGGCGTCGGTCTCTTGAAGGACTGACTAGCCGTCGAGGTGCCCCTGTTTGCTCAACAAATCCGGGGCCCCTCACCAAAGGCAACATTAGTAGCACTCGTCGGGTTTTAGTGGCTAGAGCTGCGTCCACTTTACCATCTTCCTGGCGCAGCGAGTCCCACATACCCGTCTGGGAAGCCGCCCCCCCGCGGGATGCCGCGGGAAAGAAAAAATACTGTTCCAATACTATATTCAAGTTAATAAGGGACCATAGGTATTATGAGAAAAAGCGATCGCGGTCCCTACAGCTCTCACTTATCGAGATTTAACTGTTACTTACAAAACAATAAATAAATTCATCATCATCATCAATATCATCATCAGCCTTTAACTGTCTACTGCTGAACATAGGCCTCTTTTAATGAACGCCAAGACGGCCGATCCCCCGCCAGGGACCGGCCACAGGCCACTGCACGGAGATAGTCTATCCATCTGGCCGACTAAAGATACAAAAATAATAGATTAATTAGAGCACCATAATATTAAATAGTACCTAAGTCATAAGTACCTAAGTATGTAGGTCAAAATTTTCCACAAATATAGCACCTACCTTTAATAAAACCTGTGAATAAAACAAATATGTTATATACTATAAATATAATGGTCCAGGTTCCACGGTCCATTTTTGCACTTGATAGGTAATTGATTACTATCAAGATAATTTTCCGTGAGTTCCTGTGTGAAAATTCTCGATTGTGGTACTTAACGAAGGTAGCAAGTAGCAACACAGAAATCTAAATAATGTACCTATTATGTCCATTTGATGATGAACGTAGGACCGGGATAACGTAACACACAATTTGTAGGACAATATGACTGTTAAAATATAAAAATATTATCTAAGTAAAAGAAAAAACCGCTGGTAATAGTAATCATTTTTCACGACCTCGTTATCGATATAAGTTGGAAGGAGGGGATCTTTGATCAAACCACACATTTTGTAGGACTTTCGAATAATTTAGATTTAGTTTTAAATTTTTAAGTTTGGTTTTTTAGTTTTATAAAATGTGTTATGACAGTGTGTTTACCAAATAAAGTTTTATTTATTTATTTGTTTATTTATTATCATTGGTAGTAAAGTGCAAAAATGGAGCCTGTATTCTGGACAATACGTAATTTTGAATTTTTATAAAAAATTATGGTGTTGTTAATAAATTATTCTAAGGGTGTTGTTTTATACCTAATTCTTAATTTCGATTTCAGCAAATCGATTATAGAATTTACATGGTAATACGAATTATGATCACATATTATTAGGATTACCTATTAAATATATTTTAAAGATATTGACATACAGAACATTCTTTTATAGAAAGCCAGTAAACTGCAAATCAATAATTAATGTTTATAAGCTACCCCTCTACGAAGTACGAACACAGGAGCGCCCTCTATAATACAAGAGAATAGAGACATAGTCAAAACAGGACATTGGCATTTGGCACACCCGTCGACACTCGGCGGTCACCGAATAATGACGATTGACGAATGCTCGCGAAGTTTTTCGAAAATAAACGTGTGATACCAGCCTAATCAGAAAATATTCATTTTCCCTAAAATATAAATTGCTGGTTCTTGCAGGATGGGAGTAGATTGTCATTTTGGCTTCCATTAAAATAAGTCTTTGACTAGTGGTGGGCAGATATTGGCTGATAATGTGATATAAATTGTAAAAAATAAAAAATAAAAAATAAAAAAACTTTGTAGGTACTTATCTCAACATAATATATTCAACAACATCCTTATTTTGAGTTTTTTTTCATCGCAGGGAAATCCTTATGGATCCAGGCCAGGATCTTCGGGTAGATCCTGACCCAATGAAACTCGCACCTGGCTGGGAATACCCACCCTAACTAAAACCAATGCGAGCGCCTTCAGTCGCTCTTTGAGGTTCCCGGATATGCAGGCAACAAACAGAATCACCTCAGCGACAGGCTGGCCCCGGCGACGGCCAGACTACTCTTCGTAAGGGGAGACTGCCCGGCCGCTATTAAGCAGTCCCCATGACGTCGTGCCATACAGACCCAGGTTCTCATCCTGAGCCCGACACGAACACATGGGCCTTACTTGGGGCGCATTAAATAGCGCCTTCTACGCACCCCCGTTCTCAGCCTCCTCTCTCACCCGCTCGTCGGCGCACCCCCGTTTGTCACCTGCGGGAGGAGGATGGGGTTCACCAGCCAGAGCAGTGACTGCCACCCATGGTACCGTACGGTACCCTCAGAGTATGTCCACCGCACTTGCCGCCTTCACGACCTTTGGTATTAATATTGAGAATTGCACTTTTACAGATAGGTTGCCAACATCTGGAAATAGTTTAAAATAAGTCCTTGTCTAAAGTAGTCTGGGAATGAAAGAACGATAATGAGCATATTACTTCTTGTAGAAAATAATTTTTTGGATATTTTTCAAATAATCTTCCTTTATATCCAATTTCTAAACTTTTACTAGCTAATGCTTCAAATAAAAACTTTTTCGTGTACAATATTTTACTCATTTATTTTTTTATGTCATATTACAAATCTATTTAAATGGTGTTGCTTAAAATATTTATTTGTATTAAACTGATATCTTACAATAAAAAACATGTAACACATTTTACCCTAATCAAAGTAGAACCGAATATTTTAATGCTTACAATACTAGCTTATCTCCCCTTTTCAAAGAGGACATAATCGTGATATATCTATCTCTTTCATGTAAGAGTCTGAACGCTTAAGCTCAAATAGCTATCTCACTCTTATATCATAAAGCGTTTCTATTGGTCAGATTGTATATTCCAGAATATTCTACAATATGATTGGATGTCTCTAGAAATTTCTCGACTGTTATAGACCTGCTATTGGCGGGTATAAAAGGCGCCTGTTAGCGCGGCAAAGCATTCAGTATTTGAAAACGAAACAAACGAAGAAGAAGTGTGAAGGAGAATTTGGTGAAAACTAAACTTTCATCGGAAACAATACGTATATAATACGCAAGTTAATAAGTAATATTGTGAAGAGTGAATTTTCTGAAGATATTAATAATACAAACTAGTAAAAATGCCAGCAATTGGAATTGATCTTGGTACAACTTATTCGTGTGTCGGAGTTTGGCAACATGGAAACGTGGAAATTATTGCTAACGACCAGGGTAACCGAACAACACCGTCATACGTTGCTTTTACGGATACAGAAAGACTTATTGGTGATGCCGCTAAAAATCAGGTGGCTTTAAACCCTAACAACACAGTCTTCGACGCCAAACGTCTCATCGGAAGGAAATTCGATGACCCGAAGATACAACAGGACATGCAACACTGGCCCTTCAAGGTTATCAATGATTGTGGCAAGCCGAAGATTCAAATCAAATTTAAGGGAGAAACCAAGAAGTTCGCCCCCGAAGAGATCAGCAGCATGGTCCTGACGAAGATGAAGGAAACTGCAGAAGCATATCTGGGCACAGCAGTTCGCGACGCCGTCGTCACAGTCCCGGCCTATTTCAACGACTCGCAACGCCAAGCTACGAAGGACGCTGGAGCCATCGCCGGTCTTAATGTGCTGCGCATCATCAACGAGCCCACCGCCGCTGCTCTCGCGTACGGTCTGGACAAGAACCTCAAAGGAGAGCGCAATGTATTGATTTTCGATCTCGGTGGTGGTACGTTCGACGTCTCCATCCTGACCATCGATGAAGGTTCGCTGTTCGAGGTGAAGGCTACGGCAGGTGACACGCATCTCGGAGGAGAAGATTTCGACAACAGGCTGGTTAACCACCTGGCAGAAGAGTTCAAACGTAAATACAGGAAGGACATCAAGGGCAACTCTCGAGCACTGCGCCGACTACGAACTGCCGCGGAACGAGCGAAACGCACGCTGTCTTCGAGCACGGAAGCTACCATCGAGATCGACGCTCTACACGAAGGCATCGACTTCTACACTAGAGTGTCGCGAGCGAGATTCGAGGAGCTGAATTCGGATCTGTTCCGCGGTACTCTGGAGCCAGTTGAAAAAGCACTCAAAGACGCTAAACTAGACAAAAGCTCGATTCATGATGTCGTTCTAGTCGGTGGCTCTACCCGAATTCCAAAGATACAGAACATGCTACAGAACTTCTTCTGCGGCAAGAAGCTAAACCTGTCCATCAACCCGGACGAAGCGGTGGCTTATGGCGCTGCAGTTCAAGCCGCTATATTGAGTGGGGAACAACACAGCAAGATCCAAGACGTTCTTCTGGTTGACGTAGCGCCATTGTCACTGGGTATTGAAACGGCTGGTGGCGTGATGACTAAAATTGTCGAGCGAAACGCGAAGATCCCATGCAAACAGTCGCAGACCTTTACCACCTACTCTGACAATCAGCCTGCAGTAACCATTCAAGTATATGAGGGTGAGAGAGCTATGACAAAGGACAACAACCTCCTTGGCCGCTTTGATCTCACTGGAATACCACCAGCTCCTCGGGGGGTCCCAAAAATAGATGTCACATTCGACCTCGACGCTAATGGAATCCTGAACGTATCTGCCAAGGAGAACAGCACCGGCCGCAGTAAGAACATCGTGATCAAGAACGACAAAGGTCGGTTATCACAGGCCGAAATAGACCGCATGGTCGCAGACGCAGAGCGCTACAGAGATGAAGACGACCGACAGAGGGAGAGGGTGTCCGCAAGAAACCAGTTGGAGTCGTACGTGTTCAACGTGAAGCAGGCTCTTGACGATGCCGGAGATAAGTTGAGCGAACAGGACAAGGAGACGGCTCGACGAGAGTGCGAGGAGGCCATTAGATGGCTGGACAACAACACGTTGGCTGATAAAGAGGAGTTTGAGCACAAACTGAAGGAAGTACAAAGGACCTGCTCTCCGGTTATGAGCAAGATGCACGGATCGGGAGCCGGCGGACCTCAGCAGCAGCCGCACTCGAATCACCACACCGGGCCGACGGTGGAGGAAGTAGACTAGTCCGTTAGATTTGAGAATGTCTAGTATTTTGACTGTGATGACTGATTTAATTTATTTTTAGAATTAAGCTGTAAATATTGTTATAAGTTTTGTAAATACCTAATTACTTTAATTAACTAATGACTGATTTCATTTAAAATTAAGTTGTAAATAGTGTTTTAAGAATTAAGTTGTAAATAGTGTTTTAAGTTTTGTAAACAATTACTTTAAGTGACCAAAAAATGATCTTGTGTAGTTTATGTTGAACAAATAAATTATTTGTTTTTATTTAATACATATTGTGTTTCATTATTTTACGCCATTTTTTATGTTATTACACATATTAATTATTAGGTGTAACTGTTAGGTATTCACAACACAAACAAATAATAGTCAACGTCACCCTAAACTTAAAGTATTTTTTTTTAAAGCGTTGTCAGTGTTGCCAACCTCAAAAGACTAAAAAACAGCAACTCGCAAAAATAAAACAGTAGAAAACAGTCGCTAAAGTGAAAAAGGCAGATTTCATCATACTTTTGCTCATATAATTAAACAATAAACAATTGAAGAGGTGAAACGAGGAGGTACCTATCCACAATTTTTCACTATAGTATTTTTTTATAAAACGTCTTTTGGGTATGGCTTCTAGGTGGTCGTATGAAGATTGAAAAACAGCCCAATTTTTGTACTTTACCATAGACAAAAACAACATTTGATTATTTGGTGAATATTTTCTCAAATTTTATTTCTAAGTCTATGATTAAAACCATAGACTTAGAATATAATATATATTAATGTTTATGATATATTATATGTTTATGGTTAAAACCGTAGACAGAGAATACAAACAGTAGGGTTGGTACTTGGTAGGACTGTGCGTTGTACTGTCATGAAGATATAATAATATCCGTAGATTAAAAATTGGTAGCGTAAAAGCGTAGCGGAGACCAATTTTTAATCTATGATAATATCTTGATAATATCCTTTTATTACCATTTACCTATCCTTGTCAAATTAAATCAACAGATAACTAGCAGAGTTATTTTCGTTCTTGTTATTAATGGTTTTAATATTTTTTAAATTAAACCGACTTCAACACCACAAATAGGGACTCAAAAGCAAAAAATAAATTAATACCTAGGTATAATTATTATTATTATAAGCGCTACCTAATCATTTATTTGAAGTCGGTGCCAGCCAAGCGAAGTAGGTATTATTCGAAGCAAGTAACTAGGGGATGTGTAGTGGAGGTAAGTTCACGCATTGATTTTATTTGAGAATACGATTTGCAAACTTCCCCACCACGCAAGAACCTTGCCAAGTTACGTGCCTCGTAGATAGATAGATACTAGGTATGTATGTAGTAAGTAATAAGTTGGTAAATACTTGTAGGTAGTATAGTAGTTGGCTGGCAACCTATGCCCTCTTTAACCCGTTGGGGACCCTGGGCAGTAGAATAATATGGCCCCAACGAAAACAACAATTTTAAGATCTGTGAGCCTAATTTTTGGACGAGAGTGGAATAAACCAAAGTAATAAGCACATTACTAGGTATTCTAATCAGCAATCATTTTTGTAATATCACCCAATCATATTCTGATAGAAATAATGGGGCCCCATGAATCGTGGAGACCTGGGCACGTGCCCAGAGTGCCCAGTGGGAAAGACGGCCCTGCTGGCACCGACATACCCGTCTGGGGAGTCCCACATATCCGTCTGGGGAGTCCAATCTCCCCCACGAAATGCCTACGAGAATTTCCCGGCGGAAAAGAAAAAAAAGGTTGCGCTGTACCTACCGCGCTTCCGTCTTCTTTGGTTTGCTGTATTTCGGAGAGAGGGGCAAGACAGGCAGTGTAATTACTGGCACAGGGACTTAACATCTCATGTCTCAGGATAGGCGAACAAGTTCATGCGCGAAGCTGAGCGCTTACCATCAGGTGGCACGTCTGCTAGTTTCCCTATCTAACTAATAAAAAAATCATTGACATAATTTTTGTTGATGGTTTAACAGGGGAATATTTATCCGAACTGACATAATCTTAATTTATTTACGGGGGGCTCTCATACAAACATCATGTACGGTTAATGGTATAAGCGGTAAGTATATGGTATAGTATTCAAACAGGCAAATCGTAAACGAGCAATTAATAATAGTTCAACCATCGCGTCACTAGATGACACTTTCATTTCTCTAAAATATCAATAGCCGTAATATTATTATTTATTATGTACATTATATATATATATATATATATATATATGTATTTCTGCGTGCGTGCGTGTGTATGTCACTGAACTCCTCCTAGACGGCTGGACCGATTTTGATGAATTTTTTGTGAGAGTTCAAGGGGATTCGAGGATCGTTTAGATTCACAAAAAAATGTGCCACTAGTATACTATATTATATTATTATATCACATATAATATTATATAATATACTTAAAAACGTATTTTTGTATATATTATGGCATGGAACCCTTCGTGAGTGAGTTCGACTTTCACTTGGCCGGTTATTGAAATGAAACATCTTTGCGCGCATGAGGTAATTTTTTTTTTTTTACGGATGAAACGTCACGAAAATGTGCAACGTTTTTGTCCAAGAACATGGAGCGAGTGATTGAGACCGATTGAGAGAGAGTGAGAAAGGGTGAACGTAGAATGAAGAACATAGCATAGTAGGGAGCAAGCGAGTGAGAAAGATCGAGAGAGAGAGTGAGATAGATCGAACGTCGCATCGCAAGTCTCGGAAATCTAAAGCTTTAGATTAGCAATAATATAAACGAGATTTAAAAATTAGTTTTCTTATTTTCACTTCTGACATAATACATGTACTTTGTATACGCACGCACTTCTTTTATTTATGTATATCGATAATTATAATAAGGAAACTCCACCACTTTATTGGTTATAATAAATATTATACAAAAAAAAAACTGACCAAGTGCTTGAGTTGGGCTTCTTCCGGTTGACCTAGAATTGTCAATTTTGGTTAAAAGTAAGATCTTACAGCACAAGCAACAGGAAAATTACGAAAAATAAAAAAGTTGAAATGAGGTTTTTGGTACTTAGAAGTTTTCGTTAAAAAATCTAAAGTTTCCCATATCTTTTTATCGTGTACTCCGGAGTCCGGACCAATGATTAATAAATAACTAATACGGACTATATAATAAACCTCAGTATCTATACAGATAAATAAAATTGGAGTGTCTGTTTGTAACATTAAAATAACCGCTTTTTATTAAATGCATATGGATGTATACACGGTACATATACCTAAATAGCATTTTTACAATTTTTGTCTGTCTGTCTGTCTGTTTGTTCCGGCTAATCTCGGCAACGGCTGGGCCGATTTTGACGGGACTTTCACTGACAGATAGGTGACGTATTAAGGAGTAACTTAGGCTACAAAAATAATCATCATCAATCCGCGTACTGCCGTAAACCAAAGTAAACGTAGGCGAAGCTGCGGGCAACAGCTAGTCTTGTATAAATTTCAACTTGCTAGATCCAGCCAGTACTGAGAAAAGGCGTCTTAAGAGATAGACAGACGGACAACAAAGTGATCCTATCTCTCTCTCTCTGGTCGCTCCATCATGACTGAGGATCGTGGTCATCGGTGAATGTGGATGTTTTACACCTTGTGTGTATAATCTGCCTCCATCGGTGTCTATTCATCGCGTCTCTCACAACTGAGTAAAATTTATCTAAAGATGGGCTTTTAACTTGATCGCTCCATCTAGTTTGGAACCGACCACGGGCTCTCTTACCCTCCGTATTCCCAACGACAATCAGCTTTTCCAGGCTCTCATCTCCCTTCCTTACTATGTGACAAAAGTAAAACAATATGCCCTGTAGGCAGATCGTAGAGAGGCGGGTCTTTATCCGGAGCTGTGAAAGGATCGACGCATTGGCGTCAGGCGTCTCCAGCACCATATCTCAAATGCATCGATCCTCTGTTGTTCTCGTGCTCGTATAGTCCACGTTTCTACTCCATATAAGAATATGGGAAATATTAAAGCCCGCACTAACCGTGTTTTGGTGGTATTGGTTATACCTCGCTTTTTCCAAATATTGTTCAGGCGAGTCATTGCGTCTTTGGCAATACCAATACCCCTTTTTATCTCCGGTACACTACTGCCGTTGTTACAAATAAGTGCGCCCAAGTACTCATAGTGATCTACAAGGTCTACGCCTGGGATGATGTTGGTAATACTGGCCAATTTACCAGCACGGTCTGCTACCATAATCTTCGTCTAGCTCCTGTTTACTGTGAGACCCATGCTGTTGCTCTCAGTCTCGAGCCTCTGAAACACCTCTTGAATATCTTCCACAGACGTCGCTAGGAGGACCGTGTCATCGGCGTATCTGAGGTTCGATATCTTTTTTCCGCCTATCGGAAATCCCTTATCCCAGGTTTCTAGCATTTTCCGGATGATGAACTCTCCATATATGGAGATTTTTTATTATTATCGTTATCTCCATGTAAGTAGAAATTTCAACTTGCCAGATCCAGCCGTTACTGAGAAAAAGTGTCTTGAGAGATAGACAGACGGACAACAAAGTGGTCCTATAAGGTTCTGTTTTTTCCTTTTGAGTTACGGAACCCTAATTACAGTTATTGTAATTAACATTATAGATTACCTACAAGAATTACAATAATTACAGATATGTGAGTATATATTTTATTTATTAATTTTATCATGCCGATTTCAGAGTTCGAACTAACTAAACTCCTACCACAATTATGGCGCAGAACACTGGCGTCCGAATAAAGGAAAAACTACGTTATGGGCATAAAATGGTGTTGTCTGGTGTTGTAAATTGTAATGATTCAAGACTTTTCATGCATAGATCATAGATAGTATGGTCTTCCTTGTCTCTACCTTCCATAAACACGTCACAATCAAATACCAAGACCAACAGTGCGTTCCACTTGACGTTCACAACGCCCAAAACGCTCTTTTCGCCGTTCCACATGGCGACCGCGGTCGTTGTGGTCGCGGCGAAAACGTCATCGATGACGTCATGACTTACGCTCGCGCGGAGCTCACGACAACCCATGTCAAGAGGTAGGTCGCAGTGAGCGTTGAGAGAATTGGCGGAAATTTAGAAACTTCAAATGTCAAAACAAGATGTCAACCGAGGAAATTTTATTATATTTTGATGCGTCGCCATGTGGAACGGCGAAAAGAGCGTTTTGGGCGTTGTGAACGTTGTGAACAAATGTACTCTGTGGTTGTGAACTTGTGAACGTCAAGTGGAACGCACTGCAATTCATATCAATTGTCAACTGTCAATTGTTGTCTCACTCACAGAGTACATTGTCTCACTCTCACAGCTCACTTGTCAAATATCAATGTTAATTGTTTTATAACAATTAACAATTAACATTGACGGACTATAGTGATATAGCGGTCTACCAAACTCACAAGCTACGACATAGGGCGCGTTCCACTTGGCGTTCACGACGACCACGCTCACGACCGCGGATTTTCCGTTCCACTCATACTTTCCACTTGAGTCCCGAGCATTGAAATCGTATGCCCAAGTAGAACGGAATATGAGGCGTTTAGAGTGTTGAAGTGAAATGGCAATAACAAGTGTCAAACTTTGACAGAAAGTATATAAATAATATAAATATATAATAAACAAGCGTAAATCGTAACGATAAATTCTAATAATTGGGTATTTTCGCTTTAAATGGCGCAGGCTGTTTTTTGGCTGTCCCATGGCAACGAACAGATGAAAACAATATTTGGACACATATTTTATTGATGATGAATTTGATTTATATCTCCTGAAATAATATATTTTCAATTTTATTTTAATTAAAAACGATTCGAAAATGTGAAAAATTATGCTGTCCCAACGACAGTTTGCCTCCTTACACTTCATTTTTCGGATGTTTTATTGTACGCGGCTAAAGTAACGACCATTTACTTTTATTGTCAATAGTTTATTTATACATTTAAACTAAGTATTTTAGTTCAGTTAGTAAACAAATTAATTAAATAAATTAAAAAAAACCTTGTCCTACGAATTCGCGACTACCGGACATGTCTTCATAGTCACGCGTTTTTTATTACTAAAATACCCATGTACGGGCAAAATTTTGTTTTTATGGCAGCCCCAAGTACAAATATCAAAGTATGAAACGTCATTTTGAAATCTGTGATTAAAGATATCCAGCAGGTACAGCATATTCTCGTCGCAAAAATTTTGGTTAAGAAAATCTACTGACGTTAGTAACGTTTTTTTCTTATGAATATTAAGTTTGTCTTTATTTTTTCTTGCGCTGCATATAGCTTAAACCCTGCTGAAAGCATATGCTTAGATTTTGGGGCTCTTAATTATTTTTTTGAGTATTTTAATCTAATTTCTGTATTGATCTGTCTGATAATCAGCTGTTGTAGTGTTAAGACTGTAGATTAGTTGGTACTTGTACCTACGTACTTAATCTTTAAATAAACAATATTGTACTAATTATTCGTTCCAATATTTTTAGATAATAATAGCGTTAACATCTGCTGAAAGACCCACTAAGCGGTATCTAGATAAAGTAAAAAACAACCCTGGGAAGGCTGAAGAAATTAGATAAAACCAGTTAGCGCAAATTAAAGCCAACAGAAAGAAGCTATCTGAAATGAATCAAGAGGAGAGATCTCATTAGATCAATAAAAATTAAATAAAATCATTTATTTCGGGATTAACAAATGCCCATAGAGTGTTAGTAACAATCAAAATATATTATAATCAATATTATACTGTACGATTTTAACCTCACAGTGAATCCTATTCTTAATATGTCTGTTGCGTCACGTCATATTATGTCCATTTAGTGATTGTCTCAAAATATTTTTTTTGTAATTCTTTATAAATCTGTAAATTATTTAAGCTAAGTATTATTATTTATATGCTATAAATAAAGAAAAATAAACAACAATTAATATTTTATTTCAGTCATAATATTCCTTGACTAATTAAAATATTAATACATACGAAAAATAAAACTTGCATTTGGACGAAATGTTACGATACTGACCAAATCGGTGTATTTTTATCAAAAATAAATTAATTATGTCCAAGTATTAATATTTAGTTTCATTGATTGGTACAGTGAAAGCTCATTTGGTGTATTTTTATCGTTTTATTTCCAATAATTGAATTTTTATCGAGGTTTGAGTTTTGTTACTAACAAGACATTTTTTTCCTAATCTATTAAGAAAAAATTATTTAAGAGATAAAATATACGTATCAGCTCGTAACTTTTATATATAACTCATGAAATATAACTTTTTCTACAATAATACATAGTTTTTAAGTCCTAAATCAATAATGAATTTTTAAAAGCTGTTTTTATAACCTGCGCCATTTAAAACAAAAATGCTCAATTATGAGTTAAATAATAAAATATTTAATCCCTTAAAATCCAATAAATCATAATGCAAATTGCGGCGACAGTTGTAAATACTGAATCTACGATAAAAATATATTTTTTTTTACGAAAATTACAAATACATTTTATTGAAACAATTTTATGGATTTTATTGCGGTGTATTAAGATTTTTACAAGCCCGACGTTTTGGATGAAATCCGTAAAAATCGTTTCATTATGTATTATGAGCGAAATTCGCGTAAACATTAGAAAAAGTAACACTTTAAATATATTTTAAATAGGAAAGTTTTAAATTTTGTAATATTTTTTTCAATGAGAAAAATGCTTTATTTAATTTTGTTAATTGTCGGCTAACTCAATTTTTATTTATTAGGATATTATGTAATATTGACACTTGAAATAAAAAAATACTCCAATAATAATAATAATAAATAATACAAAAGAAAATTAATTAAAAATAGTATTGAAGCAAAGTATATTTTATCGCATCAAATAATAAAATATCTTGGTTGACATCCTGTTTTGACATTTGAAGTTTCTAAATTCCCGCCAATTCTCTCAACGCTCACTGCGACCCACCTCTTGACTTGGGTCGTCGTGAGCTCCGCGCGGGCCTAAGGCGCGGGCGTAAGTCGTACGTCATCGATGACATATTCGCCGCGACCACAACGACCGAAGTCGCACTTGTGGACACTTCCCCTTTTGAAGGGAAAGTAGGGTCCAAAGGGGAATAGAAAGGGGAAATCGAGAAACAATAATTTCGTGCATTATCTTTTAATTTGAACTTAAATAAATAAAAAAGGTCTATAGAAGAAACTAACTACAGTTAATTTTTTGTTGAGGGGAAATAAGACCTGAGAAGGGGAAATTTCAATAAGGCATGGGGAAAAGAAATCTTTAAAGTGGAAACACTGCAAAAGAGCGTTTTGGCTGTTGTGAACGTCAAGTCCACTTGACACACGCACTGATATTAACGACTTAATACTTATGATAAACAAGGAGTATATTTCACTGCTCTTTGATTACAAGTACGGAGCACCGAGCAAATGAATGAGCATTGAGCAACTACTAACTAGTAAAGATGGGCGCTTAATCAATTAGAGCTGTAAAAATTCCGCTTTTTGAAAAAATCATTCAAGCGCGTTAATAAAATCAAGCTGATTTCGATTAATCGTCAAGATTAAAATTTTAAAAAATTCAATACTATATTATCATGATTAAAGGAAAGTAACCTTATTCCTATACGTTTAAAACTCAAAATATAATGTGAATAAGGAGCCATACTTCTATACGCTGTGGGTGATATGACGCAATATAAAGATTTTTTCATTTTATTGGATTAAAACCTTATCCCTATACCTTTAAGAATCAATATTAGATTCGATTGGTTACGTATTAAACGGCTAAAATACATTCTGCCTGTTTACATAACATTTCTATCAGACTGACAACGCTCCGTTTTTGGTTGGTTACAAACTTTTTACAGCTTAGGAACTTTTATTATGATTTATGATTTTTGATTTTAATTTTTAACTGATTTTAATTTTTTAAACTCAGTACGCTTGTCAATGTCGATGAGCTTAGATGTTAATTTTTACTTTGCGTGCGCGTAGCCGTTATTTGAATTAGTGTGAATTGAGTGACTTAAATGTTTTATTTAATAATGGTGAATGTAAATAATAATTGTAAATAGGAAACTGATATTTTTATTAGGAATTAAGTATATTATAGTTATAAATAAGTAAATTCGTGTTGTGATTTTTTTTGTTGTTATAAATAATATTTATTATTTATAAACCCAATAGGGAAAGCGAAAATACTTACATTAAATAATAATAGTCCATACAGCCTAGTCTGCATATTATGATTTTTGTGTTGTTATTATATATTATATTTAGTTATAGGGTGTAAGTGTTGTGAATAATTAATAATTATTAGTGTAGTGAAAATGTCGAGCAGCGTTTTAATCTGGGACTACTTTCAAAAAAACCAGACCGATAGTTGCTGTGTGTCATACATGTAAAAAACAAATATCTTATAGAACAACTATAAGTAATTTGAAACAACATTTGAAACTGACACATTTGGGTGTTTTCAATGATTTACTTTCGCGTGACTTATCACGGCCGACTTCTTCTCAACGGCAGGGTTACGAGAATAATGGCGGTGGTGGTTGGACTAGTGGAGAAAATGGTGAGGAGAATACTAATAATTCTAACAATGCATGTGGCTCTAATGGTGAAGTTTATTAAAAGCACTTGCCTTTTGTCTTGGACTGGCCTATTGATCTAGTGGTTCGTGACCCTGTCTACTAAACCGGAAGGTCGTGGGTTCGATTCCCACCCAGGATGAATGTTTGTGTGACGAGCATGATCATTTTTTCTGTGTCTGGGTGTAGTTTTATCTATATCATGTATGTATTTAGAAATATAATATAAGTATACATCAGTTGTCTGGTTGCCATAAGAACAGGATCTGCCTAGTTTGGGATCAGATGGTCTTGTGTGGGATGTCCCAACGTAATAATTTTAAAAGTATATATTATATTCATTATCATCATCATGTTGAATGAATTATTTATTAAGAGAAATTTAAAAATCAATCCCAATCCTGACATCAGTCATCGGAGGGGACTTGTCTCTGCCGAACGTCATCACCGCGATGCTTGGTGACGACGAGTCCTGGACGGTGATGGTCTCCTTGTGAGGCAGTAATGTCCCAGAAGGAGGTCAACGAGCGGGTGAGAGAGGAGGCCGCCGACGAAGCCTTCTCCCGCGGGCGTAGGAGGCGCTATTTAATGCGCCTCCAGTAACGCCCTTGTGCTCGTGTCGGACTCAGGATGGGAACCTGGGTCTGTATGGCACGACGTCGTGGGGACTGCTTAGTAGCAGCCGGGCATTCCCCCCCTACAAGGAGTATCTGGCCTTCGCCGGGGCCAGCCTGTCGCTGAGGTGATCCTGTCTGTTGCCTGCATAATGCGTTACAATAAAAAGCTCGGCCGGCTTTTTTAAGCGCGCTGAAAAATAAAAGCCAAAGGCTTAAGCGTGTTGAAAATAAAAAGCCGTTTATCACATCCCTAAACTAGCAAGAAAAAAACATGTCATTTACAATTTGGTAGTGTCAGTGATAGTACACTGTATAATGTTATAGAGGTGTAATGTTTTTATTTTGTTACTAAAGGCTTTAGCCATACTGAATAGTGATTTACTAGATATTAGTGAAAAAATTGTTCAAAATGGCACCAAATTTGAGCAAATATGCTTCAAGGACTGATGTTAAAATTGCTTTAGCAGCAACCGCAGCTATTAGTGCCTGGATTGTACAAAAATCATTAAAGTCAAGGTAATAATTCCTAATCACTGCAAAATTTTTCCACTGCAAATTAAGATTTTAATATACTTTTAGTTATTGACTCAAATTATCAACAAAACTATTTGCACAACATCGTATGTAGTAATATCATAAATTATAATGATTAGTATAATTAATACCGTATAAAATTTAAATTTCTTGGTTATCAAGATTACGGCAATTTAAAATCTCTTAGAACTTAAACCAATTAATATAAATCTTTATAACATATTTCATTCACACTCTCATTTCAAATATTTGATTTGATCTGAAGCATATATGATGCAGTGAAGGGTACATGATGCTGAAGATTGGTGATAATTTAAAAGTTGGTGTGATGTGACAATTTTTTAAAATTTAATTTTAAGTAGGTAATTAAATTTAAAAAAAAGTGAAATGGATGGATGTCAGTCCATGCCATTGACCATGATGACTCCTTCAAGCATGATTATTTTTAAATTATCAATAAATTTGGAGGTGTATAAAGTTTGTCATATGTCAAGGTCACATTTAAGGAATTTTGCAATGAGCATAGGTAATTGTTGTATTTTTAAAATGACCTTTTATGGTCATTAAATTTAATACTAAGCTACATTTATTAACATCATAAAATTGTTTATCTCTTGACACTCAATCAATACTATTGTTATCACATAGCTTAGTGTTGTCTAGTGTAACATAACTATAGCTGTTGAGGCATTAATAGATTGATAGTCTACCACCAGTTGTGCCAATAATTTTAGTTCTGGTTAGTCAGGAGACACACATGCCAAAGTTACAATAATTATAATAGAAAAACATTTTTTTGCTAAACTGATTGATTGACATAGTTTTTATGTCTCCTAATTACTAATGACTTTATAAAGGCCTTATTCCATCAGGGATTACTTTAAAGTTATTGTTCATAGTTTGAAACATTTAACTTAGCTTGATATGAACAAGCGGCGATGGCCTAGTGGGTACGGGCTCGGCCTCTTGAGTGAGAGCCAAGAGGTCCGGGATCGATCCTTACCCCCTCCCCCTGTGATACCTAGAAATGGGTTTTTCTAAATTTCTACGTGCACCTGAACATAAGGCCATCGCTTGCTCACCTGTGAAGGAAAACATTGTGAGGAAACCTGCATACCTGATGAGATTAAAAGTCTTTGAAGGTATGTGAAGTTCACCAACCCGCATTGGGCCAGCGCATCGGTGACATATGGCCCAAAACCCTCCTCGCCTGATTTCGAGGAGGAGACCCGTGCCCAGCAGTGGGACATATAAGGGTTGATATTATTATTATATTATATTATGATATGAACATTAAGCTTTTATTTGACATCCTCTGTGGCTCAATGGTTAGCACGTTGGCGCTCAGCTGGAGGTAGCAGGTTCAAATCCGCCAGGGAACAAACAAGTTTTCTGTGTTCATGGGTCATGGATGTGTATTAAATATGTTTATTATATAATAAAAATCTTAAATTTATGTATAGTATAAAAGTATCAAATATATTTCCGTTGTCTGAAACCCGTATCACAAGTATGTACTTTGGGAACTTACCAGATTGACATAGTGTAAAAATGTTCATAGATGTTATTATATTATTATTATTAGAAAAATATAATCTTTTGTGTTTCAGTAAAATTCGAAATGACACGTCAAATGAAATGTCCACACATGAGAAGGTACAGTACATGATTAACACAGATAAGGGAACCAAATCACCAAAAGCCGAAGTTAATGCACAATTCTTAGCGGAATTGAAAGTACTATGGAAAATTATGTTTCCTGGACTTTGGTCCAAGGAGAGTGGCTTCATGTTTTTAATTGCTATATCATTGGTATCGAGGACCATGTGTGACTTATGGATCATACAGCACACAACATTAATTGAAGGGTAAGTGTATAAAAGTTCGTTCATTGTTATAATATTTAATTTTTCCATATAAGTAAGTATGTTATTATTTTCAATCCAATTAGTACAAAATATTAGTTAGTTAAGTTAATTTCCTTAACAATTTAATGTGAAAACCCTAAATAAAATTTTAGGCAATTCTAATTCTTTATGACCTTAGTTCATCAACTATGATATAGTTGTATGTCGTGTAGTAGTTGTAGTCATGTAAACTTTTAATCTTTTAATTTTAAACATTAACAATATAATGAGATCAAAGTTTAATAGACTCAATGCTATTGTATGTAAAATAGTGAGTGTGTGTTGTAACCACATAAAATAAAGTAAATAATTCTATCAGCTATGCTCTATATAGAATTTAATTTTATTGCTTTCTTATATGTTATTAGCTACCATTACTAAGATATATTACATATAGTGGACACTTGTATTAATCAATTCTATAAATATATTTTTATTTTCTCGTGGCCATGGTTGTTGTACCTTCAGTAACAAAAACTATTTTACAAAGACTCGAATATATTTAAAAATCATTTTTAGTTAGTATACTGTATAATTATAGCCCGTTTATATGTATGTATGTTACATAAGGATGTTTACACATGTATGACTACTAGGTATTTCTTCCGCTTGGGTGAGAATGACAGACATAGTATCGCATTATTTAGCTTATCCAGTCCAATACTAGATCTTTATCTATTGTTTTGTAAGTGTGAAATACCTAGAGTATAAGTTAATACACATATTGTATAAATACACATACACTATACAAATTACGAGTACAATACACATATAATATTAGGTTCTTATATATATGAAATTGGCGTTTTGTATGGTCGGAACATAATGTCGCTTTTTTATATAATACTAGCTGTTGCCCGCAGCTTCGCCCGCGTTAACTTTTAAAATTTGAGGGGTTGACCACCCTTATCACTTAGGGGTATGAAAAATAGATAGTAGCCGATTCTCAGACCTACTGAATACGCATATAAAATTTGGTAAAAATTGGTAAAGCCGTTTCGGAGGAGTACGGTAACTAACATTGTGACATGGAAATTTTATATATTATTATATTAAGATAATATTTATTTAATCAAAGTATATACTATTGCTATCTTTGCACTCTTGCCATTTCACATATGAAATGTTTTCTTTTGTGACACCGCAGCCATACACATTTTTAGTACTTTGAGCCGTTTCTGCAGCACTGGTGCCACGATTTTTTTTTTTTTTTTCGGAAGGGGTAGACTTTTCGGCCTGATGGCCTTTAAGCTCAATCGGTACAGTTAGTGAGCAGATGGCTCATTTCGTCGAGATTTCGTCTCTAATCTAATTGGAACTGAGCTATCTGGGGCATAGTTTGCCGCGCTCACGATGAGCGGGTTTGGGTGAAGGAGTGCCTTTTCAAAGTGACGTTCTGACGTCATTTTGAAGTGGCCCCTAACGTACTCTAATCTGAAGTCCCTGTGCAGGTCGACGTTTCTTACGTACCACGGGCAACCGGTTGCCATGTGTAAAAATTTATTTTGGACTATTTGTAGTGCATTAAGTCGACTTTGTGGCACATGCGCGAATGCGACACAAGAGTATGACAGAATGGGTCGGATACAAGTTTTATACAGGGTTAGCTTATGCCTGAGGGGCATTTTGCTGTTTTTGTTAATTAAGAAATATAAACGGCTCAAGACGAATTTGGCCTTATTGGTGACTGTCTCTACGTGTGGTCTAAATGACATCGACCTGTCAAGGGTGACCCCCAGGTGTTTTACCTGATCTACTCTGGGTATTTCTATATTGTTTAATCTTATCGGTTTCATGGTACGATAAGGTCGTCTGTTTGTGACCCTCCTACGTGAAAATTTTATGGAGGCACTTTTTTCTGGGTTTATATCAATCCTCCATTTTGCGAACCATTCACCCAGCTCAGTGACGGCACGCTGGAGGATGGTGGAAGCCCTTGCGGCTGAGGGGTGGGTGATATACAGAGCGGAGTCGTCTGCAAAGAGAGCCCGTTTAACCGCCGGGTGTTCGGGGATGTCGGAGGTATACAAGTTGTACAAGGTCGGAGACAGCACGGAGCCCTGTGGGACTCCGGCCCTCAGAGGTCTCCGAGAGGACAGAGTGCCCTCTACTCTATATCTAAAATGACGGCCTGAAAGGTAGTCGCGGATGATGATGACTAATCTGTCCGGTATTCCTAACTTGAATAGTTTGAATATGAGGCCTTCGTGCCAGATTTTATCGAAGGCTTTTGCTTCATTAAAGAATACAGCGCACGTATCGTGTTTGTTTTTCTTATGGAAATTTGAGGACTGTCTATTATGTCGGGGATTTTATCGAGATGACTCGATTGAAGTATTTTGAGATTATCGTTTAAGAGTTTATAGTCGATGATCTTTTTTTTATCTGTATTTCTATTGTTTGCCGGGTCGCCGAGTTGTATAAGCACCGGCCTATGGTCTGAGTTAAGCTCCTGAATGGTTTCTATGGAATGTACCTGAAGGGTGATATTTCGTAGAATGGCTATGTCTAGTATAGATGGCCGCACGTTCTTCTCGCTACTTGCGAAGTCGAAACGCCCCACGCGTTCACTCATAGTGGACGATAATAATACTGTTTAAATCATCGACTGCTTTACAGAGAATCTTTCCATTGTTATTGTTATCTCTGCAGCCCCATGAATGATGTTTACTATTTAGGTCGCCGGCAATCAAGACAGCGTTGCCTAATTCTAATAGCGTATTTAAATCGCTAAATAATAGTTTCCTATTACCCGATTGGTATACTGAGGCGATTGTGATCGACTGATGGCCGGTCATGCTCACCTGGTAAACGGAGGCCCTCCTCGACCGGGAAACCCTGATGGACCAGGTCGTCTTTTATTTCGGCCGGGTCCATGTCTCGGGGCACTCCTAAGATAACGACCCGGAGGACGCGCTCGTCCTCCATGGCGTAAGTGTGATAACCTATCCTGTTTGTGGTCAGGAAGGCTGTGAACCTGCGGTGTTCATTAGAGTTCTCTACTTGTACTCTAATGCCTTCGGCGCACGTGCGGGCAGATTTGTATGAAATTTGTTTCGCATATATAGCTTGCGAAACAATGTTCCAGGACTTGGTGTCCTGGACGATTATCGGCGGTGGTGCCTTGCACTTAGGTTGGGTGGTGTCCATGCCCTCGTCGGGGTGGTGCCACGGTAGAACTCGTACTCGTATATAACGCGATATTTCAAGTTTTCCTTTTTGTAAACTGAGTGACGCAAAGATTAAATACAAAAGAGGAAAAACAAATGAATTACGGTTTTCGAAACGCAAATGCATGTATAAATTTTAATTTGGAATTCCTAACCAAAGAGGAAATTTTTGAGATCAAAATGGCCAGTAAGACAAAACCCCAATCATATCTATATGTCGCAGGGAAATGAGGAAATCAGAGATTTCACGAAATCCCGGAAGAAGTTGAATATTCTTATTTATGACGTCTTCAGGTCTTCTTACTAAACAAATCTAGTGATATTATGTCGTTTCACTTATCTAAATCTAGTGAAATGTCAGAAAAGTGGATATTGCCTAATAAATATCGAGCTTTTGTTTGAGAGTTTCTGTGTTCTAAAGAACAAAATGTAATACGAGAATGGAATCAAGCTTATATAAATCAAGTGAAATGTGCAGAGAAAATGAAATCTGCTTCTGTAATTAAATTTGATGATGTTCAAGTCAATGACACTGTTTTGATTGACATTCCAAAAGTAGATCGAGGACCATTAGATTCCAAAAATATTTCAGGAGTAGATTGGACAGGAAAAAAAATGGTTCTGCTGGTATATAAAGGATTGGTTAACCCGAAACTCAATCCAAAAAGCAGATACAATATTCACAGATTCAGCGCCACAAATTGAACTGTCGCTGCGAGAGTTATCTGGAATAGTATCTACCTTTAAGGTAAGGCTTAAAAAATGTAATTGTGAAAAATCAAAGGTCCAGTGCAAAACCAAAAGATGTATTTGCAAGAAACTATGTTTTATGTAATTCAAGGTGCTATAAATCGCAGCCTTGTTTGAATAAACAACAAATTTTTCCATTTATCATAGTTATCGTCTGAAATGTTTAGTCGGACGCGCATACCTTTAGAAGTCCATATTTATTTTATTTATTTATTTAACAATTTATGTTCACTGAAAAACTTACCTTTAGAAGTTCATATTTATTTTATTTATTTATTTAACAATTTATGTACACTGAAAAACTTACATAATGAAATAATCATAACAAACACTGGTACAAAGGTACTACTTATTCCATAAGTGGAATTTCTTCCAGTCTTCCTACTACAGGAGCATTTGACTGACAATTGCAATATCAGTGTGCACATTATAACCCAATACCTAAATACTTTTATTTTATTTATTAATTTTTTACTTTTTAGTTGACTGAAACTTAAATTGTCTAATAAATGCATCACTGATTTGTAATTTTATTTTTTTACTCCATTCATTCTTCATTTCACTAGATTTAGTTGAGTGAAACGACATATCACTAGATTTGTTTAGTAAGAAGACGTCGTAAATAAGAATATTCAACATCTGCCGGGATTTCGTGGTATCCCTAGGGATTTCGTGAAATCTCTGATTTCCTCATTTTCCTGCGAGCTGCGACATATACTTCACATAAATTTCACAGGCATATAGCTGACGTTATAGGGAGTAACTTAGGCTATAAAAATAATCATCATCAATCCGGGTACGGCTGTAAATCTTAGTTAACGCGGGCGAAGCTGTTAGCAACAGCTAGTCTAACCTAATAATATGTGTTCTGAGATATAGTACATACAATATATTATTATTGTTTATTGTTACACATAGGATCTTTAAAATGATCAGTTACATTATCTTAGCGGCTAAATTTATAAAGAGGATTCGCAACGCACCCATCTCAGAGAACATACCCACAAGAAATTGTATACTATCCATTTTTAGTTATTTTCTATGTTGTACTCGGATGGTTTTATTGAAGCGACCTTGAGAACTATACAATCGTTTGAGCTTGTTAAAGTGCCGGTCTTAAAAGACTAACTGCATGAGTTACGGAGTTACCACTGGAAAAGAGAACAATTTTACTGGACAATGTACACCAAATAACATCTCTTCTTTGTTTTAGGTCGATCATTACAATGAACCTCTCGGAGTTCAGACGGTTGCTGACACAGTTCTTCTGTGCTATGCCTTTGGTATGTTTTTTTATTTGTGATTTTTTTTTGTTATCGTCCCACTGGTATAGAGTACAAAGTTCCAATTGAAAAATGTGGCTCGTTGTTTGTCCGCACCCTTAAACTACTGAACCAAGTTTAATTTTAAGCACTTTGTTTGGTCCAGCTTGAGATACACAACTATTGTATAGTTTTAGACATGTTAGGTGGCGCTGTTGTCTGAGGTATGGCCTGCACAAATTTCTAGTGTAGGTTAAGTAGCATTCTCTGTAAAAAACATTTTTAGAACGCAGAAATCGTGAGCATAAAATTTTAATAGGGTTCTCAAATGCGTGGAAAAATAAACCATACATGAGAACTTTGGATGAGTGGGTTAAATCTCCGACGTAAGGATAAGGGGTAATGGAACGGCCGGTCTGCGTTCAGGAAAAGGACTATATTATGGGGGCATAATGAATCATTATTATATAATGTATACAGCTAATTAAGACATAATACAGATTATAATCGACACATTTTCCTTCTGCTATTCGTGAGGTTGGAACCAACGATTATTAAACGATGCCGGTTTTTTATCGACAGATAATAAATACTTTTCTTTTTGATGAATGAATAGAGGTATGTTTATAAAAAAGTGGCTCGTCAAGGGACGCCCGGTAGATGCGACACACCGATGTTAATATTTTAATTTATCTATACATACATCTATACGCTATACAGATAAATAAAATTGAGTTTCTGTTTGTAACATTAAAATAACCGCTTTTTATTAAATGCATATGGATGTATTTACGGCACATATATATCTATATACTAAAATAAAATGTTTTACTATATTTGTCTGTCTGTTTGTTCGGGCTAGTTTTTGAAACGGTTGAGCCGATTTTGATGGGACTTTCACGGGCAGGTAGGTGATGTTATAAGGAGTAACTTAGGCTATAACCATAATTATCATCAATCCAGGCTCGGCTGTAAATCTAACTTAATGCGGGCGAAGCTGCGGGAAACAGCTAGTAATCAATAAAAATATAATAATGAAAGATGGAATAAAATAGAGGAACATAGAATACGCGTACTTACACACATCACGACATGACCGAGTCGTGTCATGTGCCGTCACAGCATGCGAGACCAAGTTGCGCCAGTAGAAGTTTCTCATCAGAAATACCTCTTATTACATAACGTAACAATTTTATATAGACCCATTATGAATAAAAAAATCCATAAAAAAATTCAAAAAAGTTGTTAAAGAACGTTTGTGTGGTAAAGCATATTATAAAGTAAAAGATTTCATGGAAGATACCACACCCTGGGAATAAGGCGTTCCTCCCGGGCATTTCAAGATAAGATGTTAAAATTGTTATTAATATATATTATTTGAAAAGATTAGTTCCACTGAGTTTGTTTCGCCGGTTCTTCTCAGTGGGCTTACCTTGGAACCGGTGGTAGATTCAATTGACGTTCAAAAAGATACTGTATTAGTACTATTTTGAATAAAAAAAATTGATTTTGATTTTGATTTTTGATTTTGAATGTTCATTAAAGCCTCTCGTCTTGAATAATGCTAATTGATACAGAAATATGTGATACTTGAAAAATATTCCGGCAATGACCTTGACAAGGAAAAAAAAGATTCCGACGAATTGATAACCTCCTCCTTTTTGAAGTCGGTTAACAATATTCAGACCGGTATTGCGTTAATATTAAGTACTAAAGGATAAATATATTCATAGGATGATTAGGTAGTAAATGTAGCATGACTTAGCATGCTTTGACCTGACCATTTTCATGAAACTATTATGATGACTTAAAACAATTTGCCGAGTTTCCGCATGGACCGAAGTGCTGGTATAAACGTGATGACATGATAAGGCACTTCAAATAAGTAAATAAGAATTATTACGTCACGTAAACCCAATCGTAGTAAGAACTTGATACATTTTTTTATGTTAGTTGGATAGGCAAACTGGCAAACGTACCTGATATTAAGTGGTTGACGTCGTCGACAAAAAAAAAATGGTATACCTGGAACGAGCCCAGGCAAATCATTTATGTGTTGCCTATCCTGAGACATAAGATGTGAAGTCTCTGCCATCACCAGTGATCTGTATGTACGTTCCTTCGGCCAATCATCCATCAATGGCCATCAGTCGGCCAATCAGAGCGCAGAACCGGTGCAGCGTCGCAGCACAAATGCGGCGTAATTTGTTTTCATACAAAACACGTAACATTACCTACCGCTCTATTCAGATTATATTATACTCAATCATGTTGAGAGATAATTTCGGACGCGACAGGTGGCGCTTTTGTCTGCCAGGATGAGAGGACACTAGTTCTTAATATTACTGATTGCTTATGCATTAATATAATTGTTTGTTACAGATTTCCCTCGTCAATAACGTACTGAAGTGGAGTATAGGCGAGACAAAACTCAGAATACGCACAAACCTCTCTCTGCATCTGTATCAACAGTACTTGAAGTGAGTGTCGTTTTGTTGTTGATCTCTATGAAAATGATGAACATCACTCTATCAATGATGTTTGTTATTTGTATTCATTTTTAACCGACTTCAAAAAAAAAGGAGGTTCTCAATTCGTCTGTATGTTTTTTTTTTTTTTTTTTTTGTATGTATGTGACACGATATCTCCGCCGTTTGTGAATGGATTTCGATGGTTATTTTTTTGTTTGAAAGCTGGTGTTTCCAATTTGGTCCCATATTAATTTTATTAAGATCTAACAAGCCGTTTTTTAGTTATTCCCAATAATGCCTATTTGGTTGGTTTTGTTTATCTTGATGATATGATTATTTTATTACGTGTCGATGTAACAACTGTATAGGATGCTTTGGTAGCACACCATAGTATGTCGCGGTCATCGTAATCATCATCACCATCACCATCATCATCATCATCCTTTATCCATCCACTGCTGAACATGCCTCCTTCAATGAACGCCAAGACGACGAATTTCGGTATCACTAAAAATTAAGAAATAAAAACATTTTACAAAAAATTAAAACCGACTTTAAAAATACTAAACTAAAAAGTAATAAAATAACAGTTTCTTTAATGTTTGTGCTTACAACATAATATAATCAACATAATCTTCTACTAATGTACAAACTTTGCGTTTACCACGTCATTATAGTTACTTTTGGAGTCGGTGTCAGCCAAGGTAGGTAGGTAGGTAATGTACAGCAACAAATACGACACCGACTCCAAAAGTAACTATAATGACGTGGTAAACGCAAAGTTTGTACATTAGTAGAAGATTAAGTTGATTATATGTTGTAAGCACAAACATTAAAGAAACTGTTATTTTATTACTTTTTAGTTTAGTATTTTTGAAGTCGGTTTTAATTTTTTGTAAAATGTTTTTATCAGCTTGATGACAACAACGTTTATACAAACTTGCCTGTATAGTTTTTACACTTATTTCTACTTAAAACGTCGTTCGACCTGTTTTTGTTTTGTTTATTCTTGAAGCGAATGAGTGAAACTTTACTTAGATTATTTCATTTTTGAAAGTTTAACTAAAGAGTCTTTATGTAATGTTTAGTCTAAGGAGGTGTCTTCTTCCTGAAACCTTCACCTTCTGAAGTACTCTGAATTAAGAAAACTTACTTTTAGTGCAATATCGGGCACCGCGACATACCATTTTAGGTTTCAGGAGGTGCAATGAATCAATAGATTATTTTTTTATAGAGAGGGCAAACGGACAGTCGGTTCACCTGATGGTAAGTGAAAGCGACATCCACAGACACCTGCTACACCAGAGGATTCGCAGGTGCGTTGCCGGCAGTTCAGATATGAGTATGCTCAGTTCTTGAAGGTCCCTAAGTAAAATTAAGTACAGGCAATGCTGACTTTCCCTCACGTGGCTGGTCTGTCAGTTTGCCTAAATAGCATGTTTTATTTTCAGAGGGTTCACATATTACAAGGTGACGAACTTAGACAACAGGATATCCAATGCGGACCAGCTGCTCACGAACGACATCGACAAGTTCTGCGAGACCGTCATAGACCTGTATAGCAACATCAGCAAACCTCTGCTGGACATCTCGCTGTATTTGTACCGACTGACCGTCAATTTGGGACCATCGGTAAGTTGGTTTTTTTTAATCCCACAACTTTTTATAAAAGAACTATTGCTATTTATGAAACAACGCAGTTTAGTGAAAAAAAATATATTTTTTATTTTTATAATTTAAATTACGAATTTTCTGCATTGCCATAATTTCCGATATCAGTGGCATATGGATTTTTGGTGGTGGTCTTTTACTGTGGTTGTGGTGCATGTGGGGGGGGGGGTGCATGCGACTGTACGCATATGTATGCAGTGTGGGAAAGGAGGGCGGTGCTATAATATGCATGCACTCACACATTTGCTGTAAAGACTGCGTGTTTCGCGGGATAATTGCTAATTAATACATATATAATTTAATATCTAATTTCAACTGTCTAACTATCACGGTTCATAAGATACAGCCTGACGACAGACAGACGGACAGCGGAGTCTTAGTAATAGAGTTCCCGTACCGTACCCTTTGGATACGGAACCCTAACAATAATGTAGAAATATCGAGCACCGCGACACAACAGTTTTAAAAGTGAAAATAACCATAATTATAATCTTATTATTTAGTAGTGTGTAGATATAATTCGCAGTTTAAACACTACTTTAATGCCAAACCGGTTTTGTTTTCGTCTTTTTTTAAAGTTCATTTATATAAAATACCACTTCAGACCTTGTCGAGTGTGTTTACATTGAGATTTAAAAATTAAAAAAAACTTTATTGCAGTAGAATGTTCAATGCAGAGATTCAAAATATAATGATCTTTATTGCATTGCATTCAAAATATAATAAACTTTCGTCCAAATTGTCTTGGGTCTGTAATTTTTTAATTTTTAAAGATGGAGCCGGGGAAATGACCAACTTGAAACTATATATTATTGAAGGACTAGATAGTATGAGGGCGACACTGAAAGTTCTTAGAATCGGCCACTTGTAAATTCAAAAATCAAAATCAAAAAAAAGTTTAAATTTTGAAAATGGAACTCTTTGCCAATATTATATGTAGCGTTTCAAATAAGAATAGGAACGTCGATGACCTCTATCTGTCAAATATCACTTGAAAAGTACGGTTTGCACAAAAACTTATTTGCATAATTAATAGTTTTAAATCGAATTTAAATGACTACGTTAAATAGTCGTACATTATTTAAAAAATTGAAGTCATAATTCGTTTTTAAAACCATACAATAACATTTTTTTATTTGATTATTGCCGCAAAGGCCCTGGAGCCATGTCAAAATTATTAACGAAAATAAGGACGCCGGTCGTCATCTTGCCGTTATTAGTGTGCTCCGTCGTGAGGACCTGAAGGAAATATAGTGGTCGCACTAATCTCAACTGAAGATAGCATCACTAATGTGCGGCGTATGATTGAGACTGACAGAAGAGTAACCTATCAGCAGATTCGGAGTTCGGACAGGCTTAGGTATCGGTTCATACCGATGACCGCTAAATGTTCATGGAAGATTTTGTGCACTTCGGCTCATGTCGTCCTAGCGATTTTTATTTATTACTGAAAATTAATTAAAAACTTGAGGAAAACGTTTTATGGACGCCGAGGAAGCAGTGGATGCGTTGAGGACGAATAGACCTCTAAATACGAGAGTGGTTGCATCGGATGCAACTATTGATGCATCGATGTTAATGGACACTATATAGAATTGGTATAATAAAACAAGAACTTTCAGTGTCGGTCTCGTATTTATGTTTGAATGAAAATAAAATCTAACGAATTGTCAGAAGTCTATGACTGCGACGATGATAGTGTTTTACAAATAATTCTGTATAAACTCCTGTGTGCACCTGATGTGTCAACGTCGCATATCGATTTAGAAAAAAAACCAACGCGAGGAAATGAACATATTATAACGGCGATATAAATTACTACGCAACCTTTAGTGTAGTAGTGAATTTAGGTACATTTGACATAGATCCTTCAATTTTCGTTTATGTTGGTTGGAATGGCGAACTGGCAGACGTGCCGTCGCTTAAATGAACATAACCGAGTTTACCTGGAACTAGCCCAGAGAACTCATTTATGCCCCACCATGGTTCAGGCCTTGACAGTAGCCTAGGGTGAGCCGCTGCACCTTGGGCGAAGCTAATTTAGCCGAGGGGCTCTTTGTACCCCTCTTTTAAGAAGAGGGGACAAAAGAGCAGGGGGCAAGGGGCGGGGGCCAGAACCTTACCCCATTATATTGCCCTGACGTTGGGAGGAGTTATTCTGTGGCACGGGACAACCCCTCTGTGGAGGTGGCGTTGGTCCCCTGAGGGACTGACTAACTGTCGAGGTGCCCTATTTGCTCAATAGATCCGGGTCACCTCACCAAAGGCGGCATTGGTGGCACTCGCCGGATTTTAGTGGGTGCAGCTGCGTCCATCTACCCGCTTTCGGGCGCAGCGAGTCCCACGTACATACCCACCGGGGGAGACCCACTCCCCCGCGGGATGCCTCGGAGCATTTCCCGGCGTTAAAGAAAAAAAAAGAGAACTCATTTATATGTTGTACCTATATCTAAAATAAAAATAAAATACGGAGTTATTAAGAAATTAATTATAGTAATGATTTTAAAGAATAAAATATAACATAATTAGTTACGTAATTAACTTTTAATGTAAAAGTATATTTTGAGATAATCTTTATGTAAATTAAAATGTTAGCGTGATTTATTCTTATATAATAATTATTATAAAGAATATGTTACATAAAGTAAACACTAATAACATGAATTTATGTTAAGTGCATTAATTAAAAATACTGCATGTCTAGTTCCGAGTGCCTTCTTTTATGTTATATAAGTAACTTCATAATAAGTGATTAAATTTTTAAAAACGTGAGAGGCATCTATAATTATATTGCATGTGTTTTGCTTTTTCATATATTTTACTTATTATCTATGGCTAAAACGTGATCATAGAATATGGCATATACAATAAATTATTTTATATGTATAGGGTAATACTTTAGGCAAAAACTTACTAGAAAAACGCGATCATAAACAGACGGGGTCTGGTAGATAATACTCCTACCTGACATAAATGGAGAGTTTTGAAATTACTAGTAAAAAAATAATACAGAAACACAGCAATACTATTTATATATATGTGTTGTAACTCGGGAGTCGGGAAGTACTCCGGAGTATCACTTTAATTATATACACTCGCTATTTAAAGTGCTTTGTCACCCAAAATGTTTTCCCCTTATTCCAATTCTACATACCTTTTTTTTAAATTAAATTTTGACAAAAGTTTAAGAGTTCCGTTGACCTTAACCTCGACCTTATGAACAAATGCATTTGTATGACAAACACTTAAAACATAAAATGAACGGTAGCGTTCATTAGTAGAATGGGAAAGTAGCACAAATTAAGTATGTACGAGTAAAACAGCTTAGCTGTGTTTCGAGGAGAAGGGCAGGACAAGCAATATGATAACACAGAGACTTAATTATGTAAATATAACTTTATTATGTCTCAGGATCTTATGTCGCCGGGAAATGCTCTGAGGCATTTCACGGCGTGTGAGGTCTCCCCAGGCGGGTATGTGGGACTCGCTGCGCCCGAAAGCTGGTAAGTGGACTCAGCTCTACCCACTAAACGGCGAGTGCCACCAATTCCGCCTTTGGTGAGGTGCCCCGGATCTGTTGAGCAAACAGGGCACCTAAACGGCTAGTCAGTCCCTCAGGGGACCGACGCCACCTGCACAGAGGGGTTGTCCCGCACCACAGAACAAGCTCACCCAACGTCGGGACAGTACAATGGGTCGAGTTTCCCGCCCTCTCCCCTTGCCCCCCAGCTCTTTAGCTTTCTTATAAGAAGAGTACAAAGAGCATATCTCTCGGCTCAATTTGCTTCGTCCAAGGTGCTGGGTTCACCTTAGGCTACTGAGCCCCACGACAAGACTTGAACCATGATGGGGCACCGGCAAGCCCTGGCAACATTTTTATTAATAACTTATTCTGAGACGCACAAAGATCGATTCCGATGCCTGTAAATTACTCTGCCTTCATTGCCTTTATTTCTGGAAAGAAGAGGTAAGCCAGATGATAATTCCCGTGCAGATCAGGATGTAGTACATACTAAATATACACCGGCATTTTACAATCGACTGGCCTTAAACGATAATGTCAAACATTAAAAAGTCTGATTTATTTGTGTCAAGGAAAGCAATGTATACGAGTTTGTTGGACTAGGCACAAGAAAGTCCTGATTTGGATTGAAGTTCACGGGCGACTGATGAATAACTTCTTTTTTGGCGATACTTTAAAACTGTTATCGACTAAATTAATATAATCACTTTCTAGTCAACGTTTTGATGACTAGCTGTTGCCCGCACCTTCACTTCAACTTAGGTACATAGCCGTATCGGATTCCGGACATTACAACGAATCATGATATTGGTGGAAGATTTTTTTAAATTGGACGAATCGTTTAGAACATTACCTGATACATTCAAACATACAAACATTGAATGAATGAATGAAAGAAATATACTTTATTGCATACACAAACAATCAATTAACACTAACATTTAACATATTTTATACACAAAAGGCGGCCTTATTGCTTCATTAGCGATTTCTTCAAGGCAACCTTTGTGTATGTGAAAGAAAACTTACTACATAACAGGGTAGGGGACAGCAAAACAAACAGAAAATTATAATTTAAATAAAAAATAATAATAGTACATGTACATATATATTTATATATAAAAGAGTAAATTTTCAGTACCAATAAAATACATATTATAGCCATATACCATTAAAATACCGGTGGGAGGGAAGCGCTGTGCCGCGCTCCCGGCTGTATGTGTACCACCATCTTGCTTGTTTCTCCCTTCAAACAGCTTTGCTGTGTTTTGGAGAGAAGGGCAAGACAGGCAGTGTAATTACTGGCACCGAGACTTAATATCTTATGTCTCAGGATAGGCAACACATAAATGAGTTGCCTGGGCTCGTTCCAGGTAAACTGGTTTATGTTCATGAGCAACGTCGACCACTTAACACCAGGTGGCACGTTTACCAGTTTGCCTATCCAACTGACATAAAAAAAATATAGCGAAATATTTATTTATATCGCATATAGATATTATACCACACAAACATTATCTCTTCATCGTATTAGTATAAATATGATGTTACGTTTAAATATGATTTGTTGTTTTCAGACTCCTGGAATCGTGATGGCGTACCTGTTCGTTTCTGGCATATTCTTGACATACCTCAGAAAACCGACAGGTAAGAACTACTGCCTACTATCCCTTTCTTCATTTGATAGACTAACAGTTAACTCTTCACGTGGTAAAATTCTCAAGCTGTCTCTAAGTAAGTATAATCTTTTTTAATAGAACTGATGAATTTAGCAATCATGATTTGTACGTTAGATTATACTTTCACATTTAGGACTTCAGTGTTCTTGCATAAGATACTAAACGGTCTATTTATAATTCTATTTGACGGCCGTCTGGTCGAGTGGTCAGGCTACTGGACACTTGACGCAGCGGTCGCTGGTTCGAATCCCACCAGGTACAGATAATTTGTATGATGAATATAGATGTCGGCACCGGGGCATAGACATGTACATATGTATAAATATATATTATATATAAATATATATATACAGGCTCTGTCGTAAATAATGGATAATCCGATAAGTGGAGGTAACCCCGATGTCAGGCTACAATAAAATCTAGTTTTTACGTCAGTTTTACCAACAGTGTAAAAATGATGCATACTTTTAGTTTTTTTCTAAATTTTTGCTCCTTTGATTATTCAATCGGTTGCCATTTCTTTAAAATTAGGTATTTTTGTGTATTTTTTTTGGCATCGTACTCCTAAATACTTGTTTTATCTTAATATTGTGTCGTTGAGGTCGTCCTTCTCTGGCTCCGCCAATACCGCTGCCAGGAAATTTTCCTTCTGAGAATTCATTGTGCACTCTAATGAACACTCTGTAGTAGGGATGCCGAGCATTTGGGTATCTTTCACGATAAACTGCAGCTGCTCTAGTAGCGTTGCCGTTGCATTCACCGTAAATGAAATGCATGTTTGCATATTCGGCCGGAGTGTATTGTTGAGGCATTACTCCCACAAATAAACAAAAGCAAACTCAAAGTCCGTTAATAGAGCGCAGTTGTCAGGGTCACACGTTAACAAGTTCGAAACAGAAGGCAAATCAAAGTCCAGTAAGAAAGCAAAAACGGTTAAATGTAAATACACAAAAAACAAACGTACGCATGTGATAGTCAAAATCACACTGAGGTCTGGGAGAGATTCGCGCCTTAAGGATAAAAAACCAAAGCTGATGCGCTGTCCTTCTCACACGCAAGGAGGCCTTTGTATAACCGTCTTTGTTGTTTTTTTTACCTGAAGATCCCTTTGAATTTGGAATAAACTTGTAGTAACTGGTTACACATAGTCGCATGTTAGATACTATTTAGATTAAAATTGCATTCTTAATGGAATAAAATCATGTCTTGGTGTGTTATAGCTTGAATCACGAAAATTATGACATTACTTGAGAAATTGAAATCCCGACCTAGCTTAGTTCTTTTGCTCCTGGAGCTAATATTATTTGCTAATGTACCCACTATCATACCTTTTTAGAATCTACACATACTAGCCATGTTTTTAAGATAATGGGCAGCTATAGCACCATACTTTTTTTTTCACAATCAAGGGTCAAAACTACAAGTAATTACAAAAAAACGGAAAAAAAATACTTAAAATGTTAGTTTTAATAATGTTTTACGATAACAACGGCTATAAATGTAATTAAATTTAATAAAACAAGTCTTTAGGAGTACGATGCCAAAAAAAATACACAAAAATACCTAATTTTAAAGAAATGGCAACCGATTGAATGATCAAAGGAGCAAAAATTTAGAAAAAAACTAAAAGTATGCATCATTTTTACACTGTTGGTAAAACTGACGTAAAAACTAGATTTTATTGTAGCCTGACATCGGGGTTACCTCCACTCATCGGATTATCCATTATTTACGACAGACCCTGTATATGTATTTATATAAATTTCTTTAATTTACATAAATACTAGTATAACACAAGTTCTAACCACGGGGCTAGGTTAACGTGGTGTGATTGTTGAATAATATTTATTTTAATTAATATATTAATATTTATTTTAAAGTTATTCTTTTCATAACAACACATTTTAAAATTACATAATTTAATGTAAGTACTAAGTAGTATTTTAACGTCATCGGGTAACATTATTTCTGATTAAATGTTCATTGTATGTAAAGTGCAGTGCAGCGACGGGTGCACCGTTTGAATAAACGATCATACCTATAACAGTCCACGGAAGAAGTACTATATAACACACCATCCGTCATCATATTATGCCATTTTCCCCCAAAGCAGCAAGTTACTGACTCTGAATACTGGCATTACATGATGTTTCCCCTTATTATTGATCTGTCAATAGATATCTTCATAAAAGAGATCATTATATTGTATAAACAAATTCGTAGCAACTGGTTCCACATCGTGCGAGGCAGGGAATGCTATAGAAATAGAGATGTTGTAGATTTACTAACACTATTATCCTTTGCCATTGAAAAATTCCAAAAAAGTATCATGAGCTTTTCGTGTGAAGTTGAATCTAGTTTCGATCTAGTAGTTAGTACTTAGTAACGCTATAGGGCCGAATATCCGGTAGTCGGATATCTGGCGCTACGGTCTCGCAGTATGCGAATATCAAGTATCCGGCCAAACCACTACATATTTGTTTTAATACTAATTGATATTTCCTTAATCTAAAAAACATGCAAAAAGTGCGTGCGTACAAAGTACACATGACAGAAGTGTAACTTATTTGGCAAACTAATTTTTAAATCTCGTTTATATTTATACTAATGTTAAGCTTTAAATTTCCGAGACTTGCTATGCGACATTCGCTCTATCTCACTCTCTTTCTCGATCTTTCTCACTCGCTTGCTCCCTACTCTCACTCCATGGCTATGTGCTTCATGCTACGTTCGCCCTTTCTCACTCTATCAATCCGTCTCAAATACTCTCTCCCTCTTCTTGGACAAAAACGTTGCACATTATCGTGACGTTTCATCCGTACCCTCATCCGCACAAAGAAGTTTCACTTCAATAGTGATGTTTTATAAGTATATAATATGTCCAATAAAAATAGCAAATATATTAGACAATTAATTATATTCTTTATATTTTACTTAGTGAATTTTAAGTTTTTTCTTAAAAAAAATCCATAAATCATAGTGAAATATTATTTACATTTGACCGCCAAAAGACCTCTAAGTTATTCTTGCTGTTATCCGCTGTTTCATTCAAAATTGATAAATAACATTTTTGATGTAAAAATAACCAACCACTACACGTAACTTGGTACCATTTTGTTTTTTTTCTAATCGTTGTCACTATGTCACTATCACAATTAAGACAAATCTAACGACCAAAAAATATTTTTTTTAACTAGTAGGTACTCTCTGACCAAAGATATTTTTTTTTTCAAAACTGATACTCCGGCCAAAAATATTTTTTCAAATCCGTCTAGAAGTGGACTGGAGACTAGTTCGTTGAAACATGCAAACAAACATCTTCAGCTTTAGTATATTGGTTTTTATTTGTTTTCCAGCCCGTATGACTGTCCAGGAGCAGAAATTAGAAGGAGAATTCAGATACGTGAACTCTCGGCTCATTACTAACTCTGAGGAGATTGCTTTTTACCAGGTATGTTGTAATTTGCTTTTTTTAATGTCTCAGATTTAATGTTTAAGTAGATTGCCGATGTTGCCTGTGAACAAAAACGAGTATACCCAGGACTACCGTATACCACAGAATAGGTATAAGTAAAGAAGACTCACTCTGCAACATAATTTAAATCAATAGCGACTCTTGCTACAATGCAATAAAGTTCAATTCAGGCCGCGCGGCGGCTAATTACCTAATCAGATATTCACCTCTTTCTATCGCGTGTATCTAGCCTTTGCCTACCTAGCTTAACGTTCGTCATACGTATTAAATATTTTTATATGAACCGCCTATCACATCCACGGAACAAAACATTGGGCAAATAAAATCCCGTTTTTGTGTGTTCATAAGACTCATTTTCACCGAAGCATGGATGCTGAAATTATTCGAACCGTCGGAAACTACAAATCTCAGCCAACCGACAAAATCCGTTAAAAGAATTCTTCTTTTTGTAATTATAATGAAATAAGATTTACGGATTTTATCACGGTTCATTAAGTTTTACAGCAACCATGATCATTGATCACATGAGGACTAAGCCGATTGAAATGATCTTTCCAGGGCAACAAGCGCGAGCAGCTGACGATCCTGGCCAGCTTCTACAAGCTGACGCGACACCTGCGGAACTTCCTCAACTTCCGCGTGGGCATGGGCTTCGTAGATAACATCGTTGCCAAGTGTGAGTACACTCAAGTATGTGCACGCCAGCCTTTGTTACGACCGTGTATAGGCACATCAATATGTCACAATTCAAAGGCTTTATTAATAAGAACCATCTATTGCCGTGCCCCTCCGATGACGGCTAACGTCATGATGATGTATGTGTCGTGACGCCACGCGCCGCTCTCCGTCTCGACTTTTTTGTGTGCGAGTATAATATATTTCTTGTTGTTATTCCATTAGTTTGTCATCATTCAGATGTTATTTTCCATTTGTTTTTTTCCGAGATGGATTTTTATCAATTAGGAATTCTAATATTACACCAGGTGAACCGACTGTAAGAGAGGACAAATGAGCAGAGGGACAAGGGGCGAGGATGCAAACCTCACCCCATTGTACTGTCCCGACGTTGAGAGGGGTTGTTCTGTGGTGCGGGACAACCCCTCTGTGGAGGTGGCGTCGGTCCCTTGAGGGACTGACTAGCCGTCGAGGTGCCCTGTTTGCTCCTTAGATCCGGGGCAACTCACCAAAGACGGCATTGACGGCACTCGCCGGGTTAGTGGGTAGAGCTGCGTCCACCTTACTACCTTTTGGGCGCAGCGAGTCACACATTCCCGCTTGGGGAGAGCCACTCCACCGCGGGATGCCGCAAAGCATTTCCTGGCGCGTAAATTTCTTTTAACAACCATTTTTAGCATTATTTTGGAGACCGTTACGTATTAACTTTTTGTGCCGAGGCCAGATAACTGAGGATTGTCAGCCCTGACACGTAAGATAGTGGAATTTGATGCCAGTATTTCACTAAGATAAAATACTGAATTAGGTCTACGTCAAGTCTCGATGGAATGACGACCTGTGTGCATGTTGTTACATTAAACTACAGTACTACAGTACTACTAGTAAACTGGTAATTATACTGGTAACTGGTAAAATCATTATGATATTTTGACATAAATCGACAATAGAGACCATATCTCCCAGCGTACACGGGCCCTAGAAATCAAGCGACAAAAGTACATACTAAAGATCGTTACGAATTAATTAAGATGTTTTTCTTCACCGATAGGACCATCGTAACGTTGATCTTGATATAAATATTCGTACCTTTTAGTGTACTATATACAATATGCTATGCGACTGTTTTGTTACTGCATTAAATCAAAGAACCGCAATCCTTTTGAAATTATTACAAACTAGCTGGTGCCCACAGCTTTGCCTGCGTTTATTTAGATTTACAACCGTATCCGGATTGATGATGTATAAGCCATCACCATTTCAGTCAAATCAGTTCAGCCGTTGTGCCGTGAAAGATCAACAAACATCTAAACATTCGACTTTATAATATTAGTAAGATATGTATAATGTAACAATTGCAGATATCGCTATAATGGTGGGCTTCTACGCCGTATCCAGACCGTTCTTTGTGAGGGACCACAACCTTCTCACTACGGGTACGGAGCAGGACAGGTTCAAGGTAAATACTTGTGAAGTCTAATATTAAGAAAAATAAAAAACCTACAAAAAAAGAGATATTATAATAATATTATGATAATATCAACCCTTATATGTATGTCTCTTCCTCGAAATCAATGAGGAGGATGTTGGGCCATAGTTCACCGATGCGCTGGCCCGATGCGGGTTTGTGAACTTCACATATTTTCAAGGACTTTTAATCTCATTAGGCATGCTGGTTTCCTCACGATGTTTCCTTCACCAGTGAGCATGCGATGGTCAGGTGCAGTTAGAAATTTATAAAAACCCATTTCTAGACATCACAGGGGGAGGGGCCAGGATCGAAGCCGGACCTCTCGGCTCTCACTCAAGAGGCCGAGTCCATACCCACTAGGCCATTGTCGCGCAAAAAAGAGTTATAAAAAAATATTAATATGCATTTATTTCCAATGAAGAATGTAACTACGAGTTAAGAAAATATATTTTTTTCAATTAACGTTTATTTTGTAATTTTCTGTCTCGAGTTTATGATTAATGTGTAGTAAGCACAATTTAAACATGCCCGGGCTGATTTAATTTAAATATATTTAATATATTATTTTATTTGTATGCAAATTCGTTTTTAAATTATACTTATTATGTAAATTAATTTAAAAGATTTTTTTTAATTTTGTACAAATTGGCTGGGAAAATGTGCATTGTATATTAACCTCCGTTTAAATAAAACTTTTTAAAATTACATTTCGTTACAAGCGTGATTATTTAACCTCGTTGTAGATTGTCTGGAATGATTTGAGAAAATATAATTACAATTCAAAATTAATACACATGATAACGTCATGCGGTTTGTCGTCGCGGCATTGGAGTCGATTTTGCAGCCGAGGGCATCAATACCCGTTTCACATAGTCATCATCAACAGCCTCTATACGTCTACTGCTGGGAATAGGCCTCTTTCAATGACCGACGAGACCGCCGAAATAATAATAATAAATAATTATTATATCTATGGACGCTCTTTTACACCACGTCAATCTGGTCCCGTGGTAAGTTCTCGAAGAACTTGTGTTACGGGTACCACACAACGGAAATATATTTAATAGCTGTAGCCCGCTGCTTCGCCCGCGCTAACTTACTCAACTTAACTATTGTTGGTCACAGCGTGATGTTATATATCCTATAAACTTCCTCGATAAGGGGCTATCTAACACTGAAAGAATTTTTAAAATCGGACCATCATAGTTCCTGAGCGCGTTCAAACAAACAAACTGTTCAGCTTTATAATATTAAGTATAGATACTATTATACTATACATACATTTAAGATTTTTATTATATAATACCTACTAATAATATTATTTGATACACATCCATGACCCAGGAAAGGACAGAAAACTTTTTTTTCCCTGGCAGGATTCGAGGAACCTGCTACCGACGCGCTAACCACTGAGCCACAGAGGTCGTCAAAATAATAGTTTATCATAAAAAACATGGAATAACAATATAATACGTGTCGTTCGGTGGTCACCCACAGCACTACTACACGTACGGGCGCATGATAGTGAAGATGGCGGAGGGCATCGGGCGGCTGGTGCTGTCGGGCCGCGAGCTGAGCCGCCTGGCCGGGCTGACGGCGCGCGTGACGCAGCTGCGCCGCGTGCTGCAGGACGTCAACGCCGGAAACTACACGCGCACCATGGTGGACAAGCACAACCAGAACGGAGGTACATTTACTACTGCGATAATCAGTACCGTCTTTACCATAAGGGCACACTTGGCCTATGCCCGGGGCCCCATCCCCACGGGGCCCCGAAATACGAAGGTGTGTACTGTTGTTCCAGTAGTATATTTAATACTACTACTGGTCAAGTAGTTAACAGTAGCATACTTGTATGTATGTTTGAATTGTCGATATTAGATCATACATTATTTTTCTTATCTTTCCAAAGGGGCCCCAAATTTTTGTAAGGCCTAAAACGACCCTGGCGATAACCTAACTGTTGCCCACAAATTGTCCTTTTTTTTTCTTTAGCGACGAGAAATGCTCTGAGGCATCCCGCTGGGGGAGTGGGTCTGATAGGTGGTAAGGTGGACGCAGCTCTACCCACTAAAACCCCGCGAGTGCCACCAATGCCGCTTTGGTGAGATGCCCCGGATCTGTTGAGCAAACAGGGCACGCCCACAAATTGTCCTGCGTCATCTTACGCTCCCTACTAAATAGAAACTTAGGAACACGCTTGAAGGAATTTCAAATTTTTCTCGGTAAAAAGTCAGGAGAAATCAGGAGTAGGAAATATTTTCCAGTTTCCCTCCTCACTTAAAGCGGGTTCTAAGTATAAATCTCTCGGACGTTTCATTACAAGTATTGTACCAACACCTTTGACCTGGTCAGGCATGCCCATGATAATGGCGCCGGGAGCGGGCCGCATCATCTACCAAGACAACGTCATCAGGTTCGACCGCGTGCCGCTCGTCACGCCCAACGGGGACGTGCTCATACCGGAGCTCTCCTTCGAAGTCAGGTTAGTCATTTTGGAGTTAATTTTGGATATATATTTTTGTGTGACCCTGCCACATATATTTGTACATTTCAACTACATCCTTACGTATAAAATATACTTTAAGAAACTAAAATAAATAAAACCCTTTCATAATACAACAGGAACTAAAACTTTTTTTATATGTTATTGTGTTGTCATCTATTCTTGATAAGTGTTTTATATTTTAATTTGGTCTAATGTTTTGATGTGGAAAAAAATAACGGTCAATAATTTCGTTATATGCATAGATAAAGTACAGATAAGGTAAGATAAGTAAAGGTTATATAATACATGTTTTTTTTAATGTCATAAGGAGGCGAACGAGCAGTCGGAGCCTTATGGTACCTTACCTTATGGTTACTGTATTAATTATTCAATTATGGAGTTCATTTATCTATACACTTTAAATGTTGTAGGATGTTTAAGTACTTGGTATTTACTACGAATGTTCCTACGTATTTATCGGCACCATTTCCCTCCCCAGGTCGGGTATAAACGTGCTGGTGTGCGGGCCGAACGGCTGCGGCAAGTCGTCGCTGTTCCGCACGCTGGGCGAGCTGTGGCCGGTGTTCGGCGGCGAGCTCACCAAGCCCCCGCGCGGCAAGCTGTTCTATGTGCCGCAGCGGCCCTACATGACGCTCGGCACCTTTAGGGACCAGGTCTGTACCGTTTACGATATCAGCCGGCTTACTCTCTCTTGATCCTATTGAAATGTAAGATTGGGATCGAGAACTTGTCAAACGGTACTCTTGTACGTTACACTTGCGCACGATTTGACTCGATCACAGTGGAATTTTATGTAACTAATTGAAATTGGTATTTCTTAATTTCGTATATTTTTCGCACTTTTGACAATATTTTGACGTTGAACTGTGTAAATTCGTCATTCGATCCCAAAGTCGATACTCGGTTACCCATGCCAATGAAATATACTTTACACGTTAATTGTAGTATCAACGGAGTAGCTTATTGGACGTAAATTGAACCTACAACCGTTTCCAAGGCGAGTCCACTGACAAGAACGGCCGAAACAAACTCAGCGGTACTAATATATAATGTGTTGGTGTCGTCAGGTGATCTACCCGCAGACCCGCGAGGAGATGTCGCGGCGCGGGCGCACGGACGAGCAGCTGGCGCGCTACCTGCGGGTGGTGCAGCTGGAGCACCTCATAGCGCGGGACGGCGGCTGGGACGCTGTGGAAGACTGGATGGACGTGCTGTCCGGGGGGGAGAAGCAGAGGATCGCGGTGAGTCATCGAAACACGCGAGGAGAGCTATTAGACAATGGGCGCTTCTTGATTGACCGACATGACATCGATAGCTATATTCTTCATTAGACCGTCACCGATACGCTCCGACCAGACAATGCTTTATCTTTAATAATAATCTATGGACGCTTTTACACCACGTCAATCTGGTCCCGTGGTAAGTTCTCAAAGAACTTGTGTTACAGATACCACACAACGGAAATATGTTTAATACTTGTATACTATACATGTAGCCTGTTTGTCTAGTGGTTAGTGACCCTGACTGCTAAACCGAAAAGGTCGTGGGTTCGATTCCTACCCAGGACAAATGTTTGTGTGATGAGCATGGACATTTGTTCTGTGTCTGGGTGTAATTTATCTATAATACTATGTATGTATTTAGAAATTTATAAGTATTTATCAGTTGTCTGGTTATATGATAACAGGCTCCGCCTAGTTTGGGATCAGTTTTTTTTTTTTTTTTTTTTTTATCGTAGGGAAATGCTTTTTACGCATGTAGCCAGGATCTCGGATGTGGGACTCGCACCTGGAAGTGCCCTACCCGTAAACTAAAACCACTGCGAGCGCCTTCAGCCGCCTTAATTTGAGGGTCCCGGATAGGCATTCAACAGGATCACCTCAGCGACAGGCTGGCCCCGGCGAAGGCCAGACTACTCCTCTTAAGGGGGGACTGCCCGGCTGCTTAGGCAGTCCCCCAGACGTCGTGTCATACTGGGCCCAGGTTCCCATCCTGAACCCGACACGAGCACAGGGGCGTTACTGAAGGCGCATTAAGTAACGCCTCCTACGCACCCCCGTTCGTCGCGTCACGGGGGGAGGCCTCGTCGGCGGCCTCCTCTCTCACCCGCTCGTCGGCCTCCTTCTAGGACATTACTGCCTCAGAGACAAATCCCCTCCGATGACCGATGTCAGATCATGACGCAGCGCCGCCCATCTCGGGCACACCTCGAGGGTGTGCTGGGCCGAGTCCACCGCCGCGCTACAATCGTGACAAACTGTCAACGGCTCCCTGCGGGCCGTCCGGCACAGGTACTCACCAAAGCAACCATGCCCAGTGAGCACCTGTGTCAGACGGAAGGTGAGGGGTTTGCGCTTACGACGCATCCACCGCTCAGTTTGGGATCAGATGCCCGTGTGTGAGTTGTCCCAACATATTATTATTTAATAAAAAAAAGTGTTCCTGGGTTAAGAAAAACTTTTTATTCCCATGGCGATTCGAACCCACTTTAATCTTTATATAATTCCTGACGTGGACAAGAGCGTTGTGCGATGCCAGCGTATAATAATTGTGATAATAGATTGTATTTGTTATATTTCCTATATTTAAGACGCAAAAAGAAGTGTTTTGAGCCGATTTTGGGTACACATTCAATTATCTTTAGGTGACACGAACTACAATTTATTTGAAGAACTAATTGATGACCCGGATAAGTTTTAAAATTATTTTCAAAAATAATTTTAAAACTTATCCGACCTGACACATCCGGCCCGACACAAGCGGGAAGCTTGCTGACGGCGCCGGTATGTCGGTGCCGGGCCGGGCCAGTGAGACAGCGTGCATTACAATTTCACCGACTGGTGTCGGCGTGGGGCTGGGGCCGGTGTCGGGTCGGGTCGGTCAATCAAGAAGCGCTCATTGTGGGCGCCTCCTCGAATTCACCCGAGAAACGCTTATCTTATATATAATATAACGCTTTTTTTCTTTCTTGATTAGTTTACATGTCAAATATATATTTCATGTGGTGTAAAATTTATATAATACTGCAGGTATTCCACCATCGGACGTCGCGTCAAATTTCAAATTTCATCCACACCACATGTACGGTGTTTCCGAGCCGATACGACTTAAGGATCTTCAAGAAAAGAACATTCTCATATTTGAAAGGCCGGCAACGTACTTGCTAATCCTCTGGTGTAGCGAGTGTCTATGGATGTCGCTTATCACCACCGTCGGTGAACCGACTATCCGTTTTCTCTCTCTTCTATAAAAAAATGAGTAACAAAACCCAATGTTGTTGCTCTTCAACATGCATGTTTAACCGACTTCAACAAAAAGGAGGAGGTTCTCAATTCGGCCGGTATTTTTTTAAATATATGTATACCGATTTCTCGGTCAATTGTGGACCCATTTTCAAAATTATTTTTTTGTTTGAAAGGGTATGGTCCAAATGGTCCCATGATAAGGAAATCAGGATCTGATGATGGCATCCCAGAGAAATCGAGGGAAACTTTCGAAATTCGTAGGAGCGACTAGTGGGCTTAATATTTTTTTAAATAGACAATTTAATTTAATATAATGAAGGTCTGGAGTTGATCTGATGCTGGAGCTGGAAGACAGTCGAGGGAACTCCTCGACGATTTACTTCAGTAACCTTGTGTTTGGGCTTGATTAATTTGTATTGATGAGAACTTTACACCTAGTTGGGTTGTGACTGTGATTGGGGGTCTGATGATGAAGGCGAAGCTCAGGTAAGGGAACTCCTAAGTAGTTTAAAGTAGCTACCTTGTGATTGGACTTAATTGATTTATACTGATGAGAACTTTCCACCCATATGGGTGATACGTGCCATTAAATGTCTGATGATGGAGACCATAGACAGTCGAGGGAAGGGTTACTTTTGGGGCCGGTGTCAGCTCACCTGCAGCAGCAAATACGACACCGGTGACTGACGACGGTGACGTATTTGTTGCTGTACCTGGTCTACTACCTATTTAACTTAGCTGACACCGACTCCAAACGTAACAATAATGACGTGACGAATGTACAATTTTTGCGTTTACACAAAAATTGTACATTAGTAGAAGTACAAGATGATTATTAGTTGTAGACACAAAAAGTAAAGAAACGCGGTTATTTTATTACTTTTTAGTTATTTTATTTTTTGAAGTCGGTTATAATCTTCTTTTTTAATTTTTTGTTCACATTTCTTTGGCGTGAAATTATGATAATTTTATATATTGTTTTAAACTAACGCGATCACTGTTCATATTTTAATATGATATATTGGTGAATGATAATATCTAAGTTAAAATTTTAATTTGCTTCACATATACATAAGCCTATATAATCTATGTCACAGATGGCGCGTTTGTTCTATCACGAGCCGCAGTTCGCGATCCTGGACGAGTGCACCAGCGCTGTGTCTGTCGACGTCGAGGGACAGATGTACCAGTACTGCCGGGAGGTAATTACAGCAATTCCATGGGAGGGATTCTCCCATGATGATTTTCTACACTCATATATTGGCAATATTAATATTTTCAAAATGAGCCCACGAGCCAACAGTTATATACATATAGTTATATATCACGAGATAGTCGCGTCTAGCTATCGCGGAAGGGCGCTAATATCCAATATCTTCCTAATTTCGTCATCTGGTACCACTAACATGTTCTTACGAATTTATCATTTGTTATCATATACGGATTTGTGTTTTGTATGTGGAACCTCTATTTACCGCCTTGGCAGTGAAATGTATCCAAATGCCGTGACGTCACAACGTCATGACTGTCAGGCCACGCATTGTATATATATATATATTAATTGTGCATTCTAATATTAACATAGATGTTCACATCTCGCGGCGGTGGACTCGGCCCAGCACACCCTCGAGGTGTGCCCGAGATGGGCGGCGCTGCGTCATGATCTGACATCAGTCATCGGAGGGGACGTGTCTCTGCCGAGCGTCATCACCGCGATGCTCGGTGACGACGAGTCCTGGACGGCGATGGTCTCCTTCTGCGAGGCAGTAATGTCCTAGAAGGAGGCCGACGAGCGGGTGAGAGAGGAGGCCGCCGACGTGGCCTCCCCCCGCGGGCGACGAACGGGGGTGCGTAGGAGGCGCTACTTAATGCGCCTCCAGTAACGCCCCTGTGCTCGTGTCGGGTTCAGGATGGGAACCTGAGCCCAGTATGGCACGACGTCGTGGGGACTGCTTTGTAGCGGTCGGGTAGTCCCCTCTTACGAGTAGTAGTCTGGCCTTCGCCGGGGCCAGCCTGTCGCTGAGGTGATCCGGTCTGTTGCCTGCATATCCGGGACCCTCAATAAGCGGCTGAAGGTGCTCGCAGTGGTTTTAGTTAGGGTGGGCACTCCCAGGTGCGAGTCCCATATTGGGTCAGGATCTACCCAAAGATCCTGGCTGCATCCATAAGGATTTGCTCTGCGAAAAAAAAAGAAATGTTCACATCTGACTGGCATTTTTGAAGTGTAAACCTCTTTTAGCGCGGTACACATATTTTCAGAGAAGATAAAATCTCTGAACTCGCGACACCGCACACGAAACGCTGGAGACGCAATTTGAACGTTTATATAACGTGGACTAGTCGCAGTTTGACGTTAAATTTATTTATATAAGATTATGCAATATTTGTTTTGCAAATTGTGTTGCTTCTAAATTATGTTATGCGGCCATTTTGTGCGCCGTTTACATTGTATAAGTTGTCATAATCTTTCTCAGCCTGTATTATAGGTATTCGAATTTAAATGTTTTGTTTTCACTTCTATCGGCAGTCGCTGTGACAGGTTGGTTTTTAATTTTTATTAGGTATTATAACGTGTTGTGTATCGCAGGTGGGCATATCCCTGTTCACGGTGTCGCATCGCAAGTCTCTGTGGCAGCACCACGACCACTACCTGCGCATGGACGGGCGCGGCGGGTACGAGTTCGGCCGCATCGACCAGGCTACCGAAGAGTTCGGCTCGTGATCCCGACACCACCACCGCCGCCGACGACGGCTCGCGCTCGTCTGACTACTGCAAGGACTGTATAGTATTTATACGCCATAGACTATACAGTCTGGAGAGTATAGACCAAGAGTATACACCCCTTATATTGAATTCATCAAAGAAATTTTAAGTACATAATCAGCAAACAATACCGATCACATATATTTAATAAAATTATATTCCAATTAAAATTATTCCAAAGATATCCTAATAATTGTGCACTTATTATTCGTTGTGAGTTACAGCTTGGCAAAAAAGTGTATGACGTGGTGACAGGTGGAACTAAATATTTTACTTAATGGAAACCATCATAGGTTTCCAATACTTGGCCGACAAATACTAGATTTTGAGTAAAGCTTAGTGTCTCACATTTATTTTGAACGGTATAGTTAAGCAGCTGGCAATACAATTCTTCAAGCACACTAGCATCCTTGGATATTTTCTTACACACTATGATATTTATTTGCCCCATCACGGAGCTATTATTTTTTGCGGAGCGCGGTATCTAGTCAGAGCGTAGCTGAGACCAATTTTTAATCTGTGTATCCTATTATTTTACTTTATGAAATAAATCAACTACATAATATTATAAATGAAATAACTATAAAACAAAAAAATCTTGTAATATGTTTATTGTTTATGTCCTGTATGTATGTTTAATGTAATGGTAAATGTACCGTCGTTCTAGTAGTATATTCAATACTACTTCTGGTATTGTATACTCGTACAATATGTAGGTTGTAATTGTAACAATTACTCATAGCAAATTTTATGATTAATCATTCTCTTTCTTTTCAAAAGGGCCTTAAATTTTTTGTGAAAAACTGATGGCGCCAGAGTGCAATTTTAGTTAATTACCACCAACGTTGAAAGTCTATTTTTAACAAAGTAAAGGATACTTTGTGAGCTTATTCTTTGTTAATATATATACTGTAAATAATAAGACGTAGTAAATACTCCGCTAGTAACACTAACTTTAAGTAACTATAAACGGGATAATCTTAGTTGGATCGTGTATGACGAATATTTTGTATATTAATAATTCTAGTTTTTTATTGTTGTTTGTTATCTTTTTTGTTTATGTATTTATGGGGACAGTTTTCCGTCAAACCTTTTATTATTTATTCAATTATATTCTTATTGTTTATATATTTAATTTCAGATACCTACCAACGATGCTACTTAATATTTTTGACCCTTCGTATTATTTTTTACAAATGGTAAATAAATATTTTTTTCTTAAATAATTCCAGTGATTTATGTACCTATGATTAACATGACATTTATTAGTAAAACTAAATAAAAAAATTATGATTGTTCGTGATGATTTTATTGTATACAATTATTGTTATTATATTACTTTGATAATGTGTATGTAAATCTAATTTATTCCTCTTTTACAATTTGCCATTCAACTTGATTGTACACAAAATTGTGCAGATGTTTACTGTTGGCAATATTTACTATTTTAATTCAATTCGACTTAAATATCTTATAAAAATTATAATTATTAACTAAAATATAGTCATAATCTAAGAGGCACTCAGATGCCATAAATATTTGTATAAAACTAGGAAATAAAAATATTCCGTAAGTTTAAAGAAAATTGTTTGACCAAGTTTTATTTTAACTTGTTCTTCTTCTTCTTGGGGATGCCTCTCCAACTAATGAAAGATGGAAGATTAAGTTTTAAAAAAAGACATTTTTTTCAAATGGGAACCTATTAGAGAGTTTAATAATTAATATTATATTTTAGAGCTAAGATTTTTTTATGTATGTATAACATGCAAACAAATATATATATCCATTCTTATTTAATATACAAAAAAGTGCAGATGCTGTGCTTTTATATTATATATTTGTGTTACAAATTTATTTTTATTGAACAAAATTTTATATTTGTTTACTCTTTATGGAAGGCAACTTCCTTAAGGACGATTTCAGAAACTGATAATTCAAAAACTTCTTGGTGCCTTAACATTTTTATCAACCTATGGATATTGGATACAACCAGTTGCCACATACTTAGAAAGTTCTTATTTTACTTCAAGCTAAATTCTTGTCCATTATCCTTGGAACCATTTTAACAGTTTAAGCTAAGTGTAAAAAATATGTTTAGTACACACTATACACATCAATCGGTGTCTTGAACTTCGCTTGGAGCGCTTGTGTGAAACATATTATGTACAAAAAGAGCGTGATTTTAGCGTAAACTGTGAAAATTACTACAGATTTGTGCTTTTTCAACTTTTTGTTGGGAAAAGTCTAAAATCTTCCATATTTATAGCTTTCATTTTAAATCAAAATATTTTTTGCAAAAACAAATACTAATGTTAAGTATTTTGATTTTTCTTTTGGTTTAAAATGAAACGTATAAATATGAAAGATAGACATACATTTATATTTTTTATTCAATACAGCAATGAATTTCATATTGTATCATTGTTTTCTACAGTTAAAATGTTGAATCCAAAATTGAGTTCTTGATTATGCCATATTTGTGTCATTTTTCAGCTTTCTTGTAACAAACCTACGTAAACTAAGATTCATAATAATATATAAGAATTCAAACACACTGGTCATATGATTGTGTGTGATATTGTATAGTAAGTTAAATGTTGCTGTGATAATGTTAAGATGATACTGCGGGTGTTGGGCCACTGTTGGTTATGGATTATGAAATAGATATATTTGAAGGTAAAGTTGTTTCATTTTACTGACATTTTAATTTGCACAAATAATATAAAATTATATGAGGCTCCAAATAAATTGATGACCATCTAATTTTCCGTTTAAGGTTGAACTAGTCGGTGGCGTGAACTCTAACAAAATGATTGCTATCTCACCTGACATAGTGCGCGAACATGTGTGCTAGAATGAAATGCACAATGATTCATTCCGAAAATGTCTTTTTAGCAAAACAGTTATTATAGAAAAACTAATAAGTGTATCTTTTCAAAATAAATTTATTTTATCCTTTGAATAACTAAACTATATCTGTCCGTGCTTTATTTTTGAGCTTTCGTGCTCGGTATACTATTTATTTACGCCCAAAGTTGGGCTAAAATCAGTGTTGAAATACGAAAGTTTAGAAGCTTGTATTTTTTAAATGTATATTTTTTTTACGATTTTGGGTAGTATATACCCAAAACACATAGATAACTCTCTCGGTCGGCTCTGCCTGCTACCAAAAGCAGGGCGGACCCCGGACTCGGCTCCGGCGGTGCGACCGGTGGTGTTGCTGAGTGAAGTTGGGAAGGCCTTGGAGAGAATAGTGGCCTCCCGGCTCTCTCAGCACCTGGAAGAGGGACCGGGACTCTCAGAGTCCCAATTTGGTTTCCGGGCACACCGGTCGACCGTCGACGCCCTCAAACGCCTTCGGGCGGTGACGGGTGAGGCGGAACACAGTGGGGAGATGGTGGTCGCCGTGTCCTTGGACATCGCGAACGCCTCCAACAGCCTCCCTATCTCGGGAGGCTGTTGGAGGCGTATCTCTCCGAGAGGAGGGTAGTCTGCGAGAACCGGTGTGGGTCCGTAGAGTGGTGGCGAGTCGGGTGCGGTGTCCCACAGGGATCGGTTCTTGGTCCGATCCTGTGGGACATCGGCTACGACTGGGTCCTGCGAGGCCGCCTCCTTCCCGGGATGGGTGTCATATGCTACGCGGGTGAGGGTCAGGGTGAGCCCCCATATCAAATATTTGGGGCTCATCCTTGGCGGAGGGTGGACCTTTGGCCCACATTTCTTAATGTTGGGACCGAAGGTCGTGAAGGCGGCGAGTGCACTGGGCAGACTCCTCCCTAACCTCTGAGGACCCAGCGCCGCCTGCAGGCAGCTATACTCCGGAGTCTGCCGGAGTATGGCGACGTACGGTGCACTCATCTGGGCGGATTACCTTACCGCGAGGAATAAGGACCAGCGCAGCGGGTCATCGCGGTAAGAGTGATTCGGGGGTACCGTACGGTATCGTGAGCGGCAGCCACTGCCCTGGCCGGTGACCCCCCGTGGGAGCTCGTGGCGGAGGTTCTTGCCGAGACGCATTCCTTTGTCTCGGATAGGAGGTCGCTTGGTGAGAGCCTTACGCTGGACGGGATCCTGCGGGTTCGCCGAACAGGACCTGGCGCGGCAGCCGTATGGCAAAAACCTGACGGCTGCTCTGCGTCCGCAAACCCCTCACCTTCCGTCTGACACAGGTGCTCACCGGGCATGGTTGCTTTGGTGAGTACCTGTGCCGGACGGCCCGCAGGGAGCCGTTGACAGTGTGTCACGATTGTGGCGCGGCGGTGGACTCGGCCCAGCACACTCTCGAGGTGTGCCCGAGGTGGGCGGCGCTGCGTCATGATCTGACATCGGTCATCGGAGAGGACTTGTCTCTGCCGAGTGTCATCACTGCGATGCTTGGTGACGACGAGTCCTGGACGGCGATGGTCTCCTTCTGCAAGACAGTAATGTCCCAGAAGGAGGCCGACGAGCGGGTGAGAGAGGAGGCCGCCGACGAGGCCTCCTCCCGCGGGCGACGAACGGGGGTGCGTAGGAGGCGCTTAATGCGCCTTTCAGCTTAATACGCCCCTGTGTTCGTGTCGGGCTCAGGATGGGAACCTGGGTCTGTATGGCACGACGTCGTCGGGACTGCTTCGTAGCGGCCGGGCAGTCCCCCATTATGAGGAGTAGTCTGGTCTTCGCCGGGGCCAGTCTGTCGCTGAGGTGATCCTGTCTTTTGCCTGCATATCGGGGACCCTCAAAAAGCGGCTGAAGGCGCTCGCAGTGGTTTTAGTTAGGGTGGGCACTCCCAGGTGCGAGTCCCACATTGGGTCAGGATCTACCCGAAGATCCTGGCTGCATCCATAAGGTAAAAAAAAGTACATTGACCTAGCCCTGTGGTTAGTACTTAGTTCGTTAGAACTTGTGTTACCGGTACTAAAGGTACTAAAGGGAAATAAATTTATATAAGAAATTTGAACCTTTTTTTTTTTACGCCGGGAAATGCTCTGAGGCATCCCGCCGGGGACCGGGTCTCCCCAGGCGGGTATGTGAGACTCGCCGCGCCTTAAAGCTGGTATGTTGGACCCAGCTCGAGCCACTAAAACCCGGCGAGTGCCACCAATGCCGCCCGGATCTGTTGAGCAAACAGGGCACCCCGACGGCTAGTCTGTCCCTTAAGGGACCGACGCCACCTCCACTGAGGGACATCCCAACATCGGACAGCGCAATGAGGTGAGGTTCCCAACCTCCCCCCTTGTACCCCTGCTCCACCCCCCTCTTCATATAAGAGGTGTACAAAGAGCAGCTCCCTCGGCTCAATTTGCTTCGCCCAAGGTGCCGTGTTCACCTTAGGTTACTGAGCCCCACCGACACGACAGGGCTTGAACCATAGTGGGGCGCAAAGTTAAACCTATAATATAATAAAATATATAATAAACTGCTATTTCCAAAGTCAAAATATTTGTTTTTTGTTAAATTACTCGGACTTCAAAGTCCTGGTTAAAGGTATTGTAGTCACATATTCTACACATATTATGTATTTTTGTTCATCATTCTCCCAAGACCACTCAAGTGCGGTAGACCTACCTACCGCACTCTAGTGTTCTTACTAGACTGGTTAATATTTAATAAACGGTAAGACTTAAGATATTCTTGGATTGTCTTAGGAGTTGGGTTAATACAAAAATTGAACATAGCAAAAGATGAAGATAATTACCATATAATTACCAAGTTGAAATTGCCGCTTCTAGGCCTAAACTTCGAGTGATAGCAACACTATCGTATGATTTGTACATTCCGTTACTTGTTGTATATACGTCAAAATAGGAAGTAATCATTATATTCTTTTAAAAAATCCAACTTAGAAATAAGTATTTAAATCCACCCGTTTGTATGATTTTCATTGTTTTATAATTATTGAACCTTATTGGTGTTATTTTATAAATTGAAAAACGAAGACACAAACGTATCTTTTATTTCCATTACGTGGAATGAAACGTTAAAGAACATTGCTTCGCATCAGCTGTTATGAAAAAAAAATAACGGGAAATAAGTGATAGAGATTGGTCACACCGACGGCCACATCAAATCTGGGAGCTTAGCGTGTGACCCTTTTATTTCTATCGTGCAATAAAATAGCTGTGTAATCCTAGATAGTTCGAACATTGGTGTACTATTAGTATTATAAAATTCTAGTGTAATTTATGTGTAAAATATGGAACGTGCAACTGGAACAGAGGTATACGGGTGTGGCTCGCCTCAATCTTCGGACATAACGCTGAATATACAAACTACAACGGGTGGCAATTTCTCCATCAGCTTGAACGGTAAAAACACAGTTGAACACCTGAAGAAGCTCGTTTCGAAGAAATTAAAAGTGTCAAAGGATCGAATATGTCTTTTGCATCGCGAAAGGTAAGTAGGGAGGCGTCCGACGCCAAGCTTCTATTGTTAAACATAGGTACATCGCGGAAATAAGTTGCGTCGATACGATGACGCATCCGCGTCCTTTGACTTAATTATTGATAAATAATTGTGGTTTTCCAGACAATTGAGGGATGGAACTCTAGTAGAAAATGGCCTGCTAGATGGATCACGAATAATTTTGCTGCCAAGTGTAGAAACAGGCCTTCTGGTAAGCACGTCACGTTATTTCGAAATTCCATTCAACACTCCATTACTGATTATCACGTATTTCACAATATTCAAAGTAATCAATAAAATGTAGATTTCTAATTGATAAGTAATATTATATTATTTTTTAAACTTTCAGAGTCAAAGACCAGAAAATTCAGTTATGCAAGCGTTAGAATCTTTAAATGATACACAAGTAAATGACTTCTTAAGTGGTAAATCACCATTGAATCTGACCATGAGATTAGGGGACCACATGATGTTGATACAGCTGCAGCTGTCTACTCTCAATTCGAGTTCTTCAAGTGGTACTAGAACTCTGCGCACATCAACACCAACAAAAACTTCAATAAGAACAAAATGTGACTCGCGAGATTTGATAAGCCCACATGGCACAGCACAAAAGATTTTGCACTGTGATGAAAGTTATCAAGGGAATGACAAAACTAAACAAAGTCAGTTGCATGTATTACAAAAGCAGGACTTGGACATGTTACAGAATGCCATTGACTTGTACCACACAATTGCCGAAGAGAAATATGGAGATAAGTCAGAGTTAACAAAGGACAAAGATGAAGCCATGGATAGCTCAAATTGTACATTATCAGATTTGTCTGACACTTCAATGGATAATGAACAGTCCCCTATTAAATCTTTATCTAATTTAGTCTCAAATCCTATTGATGTTTCTTCTGCGGAAACTAGAGAGAATATAGCAAACTCTGTTAAAACTAGTTTGATGGATTTATTATCTTGTAGTAAATTAAATACAGAGGCTGTGCCGTCTACAAGTGGGATGTGTGGTGATGATGTGAAGATACACCCCTCAACCTCCCACACGCCTGATAGTTCTCTAAGTGATGATAGTGATAATTTCACTGAACAGAGCTCCTTCCTAGCTGAGAGTACAATAGATGAATATCCAATGGAAAACTTATTTAATAGTGCTGTGGATAAGGGTCTGTTTGAAGAGCAGGATGAGTCAATGATGGACAGGGAGATATCTAATTTAGCAACAACAAGTCATGGAAATCAGCCTTCCACCTCGAGCACATTACCGTCATTCCAAAGTTTAAATGAACCGCTTAAAAATAAACGCTTTCAGTATCTTCTCCACAAAACTTCAAAATTCAAACATCCCATAGGGCAAAACAAACAGAAAGCATTTGTACAGTCGGTTGTAAATAAACATAAAAGAAGGATACAGATACAAGACACAAATACTCCACAGCCTTCGACTTCCAGAACGGAACCTTTTGTTTCAAGTATAAAAAAGCCAACACAGTTAAATGTTACAGATGACACAACTACACCCTTGGCTTCGAAACAAACCTCCTTTAAAGCCCCAGATGCACCAAAAAAACCACAAAGGTCTTCCCCTACACCACCAGTAGACACAAAAGCATTAATAGAAGCATCAAAGAATTTAACCCAGAAATTAAAGAAGTTATCTAAAGAAGTTTTGACAAACAAGATTGATCTCAGAGCAGCTGAGGAGTCGGTACGCTCGAAAATAGGTCCCGGAGCTGTGATAGAGTCCATGAAACATCATGGCAAAGGAATTTATTCAGGAACATTTTCGGGCACCTTAAATCCAGCTTTACAAGACAGGTATTTTTTTTTTGTGTATTACCTATTGAGCACTTACATTTTATACAAAGGACCTTTATATTTTTTTGTGAATTTCAACATTCTATTGTGATTCTATTTTACACAAATTTGAATTATATGGAAATGTTTATGATGAAGATCTAGTGGTCAAAGCAATTGATAATGTAATGTGCTTATTAGTAATTACATTTGTTATAAGATCATTAATTAATTACATATTAAAATTAGCTTTGTTTGCCTTACTCATTATTAGTACAAAACTTAACAAAGTAATCATTATCAGTACATATGATCATTATAAGTTGACATCATGTTATACTCTCATAAGGTTTATTTATCCAAAACACAATTCAAAGAATAACTATGGTTAATTAAGTATGTTCTAATATGTGTTTGTTCAGTTTATGAACAGTTACGCATGCAATAGTGAAAATGATTAAATTACAGTTTTATGGCTTATTGCAATCTCTGTGTGCTTCACTAAGCGTTTTTATAACCAACCTTATCATTTAATCAGTATTTCAATATTCATTTGATTTTGAGATCACTATATTGGTCTAGGGCTGCATTTCCCATTTGGTGGGTCGCAAGCCAGGACAGGGCCACCTTATTTTAAAAGGCTCACCATTGCCACCTTATTTTAAACAAATACTAGAAGAGGTGTACAAAAAGGAGCGGCCTTATACTCCATACCAATTATTGTAATAAATACATAAGTATACTTCTAAATGCAATAAATGTGTTTTATTTTACCTAATAATTCAGTGGCTTAAAAACTTAAGTGGGAAACGAAGGGGATTGTACGTAATTTACCGCACCATAGCATAGCAAATTTTGGGAAATTCTGGTTTCGGTTTTTGGGTGATATATTTTAAATAGTTTGTTTTATATTTTCAGATATGGTAGACCAAAGAGAGATATATCAACAATAATTCACATACTCAATGACTTGCTATGTGCGGCGCCACCCATCGCTCTATCCCAGGTAATTTATAGTATATATTATATATATAGCATTTTGAACTGTTTAACACTGGATATTTCAGCATTGTCTATAAATTTCAACCTTGTTCACGAGAATCATAAAGGTTTAAAAATTATAATTCAACGTTGTACACCCAAAGTATTTTATGAAAAGTCAAATAAACTCTACTAACTTGATGTAAGTTGAAACTGACTTAGAAAATTGTTCTTTAATTTTAATAGTGAAAGTGACAATGTTAGTTGTAAAATCCTATGTAGCAACATTATTTAAAAAAAATCTTAGCTTATGTCAGGTTTAGCTTAGGTTTGGTTCCTTTTTTTTAACATTGAAAAATCGGTGCCACTGAAATAATTGAAAAGGTTTTATATAATTACTACTTTCTTTTTGATTTTACATTATAAATGGTCATTATAGGCATGGTCTAATCTCAAAAGTTATGTGAATTGTTAATGCGATAACACATTCTCATATCACTTATGCAAATGCTTTGGCTGTGACCAATCCATTCTGTTCCACAGTTGAGCTCTAAAATGGCCTAAGAAACAATACGCAATAATAAATATAATAATAGATGCTATAATATTATTCCATTGTATGAAAGGTAAAAAAATGATTAAAGTTTGCCGTCCTTTTGTATTACATTATTTTCTTTTTGTCACTGTGCTTGAATTAGTTGTGTTATAAAACGAATTTTAAGTAATCTTCTCTTACTAGGAAATATTTATAAATTAAATTTTGCATACATTCTTATGCGGTTTATGGGTTTGAGTTTTTTACCACAGCTCGAGCACCGATGATGTTCAATATTGGAAATAAATGAATATCAATTATTAGTAATCAATTCATTGTCTAATTTTGTGCTTAGTAAAACAAGGAATATAATAGGAAAGCAAACACAATATAATTAGAACAGTTATTATCTACGTAGTTGTAGTTCAGACAGTCCCATTACTCACTCTAGGCGAAGTTCTCTAATAATGAGAATTATTTCAAGGTCTCCTTTTTACATGTTCATTAAAACTTACGGACTTAATGCCCATAATTTAACACTAACAAAATATTAGTTATTATTATTAGAAAACTTTAATAAGTAATCATCAAATTTTTATAGTTTTATAACTGTAAGAGGCAGTGCCCTGCTGATTTACAGCCGAATTGGGCCGGCACGATCGAGGTGGTACCTCTCGCTCACATAACAGCAGTGTCAAGTGACAGCTATGCTCGTCGTGTTTCGTGCGGTTTGTGAGTTTCCGGTTGCCCATTGGGGATAGGAAAGGAAACGGCTCCGACTGCTCGTTTGCTCCTTTTTTGGTTGCCTCCTATGCTATAAAAAAAAAGAAATTTAATGTTTTATTGACTGTGAGCAATAAATTCCCGTGACTATGGTTGCTGTAAAGTGTAAAGTATCGGAAACGTCAGTAATGTAGATATCGTAAGTAATCGCGATAAAAAACGTAAATAGTAGTGTTCATAAATCGAAATTAAACCAGTGGATTTAAGATACATAGGCTGCACTAAAAGTATCGTGAATGGAATATTTCCACTATTCCTGTCATATTAAAATATTTTTAATTGAAAACTCCTTGGTTTTAAAAATCGAATACCATTTATTTATTTAAATAAAGATTCTCAGTCTTGTCACAAGGTCTTGTCAAACTTGTTTAGTCGTTGAGAAAATGGAATTGACTCGAGAAAATTCTAGAGCGATGATTTATTATGACTTTCGAAGTGGTTTAACACAAACACTGTGTTGACCGGATGATTTCTGCATTTGGTGATGAAGCCCCATCCAAAACCACAATTTATCGTTGGTTTGCTGAATTTCAACGTGGACGTGTCAAGCTCAGTGATGATCCCCGTCAAGGTCGTCCAAAAACTGCAGTCACCCAAGAAAACGTTGATGCTGTGCGTAAGCTGATTGAGGAAGATCGACATGTGACATACCGCGAAATTCAGGCAACTTTAGACATTGGCATGAGTCAAATACAAATAATCTTGCATGTACAATTAGGTGTAAAAAAGTTGTTTTCCCGATGGATACCGCATTTGCTCTGTGAAGAGCGAAAAGCGGCTCGCGTTACTTGGTGCGTCAGATCTCTCGAAAGATTCCACGCAGGATCCGCAAATGCTGTATACAAAATCGTATCAGGTGACGAATCCTGGATATAAGCGTACGAACTCGAAACAAAAAACCAGTCACGAGTTTGGGTGTTCGAAAATGAGTTAAAGCCAACAAAAATTGTTCGTTCACGGAGTGTTGCAAAAAAAATGGTGGCCACGTTTGTCTTCAAAACCGGCCATGTTGCGACTATTCCTCTTGTGGGACAAAGAACTTTTAATGCAGAATGCTAGCATTATTATTAGCTAGCATTTGTTTGCCACAGGTCGTTTCTGAACTCCGTAAAGAGAACTGCAACCGCCGCATCATCCTCCATCACGACAATGCGAGTTCTCACACCGCGCATAGAACAAAAGAGTTTTTAGAGCAAGAAAACATAGAATTATTAGACCATCCGCCGTACAGCCCCGACTTAAGCCCTAATGATTTCTATACTTTCCCTAAAATAAAGAATAAATTGCGTGGTCAGTTCTTCGATAACTTACCACGGGACCAGATTGACGTGGTGTAAAAGCGTTCATAGATATTTAAAAAATGTATATTGACAACAAACATCAAAAATAAGCTAAGTACCTAATAATAAAAATCTCAGATCAGGACTCCCCGCACTCAACACGGGGATTCCCTGCTACATATATATAGAAACAATGACGTAGATTTGAGGAAGTGTCAACATATTTCTAGTAACTGTAGTACGTACTGCCCGTATGTGTGTATGTTTGTATGGTTTACTAGTAGTGTAGTGATGAGGACAGCAATAACAAAACCAAGGCTAGGCCAATCTTTGGTCTTGGATAAATTCTTGTAGTCTTTGGCCTTGCACATTCTGTATCGATTTGAATATATGTATATAATTTTAGGTAAAACTTCTTTAGGCGCAACTAGAGAGTAGCTCAGATTTTTTTTAACCGACTTCAACAAAAAGGAGGAGGTTCTCAACTCGGCCGGTATTTTTTTTTTAATGTATGTACACCGATTTATCCGTCAATTGTGGACCGATTTTCAAAATTCTTTTTTTTGTTTGAAAGGGTATACTTGCCATTAGGTCCCATGATAAGGAAACCAGGATCTGATGATGGCATCCTAGAGAAATCGAGGGAAACTTTCGAAATTTGTAGGAATGACTAGTGTGCTTAATATTTTTTTTAAATAAGTATTTTAAAGCACTACAATTTAATGAAGGTCTAGAGTCGATCTGATGCTGGAGCTGGAAGTCAGTCGAGGGAACTCCTCGACGATTTACTTCAGTAACCTTGTGTTTGGGCTTGATTAATTTGTATTGATGAGAACTTTACACCTAGATGGGTTGTGACTGTGATTGGGGGTCTGATGAGGAAGACGAAGCTCAGTTAAGGGAACTCCTAAATAGTTTAAAGTAGCTACCTTGTGATTGGACTTAATTAATTTATACTGATGAGAACTTTGCACCCTTATGGGTGATACGAGCCATTACCGTTATGATGTTGGAGACTATAGACAGTCGAGGAACTTTTTTGGGCTTACTTCATACGGTTCAATATGCCAAAATGTATATCTCTGTATGCCTTTCTTTAATGAATCACTAAAAATTAAGAAATAATTTTTTTTAAATAAAAATTATAACCGACTTCAAAAAATAAAGTAACTAAAATGTTATAAAATAATCGCGTGTACAATCTTTGCGTTTACCACGTCATTATTGTTACTTTTGGAGTCGGTGTCAGCTAAGTTAAATAGGTACCTACAGCAACAAATACGTCACCATTGTCGTATTTGTTGCTCTAGGTACCTACCTATCTACCTTGGCTGACACCTATAGTTACTTTATTTTTTGAAGTCGGTTATAATTTTTATTTAAAAAAAAATCTGACGGAAGTTACGCTCAGTAATCATCCTCTATATGAATCAAAAATAGAAACTTGCATTGGTCGTGAGTATATTGTCATATACTCCACTCTACCTGTCTTTGATTTTTTGATTTTGAAAAATAAATATTCAAAGGTTTTAAATTAAAAGAAAAAAATCAAGAGCCTGATAATGATTTGACCTGTAAAAGATTATTTTAAGTAGGTAAAACTTCTTTAGTCGCTAGGGGATTACTCAGATTTTTATGAAGTATTTCATTCGCGTGTAAAGAATTCACACTTTTTTTTCGTTTAGTCTTGTATTTGGGCTCGGTCTTTCATATTAAGTGTTGGTTCCGATCTTGGTCTTGCTTTTTTCAAGACCAAGACCAATTTTGTTTGCAATTGTGTGTAAAATTTCTTTAGATTCGCCGATACTTTATACCTACGAATGACGCGTTATCTCTACTTTATCTGCAGATCTCACAACCTTTATCATCTTATAATTGTAGTTAGTAAATACACAGGTACATGATTAATGAAAATACATCAAACAAACACATTACAAAAATAATACATTTTAATTATGTATTTTGTATGAATAGTAGGTACTATCACTATTTTCTGGAGAATGGAATTATGTAGTTTTGACCACCAAAACGAATTTGCGCGAACTGCTCCCACGAGGTGAGCCAGCCCAGCACCAGAAAAGACGAGAAAATCCAACCTCACAAGTAGACGTGATGCCCTGAGTGCAGGCCTTAAGGGCTTTATAGGATAGCGCTAGCAGTTTGAATACCCTCTTCTCAGTTAAACACGTCCACCGTGTTAAGAACTACATCTCTTTGGTAGCCAAGAAGGAAATTAAAATGTTATCCGATGGAGCCAGCATTGACTACAGCGCTCTTGGACACCAACGGATTCTGGTTAACAACACTGATGGACTACGTAACCCGGAAAGAATGTATAATGGACAATGGGCGGATGAAGAGCTTCCCCAAGGAGATCTTAATTCACTCTGGACTTTTTCATGGATACCATGAATGTGGTAGGAGAAAGACGAGCTGGAGTAGGCGATGCGTTTGCATCTGCGTTCGCTCGTCGCTGATAGCTCGATATCTAGTAAAATATACATACAACCGGACCACCCTGATTGACAACGTGATTGTAGTTACTCTAGATTGTATATCGATTATTTCCTGGTATGCATTCCTTCGTTGTTCGTTCCAAAAGGCATTGATTTAGACTGGTATTTTTTAGACAGTTTGTCTGGTTGGTAGAAAACGTGTATCGAGTCAAGCCGGCAAATTATAAAATATATAAAAAAATCCTTAACAGGTATCTAGTACATTCTTAGTTTATGGGCTTAATTTGGCACCAATTTCCAACAACACTATTGGCTTATTGACTCATCAATTCCATGTAATATAAGAAGTAGTAGTTTAAACGGTCATTCCCTAAGCTCTGAATGGGTTTTACTGAAGTACTGAGAACTAGAGGTGTTCGTTATATTAGATAGCGGATAAAAAAAACTAATATTTACAAATAATCATATTAGCCGTTTTTTATTTTACCAGGCAAGCGTTAGTTATATTGAAAGAATATTTTTATTACTTTACAACTGAAATGTAAACAGACCCAAATTTTACTCTATTGTAAATAATCCAACGAGCAATGTCCAACGATATAACCAAATGAAATATATAACCTAACGAGCAGCGTCAATCGATATAACCAAACGTAATATATCGTCAACGAGTAGCGTCAAACGATATAACCAAACGAAAAATATAATCTAACGAGCAGCGTTAAACGATATAACCAAACGAAATAATATACATATAATCTAACGAGCAGCGATATAACGAACCGATATAACGCTGACCGTTATATCGGTTCGTTTAGTTATAAAATATATTTGATAAATAATCAGTACGCTCAGGGCGTTTGTTCCTGTATGACGTTCATCACTTTCGCGAGTTTGCTTACGTAATACGTAGTGTTTTAAATATATTGTATTAATTTTGGTTTAGTATTATGTAATTATAGTTAGTTTTGTGTTGTGTAGTATGTTTATTGAGTATTTAAAATTATTTTGTTAATAATTAATAAGTAATAAAAAAATATCTTAATTTATTATTTATTTATATAATATATTTATAACGTAAAAAATAATAGGCGTTTTAAAAGTAGCGTATCGTTATAACGTATTTTTAATTTATAGCCGTTGCGAACACCTCTACTGAGAACGTGTGGTATCTCTTACTGGATTTTTCTTCTGGCGTTTATAAATTCACTAATACTATCATGAGTACATACTCCTTTGTACACTATATTAAATTTGACAATACGCCAATAATCTTATAGGGTACTAGCTGTTTCCAGCGGCTTCACTCGCCTCAAACCCCGACGGAAAAAACATCAAACAACTCCTAAACAAATAGCTAGCAAAGTCCTGAATAATAATAATTTGACAGTCAAATTGAAAAATATATTTTCATACACGACTGGTAGATCCAGAATTTAGTAGTTCAAAGAAATTCTTTAGATTTATGATATTAGTTGAGATATTAAAGTATGTATAAAATTTCTTGAGTTTTCAAAAGTGTGTTTCAATTATTACAGAAGGAGCCAAAGCATTCCTGCTCATCGTTGGATGAATCTAGTAAATGCCTCGGCTGCAGCCAACCGTCGTGCTCCTATGGCCAGTGTGATGGCCACGCCCCCTCCACCTCCAAGAGCTGCCTCTGCGACCACAAAGCCTGCCAGTGCAACCGACTCGACATCACCTGTGCGACCTGCGACACCAAGTCAACGGATATATGTAAAAAGTGCGATATGGCGCAAAAGTTAGCAATGGAAAACTCAAAAACTAAGTGTAAGTTGGAGCAACTCCGGTTGGTGATGCAACAGAAAAAACAGAGGCGAGAGGCGCGGAAACTCAAGACCCTGCCCTACACGCCTCCCAAGACTATGACCGCTCCGGAGCAACCGGCCAAGATGCAGGAAGAGATCGAAACTGTTGCTTAACATAACACCGTTTACTAACATATAACTCCAGCTTAATGTTGCTAGTGCAGTTCCCAGATTATCCGAAATTAATGAGCAAATTAACACGGTGCTATAATTTCAACCTTAGGACATGGTTACTAATTTGAACGCTTTTTGTAGATACAATACCGTACAGATATCTTAATGAAATATATTAAAGTTAATAGTTTTCGAATTCTTAGGTGGTATTTATTGTGCACTGGCAACACTCGTCACTATGCTAGGATGACAACTGGAATATTCTAAATTACTTTGTAAATAAATTTGAATTGTAGATTTAAATTCTAAGTGCTTTATTGCATGTACAAATGGTTAAAAATCGATTAGTTAATAGTGAGGTGGTCAAATAAGGAGTCGTGAAAATGTTGCCTACTGTGACTGGGTTCCATTGTTATATTTTTATTATTATTCTATTTCTCTGGGTCAGTTAAATTTGTAACCTTGTATTTTTTACGCTGTGTCTCTCGAGTGGTGACATTTTAAAAATAGTCAATGTGTTTTACCGCGAAGATTCAATTGCGACATGTAATTATTATTAGCACTGTTATTTTTATTATTGGCAATGTTATTTTTAAATATCTTTGTTTTTCTTTTCGTTACTCTTATGTTGTTATAATAAATTTCGTAACTATACTTTCTTTAGTTTTTTTTCTTTTATTGAAGCAAAGGTAAATTAATTCATACTATTAAAATTAATATAATCTCAAAATATATCTTCTATATCGAGTTAAATGAACATACCGTATCAGAAGGCTGTAGATAGCCGTACAGTAAGAGTATAGATGTACCTACCTATATATTTACATAAGGCTTGTTAATCGTTACTTTTGAGCACGGAAAGGAGAAATTATCCTGTTAATGTAGATTCGAATGCTAAGCTGTACATGAATATTATAATAAGTAAAACAATCTATGATTTTGAAAATGCTTCCGAGAGAAATTACATCCTTTTAGCCACAAGATAAAATTGTATTACCAAAGCTGTTATAATAAAAATACCAATACTATGTATACTAAATTAATTTGAAATGTCATGTACGTCAATATTTCAAATATTTAAACAAATGGACTGCCAAATTTACCCGATCGATCAATGATTCCATTATAATATATAATTTGCTAAAACAATGTATATGGCATGTAATATTGATGCATAGGGAATACGTAAAGTTGGACACATGTAGAGGCTGGTTGGGTTTAGACTTTAGATATCAAGAAGTTTGTCTTCCTTTTATTTGCATTTCACTTTGGTGACGGGCCAAGTGAAATAATAGAAGCAATAAATAAATTTCCTCGCCGTATAAATGAAGTGCCTATCGATGTAGTGTATACATAAGTGTCGTGCCATAACGTGTATTACCTTACCCCATATTATGCGGCACTCGTTACCTCAGTTTCAAATCTGATCTCAATAACTGGATAAAATTTTAAATATACCTGCGTTACCATGTTTCGTTGCACTGATATTTGGCTTTAAGTCGAGTTGCGAAATATTGTTTTTGGTCCTTGTATTTTGCATGTTTAGAGAGAAGAATAAAATATAACTTATCGTATATGTTTGTTTTATTGATAAGTAGTTGTGAATACCCTCACGGAGAATCATATAGCATAGGGAACTGCAGGTAACTTGGAATACTTCGATATCCAAGTTAATATAAACTCCATTTGTGTGTTTTTGTCGTAAACAGCGACACACGAAGCTATTTACCAAAACACAAAACCAGAACTGCATGTTGATATTCCGGCTGCCACCCACAAGAAATCGAGACGCCTGCTATGAAAACTTTTTCGGTAAGAATGCAATTAGCGATACATTTACTGAAATACTTTGAATCTTCATTGTAATCATTGAAACTGTTCAGTGACCTTGGTCCTTGTTAGCTTGTGATGTCACTATGTTGTGTAAAATGAGAAAACCCATTTAAAGGCATCAGAGGGACTCAGGATTGAACCCGGACCTCCCACTCGAGGCCATGCCCATACCAACTACACTCTAGAGTCTAGACCGTCGTCGCTCAGATTTTGTTATTATTAAATAAGTGTCATAATTAAAATTTAATTATTATATTCTATTAATTATAATAGGTACCTAAATGACGATTTCTGTCTGAACAATTAATTATTTATTTAACTAAGCAAAAACCTATCCTTTGCATACACTTGCAGCGTGTTTAAATTAATGTTAAAATGACATCGCGTCAAAATTCTAAATTTTACGCACACGACCTCGATGTGTGTGTCGTGTGATGTGGAAATCCACAACAACTCTATTTTTACGGCATTTCCTGCCTCGCATGACCACAATATATAACCAGCTGCCACGTACGGTATTTCCGTACGGATACGACTTGGGACCTTCAGGCTTCAAGAAAAGAGCATACTCATATTTGAAAGGCCGGCAGCGCATCAGCTAATGATATAGTGAGGGTCTATGGATGTTGCTTATCACTTACGACTAGGTGAACCGACTCAGTTTCCCCCTCTTCTTTAAAAAAATAGGTACCTATTAGCAACGATTTCTCACATTGGCTACGTTTATGTACAGCTTGGCAAAAAAGAGTATGACGTGGTGACAAGTGGAACTAAATATTTTACTAAATGGAAACCTATGATGTTGACAATACTTGGCAGGCAAATACTAGATTTTGAGTAAAGTTTAATGTTTCACATTTATTTTTAACGATTTGATTAAATTCTCTTACTGATTTCCCATATTATGATGAGACCTAAGTCAAAGTGGCGCCCTCATTTTTTCCACACTCTTTTTTGCCAAGCTGTACTTTAGTGTCAAAAAAAGTACAAACAATATAGAGGGTTACCTACAATAACTAAAATGTGACTTTGTGGTTAAAATGCCGCATTGTTATAAAGTTTAAATTATAAGAACATGTAGGTAGGTACATAACGTATAATTAATCCATAGGTACTGTCTTAATGGATACATAGTCAAAAGTATTTACTTATCTATATTCTATACTAACAGATGTTCATAAACACATTTTTTTTGCCTTTGGGGCAGGATTTGAGCCCGTGATCTCCTGCAATAGCCAGAAATTCGGTGTTAGTTACTCCACAAATAGATGTGACTATCCCCGTTTTCATCAGATATAAAATACGTAATAAATATAGTGTTATCACCTAACATTAAAAGCTTTGGCTTTACTTTGGATAGAACAGTTAAGTAATAAGAATCATCGACAATATTATAGTCTTGAACGTGTCGAAACTAATTTAAGGACGAAGGGGATCGTAAGTTTAGCAATTTCATGTAGCAAACATTCACATATATAATACATAATTTAGCTATAATAAAGTTGTCTTTTAAAAATTTCGAGTCAAATTTTGGGATGCCATGTGCTTCAGAAATTTGTGGTCACTACTTTTACTTGATTATAGAGTGTAAAAATTAAAGCAAGTATATTATGTGGGTAAAAATATATTTATTATTGTGATATTACCCTGAAACATTTAAACTGATGGTGATCACAATGGTGGATAAAACAATTTGAGAGCTTTGTTTAAACTAAATTAACTAGTAATGTCTTTTCAGTGAATTTATTGTATCACATCAACTAAACCACTTACACTAATCACACACATTCTACTGTAACATTTAAGGAGCTAACAACATTCAAATATTGCACTAGGTATATAAAATTGTGTAGAAACAATATGCGTTTTACTTTTATATATTAAAAACTATATCAAAAAATAAATCAGTAGGTCAAAGAAAAAGTCTGCACTTCTCGATAAATTCTTTTATTATAAAAGTTCATCTCATATAAATAACACATAACCCACACACTAGCGCACACTGTCACACAGAACCACAGGAGCACATCGGCTCATCACAAATAGACAACATGTTAACCTGTACTGTATTCACCTAGATAACGTGAAAATAATTCAAAACAAAGACACCTGAGAAAAAAAGAGTATTAAAAGGCACTCAATACTCATGTGGTCCTATTTAACGCTAGAACTAAACAACTTAGAATAGGAGTGTGCTCATGCCACCCATCTCCGCCTGTTCTTTGACGAAGATCTCGAAGTACTGGTAGATGATGGTCACGGCCAAAAGGATACCCGTGCCTGAACCGATAGCGCCCATGAAATCAGCCAACACTGACAGAGCACCGATACAGAGACCACCGAAGGCGGCTGCAGTGGGGATGTACCGGTTGAGCTCATGGATCATGGAGTTGTCACGGTGACCGCGCATGACCATCTGCTGTTCTTTAAGCTGCTTAGCAACCTGGAAACAAAATTAGATAAAATTAATAAATGTAACTATGTCATTTTTCGAAAAAGGATTGTCTTTTTAATAATGCAATTTTACAGTAAAAATGATACATACAAACAAATTATTTGATGAAAGGTATATTGATACTTACATCCTTAGCTGAAGATCCGGACACATCAATCCAGGTCTTGGAGAAGAAAGCGCAGGAACCAAGCATGAAGACAATGTAGAGTAGCGCGTGGGTTGGGTCCCGAGCGATGTGAGCCAGCGACTCCGGCGGGCTGAAGTAGTAACACAACCCTCCGACGGGGTAGGCGCGGGCCGGGCCACCGCCGCCCACATCAGCCCATACACCGAGCAAGTTCACCAAGAAGTTACCGCTAAATTTCACAGCCAACATCTATGTGAACAAAAACAAATGCTTAGTCATTTAAATATATTTTTGACTTGAGAGAAGTATTGAATTTTATAAAAATTACTAATTATTACACATTTTAGTACAAAGAAAATTGTAAATACACAAATAATTTAGGCAACTGGATACTTAAATAATAATCTAATTAATAAATTACCTGAGAGATGACATAGAGATTAGAAACAAGAGCAGACTGAAGAATGATAGGTATATTTGAAGTGTAGAACAGTTTGATTGGGTATGACGAATACTGGCCACGGTAGCGTGCGGACTTGATCGGTAGGTCCACTCTGAAACCCTGTTGACAAATAAATGTTGATAAGTTTAATTCAGTAAAAGCTATATTACCACTGCAGTAATAATTCGATATCGACAATCAAATAAGGATATAAGTTTATCTACTGTATTATTTTATCTGTTGCTTAATTTTACATCATTTGAGATAAATGATATTAAATAATTTACAAATCGACAACAAAACTAAAAAACAAAAGCCATTATGAACATATCATAATACGTAAAATGACTCATACTCACTTGGAAGTATATGACTATAGCAAACACTAGGATGGTGGCGAGCAGGTTCATCAAATTGGGAAGATTCTGTCTGTAGAAAGCCTCTCTCAGAGCACGAACCTTGTCGGGCCGGGTGGCCAACAAGTGGAACAGAGCAATGACTGCACCTTCGAATTCTGTGCCGCGACCTAGTAAAGACAATTAAATGATAAGTATTCAATGCTGTTTCAAGAAAATATAATAATAGTCTAAATACTAGGTTTCCATGTTACTAAACAAACAATCCTTTATCATTTTAAGTTATGAATAAACATCTTTATTATAAGTCTATATAGATTATAGGTATACCACAACATGCAATAAATATTATACGTACCAGTATTGACGGTAGCAGGTGAGAATGCTTTCCAAACAATTGTCTCACAAATATTTGTGGCAATGAAGAGTGAAATACCAGAACCAAGACCATATCCTGAAAAGTAAATTTAATCGTAGAGAAAAATAATATTTATAATTGTTCATAAATTTTCATTTACATATATATTTTTTAATAATCAACATTAAGTTGTACTGTAGAGAATCTACTAGTTTGTAGTTTATTATAAAAGTAATAATTTTTTTATCCCATAAACTTGTTGTTATCAAATTCGTCGTAGTCATATTTTAGCCACTGTTAGGATTTTTAGTCAAAGAATATATGACATTTATATTTCCTAAGCTTTACTTTAAAATAAAGATTCTAATACTCAATAACTTATTCTTAAATAAACATTTCGAATATAACTAACACTCACCTTTTTGTAAAAGCTCATCAAGCAAAAGTACAATAAGACCGGCAACAAACAGTTGAATGATGATGAGGAGACACACTCCGGCACCAATCTCACTTGGCTCTCCATACATGCCCGTCATTACATACACAATAGCCTGTCCCACCGTTATTACCATACCAAACACTGCAAGCAAATAAAACTATATTAACACATGCCCCAGCTCAAAAAATACTGTTATCCTGATAGGATCAGAGCAAACAGGCCACTAACCACAGCCATTGGTGGCTGGCAATAGCGACTTTAAGACATTTTTTTTGTATAGACATATGTTGTATAGAAGTGCCGCATTATTGTGACCAGTGGTGGGCACTCACTACAGTAGTGGAATATAAGAAAAGTCACTGTTGCTGGCCACTGGTGGCTGTGGGAGGTAGACCGTGCCGAGCCTTACTGTCTTAGTCAAATATATCTAGAATAGTATTTTTATATACATTATTTTAAGGTCCTTTGTATCAAACTGTATAAAATCGATAATGATGATGTACATTTTTAGTAAACTATTATTAAGCAACCAAGTTCTATGTCTAATTTGTAAGAACACAAAAACATAAGTATGAAGTTCATTACAAACAAAGAATACATTTGTACAAATAATTATTGACTTATAGTACAAGGACATGTAAATAGTTATAAAATAAGAAACAATGCATACATTTTTGGGCCCCATTGAACAGAGCTCTGTCTTTTGGTGTGTCACCAACTTCAATGATCTTAGCACCAGCCAACAACTGCATGATGAGACCAGATGTTACGATGGGGGATATACCAAGTTCCATGAGTGTTCCTCTGTTAGACGCCAGGATCACACGGATCCAGTAGAAAGGATCTGCACTGTCCGATGACATTATACCAAATAATGGGATCTAAAAATAAATTATGCATAAGAAAGTTATTTTTATTGTAAATAGGTAAATTATTAGATTTTTTATAAACAATAAAACTTAAAATAAAATAGTGAAAGTAGTTTTGCTTAGACTTGAAAAATAAAGCATATGGAGTATTCTTCACATAAATAATTATGTTGCTGTTTTTGCTTACCTGGCAGCATACTAAGAAAATAAATAATGTGATTGCAGTCCATAGCACTTTTTCTCGAAATTGAATCTGAAAGAAAATTATTTATACAGATCCAACACTTCTTTAACATAATAAAGGATTTGCGTCAAAATATACAGTTAGAAAGGATATAGGTTAGAAAGTTAAATAAGTATTTGGAATACGTGGATATTTTTATTTACGCTAAATATAATTTTATGATTAATAAATAATTAATCTTCTGTAAATATCCTGATTTAAACTAATTTCAGGGGTAAAAAGTAAATCACTGTTCGACTCACCTTTCTCTCCGGTTTTGCTATTTCAGGTAATATACTGCAAAACGGCTTTATAACTTCAAGGAATTTAACTGAAAACATTATGAATGGTGTTATTTTAGATTTCTTTCACATTGAAAAACAGCATTTGGCACTAATTTTCACGGGAACTATAAATACATATAATTAGCATTTTCTATTTAATTAACAAAATATACTCACTTCCCATTTTGATTTACTGAATATTAACTATCCTAACTAAAAAATTAACTGATCACTTTGGTCGAAACCATTCAACTTTTGTTCAATAATAGGGTCCCAACTGGACTTTTACGAAAATGAACCTGCGCAACGCCACCAACAAGCAGTGTTCAAATGACACGTCCACAACGTCATGTCACGTGACCTGTGATGTTGGCGTGCAAAATGTTACCATATATAAAAACTTTTCACATCTATTTTTACAAATAAAATGTAAATGTAGCTTAAGCTACATAAAAAATCAACGCACACTGGATAATATAATCGCAATAAAATCCCCGCTAATTGCTAATACGCCTGGCCACCAATTTGATGTCGTAACCGAACGCGAACTTGAAGACTCAATAGTCAGTACCGTTAGCATAGTACCGAGTACGCATTGTCATTTGCTGTTATGTTTAGCCTTAGTTTAGGTTTAACCCTATGATTGCTCATAAGCCATTTTATTTTAAAATAACCAGAAAGAAGTTAAAAAGCCCAAAAAAGTTTTTGTTTATAACTTATTATTTTCCATTTTACGATACGAATTAAAAGAAATAACATTGTAGACAATTTAATTTGCTACAAATAATGCTATGTAAAATTTTCTGTAGAGTTGCTTGTTTACGAGATACAACGAAAAAGCTCTTTGAACCCCTTTTTCCAAAATGGCGGCCGAGGGTAATTGACAAAGGTGGCGATAAACTTGAAAATCAAAATCAAAATCATTTTTTTTAATTCAAAATAGTACTAATACAGTATCTTTTTGAACGTCAATTGAATCTACCACCGGTTCCAAGGTAAGCCCACTGAGAAGAACCGGCGAAACAAACTCAGTGGAACTAATCTTTTCAAATAATATATATTATATAACAATTTTAACATCTTATCTTGAAATGCCCGGGAGGAACGCCTTATTCCCAGGGTGTGGTATCTTCCATGAAATCTTTTACTTTATAATATCCTTTACCACACAAACGCTCTTTAAATACTTTTTTGAATTTTTTTATGGAGAGCTTTTGAACGTTTTCTGGGATCCTATTGTAAAAGCGTATACAGTTGCCTTTAAAAGAATTGCTTACTTTCGAAAGTCTAATCATTGGTGCATGTAACCTGTGTCTATTACGTGTATTCCTACTATGAATATCACTTTTCTTACAAAATTCATTTATGTTTTTCCGGACATACAGTAAATTTTTTAAGATGTATTGAGAGGCGACAGTCAGAATTCCTATTTCTTTAAATTTTTCTCTCAAAGATGAATAGGGAGGCAACTTGTAAATTGCACGAATAGCCCGCTTCTGCAGCACATAAATATTGTTTATGTCGGCCGCATTTCCCCATAAAATTATGCCATAAGACATAATGCTATGAAAGTAGCTAAAATATACTATTCGCGCTGTATCTACATCAGTAAACTGTCTTATTTTTCTCACTGCATATGCTGCTGAACTGAGTCTATTCGCCAAGTTAGCTATGTGGGGACCCCACTGCAGCTTAAGATCTAGAGTTATTCCTAGGAAAACTATGGAGTCCACCAATTCCAAGTTTTCACTGTCTAAGAGTACATTGGTTTGCAGTTGCTTAACATTTGGCAAGGAAAATTTTATGCATTTAGTTTTTTTACTATTTAAAATAATTAATAACTTGCTATTAACGCTAAACCAATGTACCATTCTCGAAAGTGTGTTGTTTACCTCGTCATACTTGTCGTTTGATTTTAAAAATAAGTGAAGTATCATCAGCAAACAACACTACCTCTTGACTATCTTTAACTAGGTAAGGTAAATCGTTTACATAAACTAGAAAAAGAAATGGACCTAGAATGGACCCCTGTGGGACCCCCATCTCTATTTTAGTCCCGGATGATCTTTTACCATTTATTTTATATTTATTATGAGTCCTGTTTTTAAGATAGGAATTCAAAAGATCCAGTGCCGTACCGTCTATCCCATAGTGGCGTAATTTCTTGATCAAGGTCTCATGCTGTACACAATCAAACGCCTTGGATAAGTCACAGAAAACTCCCAAAGCATCACGTGACTCCTCCCAGGCCTCATAAATGTGGTCAATTAAGTTAACGCCAGCGTCTGTTGTGGAGAGACCCTTTCTAAATCCGAATTGTTTTTTGTGCAGTAACATATTGGTTTCAAAGTAATATAGTAACTGATTTAACATAATTTTTTCAAAAATTTTACTAAATGAGGGGAGTATTGATATTGGTCGAAAATTTGTAACATCTGATGTACTGCCAGATTTAAAAAGAGGCAAGACTCGACTATGTTTCATTAAGTCAGGAAAAACGCCACTATCAATACATTTATTAAAAATTGTTGCTAGATGGGGTGCAATTACATCAACTATGAGCTTAGTGACTTTTACAGATATTCCCCATAAATCTGGGGTATTTTTATTGTTTAATAAGTTAAATGTATTTAAAATATCTTTGGGTCCTATCTCTTTAAACTTAAAGTTAGCTTCACATTGTTTGACATTGGTTTTATGCAATGATTCGGCAATTGCAGGACATGAGATTAAATTTTTTGTAGTCGAAATCGGGATGTCCTATAGTATTTTTCAAATACTGTCGCAACTTCCTTGTCGACTAATTTTATTTTTATTTTTTTCATTTAAAGGCATTAGCTACTAGGCTATTAGCCATAAAAATTGCAATTATTCGGTCTGTAATACGGAGAAATGGCGGGAAACCCCAAGGAGCGCGGCTTCGCCCCTCTAGCCCCCATCAATCAACTATCATTCCCCATTCCATCCACACAAGGCAGTCCACCACAATATTCGCCAAACAATCACATTATATATTACACAGATTAAGTTTTTAAAACAAACACTATAGAAAACCACCAGAACACTACTAAGAAAACCACTCCAGAACGGTACTCCATAAGATTCGCCAACCAATCACAATATACAAAGATCAAGTTTTTAAAACAAACACTATAGAAAACCACTCTGAATGGACAAAACACAAAATAACAATTAATTAACGGGAAACCAAAAAAACACAACCGCGCGTCCCGATGCTTCCCGCCATTATCGTCAGACTTAATTATTCTATTTTCATTATTTAAATTAAATTCAGAGCTACGACTACCGACTCTCCCAGTTTCATCCTTTATTATGTTCCAAGTAGTTTTTATTTAATTTTTTGCGTTTTTAATTTTTTCCTTAATATAAAGCGATTTAGCCGCGATACAAACTTGTTTGAATGTTTTTGAATAAATTTTAACATGCTGCTTAAATGATTGATTTTGATTGTACAGCTTGGCAAAAAAGAGTCTGACGTGGTGACAGGTGGAACTAAATATTTTACTAAATGGAAACCTATGATGTTGACAATACTTGGCCGACAAATACTAGATTTTGAGTAAAGCTTAGTGTTTCACATTTATTTTTAACGATTTGATTAAATTATCTCACTGATTTTCCATATTATGATAAGACCAAAGTGAAAGTGGCGCCCTCATTTTTTCCATACTCTTTTTTGCCAAGCTGTATGTCCGTTCTTGGTAAAGGTCATATAATTTGAGTCTACTATTGTGGATTCCTGCTGTTGCCCAATCATTAAAGCCCTTTTTATTTGTGGAACTGACTGTTTTAGAAGTAAAAATGGCTTTAAAATGTGTATTAATTAATTTAAACAATTCACCAAAAGCGAAATCTCGACTTTTGTTATCTTTCAAATATGTAATATTGGCCATTATACTACTCCTAAATTTCTCAATACGTCTTACATTCACAGGAACAAACACATTATTTTTGTTACAATTTTTACTATTAGAACTTATAAGGAATTCAGCTAATTGACCACAGTGATCAGAATTCAACTTGTTGATAATTTCTTTGTGGACAGGAGTTAAATTACTAAAAATATTATCAATACATGTAGCTGTAGAACTACAAATTCTTGTTGGTTCTGAAAATAGATTAGTCAGATTATATGATTTTAACAATGATGTGACTCTAACTATGGTGGAATATTTTCTAGTAAATTAATATTAAAGTCACCACAAATTAGTATGGGCTTGTTAGACCCACATATTTTAATTAATAATTCTTCCATGATTATCTCAAAAGAATCATATAATCCATTTGGAGGTCTGTATACACTTACAATAATAAGGCACTCCATCTCTATATAGGCTATTTCAGTAGTACGCTCAGCAGAGAGGCCTACAATATCCTTACGTTCCTTAAATTTTATTTCATTTTTAATAATTATTAGTGAGCCACCTCTTATGGCTTTTTCTCTAGTGAACGAACTTGCCACCTGGTGCTCACTGAAGCTGAACATAATTTCATTTTTTTTTTTTTTTTTTAGCCAATGTTCAGTAATACACAGTATGTCTATATTGTAGTTTTTTAAGAACAATTCAATTTCCAAATCTTTGCCAAACATTCCTTGTAAGTTTTGATGCACCAGGTTAAATTAGTACAATTTTTTATTTAATTTCTTTACATTCATTTGTTCAATATTTTCATTTAATATATTATTATTACTAATTAATGGGCTAGAGCTTTTGTGTATATATGCGAATGTCAATTCCATAATATGATACTTGTTACTAGCCCGTAAGGGATTGTGCTCCTTGTCTCATATACTCTATGGCTACAATATAATTAAAAAAAAAGTCAATTGTCATAAGTCGTTGTCAAATGTCAATTTCTACGACGCTGACAAATGACATTTCCCTGATCCCTCAGATATCCGTATTTTAGCCATGTGATTTTATTTGTAAATAGTAAATACTTGAAAAGTTGAAACATAAGTATAATAAAATTCACAATAATGCAGCAGGCGCATAGACCTGGAACATTAAAGCAGAGCAATAAGTCTCATAAATCTCGTCATAGATCTAAGCGGGGTATTGCAGCTACTGTAAAAGGTTAGTATAATGCGGCAAAGCAGAATAAACTTCACAGCGTTTTATATATATTTGGTTTAATAATCTAGGAAAGGTGAACGTGAAAGAGTTTGTTCGTCGTAACCGCCATATTCTCAAGAAGGATGAACGTCGCCACCAGTCATTACAGCTTCGTAAAAATAAGCGTGAAGAGGTGCTTAACAAGAAACGTGCCTTGGGTGGTGGTCGCAACCCTCCGTTCTTGGTGTGTGTAGTGCCGCTCAACGCACAGCTTGACGTCCAATCGGCGCTTGTTATATTGAAAACCTGCTCCGAAGGTGCTATTGTAAATCAATCGCAAAATGGGATATTACATATTGGGTAAGTATTTCGGTATTTTAAGGGAGAAGTAATTAGTTCTATACAAATTGCACATTTTGCTTCAAAATTCCCTTCTTCATTACTAGATAAATTTCAGCTTTAGCTGAAATTTATCTAGTAAATTACTAGTAAACTAGTAAACTTATATCTAGTAATGAAGTTCAGTCAACAATAAGATTGCATTTCGAAAGGCGTTCACTTTTAAAGTATTGCACATAAAAACATACCTTTTAGATTTAACAGAATAAAATATGATAATATATATTTTTTTTGTATGAAAGTAATAATAATACTTCAATTTTTTCTTCTAGATTGCCTAATTTCAAGCAGCGTTTCTCTTTTGTTTGCCCTGAAATTGATAATGAATTTAGTTTACTTGATGCACTCAAAATTTCTGACACAGTTTTATTTGTTTGTTCTGCTCTGGATGAGCCGGTTGATGATTGGGGTGAAAAAGCTCTGGCTCTAGCGATGGCCCAAGGTATACCTACACCAGTAGTAGTAGCTATGGACATTGAAGGTGTTCATCCGAAGAAAAGGACATCGGAAAAACAAAATGTACAAAAACTCATCTCAAAATGGTTGCCCGAAGAAAAAGTAATGCAGTTAGACAAAAACTCTGATGGGTTGAATGTATTACGTAGAATAGGAAACCAGAAACGCAACATTATTCACCATAGAGAAAAACGACCCTATATGTTAGCAGAGGAATATGAATTTACACCTGATACAGAGGGAGAGGAAGGCACTTTAAAAATAAGTGGATATCTGCGCGGGATGCCTCTGAATGTAAATGGACTACTTCATATTACTGGTCTAGGAGATTTTCAAATGACAAGAATTGACGGCCATGATGATCCATATCCAATAAATATAGGCAAAGAAAATGTTAAATCTGATGGGATGGATGCTGAGGTCACCAAAGTTACAGTGTTGCAAGTAGCAGATCCTGCTAAACAACAGTCATTGGTGTCTGAGAATATTCCTGACCCTATGGAGGCTGAACAAACTTGGCCGACTGATGAAGAAATTAAAGATGCTAATATAGAAACAAAGAAGAAGGTTAAAAAGGTTCCAAAAGGATGGTCCGATTATCAAGCAGCTTGGATTGTAGAATCTGATGATGAAAATGGTGAAGATGGTGAGAGTGAAGAAGATGATGATGATGAAGATCAATTTATGTCTTGTGAAGAAGATAATTCTGATATAGAACAAAATGACCAGGACAATGATTTTGAATCAGTTGCTGATTCTGAAATTGTACCAAATGATGAGAAATATGATGCAACTATTGATGCTATGGAAGAGCATGAAATGCTGCAAAAGCTGGCAGCTGCTAGGGAAGATCAACAGTTTCCAGATGAAGTAGATACTCCTCAAAATATTCCAGCAAGGGAGAGATTTATGAGGTACAGAGGATTGGAATCATTCAGAACCTCTCCGTGGGATCCCAAAGAAAATTTGCCTACAGATTACGCTAGGATATTCCAATTTGAGAATTATGAAAGGACACGTAGAAGAGTGTTTAAAGAATTGGAGGATAGTCTTGTTAATATGGTAATTTTTTTATACAGAGTGCAATTGAAATCATGAGCATCCTTTTAAATTTAGACACTGCCCATGTAACTACTAATGTTACGAATACTAAAAATAAAATTAAAGCATGTTATTGAAAACCCTTATAATTAAATCCTGTCATAAAAAGTATCAAGTTCGGTTGGGCGCAGTTTGGTTTACGAAAATGTCAGTTCTCGCGTCAGTTATGTATGTGACCGATACCTATCTATTAGAAATAAATAGCTTGTAAATAAATAATTAAATCCCTTGCTTGCATATTTTTTTTTATAAATGCTGATTTATAAAAAAAAAAAAATTATTAGCTGTAATGCAAATAGTATCATTAGTAGTGTCTAAATCTGAAAGGATGCCCATGATTTCAATTGCATCCTGTATATCAAGAATATTTTATAATTTTTTATTTTAATGAATTTGTTGAAAATTTATAATATTGACAGAGCTTTAATTCCATATAAATTTCTTAGTAATTATTATAGTTATTATTATTACTAAGGAATTTTATATTCTGTTATCCATATCGGTTATCATCTTTTTTGGAATCTATTATAGTATTTGAACACCTTGCAATAGCTGAATATAATATTTATTAAAAATCACAATATTTGACATTTTAGCATGGTTTTTACATCACAATCCATGTCAAAGTTCGTCAAGATCTTTGGAAAGCTTTTCATGCAGCCAATGGAAATGCATCTCTGGCTGCATTTGGACTTCTTCCTCACGAACACAAGATGTCTTTAATGAATGTGGTGTTAAAACGAACTGGGGCCAGCAATGAGCCTATAAAGAGCAAGGAGAGATTGATCTTCCAAGTGGGCTATAGGAGATTCATAGTAAACCCTATTTTCAGTCAACATACCAATGGCAGTAAACATAAGGTAATAATGGTATAAATATTAAGAATTCTACCCTAATTATTGAGAACTTTGCTCAAAATATTTGTTGTCACAAAGGATTTGTCCTCTTTGAGACTGGAATAATTAAGTATATAATGGAGTTGGTATAATGTATTAAGAAACTCCAAAAAAAAACCATACTCTAGTTAAGCTTGTACTAGTGTCGATTATTATTGCAATATTTGTTGTGTATGGCATGGGTTTAGTCAAATTTTAGTAATTTAGTAAGTCTTTGTTTTCAGTACGAGAGGTTCTTCCAGCCGGCATCAACATGTGTAGCAACATTCTTTGCCCCAATACAGTTCAGCCCATCTAGTGTATTATGTTTTAAGGTAAAGTACTAGTCTTTATATAGAACTCAAATGTAATTGAAAATATCACAGTTGAGAAGCATTGGCTATTTAGCTGTAGACCTAAATTACCATAGCCATTAACTTGATGTTAATAGATTATTAAGTTAGTTATCTTAAATTTTAGGAAAAGAAAAACACAAAACTGCAACTAGTGGCATCTGGTGTGCTGCTGTCTTGTAATCCAGATAGGTTGGTCATCAAACGGATTGTCCTATCTGGTCATCCTTACAAGGTAAATTTTAATTATTTTCTACTCCTCCTTAATTCTTAGGATTGAATTTGTTACGGGTAACTTAACTTTGATATCTTGTCAAAATTTTCAGGTGCACACAAAATCAGCAGTAATTCGGTTTATGTTCTTCAACCGAGATGACGTTCTTTACTTCAAGCCATGCAAGCTGAGGACTAAGTACGGACGCACGGGACATATTAAGGAGCCTTTAGGTAAAAATTGATTTCTACTCCTTACTTTTTGGTGAATCAGCTTTTTTGTGTTTTCGAAAGAACAGCAGAGAGCAGCAGAACTTACCATCTTACATCTCGGGATAGGAATTGCAGGAAGTTGCTAGGTAAGTTGTTAACGTTCTTGGGTGACATTGATCACTTACCATTGAGATTTATATATACTTATTTTGATATTTACAAGTAAAGCAAAATAATTACAAAAGCTAGTGTCTACTTGTATTTTTATTGTAAATTTTCTAAACTGTTACTGTTTGTAACTGCTACTTGGCTTGTGCCTAATTGTGCATAAAGTAAGGGAAGATGATTGATTATTTTTAAATATTAATTACCATATTTCCATATACCAGGTTTTTTCCATAATCAAAACCTAGATTATCATGACTTTTTTCAATTAGGTGGGAAGTAATTTTTTTTTTAATAAAACTTTCACCTAGGTACTCACGGTCACATGAAGTGTGTTTTCGATGGCCAGCTGAAGTCTCAGGACACAGTGCTACTGAACCTGTACAAGAGGATGTTTCCCAAGTGGACCTACGAGGACTGCATAGTCACTGACAGGCCGGACAAGAGGGACGATAAGATGTTAGAGTAAGACTCAAATAAATTATATAAGAATTAATTGACTTTTTCTTTAAGCCTGTTCTCTTATTATACATACTATTTTTTGTCAAGGTACCTTTGTTAGGACCCAATACCTTCCTTACCTTTAATAAACAAAATATACACAACCCTAAGACAGTTTTGATTGATTTGATTCGATTATAGCAGATAATATTTCATATTATCTGCTATAATATATAATATAGTACATTATTATCAACACCAATAATTAAGTTTACTGTTTTTTATTCCTTTCGAACTTTATTTTAACTTGGCTACCTCGTGGTTACGCAATTTTCTTTCACTTAAAAGTAAAAACCGATCTGTAGGTTAAAGCACTTGTTTTTGGCTCAATTGGTACTATTTGGTTAACAAAAGAGGCAGGTAACTTTCCTATACGTTACAAAGTACTCTGTGCAGGTAACTACAGGGTTAGTACGCCACCACAGTGTAGCGAAATAATGCACCTTAGAGTATACAATATATAGTGCTACTGTCACGCCGCATCATTGTGCCGATCGTAAGCAGATGCGTTATAGATTTATCTATAGTGAAGCGCTGTGAGACATTCCATGCGTAAAGCATTAAAAAATATTGATACTTGAAATTAGGACATTCATCATCATCATCCTCTATTCATCCACAGTTGATCGTCGCTCGCAGACCAAATGTGACGCGTGTTTTGACACTGATTGAACGTTTCCAAGACAATGGTTTTGTCTGTGTTCATACCTATGCTTACAGTTCATACTTAGTGACGCGCGCTCTATATAATATGTATGCTCTAAGTAATGCACACACACACACACACACACACACACACACACACACACGCACGCACGTACGCACGCACGCACGCACGCACACACACACACACACACACACATCCACGAAAGGAGTAGATAATAAATAAAAGTGTTCATAGTTTCCACATTTTACTGACACATGAAGCAAACTCCTACAAATAGGTCAACTCATTCTAGCCTAATTATAATCTCCGCCTGCAGCCATATATCTATTTTGTTGGTCGACAACAGAGTGAATGAAACATTTATCAATTAAATTGACAAAGATTCTACTTTCATTTGACTCTTTGAATCATTACTTTATAGTTATGAACAAAACTCTAATAAAAATAATATGACAAATATGAAGGCATGTTATGAATTGAATAGATATTTGAAAATATAATGGGACACTGATTCTCATTAATTTGTACTTTAAAAGTGTTCACATCAGTACCTGGCTATTTGGTGAATAATAATTATAATTATGTCATTTTTAGAATATATCTTTAAGGTATCATCCACACTGCAATCGACCATAGTCGTTTCACAGAACACATATCATTTACATAGTCAAATTCACATATAATCTTCATAAAAATACAATAAAAAAACAAGCGTAAATAATGTTCATTAGGTATCAATACACTCATATATACATATGTATTATATTGAATAAATAATGATGTTATGTTTGCAAGGCAGTACACTGGCAATAGTCGACACTCAAGTTGATAAATCTAATACAGAATAGCATTAATACAACCAATTTCAAAACCTTTAGCGGTGAACGAATGTGGACATAAAAACAAGTATTTAGTAACTGAATGTTTTGGCCTGAAATGAGTTATTTTAGTATGGAAGTATGCCATGAAATGGAGTGATGGGACATATTCACTAATAAGAAAATAATCACATATTTTTTTATTTAAATGTAATTTTAGTTAAAAAAAAAAATATAATGTTACTGTATTAAGTCACAAAAATGATTTGTGTGACATCATGTGCTCCAGTGTCGATTATTGCTTTATGATATACTAAATCTGAAATATTTATTATATATTATACATTCCGGTAAATATAGTATTTATATATAAAGGCAGATATTTCACAGACAATATTCGGGGCGAGACGACAGGCGAACATGGAATTAGAGATGCAACGGATATCTGGTATCTCTGGTATCCGGCTTATCAGACTCATTCTGCTACTTGGATAGGATTTGTTCATACTTTGGTAAAATCAGTCAAATTGAATACGTTACATTTTCGAAATTTGGTTTTTATGAAAGGAGACAGTCCATTTCTGGTCTGGTCTTGTACAGTATACCATAAATAGAGAAAAAATACATAGGTTTCATTAAAAATAAAATAAATCAGTATAAGATACTAATTTACACGCAAAAAATACAAATATATTTCAAGTTTTTTAACTTGTTGCCAATTCTTAATGAAGATGGCGCCCTTCAGACGGATGATTATTACTTGCTAAATGTCATTTCTGACAAATGACAAACCAAATGATGACTGATTCCTAATAATTCCTTACATTTGACAGATAACGCCAAAGAATATACGCCATACGCCATTGTTTTATACACGTAGTGTTGCAAATCTTGGAAACATTAAATTATTCTACCGCTGAAATTGAGATGAATTCATGGATATGAACAAATCAAAACTGTTTCAATATTTTCTTTCCTTCATCTCATTACATGTACAAAAGTAGACCAACGTCCCATACAATTTTGGACCGTCTCCTTTGGCCTTGTAATTAAAATGTTAAATTACACAATGAAATAAGCGAGTTACTATTTTAATTCAAAGTTAATTTATGTTAAAAAGGCAAATATGAAGGTGCACAAGTCTTTCTTGCGTTTAGGGGGTTGAATTTTCGAATATCACGCTGTTAAATAATATATCGAATACTAACCTAATGGTCACACCTCTATCCGTTGCGTCTCTAGTATAAGGTTTATATCCGGATATCCGGCCGGATATTCGGCCGTTTATCCGCTACGTACGTACACGTCTACGCGCGCTTCTTGTTGCGGCGTTTCTTGTCGTCGGCGGGCGTGGGGGCGGGGCGCTGTGGTGTCACACCCCCGCCTACAGACTGGCTGTACAGGTTATTGAGGAACTCCTCCAAATTGGGATCGTGGCTAGAAACAAAATGGAAATATAAATATAGTTTACCCGAATTATACTTTTCACAACTTTTTACTGATGTATTCGTTATTGAGATTTATCCAATTCCATTTCCAGACGTTTCGAGTGGTGTTCGGTGAATAATAAAATCCGTAAAAAATGTTTTATATAGGCTGTCTCAGAATATTTTTTGTTTATGAATTGAGCAGTACATGCCAACTGCAGGTAGCAGGGGAAGGGAAGTGGTCTCAAACGTTTGGCCGGCTTGTAAAGTTTAGTAACAAGCAAGCAAATCGTCTGGGCGCAAAAGGACATCAAGAACGTAAGATACTCTGGCTGTCTAAATTTGCTTTTTCGGGCATTATTTTTACAAGTTTTGAGACGTGTTTATATTGGCTGTGTTTAAAGTGAACTAAACAAAATAAGAACCCATTTTTCAAATGAGCTCTTATTTAGCGAGACGGATTTTCACTAAGTCATGGTGGTGTAAAATGTAACTCACGAGGCGGGCGGGCGCGGCGCGAGGTCGGCGGCGGCGGCACGATTGCCGAGCACGATGCGGTACTGTACCACATGGCAGTTGGGCCGCAGCTGCTTCAGGTTACGCTTCTGGAAATTAAAATATACGGCTATACGACACAAACATACAACATTTAACAACAAAATATACACTAATAAACGGAACAAAATATATGCAGGTAATATTTATAAGTAAGGATGTCGGTAGTCACCAAACGGCTTCGACTGCTCATTGCCCTACTATGCCATAAAAAAAAATAATGTTGGATTTAAATTAATTAAAAAAGTGCGTGCGTACGAAGTAAACAATATGTCAGAAGTGAAACTTATTTGTAAACTAATTTTTAAATCTCGTTTATATTTATACTAATCTAAAGCTCTATCTCACTCTCTATTTCTCGATCTTTCTCACCCGCTTGTTTCTCTACTCCCTACCCTTACTTACTCTACTCTCACTCCATAGCTATGTTCTTCATGCTACGTTCGCCCTTTCTCACAATCGGTCTCAATCACTCTCTCCCTCTTCTTGGTCAAAAACGTTGCACATTTTCGTGACGATTCATTCGTAAAAATGTTACCTTCATGCGCGCAAAGAAGTTTCACTTTCAATAATATAATACTACGTACGTTATGTTTGAGTAACACAAGCTATAAAAATAATAATCCTCAGACCTGACACACGAACGCAGGTAAGTTGCGAGAAACAACTAAGTGACGTAATACAATCAATATAATAAACATTTTTTTATTATTTTTTATTTTTTATGTTAGTTGATGATGAAGATGATGATACCCATGCATATATATAAGTAAGTCTGTAAGGTATATATCTACGGGCCATAGTGCCTGAAAATAAATGGTTTATTATTTATTATATTACCTGGCAGCTGGCCCACTGCGTGATCTGGTAGACGGCGCCGTCCATGCAGGCGTAGTACATCACCAGCAGACCCCACATGCTCGACTCCGCCCAGATGTCGCCCTGCCGACGTTGGACATCACTCGTGTCAATGTCGTTTAGATTATGCTTACCAATAAACTATACATTCATTCATTTTGGATATAGAAAATCTGTGTAGAATTTAGAAACAAAATTTATGAACCATTTTTTCCATTTTTAACAATGTAGGTATATTATTTATTGGAAATTATATTATTATTTTGTATTAAAGTGAAAATTATAGAAAAGTTTAATTTCAGATATAAACCATATTTAGTAATTACATATAATATATTATGTATTCTTATCATTGTTTTAAATTGTCGCAATATTAGGTTGTTGTATTCATTACATGATGAACTTACAAAAAGTTAGTTTAATACAAGAATTGTAATGTGCCAATTGCTTTTAGAAAGGTCCTTGAGGCCAACAGCAAGTAATAGAAAGAGTATCTGACAGCATGTGCGACGTTCACCTCTCTGGCGGAGTGTCGTATCTTGCACTGCGAGCAGTACCGCGCGGCGTAGCACGGCCGCTCCGTGGGCACGCGCTTGTGTCGCCGTCCGCAGTTGGTGCATCTGTGGTTACGACGAGTATTACACAACTACCCGCATGGTCAATAGTATACTAACACAAGCTAAACATTATTTCCCACCATGGTTCAGGCCTTGTCGTGGCGGTGGGGCTCAGTAGCCTAAGGTGTGCCCAGCACTTTGGGCGAATTGAGCCGAGGGGGCGGCTCTTTGTACCCCTCTTATAAGAAGAGGGGAAAAAAGAGCAAGGGGCAAGGTAACCTCAACCCATTGTACCGACCTTGGGAGGGGTTTTTCTGTGGTGCGGGACAACCCCTCTGTGGAGGTGGCGTCGGTCCCCTGAGGACGACTAGCCGTCGAGGTGCCCTGTTTGCTCAATAGATCCGAGGCACCTCACCAAAGTCGGCATTGGTGGCACTCGCCAGGTTGTAGTTGTTGTAGAGTTGCGTCCACTTACCAGATTTCGGGTGCAGCGAGTCCCACATACCCGCCTGGGGAGACCCACGCCCCCGCGCCGGATGCCTCAAAGCATTTCCCGGCGTTAAAAAAAAAAACTAAACATTATTAGAGGTAGGTATCAATTTAATCTGCCCATTCATTCCCTCCTCCATTTTCCCCCTCTTCTACAAAAATACCTGATGGTGTTAGCGGCGAACTCCATCTTGTCGTGCAGTTGCGTGAGCAGCGTGTTGAGCTCGCTGAGTGTAGACTCCATGTGGCGGGACTCCACCGCGCGCCGGTCGTACGCCTCGCGCCGCTCCTGCCAGCACACACCACCGATCATTACAGTGACGAACAAACATACAGACACGCGGATTCTTATGTGAGCTATTTGCTCACATACTGTATCGATGTTGCTTTGAAAGCAGTAAGGCCAAAACTATAGCTCCATTCGAATAAAATATATAGACTCGCGAGAACTCTCTTCGAGAGAAGCCAAGACAAGATAACTAGCTAGCAACACCCATGTAGAAAGCACATAAAAGAAGTGGGAGGGAATCGCTGTGCCGCGCTCCCGGCTGCATGGGTACCACCATCTTGCTTGTTTCTCCCGTGAAACAGCTTGGCTGTGTTTCGGAGAGAAGGGCAAGACAGGCAGTGTAATTACTGGCACCGAGACTTAACATCTTATGTCTCAGGATAGGCAACACATAGATGAGTTGACTGGGCTCGTTCCAGGTAAACTAGTTTATGTTCATGGGCGACGTCGACCACTTACCATCAGGTGGCACGTTTGCCAGTTTGCCTATCCAACTAACATAAAAAGAAGTGGGAATTTGCTACTTTTCAAATCCTAGTCATATTATATTAAAACTAATCATCTTATCGTCTTTATGTTATACGCAAGCGATTGTTTTTATTTGTCACTGATGTAATGGCAATTCAACCAATCAATGGCCATCAGTCGGCCAATCGGAGCGCAAAACCGGCACAGCGTGGGAGCACAAATTTGACGGAGATTGTTTTCATACAAAACACATAACATTACCGCTCATTTCCGGTTATATGCTATAATATGGTTATAATATATATGGACAATGTGATAAATTCACGGAGCAATTACAAAGTGGATACGTTGTAAATTGTAATCAATGTAGCCTATCATCCACAAAAGTAGCTCTGACGTCACACCGTAGTTGTTCTACTCACCAGTCACCACCAGTTGTAGCTTTCGTCAGTACAGCTGTGGTTGCCGGGCAATTAACTTGCTCTCGTGACTAGCTCCTTTTATATATTTAAAAAATAATCTCGACCCGCGCATGTTGTTAACATGAAGTGCTGTGTTGTATCGTGCAGTAGTTACACGGACAAATCAAAATCAAATGGAATAAACATATCTTTCCACTCATAAGTAATATTTAAATTAAATAAATTATTTATTTTGTCTAGAAATTTCGGTGATTACCATGCCTCTATCGGCAAGTAGCAAAACCACTGGTCTAAGCCAGGGCCGTACTTAGAATTTTTTACGAAGCCAGACACTATTTTGTGTAATATTTTTTAAGATTTCCGTCGAGTTTGAAAAAGAAGTGGATTGAAAATATAAATATAAAGGATTGGTCAAATCGTAACGTACATTTCAGGATATGTGATTGATCACATACATCATTTAATTCGTTTTGATACGAATTTGAATTCATATCAAAACGAATTAAATGTGAAACGTGTCTCACTGCTTTTTATGCTGACAACACTAAAGATAATCATTTTTTATTCAAAATAAAAAATAAAGGCGGTCTGATTTTTCCTTCAGATGACGTAATCAAAATTTGTTTAAACACAGAGTGTAGCATAAGAATATTTAAATCACATAAAGATAATTCATCAACTTTTGACAAACATAGAATAACATCACATACATTAAAGACCCTAATTGGATAAAATTCTTTTAAAATGTTGAACGATCATATAAAAGAGCAGTCGCCGTTAAATAATCACATTACACTTTTAAGCAAATTCATTTGCGAAAAGTATACAGACATACGTTTTAAATATTTTGCGACCTGCAAAAACGTTAGAGATACTATTAAAGACAGCAATTACTAAATAAAACTGTACTTTTTACGAGAGATTTATTTCTAACATCTAAAAATTACGGCACGATTCATCTTCATCATCAGCCCGTGTCGATCCAACGTTGGACATACGGCACTATTACTTAGTTTATTTTAGTTACTTTCACAGTGTTATGTCATAGGGCATACTCCTGTGGGGGGAATGCCGTTCAATATTTGAATTTGAATAAGCTGATGTAATAAATAATATTTTCTTTCTTGCTATAATAAGAAAACCATTAGTATCTACATTTTATAACTGTTGTTTATGAAAATAAAAGCATGTTACGTATCATATTACGCAGCATTATTCCATTTTATTTACACCACGTCTGGCTTGGGAAAAGGTTTACGAGTTTTGGTGTCCTTTCCGTTTTTTTTAAATCACTCCGATGATAAAAACTTTATGTATGCCATAAAAGTAGTAAATGTATGCAAAAGAAAACTGACTTTTCGTAGTCGTTTCGAAGTCGATAGTATACATGGCTACATAATATCAAGCTTTAATTGTCCAGCATAAGATGACGACCGCTTATTGTACAAAAATCGTACAATGAGAAATGAGCTTGTATTAAAATAGTAAATTATGATAATATTATGTAGCCGTGTGTACCATCCAACTTCAAATTACATCTATGCTTAAGAAAAAAAATCTGAGTACGGCCCTGGCATTTGCGTTAGCAGCACCTAGTGAAGTATAGTAGAATTATTATAACGTCTGCCAATATAATCAATTACTTGTTTTGGCTACTGGTCGCTAGATGGTTTGCTGCAATTTGAAGTCCCCCGTACCCCCGCGCAGTTGCGACACTACATTGTATGAAGAAAGGTTCTTATGACATCTCTTCTTTGTAATTTCTCTATGGCTAAATTACATTATACTCATATTGTAATAAGATATCAAACCAGCCAGATATACTAACTCACCGGCTCCCCGATGAGGTCGAAGGCGTGCTGCAGTATCTTGAAGGCCTCCTCGGCGCCGGGCTGCTGGTTCTTGTCGGGGTGCACGAGAAACGCCTGCCGCCGGTAGTACCGCTTGATGTCCTCGTCGCAGCACGACACGTTCACGCCCAGGATACTGGTAATTACCGCAACATACGTTTTACTTTAAAAAATTAGTCCGTCACGGCCGGCAGATAATAATAATAATGTCTATGACACTTTTACACCGCGTCAATCTGGTCCCGTAGTAAGTTCTGGAAGAACTTGTGTAACGGGTACCAGACAACGGAAAAATATTTACTACTTTTATAGTATACATATATTTTAAATTTTTATTATAAAATATACATATCCATGACCCAAGAATACAGAAACATTTTGTTCCCTGGCGGGATTTGAATCCACTACCTTCAGCTAGAGCGCCAACGCGCTTACCATTGAGCCACACAGGTCGTCAAACGACCTCTGTGACTCAATGGTTCAATGGCTCAATCGACGAAAAGATGCGAAACATCGATGTCAATATTAGTAATTACTACAAATAAAAGGCAGACGTTAGTCATCACGCCATTTAAGTCTATTTTACTGTCGATTTCACATCTATTCTTCTATACTTATAATAAAACTGTAGAGAGGTCAATTCTGTACATTGAATATATATTCAAAATTAATATTGGAGGATGAATGGTGATCGATACTGATGCCAAAAATGCAATCAGTAAATTTTTTGTCTGTCTGTCTGTCTGTCTGTATATGCACGCATGGGTCAAAAACTACTGAAGGGATTTTAACCAAACTTGGTACGATTGTAGTCCATACTCCTGGGCAGGTTATAGGCTATATAACATAACGCTAAGACATATAGGAGCTGAGCAGTGACAATAAATTTGAAGCAAGTCGGATGAAAATGCGCTTTCGAGCTGTTATCCTCGCATACGTTGATCATACACCAAAAGTATGTATTACAAAGATGATGGTCTTCAAAAGATCTACAAAAAAGTCCTCAATAGTATATATCTATCTTTTATAAATTAGCCACAATAATGTGTTTAATCGTTCGAAGAAATTCTTCTTCAAATTGTATTAAATGCATAAATATATTGTATTTCACATAGATATATCTTTATCAAACTCCCATATTCAAAAAGTACACTTTAATATATATTTTATAAAAAATATATTATAGAAATCGGTTTATAAACACACAAGATATAGATAAATAAAACTTTCAAATCTCGCCGCGCCAGTATGGGTACGGCTATAGGGTTGATTTTTGTTGACGCGCGAAACGGCAATCCGCTGCATCTATAAAAATAAAAAAAATTAAACAAAAATTAAAACCGACTTCAAAATTTAAAAAAAAAAACTAAAAAGTAATAAAATAATTTCCGTAATCTTTGTGCCTACAATTTATAATCAACTTGTTCTTCTACTAATATACAATCTTTGCATTTACCACGTCATTATTGTTACTTTTGGAGTCGGTGTCAGCCAAGGTAAGTAAGGAGGTAAGTACATCAACGAATACGACACCGGCTTCAAAAGTAACAATAATGACGTGGTAAATGCAAAGATTGTATATTAGTAGAAGAACAATTTGATTATAAATTGTAGGCACAAAGATTACGGAAATTATTTTATTACTTTTTAGTTTTTTTTAAATTTTGAAGTCGGTTTTAATTTTTGTTTAATTTTTTTTTATTTCTTAATTTTTAGTGATTGCAAAATTCGATAACTGATTTTATTTGTCTGAAATATGGGTAGAACTATTAAACGCGTTGCTCAGATTAGATAGCGCTTTATTAATGAGATGAACGTAGAAAGGGTTTAAATCATTACATAACAAATGCAAAAACCGAAATGGAATTGTGTAAAACTTTATATACATGTAATTGAAAGCAATCACGGCAGATTTGCTGCTATTCATTAAATAATTCTGTTATATATAGGTATAGAACATCACCATCACCAATATATAGGTATAGAATGGATATTATGATGACCTTGAAATACTATGATGCGCTTCCAAGGCACAGTTGTTTTTTGTTCATTTAACAACGACAAGTAAAATTAAATGAATTAAACAAAATTACATGATTTTGGTATATTATTTAGCCGTATGAACTAAGCCCAATAAAAGCTGTAAATCGTCGAGGATTTCCCTCGACTGTGTAAGGTCTCCATCATCACACCTGTAATGGCGCTTATACCCAATATGGGTGCAAAGTTCTCATCAATTTAAATTAATTAAATCCAAATACAAGGTAGCTACTGTAAACTGTTGAGGAGTTCCCTTAATTGTCATTTGTCTTCATCATCAGACCCTTAATAACAGTCACAACACATCTAAGTGTAAAGTTCTCATCATTACAAATTAATCAAGCCCAAACACAAGGTTACTGATGTAAATCGTCGAGGAGTTCCCTCGACTGTCTTTCGGCTCCAGCATCAGATCGACTCTAGACCTTCATTAAATTGTAGTCCTTCAAAACACTTTATAGAAAATATATCAAACGCACTAGTCGCCCCTATGATTTTCGAAAGTTCCCCTCGATTTCTCTGGGATTCCATCATCAGATCCTGGTTTCCTTACCATGGGACGAATTGATAACCTCCTCCTTTTTGAAGTCGGTTAAAAAAGGCGAGGGCGCTCACGCGGCTACTTCACACAACCGACGCCAGGAGGCCGTGTGGTCGCAGACTGCACGGTAGGCGGGGGGCGGTTGCCCCCCGCCTACCGTGCAGTCTTTATAAATCAAATCTACTTTAAATATAATAAATATAATCTACCCCACTTTATAAATCAAAAGTGAGCCGAATAGGCTCACACTAATCCGATGAAGCATTAGGGCCTTCGGGCCATTAGCATAGATCCCTCCGAAAAAAAAAAAAAGCGCCGACTTCACTCACATTGTCACTCTTAATGCGAACGGACGTGGTTCTTAACGACTCTTCTCGCAATAAGCGCGCTGCAGATTTTAAAAATACATAGTTATGTAGTTTTTAGATATAAGATTAAAGTAGGCATTAGATAATAATATAATTAGTTTGTTTAGTGTTTTTGTTTGTTTCTTCTTTTCTTTACATATATAGTTGTTAAGTTAAACGTTGTAAAGTTAAGTATAAATTTCAATTAAGTAAGTATACATTTTTTCTTTTTGTGTTTTTATCTTATTAGGTTCTTTTTATTCCGTAGATATTTTTTTTTTCTTATTGTGTATTTATTTTATTAGCTTCTTTTTATTCCACCTACGATGCCACCTAAAAAACGGTCTTCCTTATCTCGAAATTCGAGAAATGCCAAAAAAATGAGAGATGCGCGTTCTCAGGAATCGTCAGAGGAAAGAGCGCATCGTTTAAACTCTATGAGAGTTAATAATGCAACTGCACGAGCACATGAAAGCAGTTCTGAGAGAGAGATGCGATTAACTTCTGATAGGGAAAGAAGAGCTAGATCACGGGCATCTGAAACCAAGAATCTTCTCAACAAGAGCTACGTCTTACAGTTGACCGTGAACGGCATGTTTTATCCCGAGAGTCGGAAACGTTCACCGAGCGACATTTACGGCTTACAGCTGATCGCAAACGGCATATTCTATCTCGAGAATCGGAAACCGCTACTCAACGAGAATTACGACTTAGAAGTGACCGCGAAGGGCACAGACAATTAAATTGTAGTTTAATAGTCTATAGTTTAAAGAAAAACATTGTTGTAAAAGGAGATCCATGCGGACGAAGTCGCGGGCACAGCTAGTCAAACATAAAAGAGCTCGATGACATTAAAACGACTGCACAGTGAAAACACGTCTGAAACCCAAGCTAGGAAACGTGCTACCGAATTTAAAAAAAAACATCGAAATCGGTGCATTCGGTTGAAAACTATTATGATAAACTTTAAAGTTTCTTTAATCAAATAAGTCGCATTATTTCCGAAAAAAACATTGCTTTTATTGGAGAATAATAACAGGAGGCCTCTTGTTATGCTCCCTGTACCCCTTGGCCTCCTGATATTCAAATGGGACTGACATCCGCAATATTAAATAGGTCGTACCGGAGACGCCGCTGTCTGCCTCTTTGATACATAGTTACATCTTTACGAAAAGTCAAAAGCCTAATAGTAAAAGGCATACCGTCTCATCATTCATATCCCATGTCTGATTGGTTCGCCAGTTGTTTGATTAGAGGCGTGAATAACATTTATTATTCTCAACATGCTATAATAATCTATTTAGCCAAGGTTGACTCACACAAGACTAGTACGGTAAACGTTTTGAGATAATTTATAAAACGAACCATACCTATAGTAAGGAAAATATAATAAACTAGCTGTTGCCCGCAGCTTCGCCCGCGTTAACTTAGATTTATAGCCGTACGCGGTTTGGTGATGATTATTTTTATAGCCTAAGTTACTCCTTAAAACATCAGCTATCTGTTAGTGGAAGTCCCGTCAGAATCGGCCCAGCTGTTCCCAAGATTAGCCGGAACAAACAGACAAACAGACAGACAGACAAAAATTATCGTGGATGCATCCATATGCATTTAATAAAAAGCGGTTATTAAATGACAGACACTCCAATTTTATTTATCTGTATAGATATTGTAATACGGAAAACCAGCACAAATACCTACATCTCGGCTATTTCTTACGATATACACACGTCAAAGTACCTGTAGTATAATATTAACCTGAACACAAGTTTTCATAGTTTATGTTGAAGATTACACGTTTTGTATTGTCCATACAATTGACTATATAACTTTAGCTTTTTCCTATGTCATAAGGGGGCAAACGAGCAGTCGGAGCCTTATGGTACCGACTGGTTTCCCTATTTCCGTCAATGGGCCACCGGAAACTCATAAGCCACAAGAAACGCGACAGCATAGCTGTCACTTGACGCCGGTGTTATGGGAGCGAGAGGGTCGTGCCGGCCCAGTTCCGCTGCAAGGCAGCATGGCACTATCTCTTACTTAAGTGAAACAGTCTAGTAGTACTTATTTATTACTACTAATTTTCCTTTTTTTTTCTTTTACGCCGGGAAATGCTCTGAGGCATGGGGAAACGCACACCCCCGCGGGATCGCGGGGGAGTGGGTCTGCCCAGGGGGGCATGTGTTTGACACAGCTGAGGTTGACACAGCTCTACCCACTAAAACTCGGCGAGTGCTATCAATGCCGCCTATGGTGAGGTGCCCCGGACATTTTGAGCAAACAGGGCATCTCGACGGCTAGTAAGTCCCTCAAGGGATCGACACCACCTCCACAGGGGTTGTCCCGCACCACAGAAAAACCTCTCCCAGCGGCGGGACAGTACCATGGGGTAAGGTTCCCATCCTCGCCCCTTGTTCCCCTGTTCTTTTGTCCCCTTTTCTTATAAGAGGGGTACAAAGCGCAGCTCTCTCGGCTCAATTTGCTTCGCCCCAGGGGGCTGGGCTCATCCTAGGTTACTGAGCCCCACCGCCACGACAAGGTTTGAACCATGGTGGGGTTACCGGTTTGCCTATCCAACTACCATATGATATCTTTTACTGAAAATGCACCTTATGTACATATTTTTAAGGCTGTTGCTATACATACGCCAACTACCTGAAACGAGCTAGGGGTATTTTTACTTGTTGTCAGTATTATCTTTATATATACATATATCATTCTTCTGTAGGTGTGTGTGTCACTGAACTCCTCCTAAATGGCTGGACCGATCTTGATGATTTTTTTGTGTGTTCAAATGGATTCGAGAATGGTTTAGATTCACAAAAAAAAAAAGACAGTACATTGTCTGTCGCTGCCATTAGTATGTGTATATAATGTTGAACTGAAGTTTCTTAACCAGATTCAAAGGGAATGTGTACAAGTAAAGAGCTGGGAATTGGGATCCCCTCTGTCCCAGGTACTCCAATTCCTAACTGAGAAAATGTATATTATTACTTCAGTTTTTTTTGGTTATAAAATTAAAATCTATTCATACGCTAAGCGTAAAAAAAAATATTAATCGTCCGCTTGGCGGGTGAATAGACACTTCTTACTTTTTAAGTTATGAGTATTGATCAATTAAATTTAATATGTATATTAACACAATTTTTAGTCAATTCACAGAGAGAAAAGCATCGTCAGATATTTTTTTTATCCTAAGCGTCCTTTACATCTGCTTATATGACATCAAAAGCAATAGAAGTAAATACACATACCTGTACGGGTCTTTTCCCTTGCAAGCCAAAAGTCGCTTCATAGCTTCTTCCCCCGTCGCCGGCAGCGGTATATTTGAGTTTAACTTCGAATCACTTCCGTTCTCAGTGTCAGTTTCTGAAGAAAGAACAATTTTATTCAATCATAAGGAACACACACACAGTTCATCTTGTGAATGTCTGCCATTGGCAAGATTCTAATTCGCTAATTTGACGTAATATGCAATAATTTTGTGTCAATATTATATTTTTTTTACTTGACCAGCATATTGTTTTACGCGAATTCCATTATAATGAAACAACTTTTATATATTTATCGCCCTTTGGAATATTTTTTTACATGCCCATACGGCTGTTGTGCCAGGTCCTCCCCCCACCTCAGCATAAATGTCTCCTGTCCCATTCGGCGAGCCTGTAGGATTCCGTCCAGTGTAAGGTTCTGGCCAAGAACCCTCCTATCCAAACCATAGGAGTGCGTCTCAGCAACAACCTCTCACAAAACAATAAGATAGTGTATGCTTAGCTTACATACAAAAAGAAGGATATACCCTTCTTTGCATATGTATTTATTTAAAGAGAAAATATTCCAAGCTTTTGATATATTAAAGCTTACCTAAGAAAATATTAACATTTCAACATTATCTCTTTACCTTTTTTAAACCATTTCAATTTTCTCCAAAATGCAAAGTAAGTGTGACCAAACTTTTTGTCAATATAACTCAAATATTTGTTCTTGCCCACATTAGACAACCAGTCTTTAGTGCTACGCCATACAGCTTGTGAACTCACATATGTCTGAGTAAATACTGATGTGCACCTGAAATGATTAGCACAACTTTTAAATTAAATTATTTAAACCCTACTATCATCATCATCACTATATATACTATTATCTTAGTTAATGTAAGTAGTAATATTACAAGAGGTAGATTAGATAGCTGTTACATTACTGCTTGTGATTAGTTACTACTTTTTAAAGTAATTAATGATAAAGCTCATTTAAATGCAAAGTAAAGATGGAATTTTATTATATATTTTTGCTGTAAATATATTTTGAAAGATCATTTTATACATCAATATAGATAAATAAAATTGGAGTGTCTGTTTGTAATATTAAAATAACCGCTTTTTAGTAAGGGCATATGAATGTATACATGGTACAGATAACAAAATAGCATTTTTTTTACAATTTTTCTCTGTCTGTTTGTTCCGGCTAATCTCTGAAACCGCTGGTCCGATTTTGACGGGACTTTCACTGACATATAAGTGATGTTATAAGGAGTAACTTAGGCTATAGAAATAATCATCATCAATCCATATCCGGCTGTAAATCTAAGTTAACGTGGGCGAAGCTGCGGGCAACAGCTAGTAACTAATACATACAATATAAACACATTTGACTAGCTTTAGATCTTCTTTGTAACAAGACCTGAATCTCCTAGCCTGTGTAAAAATGTGATATGCAGATATGATACTGATAAAATGTTTATTTTATTACCCCAAAAATGTATATAAAATTTATTATAACAGGTGTTCAAACTTGTCTATTACACATTTCTGATCTTTATATCAGCTTATTCAAAACATATTTATCTTAAAATTTATGACAGCCTGCTCATAAATATATTATCTTTATATATAAAAATCAATGCCACTTTTCGTTGTAATTTTATAACTCAAGAACGGGCTCACCAATCCCAATCAAATGGTTAGGCTTTGTTCGGACTATTTAGTAGATGGTTTATGTGAAGTTTGCACAAAATCGGTCGAGCGGTTCTTCATTTATCACATTTTTTTAATTCAATAAATGGCGGATCATTTTCTTAATGAAGATTTTGCTGTCAAATTGAAACTTTTTCAGTTGGGGTCATATTGAAACTTTTTTCAGTGTTGACAGTACAACATTAAGTTTTAAAATAGCTAGCAATTAATAATATATTTTTTGTTTGAATAAATTAATTTGATGTTCAAATTTTTTTTTATTTCACTTTATACATAGCGAAGCACGTATCGGGCCGCTAGTCAAGTATATAATTTTGTTATACCATATCAAGAAGTGTGAAACACATTAAAATTATGCACTTTTACTATTTCATAATAGAACTAGCTGTTGCCTGCAGCTTCGCCCGCGTTATTCAACTCCTATAAGTCACAGCTTTATGTTATATAGCCTTCCACGATAAATGGGCTATCTAACACTGAAAGAATTTTTCAAATTGGACCAGTAGTTCCTGAGATTAGTGTGTTCAAACAAACAAACAAACTCTTCAGCTTTATAATATTAGTATAGATTAAAAATAAATAGTTATGCAACTGAATTGGAACTAAAAAAAACAAAATTTTAAATAAGACATCATTTAAAAAGTTAGTACTATTATTATTTAAGGGTGGGGACACCAGCGAGGCCAGACGGGTGATCAGTCCTCATTAACGGGACCATTTCACCCAAAGTTACTAAGGGATAACATTGACAAGTTGGCAAAGAATGGATTGTAGAAAACACATCTTACACAGACAGAATTTTTTTATTCCACTAACACAGAGCAATAATGCATAAAATATGTAGTTTATGTCACGATGAGGGTGATAATAAGGAAGTATTTTTTTTATACTAGCTAGGAAGTGTATTTAAGATTACTTACAAATCAAAGGACAAATGAAAGCTCATGTTACAGACGTCGGACAGCAAATAGAAGAACCACACCAGGGCTTTCTGAGTGGCGTCGCTCCAATGTTCAAGATAACTCTGACATAAAGTTGCATACCAAGGTTTACTTTTCCTCGGTTTAGGTTGATTGGTTTTCTTTTTATCTTGTGGTGTCTTTGGAGTTTTATAATAAGTGCGACTCTCTTTTCTCTTCTTTGATTTATTAATTTCATTTTGTCCCTCTTGGAACACAAACTGTGACTTCTCGTGTTTTTCATGCTTGAAATTCTCTTCTAGAGCAATTTTTCCGACATTCTTTTCCTTATCTGACTTTTTCTCTTTCTTGGTTGATTTTTCAGTTGGGTTATTTATTAATAAGAATTGGCTTTCACCATCTTGAACGAAATTACCATCTTCATTGTTGATATCGTCGAGAGATGACCACCTACGAGACATGTTGCTGTGTTTGTTTTTAGATTTTTTGCTCACTTTTTGAGGCTTCTCAGCATCATCGGTATTTGTGTCGCCCGATTCGCTTCCGGAAAGTATTATATTGTGTTTCTTATCAGATTTAATCTTTGAATCTTCATAAATTTGTTTTGTCATGTGGATAGGTTTATCCGTTTTTATGTTAAGCTTGTTAGGTATTTTTGTTTCAATGTTATTTTGAGGTTTAACTTTTTTTGAGGCTTCTGGTAAGTTGTTTTTGGTATTTTTAGCAAGAACATCTGAGTAACTTGGTCTCATAGGTTTGACCTCTGCTACTATACGTTTTTTACTGGTTGTGTCTGGTAAAGGACCATTGTCATTTCTCTTTGGTGAACTTTGTGTTATTTTAGTTTCCAAAATTGTGTTATTGGAGAGAATCGAAGACACATCTGGATGGTTTAAAGGGTAATTTTGTCCAAAAGGAGAGTAGGTACCTGTTGCATTAGGTTCCCAGTTGCCCAATACATCTTTTAAGAAATTTGAAGTTGGTGTATTCGTTATCTGCTGGAAATTTTCTTGAGGATAGGAGCTACATTGAATTGTCGCCGTTGATGGTTGGACATTTGATGAATTATTAATTTGACATTCTTGATTTAGAGTAAAAACGTGCGATGGCTGTGATTTTTGTAAGGGTACGTCACATAATCCTTGATTATGATTAAAAAGTTCGTATTGGCCAGACATAGGGAAAATAAGTTGCTGGTTGTTTTCATCATAATACACTCTCATAAGTTGGCCATTACCTAAATTCAGCATGGCATTCCCATAACTCTGTGGATTCAAACGGTTACTGTTTGAAGTTGTGTTGTAATTTGTGTTTTCATTATTATTTTTAATATCGTTTATTGGCATTCTATATTGTTTAGCCATGTACGCTTCACTGCCGAGATTTGGTGAATTATAAATATTTTCAGCCATTATATTAGAATTAGGAGACAGATGGGCTTGTTGCACATCGTTTTTGCTACCAGGTGTACAGTTTTCGCCGGTTTTTGCATGATAATTCCATGTGTTGTCATTAAGCCTTGGATCATCAGTAGGCGACCTTGCCATTATGATGTATTTTTTACAACTACAGGTGAACAATGTAGTGTAGATAGTCACTCCTTAATTTACCATTTTAAGTTCAGAACGAAAAATAAAATAAATTTTATATTTATGTGGAGAGTATGTTACTTAAATTATGAAATAGGTAACCATTCACATTTCACATTTTTTCATGACATCTAAGTAAATGTTACCAGTTCTACAAAAATATGAACGAATTTTTTTTGTTAGTTTTGTTCTTGTTGGAACCGGCTAAGACCAGAGACCATGCTGTCAAGTCATTCGTGTTAACAATATTTTGTCTGTGCATTGGAAAAACGGCGGGAAATCTAAAGAAACACAGCTTCGCCCCTCTAGCCCCTATCAATCAACTATCACTTCCCATTCTATCCACCCAGAACAGTCCACCACGATATTCGCCAACCAATCACATTATACAGCATGATTTTTTGAAAAACGGACTTATTCAAGTAGCGTATAGAGCTAACGATCCTCATTCCAAAAATATATCACAAGTGGGGTCTTAATTTTTTTCAAAATTATCCTTCACACTTGAATTAAAGTAAACACAGTATTATGAAATAGGTAAGATACCTACGATGCATCAAATACGCCGAACGCGCGAGCCATACCATCCCCGTTCCAGCCCCGTTCGCACGAGCGCTTTAAAAGTGTAGCGGTAAAACCCGACTTTGGAGTTTGGCATGCTCAGTTCGATTTAACGCCAAACACTTAACGTCGAAAATCCAACAGCACTTGACAAAAAAGCGCCGCACTTTAAAAACGCTTTCGTGTGAACAGATGCATGGTTATCCATTTGTCCCATTCAAACTCTTTTTTAACAGTCGGTCAAAAAGCGCTCGTGCGCACGGGGCCTAAGAAACTCCGGCGCACGGTGACCGGTGGCGGCTTTTCACAAAGAAACCGCAGTGCGATACGCGTCATTGTCCGGAGCGTTTGTTTTGTTTGTGTCAACCGCATGTCGCGTACGTTTATTAGTTAATTACGTATTAAATCATGTCGAATGAATGTTAAAATGGAGAATATTGGTAGATGGTAAGAGCTTATGCTCTATCTGGTGGCAGTGTACGTGGTGCGATAGACTTGTACCGCGAAAGGTTTCCGAATCGTCGCGTACCTTCATACAGCCTGATGTTGGGGGTTAATCAACGTCTGCGGGAATTCGGGCAGTTTACGGTGCCAACGCATGCTCAAGGGAGAGGGAATCAGCCACTCCCCGTTCGTCTTCAAGTTGCCATTCTGGAGTATTTCGAGCATCACCCGCAAGGAAGTACTCGAGAGGCCGCTAGATGGTTTGGCATTGCGCAGTCGACAGTATGGCAACTTTTACAGCGAGAAGGATTACCATACCACCATATTTACCACCACCTAATTACCATACCATTTTCGGCCCGTACAAGAACTTGGACTGAACGACTATGAGACCCGTGTAGAGTTTTGCCGTTGGTACTTATCTAACCTGGACAAGAACATTTATTTAGGGATGAAGCCTCATTTACAAGACTGGGAGTGTTTAATGTGCACAATGAACATTAGTGGAGTCAGAATAACCCATATGTGACGCGACAGGACGCTTATCAACATAGATTTAGTGTAAATGTGTGGGCTGGTATTATTGGTAATTGCCTGTTAGGGCCATATTTTATTGACGATAGACTCGACGGTGAAATATACTTGACTCTTGTGTCAAATGTGGTGAATGATATGCTGAATGACGTGCCTCTCATCTATCACCGTAACCTTTACTACCAACACAAGGTGCTCCCGCGCATTACCAGGTTCGTGTTCGTGAGTATCTCAATTGTCAGTTTGGCGAGAGGTGGATAGGTCGTGGAGGCCCCGTGTCTTGGCTGACTCGTTCGTCTGATTTAACACCCTTAGTCCTTAGGCTTTTATCTGTGGGGCGAGATCAAACGCCTAGTCTATGTGACAGAGTACGCAGATAGGGAAGAATTAAAAACACGGATAACAACAGCGTTTGAGACTGTGAAAAGTGATCCATTTGTACTAAACCGTGTCAAAGACAATATGCGCAAACGTACAGAACTATGTGTTGACCGCGGAGGTACTAATTTTGAACATTTACTTAGATTAATTTAGTAGTTAAGTATGTAGGTTGTGTAAATATCTTATTTTCAATTGTTGTAAATAGTATGATTCCATTTTTTAAGAACACGTTCCGACTATAAAGTTAATATATTCCGCTAGGTATATTAACTTTATGGTTCCGACACGAAGCAAACAAATGACTATTCAGAAAAAAACAAAAGAGAATCGAACATTTAAAAAAAAAATAATATTACAAATATGCAAGTTACCCATTTACAACATTAATAATAATAATCTTTATTGATACAAAAGTTACAGAAATATACCTAATACTAAAAGTAGTACAATTCTTTATATGATAGGGCATAAAGTAACATATTAATGAATTGCTGCAAAATCTGTAAACATACATTTAGACCCTGTCTCTTGAACTAAGAAGACCTGTATCTCAAGGGACAGTGTTCGGCTATCAATAATAACCTAGAGTAGATTTGAACAGCTGGTGGACAGTGCCGCCTCATCAATCAATTGCAATTTTGAATTTGTGTGGGTGTGTGTGTGTGTGTGTGTGTGTGTGTTTGTGTGAGTGAAACATTCTAAAACTTGTACGACCAAATTAGACGTACGTTGTAAGACAACTTATATTCATAGTTTGACGAGTAAGTTTACTCAATACGGAAAGGAAAATACAAAAAGAAAAGCATTGATTGTATTACTCTTTATTCGTTTCTAAGCATATATTATTACATATATATAGTATTTAATATATTATAAAAGTTCCTATATGCTATTTTATCTTTTATTGTATAATATTTACCTTATATTATCAATGACACATTTTATAAGTAGCAATCTGTGGCTTGTATTGTCATCGGCGCTGTCTGGCACATATTACATAATGCCAGTTTCGTAATATTCCGTTAAAAACCTAAAAATGTACAAGTAATATTTTTTCAGGTTAAAGTTGGTTTTTCAGATTTAGCTTGATTAATTTTTCAAAGTTAGCTCAAAAGTAGATATATTGGCTCACCTGAAACAAAATAGTTAAATTATGGTTAATCAGGACTAATATAATGCATTATAGTAGCATTACATAGCTTTTTAGTATTTTTATGTCTTAAGAAAGGTGTATTTTGCCATGTAAAACATTACAATGTACAGCTTGGCAAAAAAGAGTATGACGTGGTGACAGGTGGAACTAAAGTTTTTACTTTAGTTACTTGGCCGACAAATGCTAGATTTTAAGTATAGCTTAGTGTTTCACATTTATTTTTAACGATTTGATTAAATTATCTTACTGATTTTCAATATTAAGATGAGACCTAAGTGAAAGTGGCGCCCCCATTTTTTCCATACTCTTTTTTGCCAAGCTGTACAATGTATTTTGTTCAATCGTTAAAATGAATATATTTTTATCAGTTTTATCTTGTGTATACATCATTATTCAATTTGTAAACAAAGATTCGATGTATAAAATTATAATTTTACAGCCACAAACCTAATGCAAACCATTAGCAAAAGCTTTCAATGTCTTCGAAAATGTTATTTTGTAACCAAACACTGCATATTATAACAATATTGAATTTTTTTTGACGTGACAACGTCTTATAATTCGATGGAGCCGGCTGTAAGAACGAAAAAAGATGACGTATGCGGCGTTACCTCGCTCTGAGGCGTAGACAGAGAATACTGGCTGGCAGCAGTCTATAGTATTCTCTGTCTACGCTCTGAGGCGTTCCATTTTCTTATGACATTGTCATGTTCAACTATCGTCAGTAAACCGACTTTACAGACAATTGATTTTTTTACTAACCTGTTTAAAGTCAATCTCGGCTTGTTATTATGTTTTCGTACACTGCACTGTTTTATACAACACGAAGCCATAATAATAGTTTTATGTACAGCTTGGCAAAAAAGAGTATGACGTAGTGACAGGTGGAACTAAATATTTTACTAAATGGAAACCTATGATGTTGACAATACTTAGCCGACAAATACTAGATTTTAAATAAAGCTTAGTGTTTCACATTTATTTTTAACGATTTGATTAAATTATCTTGCTGATTTTCCATATTATGATGAGACCTAAGTGAAAGTGGCGCCCTCATTTTTTCCATACTCTTTTTTGCCAAGCTGTAAAGCTCTTACACCAAATGAAATCTTCTTTCTATGCGTATTTTTCGAAAATACTTTAAAAATCACCACAAGCTGACAGCGCATCTACACGTAATCAAGGTTCACAACATGGCGGCACCGGCCGTATTCATTATTATTATTCTTGAAATGGCTCCCTTGCGGAGTTGCCAATGTCTGAGTTTTTCTTTCAACTTTGCTTTATTTGGAGTTATAGTGGGAGTACAAGTTCGGATCCAATTTCCGCACAAGTTTGTCTGAAAGAAAAGTTAACTTGCCTAAGACCCAAACACACACAAGTATTAAAATATATATAATAAAAGAAACATACTTGGGATAATTAACTTTTGTTAGATCGCACTATAGTTTTATGTCGTTAATTTCAATGAAAGTGCATAATGAACTTATAAACGGAGAGAAAACACACATTAATAAGGATTTTAGATCAGTAGGTCGTGGGATCTCAGGCGGAAGAGCATCATACAGAGAGAAACGTAGTTTAGGACAAGAAAAAAATATATGTTCTGGGGTGCCTTCATCCAAGCCACATTCACAAATGGAGGGGTCTTTAACTCGTATTTTGTTCAAAAATACAGGTGTACATGAGGGGCTTAACCTTAGACGACATATTGTTGAGCTAACGGCTTTGCTTGCATCGCGATATTTAAAAAACCACGGCCTAACTAATACTGATTCCTGGATGCTAGCATAGTACTTTCCTTTAATGATACTAGTGCGGGACCATTGTTCACCCCAGTCCGAGAGCATGGGAGATTTGGAAAGAGTCATGAGGTCATAACAGTAAACTTTATATCGACTTAATATTCCAGATGTAGTGGCTTCCTTAGCAAAGTAATCTGCATCTTCGTTGCCTTTGATACCTGAGTGTCCTGGAATCAATATCAGTTTGACATGGATCCCCTTTAAGTAACACTTAAAGAGCAAATGTTTTATTTTTAGGACAAGATAGAATTTGACTCTTGATCATCAGTTTCAGCATCAGTAGATAAATAAAACTGTGACCAATCTGCCTTAGATAATTTATATTTTAATCTGGGAGAATTGGGAAAAGAAGTAGGCAGTGGGGACAATAAAATGGAGATAACAATTGGGAAGTGATCACTTCCAAATGTATTATGGAGGGTGTTCCAAATGAGATGAGAAGAAAAGGATGGTGTGCATATAGATAAATCTACTGCACTCTTTGGATTTTGACAGGGGGAAACTCTGCGAGTAGGAGACCCATCATTAAGGATCACCAAATTTGAATTATCTATAAAATCAAGAAAGTAGGAAGAAAGTTGGTCACAGTAATATGAACCCCAGCTAGTACCTAGGTAACACTGAAAATGTTTAGAAAATGAAAAACGGCTTAATGTAGAAAGTTGCCAATACTTTTATTGTTTTTCGAAGTAATCTCCGTTTCTTTCTACACATCGTCGCATTCGATGGAACTACTGAGAAAAGCAGTGGGCCCATTCTTCCTTAGGAGTCTCTTCTATGGCATTTTCGTACGCTTTCACCGCATCTTCAGGACTCGTAAAGCGAATACCTCGAATTTTATCTTTAGTTCTTGGGAATAAATGAAAGTCGCAGGGCGCCAGGTCAGGACTGTAAGGCGGATGACTCATTATCTCGACACCTGCCATAGTCAAATATTCAACAGTCCGTTTTGCGTAGTGCCCTGAAGCATTGTCGTGGTGAAGGAGGATCCTGCTTCGAGGGCGCTGCTGTCGAATTTTTTCCAAGACAACAGACAAACAGCGATCGACATACCAGTCTGCAGTAACTGTCCTTCCATCTTCTAGCACAACTGTCGCGAACTGACCTTTCCGACCAAAGAATGAGGCAATCATCTTTTTTCCTTGACTTCTTCCTTTCTTTACGTTAGTTGGCCGATCCTCGAAAGGAAACACCCACTGAGCTGAGCTGATTGTCTTTTGGTTTCGGGTTCGTAGCAATATATCCAGCTTTCATCACCTGTGATGATGTCAAATACAGCATTTGAGTTACCGCCGTTGAACTTATCTAACATTTGGCGACACCAGTCCATGCGGAGGCGTTTCTGGTTGTCGGTTAAAGTATGGGGAATCCATCTGGTACAAAGCTTCCTGACGCCTAAATGTTCGTGTAATATTTTTTGAACTTGACTCATACCAATGCCTAGGCTTGCCCGTATCTGCTGATAGGTCACTCTCTTATCTTCCTCTATCATGCGTCGCACAGCACTGATGTTATCTTCAGTAGTCGCTGTTAAAGGACGTCCCTCACGCGGATCATCACTGAGATTGCTACGTCCATGCTTAAACTCGTTAAACCAATTGTAAATAGTGGCACGAGATGGGGCTTCATTAAAAAATGCTAATCGCAACCTATCATAGCTTTGTTGTTGAGTAAGCCAATAACGAAAGTCATAATAAATCATTGACCGAAAATTTTCTCGCGTTATGTTCATTTTCACGTGTACCTAACAAGAGTTTTAGATTTGCCGCCAATTCACAAAAACAAATGACAAATGAATGCATTAAACTACATTAGGTTACCAAAGAGTTCTAAAATTCATTTTCAATGTTTCTAACTAGCCAGTTCTAAACATTTTCAGTGTTACCTACTTATGATGAATATTAAAGTCCCCTAAAATAAAAATAGGAGGAGGAACAGAGGAAATAATAGTATCAAGTTCAGAAATAACACTAACATTTGGATCAGGAATGTACACTGAGAGAAAAGATATGTTCATAGCACGGACCGCGACTACGTTCAGTCCTACACTATGGGAAGGAAGAGAAATATAAGAATAAGTGGTATTACCAGAAACGAGAATGGCAACACCACCTTTACCATCATCCCTATCGTCCCTGAAACATGAGTAGACCCGAACCCCAAAATGGGACCCAGGTCTTAACCATGTCTCCTGAACAGCAAAGATAAATGATTTATAATAATTAGCTAAATAAATTAATTCTTGTTTTTTATTTCTAGCGCTGCGACAGTTCCATTGAATCACGTTGTTCGCCATTGCTTTGTGTCATAGTAATAAGGTTAGATAAGTGTGGTAATGAGGTTGTTCGGTAGCCCGGTGTCACTAAACCGGGAGACTAAATTAATGACTATAGAGAGAAGTTGTTCTATGAGATTATCATTGGGAGAAATATTATAATGAAACAATTTTTTACGGATTTTATCGCGGTTTATTAAGATTTTTACAAGCCCGACGTTTCGGATACTTTACAGCAACCATGGTCACGGGAGGACTGAGGTGACAGATGTCCTAATTTTACAAAGTTATTCGAAACTACCCTATGATACATCATTCTTTTAATAAGTCCTCTCTACGCAGAAAGTGCTAACTGCATCTTTAATCTGTGGCATATTATGCTTGGTTTTTGATTTAATTATTTTAATAATGGGATCCCAAGCAGGTGGTAAGAGCCAGCCATATTCTCTATTGAAATTTGGATATTTTTTAATTTCAATAGCCTCGCGGATCATCCTTGGTTGGAATCGGTGTTCTTTTGCGAGTATCTGTGGTTTATCAAATCTAATATAATGGCGAGCTTTGTCTAGACTATGTTCACAGATTGCAGACTTAGTGTAGCGACGGTGTTTTAAGTCAGCTATATGTTCTTTAACGCGAGTTTTAATTGATCTTTTGGTTTGGCCTATATAAGAGAGGCCACAATCACAATCAAGCTTAATAAACCGCGATAAAATCCGTAAAAAATTGTTTCATTATAATGAGTGAAATTCGCGCAAACATTAGAAAACAATATGGGAGAAATATTGTTAGAATTTGGTGAGATACTGTTGGGATATGCACAACCATTTTGAATGTTAGTTTGAGGAGTTTGGATAATATCATAGTGGGCCTGTCTGTCATAGCCTGAGTGTCGAGGAGAGGCTGGGCGCCGAGGGGAGAATATGGGTTTTCGATAAGAGATAGTAGTGGGAGAGGATTTGTCTTGTCTATTAGGTGTTGGGATAGGTAAAGAAGTAGATGAAAGTCTGGTTACGTCAGCAAATGTTTTTTTAACTTGCGGGAATCTGGCAGATGCCTCCAGATAGGAAACAGATTCTTGAGACATCACTACTTTAATTGATTTCTGCCTAGAGTGTTCTGGACATGTGGGATCATTTGCTGGGTGATTACCTGAGCAGAATAAACATGTTGGGGTTTGGGTACAACTTTCTCTGTGATGCATTTGACCACATTTAAAGCATCTAGGTTTCGATCTGCACTGGGATTTAATATGACCAAACCGGCAACAATGATTGCATTGAATAGTTGGCAGTACATAGGTTTCTACAGGTAAGGAGTTGAAGAAAAGATAGACATATTTAGAAAGCCTTTGTCCAGAGAATGTTATGACAACAGATTGTGTAGGTATCCAGACAGGCACATTATCATTAAATGTTTTTCTACTTAGTCTCCGGGCTCGAACAACCACACCATATCCGTCAGGTACAACTAACTGTGTTACAACATCTTCCATTGACCACTCAGTAGGAATGGAGCGAACTACTCCCATACGTGAGATACTATACATAGGGATAGAAGTTACATATCCTCCTGATGATAGTACTGACAGTTCAAGGAAAGAGTTTGCATCGACAGACGATTTAAATTGAACTGATAATCTGTTCCTTCCTACACGCTTAATACCATCTAGCATAATATTGTGAATATTGTTTTTAAATAAAAAGTGTCCAAATTTTATTTATTGGTCTTAGCACTACACCCGAATTAGGTTCTTGTTCTTGTTTTGAAATGTGAACAATAAAGGGTCCAACATCCTCTGCAGAGTATTTATTTTTTTCTTTGTCGAATTCTGGATTTGTGAATGTGAGTTGAATAGAAGGCTAAACATTATGTGGGTTATACGTTATACTTCTGTTAGGATTTTGTGATGTGTGAGTCCGAGTTTGGGCGTTTGCGACTGTTTACTGCGTCATCTACCTCCATGTTGGGTGTTAATATTGTTATTGGCGAGACATAACCTCCATCAGGATCGGGAGGTTCGTCGTCCATTATTACTAAATACTACAAAATACTTACGCTAAAAAAATACACACAAACCCTTCACCAAAACAAAAACACAAATAGGCAATTTAACCGATTACAAGATACTATAAAATTGATAAAAATTCACAACTGAGTTTGAGCACTTGTATATGACACTCAACCCAAAAGCAAAGACGGCCGTATTCAAGCATAATGTTACGACGTGACAGAAAAAGGTTGCCAAAATTCGAAAAGACAAAATATTATCTATCTCTTATGATGCATTCAATAATTGCATCGTTAAGCCTGCAATACATGTTGGCCGAGTGTTGACGAGTGAAGGCCAATACCAACGTATAGACAGTATATTTGCATTGTCTTGCCATCGCTCGGTGTCGCTCGTATAGTTGGCCGAGTAAAGGCAAGCGCCAACATGTATAGGACTCATTTGGCGTAGCTTGTCACAACTCGAAGCCGCTCGGGACCACTCGCCTCACTTCGAAGCCGTGTCGGTTTTTCTGCACAAATCAAAGGCGCTCGCGCGCGCTTGGCCAATGGTGTTCACATGTTTATCCACGCGCCATACAATTCAACAAATTTGCACCAAAAAATGAATATACTAGGTATTATCTAATATTTTCATTTTTTTTAAATAACACTATATATAACTTGCCCTGTTTCTGTGAATACTCAACATCCACCACCTTCTTTTTAACTGACTTCAACAAAAAGGAGGATAAGATTAGAAGGTGCATATACATTTCAGTTAAAATGATAAAGTTTAATTAATGATTAAACGAACTTACCTAAGTGAAGTTCTATCATAGTTATATGAAGCGCCTCGTCCGAAGAGATTGGTAATTAATGTTATTTATTTTGACTTGTAGTAACACCATGTGACTACCACTCTTGCACTTAGTTGAGAATTATTTGTGAAAATTTAATTTTTTGAGCTGGCATCCCACACCCTACCCTATAGTCGTTAGCACTGAGGCTCCTCATTAAGTTTAGAGACAAGTACACCATAACATTGATGTATTTCCTTAATTTTTGGGAGAGCGACTAGCCTGGGGTGGGTGGGTTACCAATCTCTTCGGACGAGGCGCTTCATATAATTATGATAGAACTTCACTTAGGTAAGTTCGTTTAATCATTAATTATATTTCGCGCCTCGTCCTCGAGATTGCTAATTAATGTTATTTATTTTGACTTGTAGACTTTGAGAGTATATCATAAAGGAAATATCATCAATAATAAAACCTTGTCCGTCTACAAAATTAGTTTTTTGTTAGCAAATATTAGTAACAATTTCGTATTAACTAGAATACAATATATGCATTATTTAAATACTTATACCAGTTACAAGGATTTAATCCTGATCATCATCAATGCGAGTCATTTACGTTAATAATTGAATTCGCTAATAAATAATAAATAACCTTTAATATTATTTACTAGTGTTACAGGTATATTATAGAACTTAGCTAACACAGCTCTGTTGCTCCAGCCAGCTGTGTTGCGGATGGTGTCAATATTGATACCTTGTGTTGGCGTGACACGTACTGTGCGCAGTGAATACTGTCGTGTCTTAGATCCCACAAGCACGTAGCGCACACCTAACCCATCGGTTCAGATTCAGAATACCGACTGACTTACGTGACTTTTTTTTTTTTTTTTTTTTAAGGCCAAGTTTCTTCTAAATATCCGAGTCCTTGTCGGACGTATCTGGTTTTCAAATGTTTACGTGAACTTCACCCAATATAATGAACAATTTCACGTATTTTATTGGGGTTTATTAAGTGTTTTTTTTTTTTTTTTTTTATTATCATTGTAGAAAGAATGGAAAATAGTACATTTTGCTTTGATCCAGGTCTAGATGTTTTTAATATATCATTAATTTGTATATTAATATATTGGGAATACTTTTGTATGCTATTTATATTTATTTTTGACAGTGTTTGCATCCTTGCCTAAACTTTTCATTACGGTACCATCTAAGGGTATCATGTATTTAGGTGATCTATAACTGTACTTATGTCCCAAGTGATCGTATGTTTTGGCAACATTGACCTAAAACGACAAACAATCTTAAGAAATCTTTGTACTCTGTCATCACTACCTATATATAGCATATAGTTGTCGATAATTAATCAGAGATAATTCATCTACGTGAATTTCGGGTACCATTTTGACAGCCAATTGGTTAGTCAAATAAGTTTTAAAAAATGTAATTATATTTGGGACTGATGGAGGCCATCGAACGAATTGCTTCTGCAGAAATTCCACCAATTTTTAATGTATACGTTATATTGTTCGACTGTATTTTCCGAAAAAACGATGCCAATGCTATGTCAAGCTAGCAGGCGGGCACGCCTCGTCTTGATAGTGCGTTCCGGATAAGACTGCTACTACCAGGGAAAACGACTCGTGTATCCGACGTGAACTGGAATGTGATATTAAGATTATGACGCTTGTGAGGTGCAAACGTATATCTTAAACAAGAGATTGGAATATTGGATAACAGGCTTGAGAAGACGATATAGGAACTACCATACTAGCCCGTCCTTTTTCGGATATAATTTTACAAAGATTTTTAAAATAACCGAAAAAGGAGAAAAGGCATAGAAAAAAAAAAGGTAATTATCTGCCATAGCATTGTAAATGCTTCGATGTGATTAATACGGCTGAAGAACAAGTCGATCTCAGATTTGTCAAACATATTAATAATAATACATGTATAATACGTGTACATTGCTTGTACTAACTCTAACTCCAATTCAATATCTGGTTGTGATTTTACGCGATTCAAAATCTGCTATCACATAGTCTTTTGATTTTATATAAGAAGCGAAGAAAGAGCTGACGATCCTCACAACACAACAAATCAAAGTTATTTTTGTAATGCGAGGATATAGGATCCACCCATTCGGTTGATAAATGCATGTGGAAAGTTGCTGTGGAATTATCAATCCACATGAGCGTTTGACAGCTGTGAAGATCACGCGCAAAAAATCTTTAGCGCAATAAATCTAGCTAGAAGTTTCAGAAAGTCAATATGTTTTTGTAGCTAGGAGTTATGCCGCTGGCCACTTGCCGGTCAATCTATTACACGCAGCATCCCACCCCGTAGTTGAGGCACCTGAATATATTTCGCGGCGATAGTTCAGAACTCGATAAACGGAACTATCTACTTATATTGTTTAGCCACCGCTGAACCACCGGATGCAATAAGATGACAATATCGTAAATTTATAAATTTAAAACGCTCTGATCTGAATCTGAACAATAGTTTCATTATGGCCTTCATTACTTTTGTAAAGACAAAAGGTGCTGTGCTGATTCCGAACGGCAAAACGTTATATTGATTTACCTAATTTATTATCAAAAAATCGTAAATAATTTTTTGGTAACTTCATGTAGTCTAATTAAAAGATGTGCATCTTTAAGATAAAAGAGTCTTCATAAAACAGGGGATTCCCGAAAACAACTCCCAACAAAAATCAATCAATGATTTAGTTTCTAAGGTCAAAAACGAACCACATAACACCACTAAAACACGCCTTCGGCGTTAAAACACACACTTGAAACAAATTGTCGCTTACATGTTTACCCTCAGAAATACCAATTTTTTTGAGATCTTGAATTGTCTCAAGAAACAGTGCTTGATATGAATTCTGAATTTTTCTGCAGGGGACGTAATGAATCCTGTTGTACGGAATATATTTTTTATATTAAATTTATTATATTTTTATATTAAATACCCCATTCAGTATCTATTAATCCAGGATAGAATGGTGTGATTATTTGTTATTACAGATGACGGCTTAGTATAATAGTGAGGGCGCCCACCATACTTGACTGTATCTAGTATAGTGTCGGTGGAGCTGTCTAATGTCTTCGCTGTTTAGTTCCTCCCTGTCTGGGTCTACGGCATGTACGCTGCACCCGGAGGTTTGCGTTATTCGTAGATGACGAAGGGACAGGTTTCTTAGTTTTGGCGGCTGTATCTGCTTTCAGCTCGCTTAGGCGGAAGTTTCAGGTAAAGCTTCGCAAGAAAATAAAAAAATAAAAGATTATCAATATTTGTACTGCAAAGGTGTTCTTAATCGAAAATATTATAAAAAATAAATTCTAGTGATTAATTAAATTCATTATGTTGAATCGCCAGATCCATGAGCTTCAAGACATGAAATAGTATGTGCCATCTCTTTTTTGCTTTGCCACTGCTTCTGGAATGGCACCCTTGATTTCAAATCAATATGTAAGCAGTTAAATGGCACTAAATATTTTGAAGTTATGTTCTTGCAACCTCTTATCTAAGCTCCGTTATAGCTATGTGCTGAAGGCGGGAAGCCAGTTCAGAAATAACCTCATTTCCATATTTTTATTTGACAGATTTTTCAAAGGATTTTGAGAGAATCTGCGTCTAAAGATAGTATTTTCCTTAAGAATCTGTATTTGGCGTGACGGTTATGTCTTTGCCTATTGCTTCTTGAAAATCAAATGTATTATTTGCATAGCCTTGATCATATAGTTCTGATTCTAAGTCTTATTGAGACCAGTCCGACTGTTCGAGTCCGTGTATGCATATTATGTATATTATAACCCGTATGAAAATGAGAACCTCTAATTTTACGAAGTTCTGTTAATTTATTTAAGTTAGGTACAATTCCCATCGATTTGAATGCTAACGATTGTAAGATATTACTTACATTATTTAAATTAATACTTGGCAATAAATACAACGAATTGCCATTTTTGTAGGAATGGTACAATTATGAATGAAAGACGTTGTTGTAAATTAGGTACTATTAATTCCCAATGAATTGAACGTCAACCTCATAATTGTAACCAAGTTAGTCCTTGTGGAGAATAACAATAGTTATTCTATCAAAATATCTGGGTACAATCCCGATTGAATTGAACGCCAATTATATTTTAGAAGATATTATGTACAGCAAATAAAGCTGTTGTAAGTTAGGTATAATTCCTAGCGAAATCTACGCTAAATTTTAAATTAATACTTGTCAAACAACAACGAATTCCTATTTTAGGTACAATTTGGAATGAACTGAACGCAAACCGTTATAATTGTTACAAAGTTACTACCTTGTGGTGAATAACATTAGTTATTATATTAAAATGTCTGGGTACGATCCGGAGTGAATTGGACATCAATAATATTTTATAAGATATGTAAATGACGTTGTTGTAGGTTTAAGGTACAATTCCCAATGAATTGAACGCCTACCGTTATAATTGTAACAAAAATATTCCTTGTGGAGAATAGCAATAGCTATTCTATTAGAATATCTGGGTACAATCCCGAGTGAATTGAACGCCAATAATGTTTTAGAAGATATGTAAATGACGTTGTTGTAAGTTAGGTACAATCCCCAATGAATTGAACGCCAACCGTCATAATTGTAACAAAGTTATTCCCTGTGGAGAATATAAATAGTTATTCTATCAAAATATCTCGGTATAATCCCGAGTGAATTGCATGCCAATAATATTTTTGAAGATATGTAAATGACGTTGTTGTAAGTTAGGTACAATCCCCAATGAATTGAACGCTAACCGTCATACTTGTAACAAAGTTATTGCTTGTGGAGAATAACAGTTGTTATTTTATCAAAATATCTGGGTACAATCCCGAGTGAATTGAACGCCAATTATATTTTAGAAGATATGTTAATAACGTTGTTGTAACTTAGGTACAATTCGCAATGAATTGAACGTCAACCGTCATACGTATGGTAGAACTTATAATTATTAAACTATAAGTAATATAGAAAAGTCGTATGATTATAAATTATATTTATACGGACGTTTTATTGTTTAAGCAGATAAAATATATCAAAACTAACCTGTTATTGCATGATTAGTGAGGGTAGGTTTATGCGATGGCGCGGGCGCCGTAGTCGGTTCCGCTTGATCGCTCGCCGGTGCGATGTTTTCTTGCTCTCGAATCTTTTATTCGAGTCTCCAGACTTACTTTAAGGGACGGTTAAAATCCTCGTTGCACGTTTCGGCATTATTTACAGAGAAATTTGAAACGTCTTGAGTGGTCGGGCACTAAAGTGTCAATGAGGAACCTCAGAGCTAACGACTATAGGGTAGGGTGTGGGATGCCAGCTCAAAAAATTAAATTTTCACAAATAATTCTCAACTAAGTGCAAGAGTGGTAGTCACATGGTGTTACTACAAGTCAAAATAAATAACATTAATTACCAATCTCGAGGATGAGGCGTGAAATATAATTAAACGGTAAAGGACAAACATTTACCACTGGCCTACGAAAAGTCTTTCCGTTAGCGGTGCGGAGAGTGACTACTCTAATAATCTGATCAGAACCGGTATGTACTTGTTCAACACGAGCTAACTTCCAGAACATAGGCGGAAGATTTGGTTCATTAACAATGACCACATCATTGACTTTTACGTTAGGTTGGTTCAAAAACCATTTAACCTTTTGTTGCAGCGTATGAAGGTAATCACACTGCCAAACACGCCAGAAACTTTGGGTTATCTTTTTAAGCATTTCCCAACGAGAGCGAGGGCACAAGTTTTCACATAAGGGTTCTTCGGGTAAAGCTACTAAAGGGCCTCCCATAAGAAAATGCCCTGGAGTCAGTACGTCAGACTCAGAAGGATCAGCCGAAAGCGTACAAAGTGGCCGCTTCTATCTTTGCTAATATTGTAAAGAATTCTTCAAGAGTGAGAACTTGAGAGCCTACGACGCGTTTTAAATGATATTTAGTAGATTTTATACCACTTTAAAAATGGTATAAAATCTCGGAATAATATGCTTTAGTTATTATTCCGAGTATAAAATCTACTAAATCTGAGCTATGCCTGCCAGTATTTTTTATTTCTTACCAAGGAGTATGTCGTTCTCACTACTTTTTTCCCTCCTCGTATGTGCATGCTGAATCTATGTTACTAATAAACAAATAACTTATTCTTCGAAGCGGATATTCATTAAACTACACACAAAATTACCAAAATATTGGTTTAAAAAAATATATTTTTTTAAACCAATTATTTCAGAACAACGTATAAATGAGTAGTCGATGAAAATGCATGCATGCAATTTTACTCGCATATGTTTATAGAGTGTCCAATTAATGTTCCCCACCAAGATTCAAGCCACCAAAAGAGAAGGGGGGGGGGGGAAAGGTGGCGAGGATGGGAACCTCACCCCATTGCACTGTCCTGACTTTGGGAGGGGTTGTACTCTGGTGCCGAATAAAATAAATCTGATTGAACTTATATTATTTCTTAATTTTGAACTATTTTAATCATTTTTCTTTGTAAAATTCTGTGTTTAACGAAGACGAATATTATGAAACTGTTTCCAAGAATTAATTTTACACAAGTGAAAGTGACTATGAAACAATTCGGTTATCAGTACGTACTTAGTACATAAATAGAGTAAGTTGCAATTTGGAACGATATACGAAATTAATGATACTTAGATACTGAAACATGTATAACTGGTTATTTAATAGTAATACTATTAGACTATGTTTATACTATTGTTACTAATTTATGTCGGGGTCACTAGAGATTTTTTATGCAGGTTTGCATTGAAATGATGAACATGATTACAATTGTCTATGTCTTTCATTGATTGGCTGACCACAAACATAATTAGAAAGAAAGGTACTACTAACAACACGTTACAAAAGATCTTTATGATGCAAATTACAAAATGGAGCTGTAATCGATTATTACCGGTCTAGATTGAATAATGCTCATTACAGGCGGCGCATAAAATATTTTCCGGGGGGCCGCACACTCTCTATACATTTCGTCGTCTCACCACGCCTTTTGTTCACAAATTAATTTAAATAATTATACAAATTTAAAAATTTAAGTTTTTATTCGTAAAATAAAAAAGACGATTTTGTTATTTAACATTTTAAATATCGAATATCCTTATACTTTTTTAAAGCATCGATATGATATATTATGTGATTTTGTTGTGGATATTTAGGACTGTAGTTGCGTATACCGATCCGGACCCGGCGGGTGATCAGCTATTGTTGTTTAAGGAAAGATATACAGTAAGTATTTTTTATAAGTAGCTCGTTATTGAAAACACAATAAAATTTAGTGAAAAAGTTTTTTAATTGTCTATCCGTAAACAATTTCTTTTGTGCCCTCCCTTTACGTACCGCTTTAAGTAGTTGTTTTGATTCTACCACCCTATTCTTTTTTATATTATCAGTTAGGATAGGACCAGTGCCTACCCAGTTAGGAAATTACCAGGCTGCAAATCGTAAGTCACCTTTTAAAATAGTAGGTATGTGAAATATACGCTACGCGGGATAATATTTTTGCTTTCGGACAAGATTTCTGCGAATTATTTCCCTTACTGCTTTGATAGCGGTTTCCATATGAATACTACGTGGACGTCCAAATCTTTTTCGGTCACAAACAGAGGAAGTTTCATTGTAAGTACCTATATTGACCCGGTACACAAACATTTGACTAATACCAAGCGTCTTAAAAATTGTATTTGGTTCCATACCTACTTTATGTAGTACCTATGTAGGTAATGCAATCACAACGATTCGGTTCTCTTTATCATCCCACTCCATTTTAATATCACAAATTATTTCACAATAATATTGGCGCGAAAATGAGAAACCACAATGAACACTCAAAAATGACAAATTCCGAAATCAAATGTAATTATTATTATTTTCATTTAAAGGCATTAGCTACAAGGCTATTAGCCATACAAAATACAATTATTCGGTCTGTAATACGAAGAAATGGCGAGAAACCCCAAGGAGCGCGACTTCGCCCCTCTAGCCCCTATCAATCAACTATCATTCCCCATTCCATCCACACAAGGCAGTCCACCACAATATTCGCCAAACAATCACATTATATATTACACAGATTAAGTTTTTAAAACAACACTTTCTGAGCACAATCACCCCAACAAGAGCAAGAAGTTAATAATTGCGCCTATTATTCCTTGCACGATGAGTCTCGGATGGACCGGTAACACAAACAGTACCTACTCTCGCACGCAGACTTGCGTCTTAGGTAAGTCTATAGAGGAAGTATCTAAGTAAATAGTAGCCAGACAGATTCGAAGACGCGAATGTTGCTAGCCGCTAGGGTGAACTCCTAGACTCCTTACATGCTATATTATATGCTAGACAAAGTTGAAGGGGAGGTTGACGCGGGCGCCGAGACAAACGAGTGCAGGCTGTGGGAACTGTGTTAAATGTTATCTATTGTGTGTACATTAGAAATTAAAAAAAATACTCTCCGAGCCATCATGTCTGTCCTTAATATTATGACGACCTCAATGGCTCAATGGTTGGCGCGTTGACGCTCAAGCCGGAGGTAGCGGGTTCGAATCCCGCCAGAGATCAAAAAGTTTTCGATGTTTCTGGGTCATGGACGTGTATAAAATATGTGTATTATATAATAAAAACCTTAAATATATTTATAGTACTTATAAATATAAAATTACTAAATATATTTCCGTTGTCTGGTACCCGTAACACAAGTTCTTCGAGAACTTGCCACATGACCAGATATACGTGGTGTATAAGCGTCCATAGATATTATTATTATGCTAATATTAAAATAAAAAAGTGAGTTTATTAGATACGCTTTGACGCACAAACCGCTTATTTGATTTTCATAAAATTTGTACATCAGTGGACCAAATGATTGTTGCCAAAATCAGAGATTCAATCCCGCGATCTTTCTTGTAAAGTACATAATATATCTTAAAGGTACTACACCACAGCCACTCACTCCACGTTTCTGTAGTCCCGAAGAAATATAACAAGAACTGTGTTAGTATCAGGAGTACTTATACGTACTACGTACTAGGACCGAAATATATTTCAGAGTACATATAACATAAGCATCCGATCCGATGCGATTGAAGGAGGCCTATGTTCAGCAGTGGACGGATAAGGGCTGATGGTGATGATGATGACTGTCGGCTGGTCGAGTGGTCAGGCTACTGGACACTTTACGCAGCGGTCGTGAGTTTGAATCCCGGCAAGTGCAGATAATTTGTATCATGAATATAGATATGTCTGTACCGGGTCATGGACGTGTATGTGTGTAAATAAATATTATGTATTTATATAAATTTCTTAAATTTATTTCGGTTTCTAGTACCCGTAACGTAACACCCGTTCTAACGAGCTTACCTCGAGGCTATAGGTTAACGTGGTGTGATTGGTGGCCAATTTTTAAATTTATATGATGATGATGATGATGATGATGATATAAACTTCCACGATCAGGTTCAGAAGTACCCATATACTAATCTATAGATGTTCATCCCATAGATTATCTACACTTGCCGGGAATCTTCTTCTTTTACTTTGGATCCCTGAAAGATTTGCCAATATTATCGTAAAACTCAGTTTGAGATATAATAATTATTAAGTTGAGACAAATCTTTGCTATGTATAAGGCTTTGTGGGTTGGCGGGAATCGAATCTTATACCGAAAATGACTAGGTGAGGTTTCACCAGCGATTCTGAACGGAATAAGGGTAGGGCCTGTCAACATGTTACACAGTTTTATTGGTATTGCGCCGTTTATTGTTCGCTGTTTCACAAGGTTATGAAATGTAGGGGTGAGTGAAACAATGTTGATGCATCAGTGATGAAATGCTTTTAAAGGAGCGCCGATAAAACACTTCATTTCCTGAGCAACCGGAGGTTGTCGATGCGATCGTCATGATGCTTGCATTTCATAGAATGATGATTGTAAATACTAATTACTATTGAACTCCTTGATCAATTACGAATTTTTGTCTTGAGCTGAGTAGTACGAAACTAATGTCGCTTGCTCTATGGTCTAAATCCATTAATATTTTACGATGCCGATAAGAGATGCCTTTTCAACAATTGCTCGTATAAGATCATTTTAGTGTAGTCCATATAAGGCGTCTTTTGTCGTCTATTTGCATAGATAGTGCCGGCCGGCACGATCGGGGTGGTGGTGGACAGCTATGCTGTCGCGTTTCATGCGGTTTGTAACCCGATGGCCCATTATAGGGAAAAGGAGCGCAACCCATCTGCATAATCTCTGGTTGTGCGGATCTGTATGGGCGTCGATAGTCGCAAAAAAGGCTTGGTCATTTTTTTTTTCCTTTTTTTTTTTTTTTTTTTTTAGCAGGGAAATCCTTATGTATGCAGCCAGGATCTTCGGGTAGATCCTGACCCAATGTGGGACTCGCACCTGGGATATGCAGGCAACAGACAGGATCACCTCAGCGACAGGCTGGCCCCGGCGAAGGCCAGAATACTCCTCGTAGGGGGGGACTGCCCGGCCGCTACTAAGCAGTCCCCACGTCGTCGTGCCATACAGACCCCGGTTCCCATCCTGAGCCCGACACGAACACAGGGGCGTTACTGGAGGCGCATTAAATAGCGCCTCCTACGCACCCCCGTTCGTCGCCTGCGGAAGGAGGCCTCGTCGGCAGCCTCCTCTCTCACCCGCTCGTCGGCCTCCTTCTGGGACATTTCTGCTTCGCAGAAGGAGACTATCGCCGTCCAGGACTCGTCGTTACCGAGCATCGTGGTGATGACGCTCGGCAGAGACAAGTCCCCTCCGATGACTGATGTCAGGCTGTGACGCAGCGCCGCCCATCTCGGGCACACCTCGAGGGTGTGCTGGGCCGACTCCACTGCCGCTCCACAATCGTGACACACTGTCAACGGCTCCCTGCGGGCCGTCCGGCACAGGTACTCACCAAAGCAACCATGCCCGGTGAGCACCTGTGTCAGACGGAAGGTGAGGGGTTTGCGCTTACGGCGCATCCACCGCTCAAGGACCGGACGCAGAGCAACCGTCAGGTTTTTGCCATACGGCTGCTGCGCCAAGTCCTCCCGCCACCTCCGCATTAACGCCTCATGCCCTAGTTGGAGAACCCGCAGGATCCCGTCCAGCGTAAGGCTTTCACCGAGACACCTCCTATCCGAGGCATAGGAGTGCATCTCGGCAAGAACCTCCGCCACGAGCCACGGGCAGTGGCTGCTGCCCACGAAACCGTACGGTACCCCCGGATCACTCTTACCGCGATGACCCGCTGCGCCGCCCTCAGCCGGGCCTTATTCCTCCCGGTAAGGTGATCCGCCCAGATGGGTGCACCGTACGTCGCCATACTACGGCAGACTCCAGAGTATAGCTGCCTGCAGGCGGCGCTGGGTCCTCCGAGGTTCGGGAGGAGTCTGCCCAGCGCACTTGCCGCCTTCACGACCTTCGGTCCCAACATGGAGAAATGTGGGCCGAAGGTCCACCCTCCGTCAAGGATGAGCCCCAGATATTTAATATGGGGGCTCATCCTGACCCTCACCCCTCCGAACTGGAGGGCAGCCCCCTGCAGTGGGGGTCCCTTCCGCCCGGTCCCGCGGAAGAGAAGGGTCTCGGTCTTCTCAGGTCTGACCCGAAGCCCTAACCTCTCTATGCGGCTGATCACGAGGTCAACCCCGACCTCGGCCAGCCGCACCGCCTCCTTATTAGGGTCCCCGGGTGCACGAGGGTGTCAATCGCGTACCATATGACACCCATCCCGGGGAGGAACTAACTTTTTGTATAGTATGACATCCAGGAATGACTATACTGGCATACGTACTGCCGCTAAGAAGTACAACAAAATAAATATATAAATATTATTCAACAGTCACAATGTTAACCTAGTGGCGTGGTAAGTTCGTAAGAACTTGTATTACGGATACTAGGAACGGTGGAATTTATATAAATAAATTTATACATAAAGTTTTCTGTGTTCCTGGGTCATGGATGTGTATTAAATATGTGTATCATATGTATATGTATGTATGTATGTATGATACAAATCTTAAATATATGTATAGTATAAAAGTATTAAATATATTTATGGTACACCCGTAACACAAGTTCTTCGAGAACGGGATCAGATTGACGTGGTGTAAAATCTGTTTTGTTTCTCTTGTTGTTTCCGCGCGCGACATGGCACCGTTATATTCAGAGGGCGACGTTTACAATTAGTCGGATTACTTGATTATAACTACTGAACAGAAATCTAAATAATAATTGTCTTATTATTTAGATTTCTGTGGAACTGAACTATTATGATGATACTACTAAAATTATAAATGTGAAAGTAAGTTTGTTCGCTACGCTTTCACGCGAAATCATCATGAAACTTTGAACACATATTCTTGGAGGTAACATAGGATATTTTTTATGAAAAAAACTAAAATCTTATCCTGCGCAGACGAAGTTGCGGGCACCAGCTAGTATTATATATATACGTTTGAACCTGTATGTATATCGTGTAATAATATCGTATAATAATATCGTGTTAAGTTGTATGGTCGAGGTACCGGTGGGAGGGAAGTGCTGTGCCGCGCTCCCAGCTGCATGAGTACCACAACCTTGCTTGTTTCTCCCGTGAAACAGCTTTTCTGTTTTTCGGAGAGAAAGGCAAGAGTGTAATTACTGGCAACGAGACTTAACATCTTATGTCTAAGGATAGGCAACACATAAATGAGTAGGCTCGTTCCAGGTAAACTAGTTTATGTTCATGGGCGACGTCGACCACTTACCATCAGGTTGCACGTTTGCCTGTTTGCCTATCCAATTAACATAAAAAAGGTAAATTCTTTAACTATTGAACTGATTTGAATGAGATTTAGCGTGTTTAGTTTGTTCCAATTTTTATGTTAATTGGATAGACAAACAGTCATGCCACCTGATCAGCATCACCCATGAACATAAACGAGCTTATCTGGAACTAGGCCAGGCCACTCATTCATATCTAGCCTATCCCGAGACACGAGGCCTTCTCTCCAAACGTGAAGATGTTTCGGCGAAGAAATAAGCAGAATAGTGGTACCCATGCAGACAAAAGTGCGGGAGTAACATTTGATGGATGGTTAGGATCACAGAAATATTTTTTGATGGGTATTTTCATATAACAGGTTGGGATGGATTTGTAAAGCCGGTGGGAGGGATGCGCTGTGCAGTGCTCCGGCTGCATGGGTACCACTATCTTGCTTCATCTTACATCTTATATCTCAGGATAGGCAACACATAATGACGTCTTGGTTGGTCTAGTTCCACGTAAAATAGTTTATGTTCATGGTCGACGTCAACTACTTTCCATCAGGTGGCACATCTGCCAGTTTGCCTATCTAAGTAACATAAAAGAAAGCTATTGTCTGCGGCAGGATGACTTGCCCCAGCCTACTAGTAATATATTCCTATGTTTGTTTTAGGGTCCAGTGGGGATTTTGACCACTGATAATGGTGCTACCGCAGAATACACCGATGTTACTAACTCATTAAATATAAGTAGCCTCATCAATAATGGCTACTTCATGGATATAATGACGCATCTCAGTAGAGAACGAATCCCAGAGCGAGTGGTGCACGCCAAAGGCCCGGGAGCATTTGGATATTTTGAGGTAACTCATGACATTTCCGATATATGTAAAGCAGAATTATTTAATACAACTGGCAAAAAAACACCTATCGCAGTTAGATTCTCATCCCTTGCGGCAGATAAAGGTGGCAATGATTTAGTAAGAGACACAAGAGGATTTGCAGTGAAATTTTACACCGGGGAAGGTAATTTGGATATAGTTGGATTGAACACGCCCATATTTGTTATAAAAGATCCATTAGCATTTACAAATTTTGCTCATTCTAAAAAGAGAAATCCGGCGACTAATCTTTACGACAACAACATGCTTTGGGACTTTATAACCTCGCATCCTGAGAGTATGTTCCACTTTTTATATATATTGGGTGACTATGGAGTCCCATATAGCTACCGGCATATGCCTGGTTATGGTATTCATACTTTTCAATTAGAAAATATCTTAGGAGAGATAAACTTTTGCCGGTTTTTTTTTACACCTCTTTCCGGAATTAAAAACTTATTATCAAAAGATGCCACGGGAATTGGAGGAAATGATGCTGATTATTTCTCTCGAGACCTATACGATTCAATAGGCAAAGGGGATTATCCGACTTGGTCTGTGAAGCTGCAAGTGTTGTCCCTTGATGATGTGAAAAACGCAGATTTTGATGTATTTGATATAACTCGAATACTACCCGAAGACAAATATCCAATGCGATCTCTTGGACAAATAGTTTTAGATAAGAATCCCCTAAACTTCTTTGCAGAAGTTGAACAAACAGCATTTTGTCCTGCAAATGTTGTTAACGGCATACTCGGAGCTCCTGACAAAATATTTGAAGCTCGTCGTTTAAGTTACAGAGATACTCAGTATTACCGTTTGGGTGCTAACTTCCAAAGACTCCCTGTGAATTGTCCATTCCGAAGTAAATTCTATACTTACAATCGGGATGGCAGACCAACATTTGACAATAATGGGATAGATGCACCAAATTACTATCCCAATACATTCTTTGGTCCCGTACCTATTATAGGGAGTGCTAAAACAAAGCTTATAGAAATAACACAAAGCAAACCCTATAACTTTGACCAGGCCTCTGAGCATATTAAAAGTCTGTCAGATGACGAGAAGGAGAGATTAATAGAGAACATACTTCAAAGTTTAGGAACTGTACTGAGTTTTTTGCAAGACAGGGCTATTCGATTGATTTCTTCTATTGATTCAGAACTTGGTAAAAAAATTGCATCTAGAATATATCTGAACAGAACAATATCTGATACATCAGACGATGTTAAATAATTGTGTGTTGTATGTAAAATATTTTGTCAAATGTTAATTAATATTTATTAAATCTTTAAACGTAAAGAATAATAATAAAGGATTTAAATATTAGAAAATTTTAAATTATACTATGAAAATGATAATAATAAAATATTAATAATAAATACGAATTACGCATTTTAATATTTATCAATATGTAAAGTACTACAACTAATATCTGTTACGGGTCTAAAACCACTGCGAGGGAGGAGCGACATTCTGGCCCCGGCGAACCAGACTACTCCTAGTAAGGAGGAAACTGTGACGGGCCGATAATGATGATGATTATAATGATGGTTGAATAACAACTTGAGAAGGGTTTTTTTCAAGAAAATTAAAAATACAATATATTTTGGCATTGTGAGTAAATCTTTTAGTAGGGAGGGTACTATGGCTTCCCCCATACCGGAGCCGATCAGGGCCGATACTACAATAATTCCACTATGCATCCTTTCTTTATAGCTCTTGTTCTATATTGAATTTTTCACCTAAATTTTGAGGTTATGTGAAAAAATTGCAAATACAAAAGTTGTAGATCTTTTTATTACCTACAACTTTGCCATTTAACTTTTTTCCATAGGACTTGTAGTTTTGCCGGAAATCGAGATAAACCGTTTCTTTACATTTACCCCCCTCCCCTTTCACTTTCCCGACCTCAGATCGCCCGTAAATTATTTTTCCTTCCATTTCTGTTCTATTCTCTTCATTTTCCAATGGGTTTCATTCTACTATAATTTTGTTCCACTTTTTATCATTTTCAAAGGCATCGGCACTGGTCTAAAATTAAATTCTTAAGGAACTCCAACTAAATGTATGCTATCTCACATGACATAGTGCGCAAAAATGTGTGCTAGAATGAAACGCACATGATTCCTAAAATGTCCTTTTAGCAAAATAGTAATTGTAGAAAAACTATTTAAAAGTGTATCTTTTTAAAATAACTTGATTTCAACTTTTGAATAACTAAACTATATCTGTATGTGCTTTATTTTTGAGCTTCGAGCTCCGTATACTTATTAATTTTCGCCCAAATTTGGGCTTAAATCCGTGTTAAAATACGATAGTTTACAAGCTTGTATTTTTTTAAATGTATATTTTTTTACGATTTTGGGTACATACCGACATAGATAATGACGAGATCAATTTATATTATCCTTAGTTTTTGATGGTCAACGTCGAACATTGTAGTAATTACTACTAAGACTCATCTTTCTATACAAACGCAGAACAGAGAAAAGGACATTGTTTGGCCTTGAGACTTATTAAAAGACATGGCAAAAACTAACTGTAACCTTCTGAAGTGTAACGTAGATTCTGACGGTATCATTGGAATATGTGGCAACAGGACTAAGTCTTCTTTAAACTTTCCAGTGAAAATGGTTGCTTCAATAATATTTTAGGCGATTTCTTTGATGACTTCGTGTACCGTTGCATCATCATCATCATCATCATCAGCCTCTATCCGTCCACCGCTGAACATAGGCCTCCCTCAATGAACGCCAGGACGGCCGATCCCTTGCCACTCGCATCCATCACGGACCGGCCACCGCAAGAATGCTAAGAGGTGCTAAGAATCCCCGGGCTACGGATCGCTACCGTTGCATAATCGAGGTGAATTCAAATTACGCAGAAGAATAATAGGTGAACAATCTTGTATCAAAGATTATATGGTGGCATTCCGGGTATTTCTATTGTGGCGGACCAATCAGCGCCACATTGCTGAATCACGCTATCGAAGTTCCACTGCTCGTTGCTATACATACAACAGCTGAATTGATAGCAAGTGGGCTTCGGCCTGACCTAGCATGCCATTTCGCTCTGTCGGAGATCTCCCTTTGTGGCTTCCACCCACATTCCCACATTGGTGACACCCGACAGAACATGCCTCCTTCTGAACTTTCATTATCATCACTCCCCCACCCCTCCGCATCACGTCAGCCAGATTCAGCCTCTTCGGGTATCTCGACCAACCAGCACAACGCATCGCGGCACAGGTCGAACCCTCATCGGCTTCAACGGGCATTCTCACTACACGACCGGTCACAAGCAGAGCACATCTCTCCTGGTCAGCACGTAGCATCGGCCCCGCACGGCAGCACTCCGACTCACTGGAGCCCGTGCAGCAGCATCACAGTTCCGACTCACTGGGAGTCTCTGGCACTGGCGACTCAAGCAAGAAGTCTCAAGAATTCGACCTCCGGTCTTCGGGGGGGAGTGATGTGGCGGACCAATCAGCACCACATTCCTGAATCACGCTATCGAAGTTCCACAGCTCGTTGCTATACATACAACAGCTGAATTGATAGCAAGTGGGCTTCAGCCTGACCTAGCATGCCATCTCGCTCGGTCGAAGATCTCCCTTTGGGCCTTTCACCTATATCCCACACTATATATATTCGGGCGTGTTGTTTCGACACTGATTGAACGTTTCCACGACAATGGTTTTGCCTATGTTCATACCTGTGCTTACAGTTCATACTTAGTGACGCGCGCTCTCTTATATTATGTATACTCTAAAGTCTAAACTGTCAAATGTCTAATGGCAGCTTGACTCAAGCTTGAATGCTGAATATTGACGTTCGCCCACCATCTAGCAAAGTAATACAATGCCTGACTATGCAACTGCCAAAAATGATTTTTTGTTGTGACCGTGTCTTGGCAAAAAATCAAAGATATTAATAATGTTTTACCAGTTGCACCTGGTGCGTCTAATAAAAAGAAACCACCTTGCTCAGCAGCAAGAGTCAGCATAATCCTATTCCGTCAAGACTGTCGCTTCATTATACATAATTATCTGTCGTGTGATCTATGTTTGAACATTTTTCTGTTTCTCAAGTTTTGTGCAATATGTCTTCCGTCATACTATTTTTGTATTTTTCCAAAAAAGTGGATGCTTGTGATGAATAACGCGTCATTAAAATAAAATTTCAATCAGTTGACGAACGTTATTCGTCAACTTTCATGCTACGTCCCAATGGTTATCTTCTTCTAGCAATTGCAGTTCGTGACATCTTGGTATGTATTGAATACTCGGCCATTTACTGCTCGCAAAAAATAAAAGATTTTGGTCCAGGAACATGCACCAATAACAAACGTAAATAAAAGAATTCACGTTATTTTGGATGTACCGCGTAAAGTCGTTCCAATGTCTTAGCTTTGAATATACTTGGACTATAATGGAAGTAGATATTTTATTAAACGAATACTGTAAAATTATAAATACTATTTTAATAATAATAATATCTATGAACGCTTTTACACTACGTCAATCTGGTCCCGTGGTAAGTTCACGAAGAACTTGTGTTACGGGTACCAGACAACGGTAAATATATTTAATACTTTTATACTATACATACATTTAAGATTTTATTTTATAATACACATCCATGACCCAGGAACACAGAAAATATTTTTTGTTCCCTGGCGGGATTCGAACCCGCAACCTCCGGCTTGAGCGTCAACGCGTTTACCACTGAGGTCGTCAATTAATAATGAAGGTCTAATACGTCATCTTTCTGTCTAAATGAGTTTTGGATTTGACATCATCTTGAGAATTTGACATCTGCATACAGTAACAAAATATAAACATTTAATTTGCAATAACAAATATTGAGATCAATAATTGAGATAAAAACTACCCTATCTCCCAAGTTGGACCAAATTACAAATGCTTAATTTGATAAAAAATGGTTCAGTAGTTTAGGAGTCCATCGCGGACAAACATCGTGACAGGAGATTTATATATATTAAGATAAATAGTATATTATTAGGGTTTAATCTTCGCAAGCGTTCCAAATACACCCGCTATATATAAAGATATTCACAATATTGAAACAGTTTTGATTTGTTCATATCCATGAATTCATCTCAATTTCAGCGGAAGAATTATTTAATGTTTCCAAGATTTGCAACACTACGTGTATAAAACAATGGCGTATGGCGTAGACTGAGAGCGTATGGCGTATATTCTTTGGCGTTATCTGTCAAATGTAAGAAAATAAGTCATTATTCGATAGGCATCTGTCATCATTTGGTTTGTCACTTATCAGAAATGACATTTAGTAAGTATTATTCATCCGTCTGAAGGGCGCCATCTTTATTAAGAATTGGCAACAAGCTAAAAACTTGAAATATATTTTTAATTTTTGCATGTAAATTAGTTTCTTATACTAATTTATTTTATTTTTAATGAAATCTATGTATTTTTTCTCTATTTATGATATACTGTACAAGACCAGACCAGAAATGGACCGTCTACTTTGTTCATTACATCTTGAATCCTACATATTAATATCAATTGGGACCACAGTGGGACGACAGAGATGAAGTTTAGTTGTTGCAAGTCAACGCTAGATGGCGGTGCTAGTACATTAACGTGCTCTAAGTGTAAGCGTCATTATCATCATCAATGCATTAACCCTACAACGAGCAAACACGATTTAGTTCAGAAAACGAGTACCACTTGGATCTGTCCGAAGTGCTCGTTAAACACGCCGGGGCAAATAAATACTGACAACACGCCGGTGAGAGACCTACGTACCTATTACCACTTATCAGACTGAGTCAAATGAACAAATCAATCTGCGTAGAGGTGCTTCTTGCGCTCAATCACCAGGCGATAACAAATTAGAAAGTTCCTTGTCTCCTCAAACTGTTAGACAAATATTTGCTGAGGAGATTTTAAAAATTAAACATGAACTAACCTCTACGTTTATGGATAGACTGTCTTCTGAATTAAAAGGGTTAAGAGAGGAGTTTTGTAGTTTAAAAGACTCCATATCCTTCATTAACAACAAATACGATGAAATCAATGTAAAACTCGATAAACTCGAATCTAATATAAAGCAATAATTGTCATCGGTAAATTTAGAGGTACAATCTGTTAAAACTGATGTTGAGAAAATAAAGAACATTGAAATTTTTGATATTCCGGAGAAAAAAGGTGAAAATCTTATAACACTGTTGAAGGATATTACGGAAAAGGCTTCTTTTCACTTGGATCCCTCTAAAGATATTGACTTTGTTACTAGAGTATCATCTAAGAATAAAGACAAGAATTTGACGAAAACAAAAATTTCACGCTTCATAAGTAGATATAGAATAGACGATTGTCTAGCTCAACTGCGAAAGAATGAAATGAAGATTACAGCAACGGACTTGGGTTGAACATCTGGAAAAATACCTATTCATTTTAATGATCATCTAACTAGTAACAATAAGGCTCTTTGAAGCGTGTTAAATCTATTGCCAAAGAAAAACATTATAAGTATGTATGAGTTCGGAATTGTACTATTATGGCCAGAAATACGGACACCAGTCACATCATCCATATCAATAACGAAAAAGATTTAAACAAGCTTTAGTAAATGTAATATTTAAACACTTGTATATTGTGTGTTGCAGGTCTTTTCTCTTTCTTATTGTACGCTATGTACACTTGTTGCTGGGATTGGAGAATTGAAACAATAATTTCTTCAGAACTTTTCCTTTATTCCTCTTCTTTGTATTTCTTTACAAGTTTTCACTATTACTGGTAGCCGAATACTGAACTAACTAGTGTTTTTTTTTTTTTTTTTTTTTTTTTTTCGAATTGACCTATGCTGTGGTCCAAAGACCTTTACGCTTAATCGGAAGAGTAGGAGAGCTGATGGCTTCTACCTAAAACAGTTAAACGGGAGGGTTACCTCCGCCAGCCGTGGTGTCAATGACATCGCAGCCTCCTGGCATCGGGAAGACACATGCGGCGGGACAGCTCCGCGCCTTCGAACGTTGGGGTGCCACCCCAGGCGGACTACCCCTACCGGGTTGAATCATAAGTGATTGCCCAGCAGAAGGCGCCAGCAATACTGGGGCACACCCCGTCCGCGGCAGCAGTGACGTCCACCGCATGTTATCTTGACTGGAGTCATTGACCTCGAAGAGGGCGGGGACCCCACCAGCCACGCCACCCGGTGGGCGAGGCCATCCGCGCGCGCTGCTGTCACGAGCAGTTTTTGAACTATAGGAATCCGAGACGGTCGACTTTTTGCTGACGGTACAATTACTGTTATCACTAGGGCCGGCCCTAGCGATAACGGCAGTTATCGGGTCGCGCGCGGTCCTCGTTACTGTCGATAGCGTCTGACTATCGGTTATATCGCGATCAGAAGTATTGCAGTCGACTCGCAACGGATTCGAACCTACGCTATCGCGTTCGGTCCGGACCGATGTAGTTGTCGTGTGTGGTGTGTATCGTCGCCAGTTGCCCCGGGACACGAGGCGGTGTATCGGTGTACCTGTACCCGGATGTTGTTTACTTAATGTACTTTGTAAGGCGCGTCGCATGTTAGCGTCATGCATTAACAGCTGTGAAATTTCATCAGCTGGGTCGGTCAAAACATTTTTAGGTAGTCTTCGCTTTACAGCGACTGAGCTATCGGGGGTATAGTTTGCCGCGCTCGCGATGAGCGGGTTGGGATGTACTATTGCCTTTTCAAAATAATGTTCTGACATCTGTTTGAAATGGCTCCTGATTGTTTCCAATCTAAAATCGCGATGCAGGTCAATGTTTCTCACATACCACGGGCAACCGGTTGCCATGCGCATGAATCTATTTTGAACTACCTGTAGTGCATAAAGTCGTCTCTGTGACACATGCGCGAATGCGACACAGGAATACGACATTATAGGCCGAATACAGGATTTGTATAGAGTGAGTTTATGCCTGAGGGGCATTTTGCTATTTTTATTTATAAGGAAGTATAATTTGGATAAAACGAACTTAGCTTTATTTGATACATTTTTAATATGTGGTCCGAAGGACATTGACCTGTCTAAAGTAACCCCTAGGTACTTGACCTGTTCGACTCTAGGGATTACAGTATCGTTTAATTTTATGGGCGCCATGAATCGACACCGCTTACTGCGTGGACCCTTTATTTTTCTACTAAAATGCATTGATGCGCTTTTCTCGGGATTTATTTCTATCCTCCATTTAGCGAACCAGTCTCCTAGGATGTTGACGGCTCGCTGAAGGGAGTTAGAAGCAACTGACGCTTTAGGGTGTGTTATGTACAGAGCGGTGTCGTCGGCAAAGAGCGCCAGCTTTACCGCGGGGTGCTTAGGTATATCTGATGTGTACAGGTTGTACAGGGTTGGGGAGAGTACTGAGCCCTGAGGGACTCCGGCCCTCAGAGGTCTCCGGGAGGACAAGGTGCCTTCTACTCTGTACCTAAAGTGCCGGTCAGACAGGTAGTCTTTGATGATGATGACCAGTCTGTCCGGTATTCCTAATTTATAGAGTTTGTATACGAGACCTTCGTGCCATATCCGGTCGAAGGCCCTCGCTACGTCAAAGAAGACCGCGCATGTGTCTCGGGAGTTTTTCCTATTTAGACCTCTGAGTATGTCCTCCGTCATGCGGTGGATTTGTCTGGGACAACAATGGTTTTCGCGGAAGGCGAATTGTTCATTTATGAACAGGTTCTTTTCGCTTATAACAGTTTTCAACCGTTTAAGCAGAACCCGTTCATATATTTTTCCTATCGAGCTTAGTAAGCTTATGGGCCGATAGCTTGACGGTTCCGTACCCGGCTTTCCGGGTTTGGGTATACCTATAACCGTGGCTTCTTTCCATATGTCTGGGAATTTGCAACCCTTTAGGAGGGCGTTTATTATATTTACAAGGAGGATAACTAGGGCGAGCGGTAGTATTTTTAATACCCTGTTCGTTACTCCGTCCAGCCCGGGGGCCTTCTTGGAGTGCAGGCACTTAATTATATCCAGGACCTCTTCTACGTCCGCGGGAGGGATCGGATCACCCTCCGGCGGCATAGCGGTCCTCCTCGCAACCTCCCTAGTTACCTCCTCTACATGGGGACCTACTGGGGAGGATGCTACTATCGGGCTCGGCGTACACTGGCTCTCGAAATGATCGGCTAGACATTCGGCTTTGTCTGAGTCCTCTAGTGCAGGCGTGTCGTTTATTCTATTCAACGGGGGCATAGATGCCTCCGATTTATTCCGAATTGATCTCGCGAGTGGCCAGTAGGCCACGTGTGAAGGGTTAATCTCGCTCAGGAGGCGATCCCATCTCTCGGATTTAAATTCAATTATTCGGGCTTTGACCTCACGTTCGAGGTCACGGAGGGAACGACGACACTCTTCCGACGGGTAGCGAGCGTATGTACGCCTAGCTGTATTTTTACTCCGTATTAGATCTTTGATGTCCTCCGGGAGCTCCCAGCGGCCCTCGTGGGCCGCTGAGACCTCCCTGGATGACATTTCGACGCTCGCTACCAGATGGTCCGTGAAGTCGATACAGGCTGACACAGCAGCTTGAGGACTATCTATGATATCAGGGATTTTATCGAGGTGACTCGATTGAAGGGATTTTAAATTTTGATTTAAAAGTTTATAGTCGATAATCTTTTTCTTATTGTTATTTATATTATTATTGGGGTCGCCGAGCTGGATGAGCACCGGTCTGTGGTCCGAGTTAAGCTCGTGAATAGTTTTTATGGAGTGCACCTGAAGGGATACATTCCGTAGGATCGCGATATCTAATATCGATGGCCGCACGATACGCTCGCTGTTCGTAAAGCTATAGCGAGTCGGCTCATCGGGGGCTTCAATTATAAAATTTAATTTATCGACTGCTTTGCTGAGGATAATACCATTCTGAGTGGTAACATTACAACCCCATTCTTTATTTTTACTGTTTAGGTCGCCGGCTAAAATAGTGGCGTTGCCTAAGTCGAGTAGCGATTTTAAATCGCTTATTAAAAGTTTTTTATTTGCTGACTGGTATACCGAGGCTATGGTGAGCGACTGGTGGTCTGTCATACTCACTCGGCATACGGAGGCTTCGAGAGATTCTAAAGCCGGCGGGTCAATTGGGATACAATGAAGCGATCTCTTGTAATAGATAAGGGTGCCGCCATGGCTGGATCGCGTCCTGTCGTTTCGTATAACATTATAATTTCTTATTCTCGGGCTTGGCAAAGACGGTTTTAAGAATGACTCCTGCACAAGGAGGATGTCGACGTCATATTTAATGATGAATATGCGAATTTCTTCTAGGTTCGCTCTGATGCCGTTCGCGTTGAACGACACCACTCGCAGAGAGCGTGGTTTTATCCTACCCGAGGTAGCCATTTAAACGGTGGGAGTGAAGCACTTGATCTGTTCGATCAAGGCAGAATGTTCAATTAGGGCTCTCAGCCTGTGCTGAGGTGGACCGCGCAGCTTCGCTGCGAGTATAGATACCTCTTCGGTATCGATTGCGCAGAGGAAATCTGACACGAACGCCAGATCAGCTCCGTAATTAGACGGTTGGGCAGGGCGGGGCGCTGCTGGCGTTGATATGCCGGCAGGGGGACCCGTTGGCCTGCTCGCACCCAGTGGGGGCCTCGAAGGGCCCTGGGCGGGTGGGGTGGTGGTCTGTACCGGCGTTGGTGCCGGCTTTTGCCACGGGTTTACTTGCGGGAGTGGGGCAGGGAAGTACTGAGGAGCTTCCTTCGGTGCCTTGAAACGGGGGGGGGGCTTTAGGAGCCTCCTTCTTGGGCAGGGGTTTTGGGATTCCCGCCGGTTTCGGGACCCTGCGTGCCTTTTTGGGGGCATTTGGGCAACCCCTGTAGTTTGCGGGGTGGCCTTCCCCTTTGCACAGCACGCAGCTAGGCGGTGCTGTGGTCTGGGAAACATTACGGGGACAGTCTGATGTCCCGTGATCACCCAGGCATTTGACGCACCTGGGGTGGGCGAAGCAGTTACGGGCGGAGTGCCCGTAAAGTTGACAGCGGTGACACTGTCCTGGAGCGCCCCTCTTACGGGGGGGTTCTATGGAGAGGCCGGTGATGTGGCACACCGCCTTGACATTGAAAATGGCCTTGCCTGCCGGAGTAAGTGGCAGGATAGCCAGGACCATGTTGTAGGGATTTTTTGTTTTGGGGTGGTACATACGATGTACCTCCTCAATGGGGTAACCCTGCTGGACCAGGTCGGCTTTGATGTCGGCCGTGTCCAGCATTTTGTCGAGGCCCCTGATTACGACCCGGAGGACGCGCTCGTCCTCCAGAGCGTATGTGTGGTAGCCTATCTTTTCATTTTTGAGGAAGGCTGTTAGCCTCCTGTGGTCATTCGCGTTGTCGACCTGTACGCGAATGCCGTTTGCACATGAGCGTGCGGACTTAAATTTTATTTGCTGGCCATGAATGGCCTTTGAAATGTTTATCCAGGACCTGGTGTCCTGAACGATAATAGGGGGCGGGGGCCTGCACCTTGGTGGCGCTGTGTCCATGCCCTCATCGGTGGACGACGCGAGTTGTTCGCGCCTGGATATTACTGGCACAGATGGTGCCGCGTTTGATTTTACTGCCTTGTGCAGATCGTCGGTTGATCTGCACAGGCGCTTGCCCTGAAGGGGCTTTGGCTGAAGTAGGCACTTTTGGTGTCTTGGGCGGAGGGGAGGGTGCGGACTCCGGGTCCGGGCGACGCCTCCTTTTCTTGTTCCGCACCACGCGGAATCCTTGGTCATCCTCCTCGGAGGAGCTGCCCGTCACGGACATCTCCTCCTCAGACGGAGGCATCGAGTTATCGCCGTTTGTGGTCGACGGAGATGCGGGCGAGTCGGGTTTGAACCCTGCAAGTTTTTCCCGAAAGTCGGGGTAGTTTTCGGCCATGAAGGCCAGAAGGGCCTCCGCTGAATATGCCATTTCAAAAATAAAAATTTAGAGTACCTAGTCCCTCCCGCAAATGCGGGGGGGTGTGTGTGAAGGTGTTATTTATACTATTAGTAATCTTATATTATACACTAACTAGTGCAAATTCAGCGCGATATTTATACAAATCTTGCCGTAAATCATACTATTAGATTGACCAATCAGAGATCACTTTGTTTCCCTCTCACTCTAACCTATATCCTATCCTTTCTAACATTGTTTAAACTTTACAAGTCATTTTCTCTTATTTTCTAATTAAATTAACATTTCTAATGCTTATAGGAATCTAAATAGACATTAATTCTAACTAAAAAAACATAATTAAAACATTCTAATTAGATATTTAAAAAACACAACATATTGCATCTTTCTCACTCTTACGTAAAACGAAAGTGACAGCAAGCTATGAGGTAAACTCGGTTGGCGTACAACCGAGTTGGGGTGAGTCAATTACATGACACAAAGTTTTCATATTAAACCTATCAAACTATATACTGGCCTATCCTTATCTTAATAACAATTAGTAGTTAGTATTTACATATTACAATTAGAACAATGACTATGTACATATTATAATTAGTTAGTTACGTGATCGATTGAGTCGTCCTGCACACTTATTTGTTTCTTAATAAGTCTTATCGTTGCGTTAGGATACATGACTTTTAAAATATTAGATTGTCGTTATACTACTGGGATTCAGGTGTTTGGAGTTAAACTATTAAATAATATCTTGTATGTGCACGTAATTGACCGGTTGCCTAATTCTCAAAAATGGTTTATGCATTACAAATCTATACTTGGTTTTGGTTGTATATTAATTAATATGTCGTTTAAATATATCTTTTTTCATAACATATTGTGCGTTTTGTGACGATCATACTGAGGCTGTAATAATTTTGATAGTCTATTGTAGAAATGGCTATGTTTAATAATTTATTGGTTTATTATCAAAACGTTTGTGGACTACGTACAAAAACCAATTCCTTTTACAGTAATAATTTGTTGTCAGAGTACGATATACTAGCTATAAACGAAACATTGCTTCATCTAGGTTTATCCGATATGGAAATATTCGATAACCGCTATTGTGTGTACAGAGTAGACCGTGATTACGATCAACGTGGTGTTACCTAAACCGGTGGCGTTCTTTTAGCTATTGAAAGACACATCCCAGTTCGTTCCTCTCGTGCTATAGACACATTGGGAGGTATTGCGGAAATAATTGAGGTTATTGTTGAAATTAATAACAAGGTTTTACATATTTATGGTTATTTCCCCCACCATACGCAACAGTACGACGCTCTATGCGAGTTCTTTGACATAGTTTCTACCACCGTCATGCAAAACTCAGAATCCGATTACTTGATATTTATTTGATTTTAACATTTCACATGCGCACTGGCAAAGCACCGACTCGTATATAATGAAACTAGAAAGAAATCAACACAGTGACAAGTTTATTGCTGCCCTTCAGTCATTCTTAAGTTTCATCGACTTACAACAATTTAATGTTAGTGTTGTAAATGTTGTAAAAAAAATTTGAGACATATGTAACGTAAAAGTAAATTTCTTTTAAACACCAATTTCACTGCTTTTCAACCATTCAACCTTTACATGTTCGCCGACTAGATTTGAATGCTATGAAAAAACTTAATGATGGTTCAATCAACACTTAACATTTGCATGCTGTTATTAATGGCTGAATAAGCTGTAATTGTTATTATTATTATGACCACCTCCAATGTACCTTGTTCAAATACAAATAAAATATTCTATTCTATTCTATTCTATTCTATTCTATTCTATTCTATTCTATTCTATACTTTTTATATAAAATTATTAACAATTATATTGATTCTCCCTTTGTCTTAAGTATCATAGATATAAATTGTCCACGTATTAGTGCTCGATCAAAGAAGTCATACCATATACCTAAAACCAAAACCAAGTATGGTGGTAACACATTAATTCCACGTGCAACCTTATCTTATAACTAGCTGTTGCCTGCAGCTTCGCCCGCGTTACTCAATTCCTATAAGTCACAGCGTGATGTTATATAGCCTATAGCCTTCCTCTATAAATGGGCTATCTAACACTGAATTAATTTTTCAAATCGGACCAGAAGTTCCTGAGATTAGCGCGTTCAAACAAACAAAGAAACTTTTCAGCTTTATAATATTAGTATTGATTTACATTTTCAAACAATTGACCAGTTCTGGTGCTCCCTTAATTGTTACAAGAGCAAAGTTAGAGAGGTGACTTGCAGCAACTCCTGGTAGTTCTAAGATTTTTTTTTCTTTTTAATGTTTTTAATGGAAAGTTCATATAAACGACTTGTCTTCTCGGATAAATAAATTTGTATATGCCCTTAAACGTATTAAAACACGACTAACGCAAAAACGGCTGTTTTATCATATCATGCCTACGTGGAATCCATTTTGCGTTATGGACTTATCCTATGGGGTAATAGTACAGACTTTACTAGAGCATTTAACGCATAGAAAAAATGCGTCCGTACTATATGTGGACTCAAACCAGATGAATCCTGTCAACCCATCTTCAAAAAACTTGGCTTATTACCGCTACCGTCACTATATTTCTTTGAGACTTGTATGTTCGTACGCAGGCATAAATACCTATTTATGTCAGCAGTGGAAAAAAACTCTCGTAGCCGGCGAGACCCCTATAAGCTAGTGATAGATACTCAACCTAGATTAAGTAAATATAATAAATGGTGTTTAAATATGTGTGTAAAGTTATATAATAAATTACCGATTAACATAAAGCTTAGCTTAAAGAAGCTTAGTATGAGAATGTTTAAAATTAAAATGTATGAGTGGGTCTCAAAAAATATTTTTTATAGCATTAATTACATAATTACATTGAATTAATTAATAATATGTATATAAAGCCTTCTCTACTGTTTCTCTATTCTATTATTTTGCATGCTATTAAATTGTGTAGAAAAACATGAGAATCACAATGTATTGTAACAACTTACAACCATGTTTGATGCAAATAAATTATTATTATTATTATGATTGATTCGGACAGAGAATTTAATAGGTCTTTACCTAGGAAATTGCCGTTCTGCAGTGCTGGCAATTTCAAATCAAAATAATTATTGTTTGGCTAAGAATTCTAATTTAAAATTAATTTTATTTTAAAAACGTGATGGTCACTGTTTGCTGGTCTAGAGCCGGTGTGATTCATCAAAGCTTCTTACCAAACGGGCTGAGCATTACTGCAGATGTGTACTGTGAAGAACATAACTCAACGATGGAGAAGCTGGCACATCTCCAACCAGCATAGGTCAATCGCTCGTCTCCGCTGTTCCTGCACGACAACGCGCGACCTCATACACAGCAGACGGTTTCCAAGTGGCAAGAACTGGGGTTGGAAGCTCTCCGTCATCCGGTCTACTCACCAGACCTTGCGCCTACAGACTACTACTTTTTCCAGAATTTGGATAACTTCTTGGCGGGAAAAAAATTCAACACCCGAGAGGCAGTACAAAATGCCTTTGAAGAATTTGTTGCCTCCTGTCCAGCTGATTTCTTTAAGAAGGGCATCAATAAACTGCCTCTGCGTTGGCAAAGATGCATTGTTTGCATGGGTGATTACTTCGATTAATACAAATAAAAATACATGAAAAAAAATCGTTATAATTTTTTCATACAAAACGGCAATTTCATAGGTAAAGACCTAACATACACATTATGATAAACGTTGCTAGGGCCATTTTCACGTATTATTAGGAAAAAAGAAAACCATCCAACGGATATGGAGTTGTAGTTAATGTTAAATATTACTACGAAGATTTCAGATTTCGTGTCAATACGTCAGGAACACTTTGAGGCTTATGAGTTATAGAATACAATAGAATAGAATATGTTTATTTCAGGCAAAAGAAATGCCCATATAATATAGTTAGTGTGTTAGTTACAAAATGAACTTATAAGTATGTTATTAGTGTTAGTTTTTGTCAATAAATGTATTTTTTATACCATTTCTTTGACTACCCTTACCCAATGTTTTTGGATAGGGCAGTCAAATCTATCTGCAATAACTTTCAGAATGCTGCTGCTGGCATTTCGCAGGCGCTGCAGCATAGAAGCTGTTTTTTTGCGTATGCCGGTGTGAGCTACAGCAAACTTTCCTGATGCGCTGCAGCGCCACGGAAGCCACAACAGCATTCTGAAAGTGTTGTTATACTGGACACACAGAGTGTCATTGGATCGACGCTTATACCTCACTCACAGGCCACTCGAGTAAAATGATTGGCAGAATGCTTTAAAAAGAGTAATTTTTATTTGTACTGTACATCGAGTGAATCTACGGGCGAGCATATTGCTTCTCACCGCCAACGCTCTGCGTTCTCTTTCTATGTCCTTCATCCCTGAGGTCATCAGTCACAATATGACCCAGATACTTAAAATGTTCAACCTGTCTTAAGGGTATACAGGAGGCAAATTCTTGGGTCTATATTTTCCTGCTTTAAAAACTATCAATTCGCTCTTACTCTCTTAGAGTTATACTTAAGCCCGTGTGCCTAAGCATATGTCTCACAAATACTCAGGAGTTCCCTCGGTCCACCTATCGAGGGACTCATCAGCACCATTTCATCTGCATAACTGATGCTATCAAAACAAATATCGTCAATAAAGCATCCGACGTGTGTGCTGCTGAGTCTCTCGATAAGCTCATTAATATACGGATTAAACAAAAGTGGTGAGCTCAGTTATAATGGTGAATGTAACTATTATAATGGTTTTCCGTGGAATATAAATAAAACAGTGCAAATTATTCTATCAAATTTCTTAGGCGCGGAGTGCCGCTTTCGTTTTTCGTGCAAAAAGTGCAAGGTGCGATCCTGCCTACGTTTCACATAAGATACACACGAACATACACACCTACCGCGGGTGGCGTCCCTGTACCCACCTCAGGTAGTCGATCGGATTCCTTTCTGTTCCGAATTACAGCGCCAGCTAGTAATTCGTTGCTATTAATTTTCAACAGGCGTTTCATTTATTCGCCTACCGTAGGTGTATATTTAAAAATACCCGACACCATCTCTCTCACGTTGTGACCAATTTAACATTAGCTCGCATCGAAATAATTGTAAAAATTGTAATAAAGCAATATATTATTATGAAGAAACTTTCGGGCTTAATTTAAGCCCAGGGTGTCGTTGAAGACATTTATTGGTGGCCCATGAGGGGAAAAAATATTACCACCGCGCACAGAACAAAAGAGTTTTCAGAGCAAGAAAACATAGAATTATTAGACCATCCGCCGTACAGCCCCGACTTAAGCCCTAATGATTTCTATACTTTCCCTAAGATAAAGAATAAATTGCGTGGTCAGAGATTTTCATCGCCTGAAGAAGCTGTGGACGCCTACAAAACAGCTATTTTGGAGACCCTAACTTCCGAATGGAATGGTTGCTTCAATGATTGGTTCCATCGTATGGAAAAATGTGTCAAATTTCGCGGAGAATACTTCGAAAAGCAATAAATACATTTTAAATAGTAATGTTGTTATAATAAAACAATTTTTTACGGATTTTATCGCGGTTTATTAAGATTTTTACAAGCCCGACGTTTCGGATACTTTACAGCAACCATGGTCACGGGAGGACTGAGGTGTCATACGTCCTATTATTACAAACTTATTCGAAACTACCCTATGATACATCAATATTTTGGTCAGTCCTATCTACGCAGAAAGTGCTAACTGTATCTTTAATCTGTGACATATTATGCTTGGATTTTGATTTGATAATTTTAATAATGGGATCCCAAGCAGGTGGTAGAAGCCAGCCATATGTATGAAGCTATATGTATGTTAACATACATATAGCTGATTTAAAACACCGTCGCTACACTAAGTCTGCCATCTGTGAACATAGTCTTGACAAAGCTCGCCATTATATCAGATTTGATAAACCACAAGTCCTCGCAAAAGAACACAGATACCAACCAAGGATGATCCGTGAGGCTATTGAAATTAAAAAACATCCTAATTTCAATAGAGAAGATGGCTGGCTAGTTCGGCGCGTGCTAGGCTTTTGGCCGTAGGTACGCATGAGGCCGGCTACTGGCTTCACGCGTACCCTTCGTCAAATACAGGAACTTTTCTTGAGCCTGACACGCTCCGAATCGCAACCTGTCTACGGCTTGGGGTTCCGGTCTGCGCTCCCCATAAATGTCCCTGTGGCAGTGATGTCGACAAGCTAGGACATCACGGACTGTCATGCCAAAAAAGTGCAGGCCGCTTCTCGAGACATGCTGCACTCAACGATATCATACGCCGGTCCCTTGCCACCGTCAACGTGCCAAGTCTACTTGAGCCAACTGGTATTGCAAGAGACGATGGCAAGAGACCGGACGGTATGAGTTTGATTCCATGGAAGATGGGCCGGGTGCTGGTGTGGGATGCAACCTGTTCAGACACGCTGGCCCCTTCCCATCTACATGGAACCAACAACAGAGCTGGTGCAGCTTGTGAAGCGGCTGAAAAAGCTAAAATTTGCAAATACAGGGGTCTAGGCTCCGAATATGATTTTGTCCCATTCGGTGTCAATACCCTTGGTCCGTGGGGTCCTAACGCTTTAAGGCTCTTTAAGGAAATAACAAAAAGGTTAGTCGACATCACAGGAGACCGAAGAGCTGGCAGCTACCTCGGACAAAGAATAAGTCTAGCAATTCAAAGGGGGAACGCTGCCAGTATCTTCGGGACCTTGCCTAAAGGGACTCCTTTTTATTAATATACTTAAGTTATTTTATTTTATTTTTTAAGGTTTTTAGTTTTAGGTTCTTTATAAAGTGTTAGTACAAAATATGTCAAGCAGTATGACAAATTAATATTGTGTAATTTGACTTCATGATGTAATTTAATTAACATTTAACCAAAGAGTATATAAACACTACGTTATAGTAATGTTGTGTCACTTCCTTGATTCCCGAAATTTTCAGTGCCGCCGTTATTTTAACGGTGTGCTTACATGCCCGCAATGTACGAGGATCTTTTCAAATAAGATTGGCTACATAAGCCACGTGCGAGCACACGAACGTCACTAGAGGAGCTGAAGCTGTCGCCGTGGCCGAAATCGGCCGGATCAGATCATCAGTTATAATACATTATTTCCTTTAAAACTAATAACTATTTCCCGTTATTTCCTTGTTAATATAAAAAACAAATATATTTGCTGATTCTTTAAAAACAAAAAACGCTTAGAAGAATTTTATGTATTGAATAATAGATTGAATTTATTCTAATTACTTCATTGATTTTGGTTATTGTCCATATAAGTAGTTAATAAATAGTCATATTTAAATCTAAATTATAATAATATTATTTTTATTTGGAAGCGCATGAAAATCCTTGAATCTCAGATATTTTAATAAAAGAAAGGTGTAAGAAACAAATTGAAATTTCATATCACAGGTTATTTTAAAATTATTTGCCGAATATTTTAGTGTCGGGTGGCGGCAGCTGCTAACGTTCGAGACCGAGCTGCGTCAGCCGTGCAACCTGCACCTAAATCCTGATTGCAATCCGAGCTGAACAGCGCGCGTGCGCTTACAAGGACGTCCGGGAGACTCTGGATCGAGATCCGTGGGATTTCCGTTGTTAGGAGGGTCACAAATAGACGACCTTATCGTACCATGAAACCGATAAACAATATATGAAACAATATAGAAATACCCAGAGTAGATCAGGTAAAATACCTGGGGGACACCCTAGACAGGTCGATGTCATTTAGACCACACATAGAGACAGTCACCAAAAAGGTCAAATTCGTCTTGAGCCATTTAAATTTCTTAATTAACAAAAACAGAAAATGCCCCTCAGGCATAAGATAATCCTGTATAAAACTTGTATCCGACCCATTATGTCATACTCTTGTGTCGCATTCGCGCATGTGCCACAAAATCGACTCAATGCACTACAAATAGTCCAAAATAAATTTTTACGCATGGCAACCGGTTGCCCGTGGTACGTAAGAAACATCGACCTGCACAGGGACTTCAGATTAGAGTCCATTAGGGGCCACTTCAAAATGACGTCAGAACGTCACTTTGAAAAGGCACTCTTCCACCCAAACCCGCTCATCGTGAGCGCGGCAAACTATTCCCCCATACCGCATAATATGTAATAAACCTTATCGTTTGCATAATATAAACAGACACATAAAACATCACCTACTGTATGAAGAGATTGCAACAAGTATTTCATTAGAATTATTGAAATATATAAAATAATACCTAATAATAATTAAACTGTATATACCAAAACTACACTAATACAATAGTGCCAAAAGATATAATATAGTTATAATTATAGTTCAATACACTAGAAAATATATATGTATAGGACTACATCATTAAGCGACAGACAATTTACTTAAAATTTAAAGTTGACGTCAACGTGTCTCGCGCGATATAGCTGTAAACCTAATAGCATAGTTTTAAATTCATTCATACACAACAGCGCCTGGTGACCAACGCCGGCGGCTCGACTATGTCCCGCCGACCGCGTAAGTGAGACGAAATAACAAGAATATGTTGCACCCTCGCACGCTTCGCTGCGTTCTACTTTTAGTACAAAGTCCAAAGTGTTACACTCGGGCTGCTGTCGTGTGTACAAATCGTTCACAATCTTAGTTCACAATGCTCTCGCGAAACATTTGAAACCCTTTTAGAAGTTTCACTGCACTCAGCGCAATTTTGGGTCGCTTGTGGACCGTCCAAACAAAAAACATTACTTATACTTGGGATATAAGGTATGATGCACAGAAATATCTTGATATAGTTCTGTGGTATGATGGGTATTATATAGGAGTCTGTTATGTATGTTATTTTGAATACGTTGACTCAGCATCGTGGGAAGGTAGCAAGAACTTCTTTCTTTTTTGTTGAGGCAGGTTAATGCTTTCGCAAGATCTAGGTTTACCTCGGGTAAGGCTCCTGAACCTATGTCCAGTATATGGGGGACTCACACTAGGGAATGTATTACCCTACTAAATCACCTGCGAGCGCCTACAGTCGTTTTTTGAGGGTCCCAGAACTGCAGGCAACAGGATTACCTCGGCGGCAGGCTAGCCCCGGCGAAGGTCACATTATTCCTCGTAAGGAGTGACTGCCCGGCCGCCACTAAGCAGTACCCGCCACGTTCCCAACTTGAACCCGAAACGAGCAAAGGGGTGTTATTACTTCCTCCTACGTACACCCGTTCGTTGCCCGCAAGAACTTCTTACCGGTATTAAATAAAGTTTCTAGAAAAGTTATATTTAATACTTTTGCAATACAATATATTGATTATATTATGATATTTGGTGTCAGTGACATGCTCGTTATTACAGGCGTCTTCGCAATTTACAATATTCAAGATAATATAGGGCATCTATAATTTTACGTTGTAAAATATTTACGCATAAGCGCATCTTTAGTGTTGCTAACCTTAGTTAATTACCTTAATGGACTTTTAGGGTTTGGGTCGTTCATTGTAAAAGGTTTTTAAATTCTAGTGGTAGTATTCGAAGTTAGCGCGTCAAACAAGCAAATTCTTAACTTTTAAGGGCCCTTGGTAGGTGAAAACAGCAACATTAGCTGTTTCCTATTAGCTGCTATTTCACAAGTTGAAGATTTCTGGCACTGAAATTTCTAATATGTATTACAGAACGTATGTATGAGGTGATGACAGTTTTCAAAACACGATTGGAAAAATTTTGCTCGATAAAAAAAAACTCTGAAGTAACCTCTAAAATTTCATATAAATGAATATTACGACCGTGTTTTACAATAATCATTCTTATAAAATCACAAACACATAGGTTTTTACCCTGACGATGTGTTGACAGTTTTAGATTTCCAAAAACTAAAAAAAATATTAACTTTATGATAAAAATTCGAAGTTTCCATACTAACCACGGACCACGGGCCACACATCAACCGTGAGACAGAGTACCGCTTCGGCATTCGCATGTGGGGGTTGTGTCGCTCGTCACGCGGAACCCGCGAAAGTTACGAGTCCAAAGCAAGAGTAAACAAACTAATATTACCTTGGGAAATAAAAGAAAGTCGCTATCGATATTGACTTCCTACTTGTCTGTCTTTACAAAATAATGTTTAGCTAAATATCACAATATATGGTATGGTAATGGATTTTTGTAATTTTTAAATTGTAAATACTTACATGTGCCGGACCGTATGGCAATGGATCAGCCGTCTTTGCGTTCATTGAAGGAGGCCTATATTCAGCGGTGGACGGATAAGGGCTGATGATGATGATGAAATACTTACATAATTTACTTAGATACGAACGTGAAGAGTGGTGTGTGGAATAAATACTATAAATTGTTATAGAATACATACTATTTGAAAAGATTAGTTCTAGTTTTTTTTGAATTTGAAAAAATATATTAAAACTATACAAATATATTATTTTGATATTTATCATCATCATCATGTATAATATCATCTATATTATATTAGGAGATATTATGATGATATTTATCATCATCACCATCATCATGTAATGTCGTGATATGGGATCGGCCGTATTGAAGTTCATTGTGGGAGGCCTATGTTCAGCCATGGGCGGATAGAGGCTAATGATGATATATTATATCATCATCATCATCATCATAATGTTCATCACACAACACAACACAACAATCACAGCAAAGCTGTTTCACGGGAGAAACAAGCAAGATTGGGCGTTTTTCCATTCACCGGCACGGCCACGGCTCGGCCACGGCACGGTCACGGCACGGCGGTGGCACGGTCACGGTCAATAATAATTATATATAATTATATACATTTTAATAAATAAAAAAATCATTCAAAATACAACGAAATAGGATCGCTTGATATTATTAAGTTCGGTGACCTACACAGTATACTGATTACCCCTCGCGCGGGGCTCGCGCGGGGCTGGCGCGGGGCTGGCGCGGGACTGGCGCGGGGCTGGCGCGGGGGGTAATCAGTATACTGTGTAGGTCACCGAACTTAATAATATCAAGCGATCCTATTTCGTTGTATTTTGAATGATAAACATTACATAATGTTTAGCCCTTTCGCTATGTATACCGAAACCTATTTTTTTTATTTATTAAAATGTATATAATTATATATAATTATTATTTAAATAGCTATGTTGTTTGTGTAATCTATACAGATAAATAAAATTGGAGTGTCTGTTTGTAATATCAAAATAACCGCTTTTTATTGAATGCATATGGATGTTTACACGGGACATATTATACCCAAATAGTGTTTTTTACAATTTTTCTTTGTCTGTCCGTCTGTCTGTCTGTCTGTTTGTTCCGGCTAATCTCTGAAACGGCTGGGCCGATTTTGACGGGACTTTCACTGACAGATAGTTGATGTTAGGTATGTTGTTTGATATAAGGAGTAACTTAGGCTAAAAATTGGTGTTCAGTGAGGGAGGCCTATCACCAGCCATGGGTGGATCAATTCTGCTACTGATATAGGTATACAATATCATCATTATCATGTAATGTAGTGGCATGAGATCGGCTGTCTTGGTGTTCAGTAAGAGAGGCCTATCACCAGCCATGGGTGGATCAATTCTGCTACTGATATATATAATATCATCATTATCATGTAATGTAGTGGCATGAGATCGGCCGTCTTGGTGTTCAGTGAGAGAGACCTATCACCAGCCATGGGTGGATCAATTCTGCTACTGATATATATATATAATATCATCATTATCATGTAATGTCGTGGCATGGGATCGGTCGTCTTGGCGTTCATTAAGGGAGACCTATGTTCAGCTGTGGACGGATAGAGGCCGATGATGATACATGTCATCATTATCATCATCATCATGTATAAATTATAATAATATTATGATCTACGTGTCGTCTTGCTGAAGTCCGTGTCAGTACTGAACTATGAAAACGTGCGTAAACCGTCATCGACAACGGCACAGTGGAAAAACGAAGCCACGGCACCGGTGCCGGGCCGTGACCGTGCCACCGCCGTGCCGTGACCGTGCCGTGGCCGAGCCGTGGCCGTGCCGGTGAATGGAAAAACGCCCAATCTTGCTTGTTTCTCCCGTGAAACAGCTTTGCTGTGATTGTTGTGTTGTGTTGTGTGATGAACATTATGATGATGATGATGATGATATAATATATCATCATTAGCCTCTATCCGCCCATGGCTGAACATAGGCCTCCCACAATGAACTTCAATACGGCCGATCCCATATCACGACATTACATGATGATGGTGATGATGATAAATATCATCATAATATCTCCTAATATAATATAGATGATATTATACATGATGATGATGATAAATATCAAAATAATATATTTGTATAGTTTTAATATATTTTTTCAAATTCAAAAAAAACTAGAACTAATCTTTTCAAATAGTATGTATTCTATAACAATTTATAGTATTTATTCCACACACCACTCTTCACGTTCGTATCTAAGTAAATTATGTAAGTATTTCATCATCATCATCAGCCCTTATCCGTCCACCGCTGAATATAGGCCTCCTTCAATGAACGCAAAGACGGCTGATCCATTGCCATACGGTCCGGCACATGTAAGTATTTACAATTTAAAAATTACTAAAATCCATTACCATACCATATATTGTGATATTTAGCTAAACATTATTTTGTAAAGACAGACAAGTAGGAAGTCAATATCGATAGCGACTTTCTTTTATTTCCCAAGGTAATATTAGTTTGTTTACTCTTGCTTTGGACTCGTAACTTTCGCGGGTTCCGCGTGACGAGCGACACAACCCCCACATGCGAATGCCGAAGCGGTACTCTGTCTCACGGTTGATGTGTGGCCCGTGGTCCGTGGTTAGTATGGAAACTTCGAATTTTTATCATAAAGTTAATATTTTTTTTAGTTTTTGGAAATCTAAAACTGTCAACACATCGTCAGGGTAAAAACCTATGTGTTTGTGATTTTATAAGAATGATTATTGTAAAACACGGTCGTAATATTCATTTATATGAAATTTTAGAGGTTACTTCAGAGTTTTTTTTTATCGAGCAAAATTTTTCCAATCGTGTTTTGAAAACTGTCATCACCTCATACATACGTTCTGTAATACATATTAGAAATTTCAGTGCCAGAAATCTTCAACTTGTGAAATAGCAGCTAATAGGAAACAGCTAATGTTGCTGTTTTCACCTACCAAGGGCCCTTAAAAGTTAAGAATTTGCTTGTTTGACGCGCTAACTTCGAATACTACCACTAGAATTTAAAAACCTTTTACAATGAACGACCCAAACCCTAAAAGTCCATTAAGGTAATTAACTAAGGTTAGCAACACTAAAGATGCGCTTATGCGTAAATATTTTACAACGTAAAATTATAGATGCCCTATATTATCTTGAATATTGTAAATTGCGAAGACGCCTGTAATAACGAGCATGTCACTGACACCAAATATCATAATATAATCAATATATTGTATTGCAAAAGTATTAAATATAACTTTTCTAGAAACTTTATTTAATACCGGTAAGAAGTTCTTGCGGGCAACGAACGGGTGTACGTAGGAGGAAGTAATAACACCCCTTTGCTCGTTTCGGGTTCAAGTTGGGAACGTGGCGGGTACTGCTTAGTGGCGGCCGGGCAGTCACTCCTTACGAGGAATAATGTGACCTTCGCCGGGGCTAGCCTGCCGCCGAGGTAATCCTGTTGCCTGCAGTTCTGGGACCCTCAAAAAACGACTGTAGGCGCTCGCAGGTGATTTAGTAGGGTAATACATTCCCTAGTGTGAGTCCCCCATATACTGGACATAGGTTCAGGAGCCTTACCCGAGGTAAACCTAGATCTTGCGAAAGCATTAACCTGCCTCAACAAAAAAGAAAGAAGTTCTTGCTACCTTCCCACGATGCTGAGTCAACGTATTCAAAATAACATACATAACAGACTCCTATATAATACCCATCATACCACAGAACTATATCAAGATATTTCTGTGCATCATACCTTATATCCCAAGTATAAGTAATGTTTTTTGTTTGGACGGTCCACAAGCGACCCAAAATTGCGCTGAGTGCAGTGAAACTTCTAAAAGGGTTTCAAATGTTTCGCGAGAGCATTGTGAACTAAGATTGTGAACGATTTGTACACACGACAGCAGCCCGAGTGTAACACTTTGGACTTTGTACTAAAAGTAGAACGCAGCGAAGCGTGCGAGGGTGCAACATATTCTTGTTATTTCGTCTCACTTACGCGGTCGGCGGGACATAGTCGAGCCGCCGGCGTTGGTCACCAGGCGCTGTTGTGTATGAATGAATTTAAAACTATGCTATTAGGTTTACAGCTATATCGCGCGAGACACGTTGACGTCAACTTTAAATTTTAAGTAAATTGTCTGTCGCTTAATGATGTAGTCCTATACATATATATTTTCTAGTGTATTGAACTATAATTATAACTATATTATATCTTTTGGCACTATTGTATTAGTGTAGTTTTGGTATATACAGTTTAATTATTATTAGGTATTATTTTATATATTTCAATAATTCTAATGAAATACTTGTTGCAATCTCTTCATACAGTAGGTGATGTTTTATGTGTCTGTTTATATTATGCAAACGATAAGGTTTATTACATATTATGCGGTATGGGGGAATAGTTTGCCGCGCTCACGATGAGCGGGTTTGGGTGGAAGAGTGCCTTTTCAAAGTGACGTTCTGACGTCATTTTGAAGTGGCCCCTAATGGACTCTAATCTGAAGTCCCTGTGCAGGTCGATGTTTCTTACGTACCACGGGCAACCGGTTGCCATGCGTAAAAATTTATTTTGGACTATTTGTAGTGCATTGAGTCGATTTTGTGGCACATGCGCGAATGCGACACAAGAGTATGACATAATGGGTCGGATACAAGTTTTATACAGGATTATCTTATGCCTGAGGGGCATTTTCTGTTTTTGTTAATTAAGAAATTTAAATGGCTCAAGACGAATTTGACCTTTTTGGTGACTGTCTCTATGTGTGGTCTAAATGACATCGACCTGTCTAGGGTGTCCCCCAGGTATTTTACCTGATCTACTCTGGGTATTTCTATATTGTTTCATATATTGTTTATCGGTTTCATGGTACGATAAGGTCGTCTATTTGTGACCCTCCTAACAACGGAAATCCCACGGATCTCGATCCAGAGTCTCCCGGACGTCCTTGTAAGCGCACGCGCGCTGTTCAGCTCGGATTGCAATCAGGATTTAGGTGCAGGTTGCACGGCTGACGCAGCTCGGTCTCGAACGTTAGCAGCTGCCGCCACCCGACACTAAAATATTCGGCAAATAATTTTAAAATAACCTGTGATATGAAATTTCAATTTGTTTCTTACACCTTTCTTTTATTAAAATATCTGAGATTCAAGGATTTTCATGCGCTTCCAAATAAAAATAATATTATTATAATTTAGATTTAAATATGACTATTTATTAACTACTTATATGGACAATAACCAAAATCAATGAAGTAATTAGAATAAATTCAATCTATTATTCAATACATAAAATTCTTCTAAGCGTTTTTTGTTTTTAAAGAATCAGCAAATATATTTGTTTTTTATATTAACAAGGAAATAACGGGAAATAGTTATTAGTTTTAAAGGAAATAATGTATTATAACTGATGATCTGATCCGGCCGATTTCGGCCACGGCGACAGCTTCAGCTCCTCTAGTGACGTTCGTGTGCTCGCACGTGGCTTATGTAGCCAATCTTATTTGAAAAGATCCTCGTACATTGCGGGCATGTAAGCACACCGTTAAAATAACGGCGGCACTGAAAATTTCGGGAATCAAGGAAGTGACACAACATTACTATAACGTAGTGTTTATATACTCTTTGGTTAAATGTTAATTAAATTACATCATGAAGTCAAATTACACAATATTAATTTGTCATACTGCTTGACATATTTTGTACTAACACTTTATAAAGAACCTAAAACTAAAAACCTTAAAAAATAAAATAAAATAACTTAAGTATATTAATAAAAAGGAGTCCCTTTAGGCAAGGTCCCGAAGATACTGGCAGCGTTCCCCCTTTGAATTGCTAGACTTATTCTTTGTCCGAGGTAGCTGCCAGCTCTTCGGTCTCCTGTGATGTCGACTAACCTTTTTGTTATTTCCTTAAAGAGCCTTAAAGCGTTAGGACCCCACGGACCAAGGGTATTGACACCGAATGGGACAAAATCATATTCGGAGCCTAGACCCCTGTATTTGCAAATTTTAGCTTTTTCAGCCGCTTCACAAGCTGCACCAGCTCTGTTGTTGGTTCCATGTAGATGGGAAGGGGCCAGCGTGTCTGAACAGGTTGCATCCCACACCAGCACCCGGCCCATCTTCCATGGAATCAAACTCATACCGTCCGGTCTCTTGCCATCGTCTCTTGCAATACCAGTTGGCTCAAGTAGACTTGGCACGTTGACGGTGGCAAGGGACCGGCGTATGATATCGTTGAGTGCAGCATGTCTCGAGAAGCGGCCTGCACTTTTTTGGCATGACAGTCCGTGATGTCCTAGCTTGTCGACATCACTGCCACAGGGACATTTATGGGGAGCGCAGACCGGAACCCCAAGCCGTAGACAGGTTGCGATTCGGAGCGTGTCAGGCTCAAGAAAAGTTCCTGTATTTGACGAAGGGTACGCGTGAAGCCAGTAGCCGGCCTCATGCGTACCTACGGCCAAAAGCCTAGCACGCGCCGAACTAGCCAGCCATCTTCTCTATTGAAATTAGGATGTTTTTTAATTTCAATAGCCTCACGGATCATCCTTGGTTGGTATCTGTGTTCTTTTGCGAGGACTTGTGGTTTATCAAATCTGATATAATGGCGAGCTTTGTCAAGACTATGTTCACAGATGGCAGACTTAGTGTAGCGACGGTGTTTTAAATCAGCTATATGTATGTTAACATACATATAGCTTCATACATATGGCTGGCTTCTACCACCTGCTTGGGATCCCATTATTAAAATTATCAAATCAAAATCCAAGCATAATATGTCACAGATTAAAGATACAGTTAGCACTTTCTGCGTAGATAGGACTGACCAAAATATTGATGTATCATAGGGTAGTTTCGAATAAGTTTGTAATAATAGGACGTATGACACCTCAGTCCTCCCGTGACCATGGTTGCTGTAAAGTATCCGAAACGTCGGGCTTGTAAAAATCTTAATAAACCGCGATAAAATCCGTAAAAAATTGTTTTATTATAACAACATTACTATTTAAAATGTATTTATTGCTTTTCGAAGTATTCTCCGCGAAATTTGACACATTTTTCCATACGATGGAACCAATCATTGAAGCAACCATTCCATTCGGAAGTTAGGGTCTCCAAAATAGCTGTTTTGTAGGCGTCCACAGCTTCTTCAGGCGATGAAAATCTCTGACCACGCAATTTATTCTTTATCTTAGGGAAAGTATAGAAATCATTAGGGCTTAAGTCGGGGCTGTACGGCGGATGGTCTAATAATTCTATGTTTTCTTGCTCTGAAAACTCTTTTGTTCTGTGCGCGGTGGTAATATTTTTTCCCCTCATGGGCCACCAATAAATGTCTTCAACGACACCCTGGGCTTAAATTAAGCCCGAAAGTTTCTTCATAATAATATATTGCTTTATTACAATTTTTACAATTATTTCGATGCGAGCTAATGTTAAATTGGTCACAACGTGAGAGAGATGGTGTCGGGTATTTTTAAATATACACCTACGGTAGGCGAATAAATGAAACGCCTGTTGAAAATTAATAGCAACGAATTACTAGCTGGCGCTGTAATTCGGAACAGAAAGGAATCCGATCGACTACCTGAGGTGGGTACAGGGACGCCACCCGCGGTAGGTGTGTATGTTCGTGTGTATCTTATGTGAAACGTAGGCAGGATCGCACCTTGCACTTTTTGCACGAAAAACGAAAGCGGCACTCCGCGCCTAAGAAATTTGATAGAATAATTTGCACTGTTTTATTTATATTCCACGGAAAACCATTATAATAGTTACATTCACCATTATAACTGAGCTCACCACTTTTGTTTAATCCGTATATTAATGAGCTTATCGAGAGACTCAGCAGCACACACGTCGGATGCTTTATTGACGATATTTGTTTTGATAGCATCAGTTATGCAGATGAAATGGTGCTGATGAGTCCCTCGATAGGTGGACCGAGGGAACTCCTGAGTATTTGTGAGACATATGCTTAGGCACACGGGCTTAAGTATAACTCTAAGAGAGTAAGAGCGAATTGATAGTTTTTAAAGCAGGAAAATATAGACCCAAGAATTTGCCTCCTGTATACCCTTAAGACAGGTTGAACATTTTAAGTATCTGGGTCATATTGTGACTGATGACCTCAGGGATGAAGGACATAGAAAGAGAACGCAGAGCGTTGGCGGTGAGAAGCAATATGCTCGCCCGTAGATTCACTCGATGTACAGTACAAATAAAAATTACTCTTTTTAAAGCATTCTGCCAATCATTTTACTCGAGTGGCCTGTGAGTGAGGTATAAGCGTCGATCCAATGACACTCTGTGTGTCCAGTATAACAACGCTTTCAGAATGCTGTTGTGGCTTCCGTGGCGCTGCAGCGCATCAGGAAAGTTTGCTGTAGCTCACACCGGCATACGCAAAAAAACAGCTTCTATGCTGCAGCGCCTGCGAAATGCCAGCAGCAGCATTCTGAAAGTTATTGCAGATAGATTTGACTGCCCTATCCAAAAACATTGGGTAAGGGTAGTCAAAGAAATGGTATAAAAAATACATTTATTGACAAAAACTAACACTAATAACATACTTATAAGTTCATTTTGTAACTAACACACTAACTATATTATATGGGCATTTCTTTTGCCTGAAATAAACATATTCTATTCTATTGTATTCTATAACTCATAAGCCTCAAAGTGTTCCTGACGTATTGACACGAAATCTGAAATCTTCGTAGTAATATTTAACATTAACTACAACTCCATATCCGTTGGATGGTTTTCTTTTTCCTAATAATACGTGAAAATGGCCCTAGCAACGTTTATCATAATGTGTATGTTAGGTCTTTACCTATGAAATTGCCGTTTTGTATGAAAAAATTATAACGATTTTTTTTCATGTATTTTTATTTGTATTAATCGAAGTAATCACCCATGCAAACAATGCATCTTTGCCAACGCAGAGGCAGTTTATTGATGCCCTTCTTAAAGAAATCAGCTGGACAGGAGGCAACAAATTCTTCAAAGGCATTTTGTACTGCCTCTCGGGTGTTGAATTTTTGTCCCGCCAAGAAGTTATCCAAATTCTGGAAAAAGTAGTAGTCTGTAGGCGCAAGGTCTGGTGAGTAGACCGGATGACGGAGAGCTTCCAACCCCAGTTCTTGCCACTTGGAAACCGTCTGCTGTGTATGAGGTCGCGCGTTGTCGTGCAGGAACAGCGGAGACGAGCGATTGACCTATGCTGGTTGGAGATGTGCCAGCTTCTCCATCGTTGAGTTATGTTCTTCACAGTACACATCTGCAGTAATGCTCAGCCCGTTTGGTAAGAAGCTTTGATGAATCACACCGGCTCTAGACCAGCAAGCAGTGACCATCACGTTTTTAAAATAAAATTAATTTTAAATTAGAATTCTTAGCCAAACACTATTTGGGTATAATATGTCCCGTGTAAACATCCATATGCATTCAATAAAAAGCGGTTATTTTGATATTACAAACAGACACTCCAATTTTATTTATCTGTATAGATTACACAAACAACATAGCTATTTAAATAATAATTATATATAATTATATACATTTTAATAAAAAAAAAAAATAGGTTTCGGTATACATAGCGAAAGGGCTAAACATTATGTAATGTTTATCATTCAAAATACAACGAAATAGGATCGCTTGATATTATTAAGTTCGGTGACCTACACAGTATACTGATTACCCCTCGCGCGGGGCTCGCGCGGGGTTGGCGCGGGGCTGGCGCGGGACTGGCGCGGGGCTGGCGCGGGGCTGGCGCGGGGCTGGCGCGGGGCTGGCGCGGGGCTCGTGCGTGTCCCCCGCGCACACGGACCGCTCCCCACACCTCACGGTACGAAATCTGAATTTTCGCTGACCGCCTAAGCCCCCTTAATAAACCGAAAACTATAGGTACAATGTATTTATAGTTATTTATGTGTATTATATTATATCGACAGTTAGACCGTCTCTCGACATTCTATATTGTGCACCGTTTCCAACTTTCTCGATTCCACAGCATCTAAGATTACTAAAGAAAAAATTTTTCTTCCTAGAAAACTCGTAAATATAACGACTATTTGTATTTTTTTAAAATATGCGAATAATAGTCATAATATAGTAAGCGATCAATCAAAAAGATGAAAATATATTATTATTAAGTTTACTTTAAGATAAGTAAGATAAAAGATGGATCACATTATCTATTTTTTAGTTGGGTTTGATTCCCGTACTTAACATAATAAACTTACCTATTTTTATTAAAGCCTCTTAAAACAAAACAGGAAATGCCTTTCATACACCCGAAAATAAAATAAGCATGTCGACCTAATAATGAGGTACATCATAAACGACAACCATTTTATGTTTGCTGTATACGTAAACGAGTAGACAAGGCCAGATGCTAAGGTGACCGTTGAACGAAATTAATTCACCTAGGACTAGCCCAAGCAACTCCTGCCCTTCTAAAGCTATTCTATTTCTTTATCTATTTTATTAATTTTATATTTATGATTGTACTAATTGACTCTATAGTACTGTTTTGCCATTTTATTTATGAGTAAGCACGTGATGCTAGGGACGCACTCTTTCACTGGTTTGGTTGAAAACCGGCGTCAGATACCATATTTACTATCTATGGCTATCTGAGAATGTCGAACTAAACCAATTTGCTGCATCCTTGAGACACACTTTAGTTTATGGGATGATTGTTGTCAATTAAATCTATAAGTATCTAGTAGTAGTATAATATATATTTCAATTGTATATCTTGAACTATTTTGTTGATGTCTCTAGTGTGTGGTCAAATAAACGTTTCTCTTTCTTTCTTTCTAAAGCCGGGTTTTCACTATCTTAGTACAATCGGACCGAGTGTGCAAAATTGCCACTCGGATGCTTCTCGGATAGTGAACACCCACGATCCAAGTGAATTAAGAGGTACCTGTCCCTGAGGAGTCGGGTAGGACCTATTTTATCTTAGTGCCTTCGGTCCGCCGTCCGAGTGTACTAAATAGTTCTGTGGTACTAACTCACTATCCGACAGCCGACTCCTCACGGACAGGTACACTCAATTCGGGAATTTCACAATTTTAGTAGTTATACTAAGACTAGCTATTGCCCGCAGCTTTGCCCGCGTTAACTTACTCAACTTAAGGCGAGGTTATGAGAAAATACCGCTGATTAGACCCTTTTTTCGTGATCAGTTTGGGACACTTCCTTGAATGATAAAATATTGAAAAAAATCATGCGTAAAGAATAGATACTTAATTAAATACTAATTCGAGCAGAATCTTAAAATTTATTGTAATTATTTAGTAATAAAATACATAAGTTCGCCATAAAATATTATTTTTCAGTTCAAAGTTCTCGTTTATTTCAGTGATAACCATAGTTTTTTTTTTTAAATAAATAAATAAATAAATAATTTATTTGCATCAAACATGGTAGTAAGATTTTACAGTACATGAAGTCCGCATGTTTCGCTACACTAAATAATAGCATGCAAAGAATTAGATACAGGACAATAAACTATCCATTTCAGTTACATTCAAATACAATATTACAATATAATTTATGTCAATTTATGTTACATTATTATTTTATGTTATAAATATCTTTCATGCTATAGAAATTCTTTTGTACAATCCATTCATGTATTTTAGATTTGAACATTTTCACTTCTAGTATATTAACTTTTTAGGTATTATATTATATAGTTGCACACACATATTTATGCAACTTTTATTGTATTTACTTAGTCTAGGTTTAATGTCAATTACTAGCCTATGGGGGTCACGCCGGCTGCGAGTATTTATTTGTCCTGCCGTCATGAAGATATCTTTATGCCTGCACACAAACATGCAAACTTCAAAGAAATAAAGTGATGGTAACGGTAATAAGCCAAGTTTCTTAAAGAATAGTTCACAGGATTGATCCGGTTTAAGTCTACATAATGCTCTTATACATTTCTTTTGTGCAACAAATGCTCTGACAAAATCTGTACTATTGCCCCATATTATAAGTCCGTAACGCAGTATGGATTCAACGTAAGCACGATATGACATTATCGCCGTTTTTGTATTAGTCACATTTTTGATTCGCTTAAGTGCATATACAAATTTATTTATCTTTGAAGTTATTTCATCTATGTGTAATTTCCAGTCTAAGTTTTCATCTAATGTTAGCCCTAAAAATTTTGTATATGCCACTTCTGTTAATTTTTGTATGTTAATTTTTAGTTTATTTTTACTACTATTACTTCTGTTAAATTGTATATATTTTGATTTATTTAAATTGATTTCCAAATTGTTCATATTTAGCCATATAATTAAGTTGTCAATTGTATTATTAATGTCATTTTCGTGGTCATTGTTTGTATTAAATTTTTTATTGGATGTCACAATTATTGAAATATCATCAGCATATAATATACATTTATGATTAGTAATATAAGTTATGTCATTTATGTATAATAGAAATAGGATAGGTCCGAGGACACTTCCCTGTGGCACTCCAAATCTATTATATTTAAATTCAGAGAAGTATGATGTGATTTCATTTTTTTTATTTTTTTTGGTAATATTTACACATTGTTGTCTGTCTATTAAGTATGAAGATATCCATTGTAGTGCCAGGCCCCTAATTCCGATTTTTTCTAATTTTTCTAACATGAGGTCATGTGAAACTAGACCAAATGCTTTAGTTAAGTCAAAAAACAGCCCTGTTGTCATATAATTATTATTAATATTGGTAAGTATAATTTTTAGAAGTTCGAAAGTCGCTAATGTGGTTGACTTACCTTTTTGAAAGCCATATTGTTCACTTCTTATTATTTTATATTTACTGCAGAATTCAAAAAGTCTTTTTAGCATGCACTTTTCAAATAATTTTGACATAACAGGTATTAGAGTTATCGGACGGTAGTTGCAGATATTATTTTTCTCTCCTTTTTTATAAATTGGTTTAATAAATGATAACTTTAGAGCATCTGGGAACGTACCACAGGAGAATGATAAGTTTATCAGATAGGTAAATACTGCAGATATCTCGTTTACGCAGGTTTTTATAATTTTTGTATTTATTTCGTCATATCCTTCAGAAGTTGTGTTTTTTAATAACGCGATTTCAGTTTTGACTTCACTTTCTGACATTGGCATGAGAAACATTGAGTTTTTAAGTGAAAATTTATTAAAAGTATTTTTACTCGTCATATTTGAAGCCCTTGTGTTTTTGTGTGTTGAATTTATAAAATGATTATTAAAGAAGGACGCTATTTTAACTGGATTCGTTATTATTTTATTACCAATTTTTATGTTTTGTATACTATTCATGTTATTTGTATCGAGTATTTCATTTTTAATAACGTTCCATGTAGCTTTACATTTGTTAGGGTTTATTTGTATATAGTTTATATTTGCATGTTTTTTAGACTTAAAAATGCATTTTTTTAAGATGTTAGAGTATGTGACGTACTTAGATTTATTAATTCTATTCTTATTTTTGTAATAAATGTGCCTTAGTTTCCGTTTGGTCTTGCAGCTTACTTTGAGACCTCTGCTCATCCAATTTTGTTTTCTTTTATTAAGATTTAATTTAATTCGCATTTTTGGTAAGCATAAGTTGTATAAAAGACAAAACAACTCATGAAACTTATCAAATGCCACGTTAGCGTTTTGTTCCATATATATGTTTGACCAAGACAATTCACGTAGACGTTCTTTAAACTTACGAATATTATCTCTACTAAAGTCTCTTTTGTATGTGTAATAATATGGCATAATATTATGTTTAGGCAAAGTACGTTTAATGGGGAAGGTCAGTAGCTGCGCTGTGTCATGATCAGAAAGAAATAGAGGTAGCACTGTTGCATCGGCATCTGGAATGTTACTTAGTATATGATCAATGCAAGATAGTTTACGCGTGGGTGTATTGATATGTACTTTTAGGTTATAATTATAACTGATGTCTAATAACATGTTGGTAATGTTTCCCTTTTGAAGCGTGTTTATATTAAAGTCCCCAGTTATTATTATATTATGGTTTTTGTATTTGTGTTTTGTCGTTATGTCGTCCAAGAGATAATTTAATTTAATTAAAAATATGTTGGGGTCAGATCGAGGTGTTCTATATACACAGATTGTAATTAATTTGATGTCCATAATTTCGAGACCACAGATTTCAAACGTGTTTTGTGAGGCATAACGTTTAATAAATTGTAGCTCGTTAAAATTTATCCCTTTTTTTATTAAAATGCAGGTTCCGCCTCTTTGTTTATCGCGACAAAAATTTGCTGCTAGGTCGTAACCCTCTATTCTTACATATGACTCGAAGCCCTTTTTTATAAACGTTTCTGAGAAACAAATTACATCCGGGTCATAATTTTTCTCTCGTATCTCACACAAAGTTAACTCGATCAGTTCTTGTTTTGATAAGATACTGGCTATATTTTGGTGTAAGATGGTAAACTTAAGGCAAGCAGTATTCACACGCTTAGGGTCGAAAAAATGTTGATTTATTTTTAACTATACGGAAGTAATAAGGTATAGTACCCTTTTCCGGGACATGTTTTGTGCCGACCGAGTCTCTGTTACTATTTTCTACTTTTTGAAAGTAATAAGGGATTGTCCCTTTCTTGGATTTTAATACCGTTTTGTTACAACTAGGCTTGTTCCTCGTTATAAATCTCTTTATTTCCTTGGGGCATAAGTAGTTTTCCGTGTAATCACTACAATCTATAGCATAATTTATTAATTTGCAAGTTTCATATCGAGTTAAATATTTGCAATCTAGAAATGTACAATTTTTATATTTAACACATAAATTATTTATTAGACTATTTAATTTATTAACATATATATATTTATTTTTATTTATATTAAGTATAAAAACTTTATTATCATGGAAATTCTCAAATATGATTTTTAACTGTGTTAAGACCGACTTTACATCGTAGTCGTTTTCGCCTACGCATAATACTAATTTATCGTGTGGTTTTAGCGTCATTCTACGACAGTTTTTTACAATTTCGTGTGCTAGTGCAAAGGGTTTACATTCACCAGTGATTCGATACTTTACATAGCTTGTCTTATACCTAGAATGAGTAAGCGCCATAGCTAGACCAGCGCATTGTTGTGAACCGAAGATGTGAATCATTTTAGTCGGGTCGTGAACGTGGAGCTTAACTACAGGAGAAGACGTAGCGGCTGCTGGCTTTGAGTTTTCTATAGAATCCATGTTTTTTATTTTTATTACTGGCGCTATAAATTTTGGTTTATCCTCAACTACTTTTTGTTGTAGGTTTGTTTCTGTTCTAGAGATTATGGTCTTAGCGCATGTTTTAGTTGCCAGTGGGGTAGGAAAAGGCGATCCGTTGTTGGGCAAGACTGAGCGCCTCTTTTTTATTTTGTGGTCTGGTCGAGGAGTGTTGGTTGCAGGTGTAGGAGAGAGACATAAAGATTTTAACATGTTATTCTCAGTGTTTAACTTGTTAATTTGCCTATGAAGGTCATTATTTTCTAATATAAGGTTCTCTAACTCATTTTGCGTACTCTCCAATGTGCGGGTTAGCTGGACAATCGTATTTTTCATTTCAACGGCTGTCATTGTGTCAACCGACGTTGTGCCGTCTAAGCTGCGAGACAGTAAATTGGGAGTGGAAAATGATTCATCAGATAGACTATGGTGGCCAGTAAGTATAAGCGAGTCCAGAGTGTAGGATGTGTTGATGTCCGGCGTATGTGGGGATTCAAATATTTTCTCCTGTGGTGACTTGTACTGTGCTGTATTTTGAGCCTTTTTCCGTAATGTTATATTAGATACTCCGTTATTAGTGTCTGATTTTTTTTTAATGCAAACTTTGCATCGCCACTGATGTTTCTCTTCATTGTTCATAAGTCGGTACGTTTTTTCTGGAAATCCGTCACAGTCAAATTCGTATCTATTCTTACAGATTGAGCATAAAGCCGTATTTTTTATATCAGTATGGTTCTTGCATTTAAAACATGTTACGTTCTGCGACATCTTGCGTCCACTATTGGCGACTTTTATATTATTTTTCGATGCCATGATTGTTAAGTAGACAGGATAATAATAAGTTCTACTATAATGTGATAGATGGCGTTATTTATATAATTTTCCAGTGTCTTTGTTTAATTTAAATTTAACGTTTTTTCACACTAAATATTTTTGAAAGTATAACATTTATGTAGTTGTATTGATTGACTGCAATCTAATGCTTGTATTATAAGCCGGGAACTACTTACGACTAAGAAAAATATTGATTCACTATGTTTACACTGTTTATTTTATAGATAATCACGTCACTTTAAAATGTTAGTTATTGTTGTTAATATTACACTTTTTCCAGAGATAACACTTTATAGTATGCGTTAACACTAAAGCCCCACAATTTTACTAGTTTTATGGTTAATTTCACAGTTATACTATTTATTTGTGATTTTTATTACGAGCTCAATGTTAAACGTGTCGCCATCTAGTGACATGTATGATATGTATTTTCGAGAATATAAATCGTATAATATTCACTTAGATACTAAATCAGCCACATTTTTTATTAGAACCCCCCTTTTCTGTAAATAAACAAAATTGTTACAATAAAACCATTATTATATATATTATATTATATATATTATTATATACATTATTATTATACCAATATTGCGTCCTACAAATTTCACACGCCCTTGTCCTGCTAAACAAATCTCAACTTTGTGAACGTAGCGCAAAGCGTTGCATCAGATTGTACACTGGCAGCAGTCGACAAGCGAGGCTTGTCTCGATCGAGTGTGGTTCGCACGCTCTTTCGCTTGGCGGTTTCAACGTATAATAAATAATAATATGCGTAGTTTACAAGATGGGAAATACATTATATATTTTTTAAATATCTATGGACGCTTTTACACCACGTCAATCTGGTCTCGTGGTGAGTTCTCAAAGAACTTGTGTTACGGGTACCAAAGAACGGAAGTATATTTACAGCTTTTATACAAGTTACAACACATATTTGACGACCTCTGTGGTTCAGTGTTTCGATGGTTTAGCGCGTTGACGCTCAAGCCGGAGGTAGCGGGTTCGAATCCCGCCAGCGAAACAGTTTTCTGTGTTCCTAGGTCATGAATGTTTATTATATAGTATAATGTAAGTTCATTTTGCGACGAAATAGTAATCTGACTAACTCATCTCAATATTATTGTTTATTTTGTAAGTATCAAGATAAATAGGTAAAAATAACATGACACTAACTGAACTGGTCCCGATACAACCGATACAGAAACAAAACAAGTAAATCATAACAAAACACTCTGCCCAAATGATATAGGAACCAACCTAGGTACCGAAACCGCACATAAACTGTCCTTCTCACCTACCTAGCAATTAGAAAACATTTCTAGGGACAAGCTTGACGACCTCTGTGGCTCAGTGGTAAGCGCGTAAGCGCTAAAGCCGGAGGTTGTGGGTTTGAATCCCGCCAGGGAACTATTAAATATGTGTATTATATAATAAAAATCTTAAATATATGTATAGTATAAAAGTATTATATATATTTCCGTTGTCTGGTACCCGTAACACAAGTTCTTCGAGAACTTACCACGGGACCAGATTGACGTGGTGTGAAAGCGTCCATAGATATATATATATAAAAAAAAAGCTGAATACGGTCGTATACCTTTTTTTTATATCGCAGGTAAATCCTTATGGATTCTCCTAAGCGACTTTTTTTCTTTTACGCCGGTAAATGCTTTGAGGATACTCGCTGCACCCGAAAGGTGGTAAGATGGGCGCAGATCTACCCACTAAAACCCGACGTGTGCCACCAATGCTGCCTTTGGTGAGCAAACGGGGCACCTCGACAGCTAGTCAGTCCTCAAGGGACCGACGCCACCTCCCCAGAGGGGTTGTCCCGCACCACAGATAAATCCCTCCCAAAGTCGGGACAGTACAATGGGGTGAGGTGCCCATCCTCACCCCTTGTCCCCCTGCTCTATATCTCTCCTCCTCTTCTTATAAAAGGGGTACAAAGAGAAGCTCTCTCGGCTCAATTTGCTTCGCTCAAGGTTACACCTTAGGCTACTGAGCTCCAACGCCACGAGAAGGCTTGAACCATAGTTGTGCTCCTAAGCGGCTGGACCGATCTTGATGTTTTTTTTCGGTGTGTGTTTAAGTGGATTCGAAAATGGTATATGGTAATATTTACAAAAAAATGTACAAGACAACTCCGTACGTCTGTCGGTACCACTAGTTTATTATAAAAGTTAAAGTTGTGTGTGTGTGTGTTTGTTACCCCTTCACTCCTAAATAGCTATATGTATTTGGATACAATTTAGTCCATATATACATATTGAAAGTACCTTTGTTATTTACTATAATAATATTATAAATAGCTGTTGCCCGCAGCTTCGCCCGCGTTAACTTAGATTTACAGCCGTACGCGTATTGATGATGATTATTTTTGTAGCCTAAGTTACTCCCTATAACATCATCTATCTTTCAGTGAAAGTCCTGTCAAAATCGGCCCAGCCGTTTCAGAGATTAGCCGGAACAAACAGACAGACAGACAGACAAAAATTGTAAAAAAGGCTATTATGGTATATGTGTCGTGTATACATCCATATTCATTTAGTAAAAAGCGGTTATCTTCAATTTTATTTATCTGTATAGATGTATTGATGACAAAGTTTGTGTGTGTGTGTGTGTGTGTTACCTCTTCACTCCTCTCCACCATGGTTCAGGCCTTGACGTGGCGGTGGGGCTCAATAGCCTAAGGTGTGCCCAGCACCTTGAGCGAAGCTAATTGAGCCGAGGGGGCTCTTTGTAGCCCTTTTATAAGAAGAGGGGACAAAAGAGCAGGGGCAAAGGGTGAGGACGGGAACCTCACCCCATTGTACTGTCCCGACGATGGGAGGGGTTGTTCTATGGTGCAGGACAACCCCTCTGTGGAGGTGGCGTCGGTCCCTTAGGGGACTGACTAGTCGTCGAGGTGCCCTGTTTGCTCATTAGATCCGGGGAACCTCACCAAAGGCGGCATTGGTGGCAGTTGCCGGGTTTTAGTGGGTAGAGCTGCGTCCACTTACCAGCTTTTGGGCGCAGCGAGTCCCACATACCCGCGTGGGGAGACCCATTCCCCCACGGGATGTTTCATTTCATGACTTGCACATTACAGACTACTGATTTTACTAATGGGATACTTATCTAAAAATATTTCAAACAATGAATTTAAATGTATTTATTTATAAACATTGCTACAAATAAATAGTACTTTATAGGTTTTGTTTTTTTATGTTTGTTTGAATGTTGAATAAGTATATCAAAAGTATTTTATATTATAAATTAATACTTTTTTATATTATACTTGGGTCGTTCTTCTTTTTAACCTACAATTTGATAGAACATTTGCTCAATTTCGAAAATAAAATAACCTTACTCGTCAGTATGTATATATATATATATTCTGGTAGCAGAATTTCTATTCTATCGGATAAAGTATTTGGCCAAGAAGTTTATAGATTTTTACACGATTTTCGAAACCTTAAAGATGGATCCGACAAAAAATTTTACACCTCCGTCACGAAATGTTTTATTTTATTCTATCGTATACTCTTCCTCCAATAACTTGTACTTTTGTAATACATTAATTAACTGAAGGAACTTTTAGGAAACCTATTAAAATAATACATTTGTATTTATAAAATATGTTTTATTCATGATCACACACCACTCTGTCACATTTTCTTCTAACATAAAGTATGTTTTTGCTATAAATCAGTTTTTACTATCATTTACAAATAAATATGAATATCACAGACGGCAATATTATCAACTATTATAATTAAAAAATTTCTAATATTGCACTAGTCACAACAAAATATATAAACGACCACAACAATTTTTCTACCAGGAGACAAGAGTCGTAATCTATGTGACAGAGTTGTTATTCTAGGGGATACCAGGATACGTTTTAGAATAAAACTGTTACTATTGATATAAACGGCCTCAACGGAAGACCAGTGCTGGAATGGTAATTCCAGCAAACACTGAGTTGAGGCCGTTTTGTGTAACTACAATGTATATATGTTATATTATTAATTGTGTGTCTTATGTGCATAAGTAGTTTCACAAATAAAAAATTTCTTTCTTTCTTTCATAAATCTTTGTCAGTCTTCAACATTGTCATACACATGAGATCGAACTTAGATAATTAATGAAATCACAATTGAGAACCATTAGAGTTTAGAATAAGAGATTCGTCTTATGTAAATAAAAAATCTAGTTCAGAATTAAAATTCCCAAAAACATAAAATAAAATAATCATCATTAACAGTCTAGCAAGACGATAATTAAATTTGGAAGCCTTAGATATAGAAAGTCTTATTTTGCGAATACTGACAACGGCTCTTCGAACTGGAAATATTGTCTCTTTCCCTTTTTAATTATATTTGAAGCCGGTAATACTTTAATCAAGTCATCAAAAGGAACATCCGATATGTCACTCTCCACCAATTTAAAGATCTTCTTCCACTATCATCGACTGTTTTAGGAACATTACCAAAACATCGCCTTGTTCATCGACGGTACTTGTTGCTACTCCAGCGTAAGTATATTGGATTTTTCTCTCACTTCGTACTTTAAGCAATATCACAACAACAACAATGTCTTCAGGCTGCAGTGTATGGTAAGAACAACCGCAGACGGCAGTTTTATCAGTTGGATCTTTCGTTTTAAACGTTAATTTAATTCGTGTCTATCTACACAATTACTTTATTCTTATGTAATGTATTAACCACATAGGTAAAATTTGCATGTAACTTACATAAGCAAGTATCTCTTCCATCTACAGGGTTTGAAGTACCGATTGGATGAGGCGTTTTTCTTCCCGACTTTTGACATGCTTTATATCGTTCTTTAATGGCATTAGAAAAATCGCTGTATTTCTTTGTATTCTCTTTCTTTCATCTTTGTTGCTGCTGCTATCTTCTTCTGGGTTCCTTTGCAATCTCTTCTTATATTTTCGAACTTTCTTCTAACTGGTTTATTTTTACTTGAAATTTAATATTATCTCTGTAAAACTTTGTTCTATCTCTTTTCACTTTCTTTCTTCCCCTTGAACTACAAGTAGATAATTCAGAAGGAGTCGGTGTTGCAGATGGAGTCATTCGTGGGGTTTCTGGTATTGGTGATGGAGCCGGCGTGTTTAAAAGTACTTCTTCAAGCATCTTTTTCTTCTCCCTTTTTTATTTTCTTCTTGCCATATTTTCTTTTTGATTCGATGTTCTTGCATGGTCATGTCAGCCACTAGCTTCTTTCGAGCATGGTATCTTTCTAAATCCTTGCGCTTTATTTCAGCTACCTTCTCAGGGTCATTTTTTCGTCTCTCCTGACAACGCCGCTGTCTTTCTGCTGGTGTTAATGCCTTCTTTTTCGCCATGATGGTATTTGGAAATAGAAATAAGTAATAAGTAAAAACATACGAGAAGATCAGCATAAACAGAACAAGAATATCGTTTATTTTACCTCTCCGTCACGTTTTTTACCACTCCGTCACAATAAACATGTGACGGAGTTGTCGTGTGACGGAGGGGTAAAAATTTGTTGCAAAGTCGATAACATTTGACGGTTAACATAGAATATATAATTTACACGTTGGCAATAAAATATATCTTATCACGTAGGAGTAAATAACGAACAGTAAGAATAATAACTATATTTTTAATTTATTACTTACGTGACGAAGCGGTAGCTGAATTAACCCACACACCTCCTATCACAGCTTTCTGGCGACTGACCCACTGTCTCTTGATCCCAAAGGGGAAATCGTACCAAAAGGGGGAAGGCGGTCCAAACCGCCAATGGTAGGCCACAAAGACGATCGGCACAAACGCGTATTTCGAAGACAACCCACGTGACAGAATTTACAAAATAAAACGTCAGGTAGTAGGAGACAAGTATTTGAGATTTTTTAAATTAATCTATTAAAAGTGATAGAAAATAGAGGTTGCTATTAAATGATACGCAATATATTTAGGAGTTAAAAGATATTTTTACGTTTTGTGTCATCATATATTTTTTTCGTAATATTTTGGATTAAACGCAAGCCGAGGTACTTCTACGAGGCAAGCGGGAGACACTGTCATCAAGTATGAAATACACGTCTGTCACGCGGATTTACAACTTTGTAACGTACTTTTTACAATGAAATTATTCAATATTTAAGTTATTTAATCGTGCACAGTCATTATGTGTATAGTACAGTGCATGTTGAAATACAATTAAGAACAAATAATAGCAGTTTCCTTGTTTTTTTTTTCACTGACTGGTGGAGACACCTTTTTGTAGGTTAAAAAGAAGAATGACCCACTTACTAATATACTCGTATAAAGAAAATACTGCAGTCACTCTCCTGATAATTCGATTATAACTTAAATATTTTAGTCGCCACCAGGAGTTTTAATTACTACGTAGTAATATAGGTAGTTCAAGTACGCTAGTAATATAGTTCAATGGCCGCCACACGATCGGCACAAGCGGGACGCGCGGAGAGCGCACCGCGGATTTCCCCGCACCTCACCCCCTGTGATCGGCCCTTGCGCTTCATAAGCCCGCCTTAATTACTGTTAGTCACAGCGTGATGTTATATAGTCTATAGCCTTCCTCGATAAATTGGCTACCTAACACTGAAATAAGTCGGACCAGTAGTTCCCGAGATTAGCAGGTTTAAACAAACAAACTCTTTAGCTATATAATATTAGTATAGATAGTGAAAATCCGGCTTAACCGAAACACACAAAGAAAGAAATAAGCAAGGGTCCCATACCCATTGGCCATTACACATGTAGACGAAAGCGCGGCACAGCGTATGTCTCTCATCATCAGCTTACCACAAACATAATTAGAAAGAAAGGTACAACAGGTTACAAATGATCTTTATGATGCAAAAACAAAATGGAGCTGTAATCGATTATTACCGGTCTAGATTGAATAATGCTCATTACAGGCGGCGCATAAAATATTTTCCGGGGGGCCGCACACTCTCTATACATTTCGTCGTCTCACCACGCCTTTTGTTCACAAATTAATTTAAATAATTATGTATACAAATTGAACACTTTTAATTTTTATTCGTAAAATAAAAAAGTCGATTTTGTTATTTAACATTTTAAATATCGAATATCCTTATACTTTTTTAAAGCATCGATATGATATATTATGTGATTTTGTTGTGGATATTTAGGACTGTAGTTGCGTATACCGATCCGGACCCGGCGGGTGATCAGCTATTGTTGTTTAAGGAAAGATTTACAGTAAGTATTTTTGATAGTTTGTTAATGAAACAAATTAAATTTAGTCAAAAAGTTTTTAAATTGTTTACAGATATTGTTTGACGACCTGTGTAGCTCAGTGGTAAGCACGTTGGCGCTCAAGCTGGAGGTTGCGGGTTCGAATCCCGCCAGGGAACAAAAAATATTTTCTGTGTTCCTGGGTCATGGATGTGATGTGTATAATATTATAAAAATCTTAAATATATGTGTAGTATAAAAGTATTAAATATATTTCCGTTGTCTCGTACCCGTAACAAGGTGAACCCAGCACCTTGGGTGAAGCCATTTGGACCGAGGGAGCTGCTCTTTGGACCCCTCTTATAAGAAGAGGGGACAAAAGAGCAGGGAGGTAAGGGGCGAGGATGGGAATCTCACCCCATTGTACTGTCCCGACGTTGGGAGGGGTTGTTCTGTGGTGCGGGACAACCTCTCTGTGGAGGTGGCTACGGTCCCTTGAGGGACTGACTAGCCGTCGAGGTGCCCTTTTAGCTTAACAGATCCGGGGCATCTCACCAAACGCGGCATTGGTGGCACTCGCGATAGTCTATATGAGGCGACTTTTGTCATCTATTTGCATAGGTAGTGCCAGCCCAATTGGGCCGGCACGACCGGGGTGGTACCTCTCGCTCACATAATACCGGCGTCAAGTGACAGCTATGCTGTCGCGTTTCATGCGATTTGTGAGTTTCCGATGGCCCATTATAGGGAAAAGGAAAGCAACCCATCTGCATAATCTCTGGTTGTGCGGATGTGTATGGGCATCGATAGTCACAAAAAGGCTTTGTCTAACTTTTTGTATAGTATGACATGCAGGAATGACTAATACTGGCATACGTACTGCCGCTAAGAAGTACAACAAAATAAATAAATACATATTATTCAACAGTCACACCACGTTAACCTAGTGAGGTGGTAAGTTCGTAAGAACTTGTATTACGGGTACTAGGAACGGAAATAAATTTAAGGAATTTATATAATTATTAAAAATTAAAAATGTTGTGTGTGATCATTTGTTCTGTGTCTGGGTGTAATTTATCTATAATAATATGTAGGAATGTTTTTTTTTTTCAAAAAATAAACAAGAAGCCAAGAAATAAGAAAAAAGACAAAACTAACAGATGCGTTACACCGAGCACTAAAACTAAAATGGAGCTGGGCTGGTCATATGGCCAGCACGAAGTGGACCGGCCCTCAAGGAAAAAGAAACGTGGGCAGACCACAAACCGATGGGCGGACGACATAATATGGGTGGCGGGGAAAAACTGGATAAATATAGCACAGGACAGAAAAAAATGGAAGAATTTGGAGGAGGCCTATACCCTACAAAGGGATTCCTATAATATAAATTAATAAAAAGTAAAAGTAGAATCATTTAAATTACTTTTAATAACATATAAATAAGGAAAAAAAAATTAACTACACAATTTAATGTTTATAGGAAATAAAAAGGCTTTATTATTATATTATGTAAGTATGTAAGTGTGTATTAGAAGTAAAATAGGATATTTTTTATGAAAAAAAAACTATACTCTTATCCTGCGCAGATAAAGTCGCGGACACCAGCTAGTATTATATACATACGTTTGAACCTGTAGATATGTATATCTTTATATATAAAAATCAATGCCACTTTTCGTTGTAATTTTATAACTCAAGAACGGGCTCACCAATCCCAACCAAATGTTTAGACTTTGTTCGGACTATTTAGTAGATGGTTTATGTGAAGTTTGCACAAAATCGGTCCAGCGGTTCTTCATTTATCACATTTTTTAATTCAATAAATGGCGGATCATTTTGTTAATGGAGATTTTGCTGTCAAATTGAAACTTTTTCAGTTGGGGTCATATTGAAAGTTTTTTCAGTGTTGACAGTACAACATTAAGTTTTAAAATAGCTAGCAATTAATAATATAATATTTTTTTGTTTGAATAAATTAATTTGATGTTCCATTTTTTTTTATTTCACTTTATATGTAGCGAAGCACGTACCGGGCCGCTAGTAATATAATAATATCGTGTTAAGTTGTTTGTCCGAGTTAAATTCTTTAACTATGGAACTGATTTGAATGAGATTTAGCGTGTTTAGTTTGTTCCAATTTTTATGTTAATTGGATAGACAAACCATCGTCCACCTGATCAGCATCACCCATGAACATAAAAGAGCTTATCTGGAACTAGGCCAGGCCACTCATTCATATCTAGGCCTATCCCGAGACACGAGGCCTTCTCTCCAAACTCCAAAATCGAAAAAATGTTTCGGCGAAGAAATAAGCAGGATAGTGGTACCCATGCAGACAAAAGTGCGAAGCAGCGCCCTCTGGTGAAACTGAAGTAACATTTGAGATGGATGGTTGGGATGGCTTAGACACGATTGGTAAAGCCGATGGGAGGGATGCGCTGTGCAGCGCTCCGGCTGCATGGGTACCACTATCTTGCTTTATCTTACATCTTATATCTCAGGATAGGCAACACATATTCGAGTTGGTTGATCTAGTTCCACGTAAAATAGTATACGTTCATGGTTCAATGTTCCTGAACTACGTCGACTACTTACCATCAGGTGGCACATCTGCCAGTTTGCCTATCTAAGTAACATAAAAGAAAGCTATTGTCTGCGGCAGGATGACTTGCCCCAGCCTACTAGTAATATATTCCTATGTTTGTTTTAGGGTCCAGTGGGGATTTTGACCACTGATAATGGTGCTCCCGCAGAATACACCGATGTTACTAACTCATTAAATATAAGTAGCCTCATCAATAATGGCTACTTCATGGATATAATGACGCATCTCAGTAGAGAACGAATCCCAGAGCGAGTGGTGCACGCTAAAGGCGCGGGAGCATTTGGATATTTTGAGGTAACTCATAATATTTCCGATATATGTAAAGCAGAATTATTTAATACAACTGGCAAAAAAACACCTATCGTAGTTAGATTCTCATCCGTTGCGGCAGATAAAGGTGGCAATGATTTAGTAAGAGACACAAGAGGATTTGCAGTGAAATTTTACACCGGGGAAGGTAATTTGGATATAGTTGGATTGAACACGCCCATATTTGTTATAAAAGATCCATTAGCATTTACAAATTTTGCTCATTCTAAAAAGAGAAATCCGGCGACTAATCTTTACGACAACAACATGCTTTGGGACTTTATAACCTCGCACCCTGAGAGTATGTTCCACTTTTTATATATATTGGGTGACTATGGAGTCCCATATAGCTACCGGCATATGCCTGGTTATGGTATTCATACTTTTCAATTAGAAAATATCTTAGGAGAGATAAACTTTGTCCGGTTTTGTTTTACACCTCTTTCCGGAATCAAAAACTTATTCTCAAAAGATGCCACGAAAATTGGAGGAAATGATGCTGATTATTTATCTCGAGACCTATACAGTTCAATAGGCAAAGGGGATTATCCGACTTGGTCTGTGAAGCTGCAAGTGTTGTCCCTTGATGATGTGAAAAACGCAGATTTTGATGTATTTGATACAACTCGAATACTACCCGAAGACAAATATCCAATGCGATCTCTTGGAAAAATAGTTTTAGATAAGAATCCCCTAAACTTCTTTGCGGAATTTGAACAAGCAGCTTTTTGTCCTGCAAATGTTGTTAACGGCATACTCGGAGCTCCTGACAAACTGTTTGAAGCTCGTTGTTTAAGTTACAGAGATACTCAGTATTACCGTTTGGGTGCTAACTTTCAAAGACTCCCTGTGAATTGTCCATTCCGAAGTAAATTCTATACTTACAATCGGAATGGCAGACCAACATTTGACAATAATGGGATAGATGCCCCAAATTACTACCCAAATTCATTCTTTGGTCCCGTACCTATTATGGGGAGTGCTAAAACAAAGCTTATAGAAATAAAACAAAGCAAACCCTATAATTTTGACCAGGCCTCTGAGCATATTAAAAGTCTGTCAGATGACGAGAAGAAGAGATTAATAGAGAACATACTTCAAAGTTTAGGAACTGTACTGAGTTTTTTGCAAGACAGGGCTATTCGATTGATTTCTTCTATTGATTCAGAACTTGGTAAAAAAATTGCATCTAGAATATATCTGAACAGAACAATATCTGATACATCAGACGATGTGAAATAATTGTGTGTTGTATGTAAAATAATTTGTCAAATGTTAATTAATATTTATAAAATCTTTAAACGTAAAGAATAATAAGAGCTTAGAATAATTACACTACATAATACATATTTAAATATTGTATTAATGTATTTCATTTTCATTGTATAATGCAGGTATAATGTAAAATTTTCTTATATATAAAAACTCTTATTATTAGAATACCTACCTAATTATTACATTATAGAAACCAAGTCTGCGCGCCCATTTTGAAGAACCTTTATTTTACTATGCATTGGCGCGAAAATGAGAAAATACAATGAACATTGAACAATTATATAAAAATGATAGATTCCAAATTCAAATGTAATATTTTGTTTATTTTTAAGTGTAACAGTATGTATTTATGGCCAGATTCTTTTTATTTAGGTGCCTAAATGTGAATAAATTGTTTAAACAAAATTATACAATTTTATAATTAGCACTCATGTATTTATTATATGACAAAAAGTTACTGATTTTAGTGAGATTTTTCTGACTGCATACTCTTTCGCAACTGAATTCTTGTTTCAGTGCTATAATAATCCTTACTAATTTTAAAAATGCGTTAGTAACTCTTGTCTGTCTGTCTCTTCTTCACGCCTAAACCACTGAACCGATTTGGATGAATTTGGTACAAAGATAGTTTAAGACCCGAAAAAGTTAGTTAGTAACTAAGGACATCATTTTATCCCGAATATACCACGGAAACGGGAACTATGTGGCCTAAACCCTTTGAGATATAACAAAATAATGTATGGTGGAATTGTGTATCTTAAAAGTCCGCGATGGCTTAAGTATATATGATAAAGATAACAATTACTGCCTCTATCTCTCTATTATATCATATTTATCGACAACCTGTCTGTTTATTGTATTTTATGTAGATATCTTCATTATTATAATGAAACAATTTTTTACGGATTTTATCGCGGTTTATTAAGATTTGGGCTAGTAAATGGCAAGGGCTTGTAAAAATCTTAATAAACCGCGATAAAATCCGTAAAAAATTGTTTCATTATAATGAGTGAAATTCGCGCAAACATTAGAAAACAATAGATATCTTCATTAATTATTTTTATTAGTATCTCAGCCTAGGACGGGGCTGGTACTAACAAATTTTGTTGTATGGTTTATATTTTCAATGATAATGAACTTTTTTGTTTATTTTTTTATTCAAAGTATGCTTTGGTTATTCAACTTTGATATAAGTAACAAAGAAAGTCAGTTGGGTTAGTGCTTTCAGAAATATAGTCATCAAAACCAATAAAATCATTTGTACATACCCCGTATCTGGGGTAAATATTAACGGAGCTGGGGTAAATATTAACGAATGGGGCAATAATTAACAGATACTAAAATTCTATCAAATAATTAAAAAAAGTAATTTATTTTAAAGATATTTTTTTAATGAACAAATCAGTAATTTTTACGATAGGGACAGAAATAATATAGTTTGTAGGTTCTTTTTAATATACACTTATTAACAATCATTGAATATTAAAGTTTTTTATTCTACAAAAATTAGTAAAAATAATTTAAATTTAAAACTTTGGTGAGGTGCCCCGAATCTGTTAAGCTAACGGGGCACTTCGACGGCTAGTCAGTTCCGCAAGGGACCAACGCCACCTCCACAGAAGGGTTGTCCTGCACCACAGGCCAACCCCTCCCAACGTCGTGACAGTACAATGGGGTGAGGTTCCCATCCTTGCCCCTAGTCCCCCTGCTTCTTTGTCCCCTCTTCTTGTAGGAGGGGTACAAAGAGCACCTCCCTCGGCTCAATTTTCTTCGCCCAAGGTGCTTGGTTCACCTTAGGATACTGAGCCCCACCGACACGACAAGGCTTGAACCAAGGCGAGGAAATGTAATTATTCGGAATACAATTACTTATCACCTGAAAAACAATTGAGGCATATGTACTTTATGGTGTCACCGCTACCACAGGCGACATGAGCCCATCTTTTGCATAAAATACACTGTATCCAGTCAAGTCCGGATATGTCTTCGTCATAAGACTAAGCGCAAACTAAGCAGAAGCAGGCTTCTTCGTCACTGTCACCTTGTCTTATCAATATGTTTCTTTACCCTTTCCACTTTTGCTCTCCGGGTTTCTTCATCATCAGATAGCAACCCAAAATAGATATGGGCACGTTTTATTAAATAATCTGCCATCATGGCTTCTTGTTGTGAATTTAAAACTAAACGGTTTTTTTAATAACCCACTTCCAAAAAAAGTCCAAATCACTAATAGCAATAAACAACTCCGGGGTTAGAGCACAAGATCAATATTTGTATCACGGGATTACCAAGTGCATATCACTGAGCAAAATCAAGTCCGAGGTCACAGCACTTTATCAATAACTAGCTGTTGCCTGCAGCTTCGCCCGCGTTACTCAACTCCTATAAGTCACCGCGTGATGTTATATAGCCTATAGCCTTCCTCGATAAATAAGCTTTCTAACACTGAAAGAATTTTTCAAATCGGACCAGTAATTCCTGAGATTAGCGCGTTCAAACAAACAAACAAACTCTTCAGCTTTATAATATTAGTATAGATAATAAATTCTTTCTAGCTAACAAAACGTATCTCATGGAAGTAGTATGGTAGCATACTGACTCTAGCAACCCTCTAAAACTAGTATCGCGCGAGAGACACTTCAAAAGTGGTAAAAAGTGTGCCCCCCCTGTAACTTCTAAAAAAATCGGTTGTCTGTAAAGTCGGTTTATTGACGATAGTTGAACGTGACAACGCAATAAGAAAATGGAACGCCTCAGAGCGAGGTAACGCCGCATGCGTCATGTTTTTTCGTTCGTGCAGCCGGCTCCATCGAATTATAAGACGCTGTCACGTCAATAAGAGAATGAAAAAACTATTAGATATATTATGATGTACATTAATTACCATGCAAACCTCCACCGAAAATTGGTTTGAACGAGATCTAGTAAGTAGTTTTTTTTTAATACGTTATAAATCGTAAACCGCAATTTACCTTTCAATTAATCAACTCAAATATAAAACAATAATAATTTCATAAACATAAACCATATATTTTGTTAGTGTCAATGTTGTATATTATGTGGTATTGTGTAGTACGGAACCCTTCGAGCGCGAGTCCGACTAGCACTTGGTTTTTTATATTTTCCCTTCTTTAGTCCCCACATTAAAAAGGTATTCGAGTCGATTCAAAGTTGTATAGGCGGCTGTAATCACTTATCTCTCGTTTGTTATCTCACGCGTTAAAAATAATTACCTTTTGATATTAAAATTAACTTCTTAATTAAAGTGACAAGTATAATGCAAATATAATGAGCACAATAAATATAGTATAATCTACAACCGTTAAGTGGGAAAAAGAATTTTATCAGCCAAAAATAAAGTAATTATTATTTATCACTTTAAGATATTTACACATGTAAGTAGGTCATTACTACTTCTTTTTGTAAGTACCTATGTATGTTTTAGTAGGTCAATAATATGTTGCTATAAGATCTTATTTCCTTTAATTTGTCCCTTTGTTTGGACACAAAACGTAAGCGTGAAAATAAATTTGCACGTTCATAATTTTTTAGATTGAAATTGGAAATGATATCCCCCTTGTCTTTTTTTTTGAAAATCCTTATTGATGCAGGCTGCTGCCAGGATCTTCAAGTAGATCCTGACCCATTGTGGGACTCACACCTGGGAGTGACCACACTAACTAAAACCACTGCGAGCGCCTTCAGCCGCTTCTTGAAGGTCCCGGATATGCAGGCAACTGACAGGATCACCTCAGCAACAGGCTGGCCCCGGCGAAGACCAGAGACTCATAATGGGGGACTGCCCGGCCGCTACTAAGCAGTTCGACGACGTCGTGCCATACAGACCCAGGTTTTCATCCGGAGCCCGACACTAAGGCAGGGCGGCGCATTACTGTTCGTCGCCCGCGGGAGGAGGCCTCGTCGACGGCATCCTCTCTCACCCGCTCGTCGGTCTCCTTCTGGGACATTACTGCCTCGCAGAAGGAGACCATCGCCTTTTTTTTTTTTTTTTTTTTTTTTTTTTACGGGCTAGGCCCACCACTCGAGCCCGAGGGATACGTTAAAACGAGTAGGAAAATTTCCAGTTTCCCTCCCCGGTTAAAGCGGGAGACAGTACAAGATTGCAATGACTTACAAGAGTCAAGAAAAGACAGCAGCCAGGGGAAGCCCAGCTGCAACGCACCACGGAGAAATTTTTATGTCTACAAATATCTGCATAGTATCATTAATATACATGTATATCAACTATGAGTTATTATGTATAACTTAGTGATTATCATGATTGAAATAATAATTGTTGTTTGAATGTGGGTTTGTATTTATAAGTCAACTAATATCTACATTAGTTGTGAAGTAAATATTTTATTGTGAAGTAATATACTAGTGTATAACTATGAGCTATTTATGTATGACTTGGGGATATGTTATTTTTCCAGTAATAATGGTGGCAAAATCGCTTGAATGCACGGAAGTTTTTCACGTCGTCCACGAGATCGCCGTAATAAGTTACTCCCGATTTGCTACGGATGATGTCGAGCATTAATGTTCGTTCATTTTGCCAAAGACTGCACTCCCAAAGAATGTGATGTGCGGTATGCTCCTGTTCATTGCCTTCCGTCGAACAGCCGCATAAGGGAGACGGTACGAGATTAAAGCCAAATAGTTTACTTCTAAAGTTTCCGTGGCCGGTAAGAAACTGAGCGACACAGTGGTCAACCTCTAACCAATCCTTTAATAAACGATCGAATACAGATGGAAAGAAGTTATAAAGGTACGCCCTTTAGTTGTATTATCCCATCGGGATTGCCATTCTTTAATTAAATTTTGAGTGGTTATTTCTATAGGGTCAAAAAGTTTGGTAATTTTTTGTCGGCCTTGTGGTCTTAAGAAGTCAGCACTGGAAAGATTTCGCGAATGATAATACAAAGCAGCGCGGCGCTGTATCTCTAAGTCAACTGGTAGTACTCCGGCAAGAACTGGTAACGCCTCTGTACTAACTGTTCGATATGCTTTACATAAGAATATTAGTGACAGACGTTGGCTTTGTAATAATTTATGACGGGCTGCTCCAATGGTGGACCTATCAGCCCACACGGGTGCTCCGTAGCACATACTGCCTAGATATGTTGCGGAATATATTAATTTTAATGTCTTAAAAGAAAAAAACATATATCCCTTGTCTGGAAAATGTGTTTTGATCAGATCATGTACATTATTTTAAATCTACGCGTTACCATTTACCAATATGAAATATAAGATTATAACTGAGGTTAATGCAACTCGAACATGCGTGCCTATTCTGAAGACGTGTGTGAGGCTGTGTGGGGGCGGCTTAAGAATACCCTTATCCCAATACCAGCCCAGGGTGACGTAGAAGTCGTCAAAGGACATTTAGCCTCTAAACATCAAAGAGTTGCGAGAGTCAGTCGTCTTGGCGTTCTTTGAGGGAGGCCTATGTTCAGCAGGGGACAGATAAAGGCTAATGACGATGATGTTGATAACGAGACGTAAGATGGTGAGTCTCTTTTTTATTATATTTTATGGCATGGTAAGTCTCGGTAATTAGGCCAGTCCTGTCTCCCCTTTCGAAATACAGCAAAGCTATTTCACGGAAGAAATAAGGATATTGCTATCAATGCAGACACGGGGCAAGCGCAGCCCTCTCAACGATAAAAAGTCTGCTTCAGCTATTAGTTCATTCATTGTTACCGTCTGATCGAAAATTTCTTAACGTCAACTCGCCTGTGACGAGGTATATAAGAAAAGTCTGCGACCGCTTGCACCACTCCTGCTCTAAGTAATAGTAGGTATATTCTTTCCGTGGTATTTTGTTACTTTATTCTGGGTCCAACAATTAATGATAATGTTACAATATCAATGTGTAATTATAGCTGTATTCGTACTTTCGTAGATAGTAAAAAAGTAAATACTTCGTTTAGTGGGAGGGAACTCGAGGGAAATATTTCTCTCAAGTTGCTGAAGCCGTATCCATAGAGCATTGCCGTACACAAGTGAGGCAAATAGTAATTAACAAATAGCAGCAATCCCACAATCTTTTCCATTTTTTTTTCTTTTACGCCGGGAAATGATCTGAGGCACCACGCAGGGGAGTGGGTCTCGCTGCGCCCGAAAGTTGGTAAGTGGACGCAGTTCTACCCACTTAAACCCGGCGAGTGCCATTAATGCCGCCTTAAAAAAAATTACTGTCTTCAGTTACTTAACCTTGTGCGCACCCTTTGCTACCTAGAAATGGTTTTTTGCAAGTAGCAGCCGATGGACCAATAAGGTTCAAAAATAAAGGTTGCGCTTAGATAGACGAAGTGTTGATCAGCCATGAACCAGGTGGGAAGACGATGTCCGTGCGGTGGCCGGTCCGTGTTGGATGCGAATGGCAATGGATCGGCCGTCTTGGCGTTCATTGAGGGAGGCCTATGTTCAGCAGTGGACGGATAAAGGCTGATGATGATGATGAAGTAGCAGCGAGTCCTTCATATACTTTGAGTGAGGACAAGAAGAAGACGTAGTGTTTTTGGACTATGAGAGTTATTAGTTAGTTCATTGATTCGGACAGAGTAAATGTACACATTATGATAAACGTTGCTAGGGATATTTTCACGTATTATTAGGAAAAAAGAAACCGAATTAAAGCATCGAACGGATATGGAGTTGTAGTTAATGTTAAATATTACTACGAAGATTTCAGCTTTCGTGTCAATACGTCAGGAACACTTCGAGGCTTATAAGTTATAATGGTGAATGTAATTATTATAATTGTTTTCCGTGGAATATAAAAAGAACAGTGCAAAATATTCTATCAAATTAAGAAAACCTTACAGGCATTCAAGGGCATGAAAGTGTGAAAAAAACATTTGATCGACATTAGAGTATTGAGCAATCGTCACAGGCTTGATTGCCAATAAGAAACGAGGCCATGTTATTTGGAGCGATATAAAACCAAAGTCTAGATTGTGGAGAGTTGTTTGTGAATATGGCTGTAAGAGTTTAAGATGTTGGTGTCTGTGCTTGTGGTGCTAGCCGTTGTGCGGGCGCTGGCGACGCCTCCAGACCCATCGGCGCAACAGATTATTATGTTCAAACAGAGAAATCCGGTGAGTTTGAACAATTATTTTATGTTATTCGTATAGAAAAGTATCGAGGCCTATATGAAATGATAAATTGGTATTATGTAAGTTTTTATTATAGGATTAGGTAAGCCTCTAAGTCAAAATAGTTCCCTGTCTCTCCCGTTATTCTTTCCAAAACATATCAAAGTTGTTACATGAAGTATTTAATATCTATGATTTAATGGATGCCTCATGGATGGCTCCTAAGCACGTGGACAGGCGCGATGTACAAAGTGCATCTCTTGTATCAATATTTTATCGTTCTCACGTGTAGTATAGTTTTATAACATATTTTAGAACGAAATAATATAATAAATATTTTTTTTAATGTTAGTTGGATAGGCAATCTGGCAAACGTACCACCTGATGGTAAGTGGTCGACGTCGCCCATAAACATAAACTAGTTTACCTGGAACGAGCCCAGGCAACTCATCTATGTGTTGCCTATCCTGAGACATAAGATGTTAAGTCTCGGTGCCAGTAATTACACTGCCTGTCTTGCCTTTCTCTCCGAAACACAGCAAAGCTGTTTCACGGGAGAAACAAGCAAGATGGTGGTACCCATGCAGACGGGAGCGCTGCACAGCGCTTCCCTACCACCGGTTAAACTTACGTTTATATTGATATAGTGTTTGTTATTATTTTTAACAAGCCTTACGTTATAGGTACACATTGCAAGAATATAAAAAATTCTATAAACTGTGAATATATTATAATCCTTACTTTATTTATTAAAATTAATATATTAATATTATAAATGTGAAAGCTCGGATGTTTGTTACGCTTTCACGCGAAAACTACTTAACCGATCATCATGAAACTTTGTACACATATTGTTGGAGGTATTAGAAGTAACATAGGATACTTTTTATTAAAAATAAAAAATCTTATCCTGCGCAGACGAAGTCGCGGGCACCAGCTAGTAATCTATAAAGTTAAAAACTTCTGATTACAACACATAATAGGTATTTGTGATCCATAAAAATATTAAATGTCCAGTTATATTAATTCCTTAATTAAAGTTATATCATAAAATATTTTGTTTGAACATTGGACGGATAAAATCTGATGATGAAGTTGGTTTGGATCAGAAGTTCTGAGAATGAAACTTATTAAAATGATTATTAAATTATTTTCAGGAACCGGTTGGAATTATGACTACCAGTGCTGGAGCACCTATAGAATATTCTGAAGCAAGTAACACTTTAAATAAGAGATTGATTTTTAATGAGTACTTCATGGATTCTTTAACTCATCTCGTCCGAGAACGGATACCAGAACGTCTCGTGCATGCGAAAGCAGGAGGTGCGTTTGGTTACTTTGAAGTTACTCATGATATAACAGACATATGCAAAGCGAAGTTATTTAGTTCAATTGGTAAAAAAACACCAGTTGCAGCTAGATTTTCACCAGTTGTAGTGGAACGTGGGGGCAGTGACACATCAAGAGATGCTCGGGGTTTCGCAGTCAAATTTTACACAGAAGACGGTAATTTTGACATCGTTGGATTCAACACACCAATGTACGTTTACAATGATCCGAGGCTCTTCACAACGTTCGTGCGAGCACAGAAGAAAAATCCAGCTACAAACCTCTTTGATGCAAATACCCTTTGGGACTTCTTAACTTTACGTCCCGAAAGTTTTCACATGTTCTTGTTGGTGTTTGGGGATAGGGGTATCCCGGATGGGTATAGTCACATGCCTGGCTTTGGAATCCACACATATCAAGTGGTAAATAAAGATGGAGATAAGCATTTCATAAGGTTCCACTTTATGCCTGATGCAGGTATTAAAAATTTACGTACCGAGCAGGCTAGAAAAATTGGTGCCGAAGATCCTGATTATAATACCAGGGAATTGTATAGATCGATAGGAAAAGGAGATTTTCCAAGCTGGACTGTTAGTATACAGGTTTTATCTCATGAAGATGTAAAAAATGCTCGATTTAATGTGTTTGATGTGACAAAGGTTTTGCCGTTAGATGAATATCCCTTAAGGCCAGTGGGTAAATTTGTTTTAAATAAGAACGCTGTTAATTATTTTGCTGAAATTGAACAGTTGGCTTACAGTCCTGCAAATGTTGTGCCAGGTATACTAGGTGGTCCCGATAAAGTATTTGAAGCTCGTCGCCTAGCTTATAGAGATGCTCAATACTATCGTCTAGGATCTAACTTTAACAAAATACCAGTTAATTGTCCAATAAGAACTAAGCCTCTCATATACAATCGAGATGGCGTACCACCAGTCAAAGATAATGAGAAGGACATGCCGAATTATTACCCGAATTCATTTAATGGGCCAGTGCCGTATATCGAAAAGAATAAGGTTGAATTAATAGAAATAATAGAAGAAGAAGCAAATAATTTTGAACAAGCTAGAGAATTATATATGAATGAAATGACGACAGAAGAACGTAAAAGATTGGTTGAAAATGTCATTTACAGTTTAGCGCCTGCAGCCAATTTTTTGCAAAACAAAGCTGTAAAATTATTCACCATTATACATCCAGATCTAGGAAACAGAATTAGTCAAGGCTTACAGGCTAACAGAACGTCGTATTATTACGACGACGATTACTTTTAAATAAGGACTTTTCGAGCCTTTTTGGCAAAAAACCCATAGAATTGCATATACATAAACGACCAAAGATAAAACTGTTAGTTAATGCGCTTAAAAGCTCTCTATCTTGAAAAAGAAATACTCGTATTGTTTTTTTTTGAATAAAATGTTCCTATTAAGCATACATATGTGAATAAGATTTTGTACAAAGTAGTTATAAAAAGGTATTATGATAATAAAAAATATTTATTTTATGGATTTGTAGTGATGTAATTGAGGCTAGTCCTTAAGTTTTTCTTTTTATCTCACTTTGGTCTTGAGCCACTACAATTGCTGATATTAAAATAATTATTTTTGAAGTGTAAGCTTCTTTTAGCGCGGTACGCATTTTTTTTAAAAATATTATACGCATAATTTTTTTTTATCTCATCTAAACGCATAGTTTAGATAAGATAAAATCTCTCAACTCGCGACACCGCATACGAAACGCTGGAGACACAGTTGGACGTTTGTATGACGTGAACTCACGACACCACACGCGAGCCGCTGGAGACGCAGTTTGACGTTTGATTTATTTATATAAGATTATGCAATATTTGTTTTGCAAATTGTATTGCTTCTAAATTATGTCATGCGGCCATTTTTTGCGCCGCTTAAATTGTATAGGTTGTCATAATCTGTTACAGTCTGTATTATAGGTATTTGAATATAATTATTTTGTTTTCACTTACATCGATAGTCCCTGTGACTGGTTGGGTTTGTTATTGATATTGCTATCTTTTCATCATTACTTGGCAGGAATAAACAGGTGACTAGGCATAATTTTAAATTCCACCATGAAGTTCCTCTGATGAGGTAACCTAATGATGGCTCTGGGCTTAAGTGGCTTGTCATTTATATCATAACTATCAAAGGGCATGGACACATTTATATGTATAAGTTTTCATAATTCATTTTCGATATTTCGCGCACTTACACAGGCTAAGTTACTTGGTTGTTTATGTATGTATTATTATATACTAACTAATTTGACTGGCCTGTTGGTCTAGTGGTTAGTGACCCTGACTGCTAAACCAGAAGGTCGTGGGTTCAATCTCCCAGGACAAATGTTTGTGTGAATTTTGATTTTATTTTTTAGATTTAGATAAACTCACAACTCACAACCAAACACCGTTCAGTGTCTGGGTGTAGTTTATCTATACTAATATTATTAAGCTGAAGAGTTTGTTTGTTTGTTTGAACGCGCTAATCTCAGAAACTACAGGTCCGATTTGAAAAATTCTTTCAGTGTTAGATAGCCCATTTATCGAGGAAGGCTATAGGCTATATAACACCACGCTGTGACTTATAGGAGTTGAGTAACGCGGGCGAAGCTGCAGGCAACAGCTAGTCTGTAATATGTATGTATTTAGAAATATATAAGTATTTTTCAGTTGTCTGGTTACATTAAGGACAAGCTTTGCCTAGTTTGGGATCAGATGGCCGTGTGTGAGTTGTCCCAACATATCATATCATATACAATACTAGTATATCTATTTAATTTTGCGCGAAAGCATTTTGAATTATCTTAGTGTTAATCGGATTGGTTCCATAATCACTTTATGATAACTGGTAGTCAAAGGTCGAGGTACTACCGTTATTCATGAAAAGTGAGGGGAAAACCATTGTTTACACCAGTAACGCCAAAATCCATTAAATGAAATGAAAAATAATTCTCTTGAGACCAACTACCAAGACGTAAAAATAATTTGGTCCATTTCATATTTTTTTTATAACTCTTTTATCCATATCTCTTAAATGTGTTGACTTTGTGGATGATTCTCGCAACTGAACAGATAACTGGCTTTTTTGAAGCATAAATTATCATTGTAATGAAACAATTTTTATGGATTTTATCGCGGCTTATTAAGATTTTTACAAGCCCGACGTTTCGGATACTTTACAGGAACCATGGTCACGGGATGTAAAAATTATTTCATTACGAGTGAAATTCGCGTAAACATTAGAAAACAATACATAAATTACCGTCCGTTACCGTAATACATAGGCTGCACTAAAAGTATCGGGAATGGAATATTTCCACTGTTCCTGTCATATTAAAATCTTTTTAATTGAAAACTCCTTGGTTTTAAAAATCGAATACCATTTATTTATTTAAAAAAAGAGATTCTCGGTCTTGTCACAAGGTCTGGTCAAACTTGTTTAGTCGTTGAGAAAATGGAATTGACTCGAGAAAATTCTAGAGCGATGATTTATTATGACTTTCGAAGTGGTTTATCACAAAAACAGTGTGTTGACCGGATGATTTCTGCATTTGGTGATGAAGCCAAGGGTTGTCCCACACCACAGAACAACCCCTCCCAACGTCGGGACAGTACAATGGGGTGTGTACAAAAACAAAAGATTCTCATCCTTACCCCTTGCCCCCTGCTCTTTTGTCCCCTCTTCTTATAAGAGGAGTACAAAGAGCCCCCTCTGCTCAATTAGCTTCGCCCAAGGTGTTGGGCTCACCCTAGGTTACTGAGCCCCACCGCCACGTCAAGGCCTGAACCATGGTGGGGCTCTATCCGTCCACTGCTGAACATAGGCCTCAAAAGATCGATATTATAAGAAATTGTAATTTATGTAAAAATGGCTATCAATATAGTAATTATCGTATAGTCAGTTAGGATATGACAGAAAATGTATGTAAAGGCAGATGACGCTCCACGAAAGGAAAAACTACGAAAAAATAATATTCTTACATACTGAATAGCTACATACAGCTGGTACGTGTATAATAATAATAGTCGTAATGAGAGCGGCGCTTGGAGTTTCGACGAGCCTTTTGAATCAGCTGGTGAGGGGTCCTTTGTTCCTGAAATAAAAATAGGTTGCCAGGACCGGAGTCGGGGATTGGTCTGGCACAACAATTACTTATTCCTGGGACTCGTGTATGAAATGAATATGTGAAATAAGTAGAGTATTTAAAGCTTAATTATTATTGTTTTTAAAGTAATCTATCATCATCAATATAAACCTTTTAACTGGACATAGGTCTCTATCAAGGTACGTCAAGACGATCTGACAAGGCGAAAAGGAATTAGTACAAGGACACGAACAGATCTATTTTTTGATTGATTGACATCAAGTCCACCCTATTTAATTCTTTTTCTAATTTTCTGTCTTTTTTTTCTTTTATAACTTAGAAACAGCTTGATCGATCTTGTGTAATTTTTTTAACTCTAAGCCTCTAAGCTTTTTAGAACTTGATCATACCCTGAAAAAACCATTGTATAATTTCTTCTTGCTTTAAAATATTTAAAATAAGATAAAAAAAAACTGAATTTAACAAAGCAAATCATTTGATTGGATTCGATACTTCATCTACCATCCTGCTTATGTTTTGCGTCACATAGTGTTATAATTACTGGCACCGATAGGCTAAATAAATAAATAATTTCTATAACCTAACTGTTATGATGGGGCCCAATTTTTTGTTTTGCTCACCAGATGTCTTCCTCATCTAGCGACACCATATTTTCAATATTTCAAAATATGAGGACACTGTGGAACACCGTGTTGAACAACTTACCACGGGGCTAGGTTAACGTGGCAGGAAAAAATACAAAAGAATATCCTATCACATACTGCCTGTCAACCTTAGGGTATGTATGTTCCCCACCATGTTTCAGGCCTTGTCGTGGCGGTGGGGCTCAGTAACCTAGGGTGAGCCGCTGCACCTTGGGAGATTGGGTCGAGGGGGCTCTTTGTACTCCTCTTATAAGAAGAGGGGACAAAAGAGGGGGCAAGGGGTGAGGATGGGAACCTCATCCCATTGTACCTACTGTCCCGACGTTGGGAGGAGGTTGTTCTGTGGTGCGGGACAGCCCCTCTGTGGAGGTGGCGTCGGTCCCTTGCGGTACTGACTAGCCGTCGAGGTGCCCTGTTTGTTTACTAGAATCGGGGCACCTCACCAAAGGCGGCATTGGTGGCACTCGCCGGGTTTTAGTGGGTAGTGCTGCGTCCACTTACCAGCTGTCGGGCGCAGCGAGTCCCACATACCCGTTCGGGGAGACCCACTCCCCCGGGGGATGCCCCAGAGCATTTCCCGGCGTTAAAGAAAAAAAAGGGTATGTATGTTACTGATAAAAAAACTCATTCTAATATCCGTAAGTTCTAACCTTTGTAAATATTTCTTTATCTATTGTTGAAAACTTATCATGGGCGTATATTTGTTGCCTGCTTATAGGGCTGGATCAGTGAACGAGAATGGATTACTAGTTCCCAATGCCATTAGTATAATACGGACGTCACTTTACGTCGCTTGTACACGATCTGAAATGGAAAGCAACTCGAATGGCTGTCATAACGTGGACGTACAAATCGTTCACAATCTTAGTTCACAATCTTAGTTCACAATCTTAGTTCACAATCTTAGTTCACAATCTTAGTTCACAATCTTAGTTCACAATCTTAGTTCACAATCTTAGTTCACAATCTTAGTTCACAATCTTAGTTCACAGTCTTAGTTCACAATGCTCTCGCGAAACTTTTGAAACCCTTTTAGAAGTTTCACTGCACTTAGCGCGATGTTGGGTCGCTTGTGGACCGTCGAAACATAAAAACTTGGGATATAAGGTATGATGGGTATAGCAGTCTGTTGTGTATGTTATTTTGAATACGTTGACTCAGCATCGTGGGAGGGTAGCAAGAACTTCTTTCTTTTTTGATGACGCAGGTTAATGCTTTCGCATGATCCAGGTTTACCTTGGGTAAGGCTCCTGGACCTATGTGGGGACTCGCACTTGGGAATGTTCTACCCCACTAAACCACCTGCGAGCGCCTTCAGCCGCTTTTTGAGGGTCCCGGAACTGCAGGCAACAGGATCACCTCGGCGGCAGGCTAGCCCCGGCGAAGGTCAGACTACTCCTCGTAAGCGGTGACTGCCCGGCCGCCACTAAGCAGTACTCGCGACGTTGTGCCATAGTGACCCAGGTTCCCTACCTGAACCCGAAACGAGCACAGGGGTGCTACTTGAGGCGTATTAAGTAGCGCCTCCTACACACCATCGTTCGTTGCCCGCAAGAACTTCTTACCGGTATAAAATAAAGTTTCTAGAAATATATTTAATACCTTTGCCGTTTGATATTGATTATCTGATATTTGGTGTCAGTGACATGCTCGTTATTACAGGCGTCTTTTAATATACAAAACGCAATTTACAGTATTCAAGATATAGGACATCAATAACTTTACGTAGGTAGTAGAATATTTACGCCTAAGCGGAGCTTTAGTGTTGCTAAATTTCATTCAATTAATTATTTTACTTAGTTAGTTACCTTAATGAACTTTTTGGGTTTGGGTGTTTATTGCAAAAGGTTTTTTTTTAATTTCAGTGGTAGTATTCGAAGTTAGCGCGTCAAACAAGCAAATTCTTTAATTTTATTCTACCTAATATAATATATAGAAATCAAAGACTATACCTACAATGTAGTTATTTATGTGTAATCGACAGTCAGACCGTCTCGGCATTCGATATTGGGCACCGTTTCCAACTTTCTCGATTCTGCAGCATCTAAGATTCCTAAAGAAAAAATTTTTCTTCCTAGAAAACTCGTAAATATATAGACTATTTGTATTATTATTTTTAAATATGCAAATAATCTTATATCTTTAAATGAGCAATTCTTGAATATATATATATAATTGGAATCTCGGAATCGGCTCCAACGATTTTCATGAAATTTAGTATATAGGGGGTTTCGGGGGCGATAAATCGATCTAGCTAGGAATCATTTTTAGAAAATGTCATTTTATAAAAATAAAAAAAAAATACCGATCAAAGCTCGGTCATCCAGGTACTAGGCATTAAGCGATCAATCAAAAAGATGAAAATATATTACATATTTAGTTTATTTTAAAGAACGTTTACTGCTACTATTATTATTGTGCATCGTTATAATAATATCGTAATAATATCAAAACTTATATTATAATGACCCACGGCTGGGCACGGGTCTCCTCCTCAAAATCAGGCGAGGAGGGTGTTAGGCCCTAGTTCACCGATGCGCTGGCCATATGCGGGTTGGTGAACTTCGCACACCTTAAAAGACTTTTTAATCTCATCGGGCATGCAGGTTTCCTCACGATGTTTCCTTCACCGGTGAGCAAGTAATGGTCTCATGTTCAGATGCACGTAGAAATTTAGAAACACCCATTTCTAGGCATCACAGGGGTGTCAGGATCGAACCCGGACCTCTCGGCTCTCACTCAAGAGACCGAGCCCATACCCACTAGGCCACCGTCACTCACATACGTAATATTATATTATATGATTTATAGGTGGAAACATTAAATTGGTGAAACGCTTATTTAAGAAGTTGTATTATAGATGTATAATATCACAGTTTGTTTTCCCAAAAAATAAAATAAAATAAATAATAAAATAATTCGGTCACGATTTATTTAAATAGGTGATGTAGGTGTAGGTGGGTGGATGGACCTATGGTTGTAGGTGATTTCTTACAGGTGCACTGAAAGTCGGTGTGCCCCTCTTTTATACCTATATAAAATATTTTTTGTTATTAATAATCTTAAAAGAAATAACTAAGTACTATTTAGTACGTGATACGTACTGTATTACAGAAGTACGCATATAGTTCATATATTAAACAGTTCTGTGAAAGCACATCACTAATAACTATAAATAGATTTCCTTTAGTTGTATGATGTACTCGTATCTACGTTTAAGGTGAAAATAATATATTATCTATGTTTTGTGTTACCCAGAGTGTGTGACCAGCCCACTGCCACTTCAACGAGCTTATTCGTCCCGTGACATCGGTAACTTTAGTTCTCTGGCGGATGTCTTGATGACCGATGTGCCAAGTGTTGGTCGACCATTAACCAGGTAAGACGATCTCCGTGCAGTGAGCGGACCGTGTTGGATGCGAGTGGCAAGGGATCGGTCGTCTTGTCGTTCATTGAAGGAGGCCTATGTTCAGCAGTTGGCGAATAAAGGCTGACTGACAAGGATGATGATGTTTTGTGAATTATTTAGGAATGCCTTAAACTATACTTTAGTCAAGTTATTAGGTAAGCAAATAAAGATCGACACGTTGACAGAGAGTTACTTACTGGCTCAGCAGATTCGAACAAAATTATGCCTCAATGATCCGCTGTAAGTGAGAAATGGACTATCGTGTTCTCTAGGAGTCACGTTTGTTTCCCAGCGGCTTCTCGCGTTACACATATCGAATCTAGCTTTCTAGTGAAAATAGAGCGTTTGCGGTGGCTTGTGCAACGCACCGGAAGACTTACGTACGGATAGCAAAACTTTGTAAAACTTTGTTCCTCTATAATACAGATAATAAATACAGTTTTTTTAAATATAATACAGATTTTTACATTATAGGTTAATTTATAATATAATAATAGGATTACATCGTTTTGTGTACATCATCATCATCATCATTTATCATTCCACTGTGTACATGCGTGCATATAAAAGTGTTTGTATTTCTTTAGATTAATTTTGTTGTGTATCTATACTAATATTATAAAGCTTGTTTGTTTGAACGCGCTAATCTCAGGAACTACTGGTCCGATTTGAAAAATTCTGTCAGTGTAAGATAGTCCATTTATCGAGGGAGGCTATAGGCTATATAACATCACGCTATGACTAACAGTAATTAAGTTGAGTAAGTTAAAGCGGGCGAAGCTGCGGGCAACGGCTAGTTTTCCATAAGTGTTCTCGATTAATAAGCTGGTTTATTTTATTGGTTCAGAGATAAGTATATTACAACTTTTTGTACGTATTAGTTCTACAGCTATACAAAATATAGACATTTAGTATTAATATTTACAATTTTATTTAAATAAAAATGCTATCTTCTGAGTGCCTCAAACACAATACTCTGCTGACCGTATTCTTAATATGAAGGGTTTTACGCCGCCTGTAACACATTCTGACAAACAATTAATGTGAAATACCACGCCCAACATTTTGGTAAGTTTATCTGATCTCATTGTTGTCCGTGGATTTGGAGAAAACCCGGCTTTTTAATCGGGCTTGATTATAGCACAAGTGATGGAGGATTTCGTTGTAATATATCTATATACCTACGTAATGAGCGTTCATCTTATCATGCAAATAAAAGATTTTATTCTATTCATATGGCAATTTTAGTTTCAGTGACCTTATAATTTTATTCTTTGCTAGTTTGATCAAAATGTACTTTGAAACTGTTATAAAGTTATTAATTCATAAGAAAGCAATGACAGCTTTTATTTAATTTTAAATAAGTGTTTTATTATTATTATATTATGCGTTTCGAAAAACTATAATAATTAATTAGGGTTCTGGTTCTTTTTTTTTGTGCCAGGACTCGCTGCAGCCGAAAGATGGTGAGGTGGACGCAGCACTAGCCACTAAATTCCAGCGAGTGCCACCAATCCTGCCTTTGGTGAGGTGCCCCGGATCTGTTGAGCAACAGTGCACCTTCAGTCTCCCAAGGAACCGACGCCTCCCCCACAGAGGGGTTGTCCCGCACCACAGAACAACCCCTTCCAACTTCGGGACAGTTGAGTTCGGATTGAGGTTCCATCCTCACTGTTTTTCCCTCCTTTTTTTTAGAAGAGGGGGCAAACGAACAGTCAGTTCACCTGATAGTAAGTGAAAGCGACATCAACAGATACCTGCTACACCAGAGGATGAACAGGTGCGTTGCCTTTCAAATATGAGTATGCTCTTTTCTTGAGTGTCCCTAAGTCGTATCGGTTCGGAAACACCATGGTGTAACGGAATATATTCGTCGTGCGAGGAACGAAATGCTCTAAAAATCTAGTTGTTGTGGATTTACAAACATCGAGATGGTGAGGGTGAAATTTAGAATTTTTACACGATGTCCGGTTGTAGAATTCTGCTGCAGGTTCGAATAATTCCCCGTGAACAACACTCCCCGTGGTAGTTGCGGTAGAAGATGCAGAGCGATCCGACATCTCTACGCAGCGCCAAAGAATCAAGCCGATTGGAGATGACCTTGCTATCGATGATTCGAGCCGCCCGGCGTTGAACGCGGTCAAATGGAAGAAGCTGATATTGGGGCACTCAAGCCCAGAGTTGAGAGCGATATTCCGGCCGAGTCTGCGCGATCTGGTGTAGGCGGTGTGTAGGCATGATATACTGCTTCGCCCTACTGAGCACGCCGAATTTCTTAGAGGCTAGTTTAGCCTTTCCTCCCAAATGACCTCGAAATTGCACGTCGCTCGATATGTCGACGCCAAGTATCCCAATGCCTTACTGCCCTGCCCGGCTCTTTTCTCCCCTCTTCTTATAAGAGGGTTACAATGAGACCGTAGGGAGTACTCTTCAAAACTGCTCATTCGATTTTCAAAATTCTGTCACCGGTATTACCTTGGTTATTATTGAGAAAAGTACATAGGCTATGCTGATGTCATAAGGAGTAACTTAGGCTCTAAAAATAATCATCACCAGTCCAGGTGCGACTGCTAATGTAAGTTAGCGCGGGAGAAGCTGCGGGGAACAACAAGTTTATAAATAAAATAGCTGTTGCCCACAGCTTCGCCCGCGTTAACTTAGATTTACAGCCGTACCCGGATTACTAACTTATGACATCAGCTATCTTCCAGTGAAAGTCCCGTCAAAATCGGCCCAGCCGTTTTCAAGATTAGCCGGAACAAACAGACAGACAGACAGACAGACAGACAAAAATTGTAAAAAATGCTATTTTGGTATATGTACCGTGTATGCATCCATATGCATTTAGTAAAAAGCGTTTATTTTAATGTTACAAACAGACACTCCAATTTTATTTATATCTACTGTATAGATGTATCTAAGATGTTTTTTTTTAATGTTATGACTTCAATACGTGCACCTGTTCTCCGTTACGAGCAATGTACGTTTATGCGAATGGCTCAGTCCATTTTTATGAGGATACTAGCAGCACCCCGTGGTTACACCCGCGTTCCTCTGGGATATCTCATTGCCGTGGGAGTACAGGGATAAATTATAGATATTGAGATCCTGATGAATAAGCTATATTATTGCAATGTTTCATAAAAATCCATTCAGTAGTTTTTGCGTGAAAGAGCGGCAAACATACATCCATACAAACTTTCGCGTTTATAATATTAGGTCTTTACCTATGAAATTGCCGTTTTGTATAAAAAAAATTAAACGATTTTTTTTCATATATATTTTTTTGTATTAATCGAAGTAATCACCCATGCAATCAATGCATCTTTGCCAACGCAGTGGCAGTTTATTGATGCCCTTCTTAAAGAAATCAGCTGGACGGGAAGCAACAAATTCTTCAGAGGCATTTTGTACTGCCTCTCGGGTATTCAATTTTTTCCGCCAAGAAGTTATCCAAATTCTGGAAAAAGTAGTAGTCTGTAGGCGCAAGGTCTGGTGAGTAGGGCGGATGACGGAGAGCTTCCAACCACAGTTCTCGCAACTTGGAGACCGTCTGCTGTGCAGTATGAGGTCGCGGGTTGTCATGCAGGAGCAGCGGCGACGAGCGATTGACCATGCAATGCTGGTTGGAGATGTGCCAGCTTCTCCATCATTGTGTTCAGTTCTTTACAGTACACGTCTGCAGTAATGCTCACCCCGTTTGGTAAGAAGCTGTAATGAATCACACCGGCGCTAGACCACCAAACAATGACCATCACTTTTCTAGGGGTAAGTTTTCGTTTAGGGCATTGTTTAGGCGCTGAACCAGATCCAACCAACTTGCTGAGCGCTTGCGATTATCTAACAGAATCCATTTTTCATCGCAGGTAACAATGCGGTTCAAAATTCCTTCATTTGTGTGTCTGTTAAGCATTGCAAGGCACGTCTCGACGCGTACTTCGCGCTGGCGATCATTGAGTTCGTGGGGCACCCATTTGTCAAGCTTTTTTACCTTGCCAATTCGATGCAAATGGACCAATATTGTTTTAACGCAAACGTCGAAAGCTGCTGCTAATTCAGGCGTAGATTGTGTATCATCAGCTTCCACAATCGCCTTTAATTCGTCATCGTCAACGAAAGTCTTCGGACGACCGCGACGTTCAGTTTTCAGATCGAAATTTCCAGAACGGAAGCGAGCAAACCAATAACAGGCGGTGCGTTGGTTTGTAGTGTTAGCTCCGTAAACGTCGTTGATGTTGCGTGCCGCTTGTGCCTCGTTGCTGCCACGACGGTACTCATATTCCATAATTACTCGAATTTTTAACGTATTCATGATGACAAAAAAGATTGAAATGCGATGAAAATGTACTACTAATCAATAAAAAAATGACCACTTTTAAAAAAAGAATTACATGTTTTTAAAATAAGATTAATTTGAAATTAGAATTCTTAGCCAAACAAAAATTATTTTGATTTGAATTTGCCAGTACTGTAGAACTGTTCATAGGTAAAGACCTATTATTAGTAGGACTGTCAATTCTAATTATTTTATTATTATTAAAAATACGTTACTAAACTCGATGGGACGGTGATCTTAGATGTGGATGGCGGGGATCGGCCATCTTGGCGTTCATGGAAAGAGGCCTATATCCAGCAGTGGATTATAGGAATACCCATACACACGAGGCATGGGTATTTGGAATAAGTAATGCTTATCATTTGTGAAGCAGCTTTACAGTGTCTTGGCAAGACAAACTTTTCGCCAAGTAATAAGCATATTATTACAAACAAATTACGGAGACTTACTATCCACTTCTTAGGATAGGCAACGATACATAACTTGCCTGGCCTTAGCATAGTGAGTCCTGTGTGAGTCGCTTATCCTGATGGCCATGGTTTACTTATCAGGAAGACCATCGGTCAATTAGTAATAACAATTATTATAATAATCAATCAAATGTCCAATACGAACGTATTTAATATTCTATCTAAAGTTGTTTATAATAATAATAAGTACCCGGATGACCGAGCTTTGCTCGGTATTTTTTTTATTTTTTTTTAAATAAAATTACATTTTCTAAAAATGATTCCTAGCTAGATCGATTTATCGCCCCCGAAACCCCCTATATACTAAATTTCATGAAAATAGTTGGAGCCGATTCCGAGATTCCAATTATATATATATATATATATAATTGGAATAAATATATATATATATATATATATATATATATATATGCAAGAATTGCTCATTTAAAGATATAAGATAAGATAAGATAATATGCTTTATATTGTACTATAAAATTGTTAGAAGGTAACAACATAAACTTAATATTAGGAATATGCACAAAAATGGCGGTCTTACCGCTTTAAACGGTCTCTACCAGAAAATCATGAGTAAAAAAAACAAAGTGATACAGTGTAAAAAAAGGTATACATATTATATAATGTTATAACAATAGTTATGCGTGAGGTCTGTTGTAGGATGAAAGTAGGCAGTACGGGGCTAAAATTACCTGACGCGGTACTAATGGGCTGAGGTAAAGTAGTGAAAGGTCTACCGTTTGACCCTAGGTTATTCAACATCATACTTCATGTTTAATAGAAATTACACCATGTACTTACACATTTTGTTAAGGTTTATTAATTTTATATCGCTTGGTTTAAATATTTACAATTATGGGGAAAGTAGCACCAGCTTTGTTGGGAGTGTTGCATTTTTTGGCGCGGGAATAGTATTTACGCTACAGCCACCCTCGAGTGCCTTTAAAAGCCCAAAAAATCTTCGGTGTAACCCAAGTCATATGATGATGATGCCCATGATAATGATGATGACGATGGTAAACCTGCTACCAATAGCTTATACCACAATTGACGAGACACTAAAACGGCGTGCAATATTGCAAACAGGTCATGGGTGAAAGGTTTTTTGCATGACATATAGACTACAAATCAAGTAGATTTGTAGAGAGGAAGAGACACTCAATCATAATATATGAACGAGCTCAGGAAATAAAGACAAGAAAGATTCAGTTGAAAAGCTTCTCATTGATTTCATTGATAAAAAAATACAAGATTTCAAGTGCTTGCAGGCCAAGGATTTATCAAAACGGCGTTTGGAACGAGGCTGTTATGCAAAATTCTATTTTAAAGTTAATTTACGAAAAGTTTAACAGCAGTTTTCGGTATTCGAGTAGAACGTTATACCTTTGATTACGTATGTAGAGCTACTTATTTTGTAGGAGTTTTAGAGAGTCCTCCAAAACCTCAATGCAAACCCATTGAGGTTTTGGAGGACAGAAAGAAAATGTTGTGCTAGTTTTCGGGTCACCAGGATTATTATGGTGAGCTCATAAAAACTAAGTACTTACTTAGTTTATACCAGTAATTAAAAGAGAGGCTTAGCTGCCTCTGCCTCTACCTCGAGATTTTGAGTTTAAGGAGTGGAGGCTAGAAAGGAAGTCCGAGTGTCTCTAGCGTACACAAAATCACATATAAAAAAGAAAGCTTTGATGGATATATATTAATATTCGGGTTTCTTTCAAAAAAGTTTCTTAGCCAATGAATCAAAGTAAACAACGATAGAGATTATTAATATTATTATTATACATTTTATATGAAGCCGATGGATCGTATTAACGTTCATTGGAAGAGGCCATGTCCAGCAGTGGACGGAAAATGGCTGATAATAATAATGATGATTATACAAAGAAGACATGAAAGTTAATTTCATAGTTGTACTGGTAAAACAAAAATTTACTAACTTCCATTATTACTTGCGTCCGGTTGGCACTTCGCTAAATTGTTAAGCGGGAAATTTTATTTAAAAAAAAAAGAAAAATTTAACGAGACAATGGAATTATTTAAATTGCATAACATTAATGCGGATTGCGGCACGGGCCGCGTAGGCATCGTTACAAAGTAATACGGGTTGAGTGCCCGTTCGCGCATTACTGTTGATTTTAGTATTCATTAAAGAGACTTATCGTCCATTATATTATGTCGCATGAAACATTCAAAACACTAAACAGATCAATTCTGCGCTTTGGTCGGATTAAGTTTAATATAGAGTTATTGAGGATGATGAAATTACTGCGCCTCCAGTAACGCCCCTGTGTTCGAGCCGGGCTAAGGATGGGAACCTGGGTCTGCATCCCGACGTCGTGGGAACTGCTTAGTAGCGGCCGGGTCCCCCTTACGAGGAGTAGTCTGGCCTTCGCCGGGGCCAGCCTGTCGCCGAGGTGATCCTGTCTGTTGCTTGCATATCCAGGGCTCTCAAATCGCGGCTGAAGGCGCTCGCAATGGTTTTAGTTAGGGTGGGCACTCCCAGGTGTGAGACCCACATTGGGTCAGGATCTACCCGAAGATCCTGGCTGCATCCACAAGGATTTGCCTGCGATATTAAAAAGAAAGGGAAGGGTTTATTATTATTGCTTGTCATATTATATTCCTATTTGTTCAACGAATTTGTATAAATGCATTTGAATAGGATGTCGTTGAAACCTTTTTTGGATAGAGAGATAGATGTTTTCTTATGTAGTATCGTTTTTAAACGTAATATATTGATTGAAATTTTAAGGTTGGCTTGAGAGATTCTTCGATAGCGATTGTTACAACAAATACTCCAAATATAGTTTTACAACTTGACCACCTTTTCGTGAAATTTATGATTTAATTAATCGCCTTAATAGTCCTCCATCATTAAAACTATTATTCGTAAATGTTATTCCTATTTTCTTATGTCATAAGGAGGCTACCGAGCAGTGGGAGCCTTATAGTGACTCACGACGCCCATAGACATCCGCACAACCAAAAGTATATGCGTTGCCCTCCCTTTCCCTATCCCACCAATGGGCCACCGGAAACTCTCAAACCGCACAAACATAGCTGTCACTTGACGCCGGTGTTATGTGGGCGAGAGGCACCACCCCAGTCGTGCCAGCGCAATTCGGCTGCAAATCAGCATGGCACTAACTATGTTGACTATTGTGAAATAAAATGAGCACTCAACCTTTATTTCGTCAAGACAAGTTATTGTCCAATTCTCAATGACTTATCTGTAGGTCGCTCAGGGGTTGAAAGTCGATTGTAATGTGTCAAAAGTGAGAACAATATAAATTGTTTTATATAATCACCATAATCCTTTTCCAATTAATAATTTAACATTGTTATCGTGTCTAGAATTAAATTGAAATATTGAGCTCCAGAAACCTCACGCAAATAATACATTGAATTGTACGTTTAATATGCAATAAATGACAACTTATTTTATTGGACTATTTTAGGAGCACTTAAGGCTATTGTTAAAGAATATACAGCTTCATAAATAACCTCTAATTGTGCAGTTAAGATACGCAATACGCATGAGACAATCCAAAATGGCGACATATTAAACGTCCAGATTATATTATTTGCGTAATTTTATATGCAATTTAGTTTTGAATTTACGCGTTTATACTATTTAGTATTTACGCTTTATTGCTTCCTTAAATATTTTACGCGTAATAATTGTTTACGGTTGCTTATTTATGGTGTATATTAAATAGTTCCATGTTTGAAATTCGCCCATGACTATTAAAAATGTCGGATGTGAAAATCAGCAACTTTAGAGGAGAGTGATACGAAGTGTAAATTGCATGCATCTTTTTACTTATTTTAAGCAGGAACATGAAATTTTAGAGTAATGCTGTAAAAGTTATTTATATTCAATTTAATATTATGAGCATCCGGAATTTTGTGCATAAATATGACAAAAGTCACTTGTGACCTTTTTAACGGAGTGAAACTAATGTCGAATAGTAAGAAGTACCACTACCGACATTATTGCTTGTACGAAATTAATGATTGCTTGTCGGAAATGCCATTTACGTCATTGTTAAATTATTAATATTTACAATAAATGTATGTCGTATGTAAACATTATTAAAAAAAACACCAAAAATGTAAAAAAATAATATATATATTTATTGACAATTAACAAAAAAAAATAGTCGAATAAAGATAACCATCTAAAAAAACACAAAATCTCTCTTAAGACTCATATAAATCAACAAATAATCACAGCTCTTGGTTTTTTTTTACCTTAAATTAAAATTACGAATAACTAATTAAAATCAGTCTTCTTTTTTACAATTAACAAAGAACATTTGGTGGCATAACTAAAATCAAGTAATCAAAATATAAAATCTTCTTATTACTTAGTATTCTAAAAAATAGCATGGTTAAATTGTAGAGTGACTAAGGCACTTAGGTGATAATCACAGCTTTGGTTTCGTTTTTTTATTTTTTTTTGTGAAACTTATGACAAATTCCCACTGACTTTGTCGGTCCCCCAGATCCCAAAATCTCTTAAAAATCATGTTACGCTGACTTTCGTTAAGCTAACTCGAGCATTTTAAACGACATTTTTCAGTGCATGGTGCTTTTATCTCTTTGGCTGCTATTTCCTTTCCTCTAGCATTAATAAAACCCGGCGAGTGCCACCAATGCCGCCTTTGGTGAGGTGCCCCGGATCTAATAAACAAACAGGGCACCTAGACGGCTAGGCCAAGGAAACGACGCCACCTCCACAGAGGGGTTGTCCCGCACCACAGAACAACCCCTCAAAACGTCGGGACAGTACAATGGGGTGAGGTTCCCGTCCTACAAAACTTATCCCATGATTCTTTGCACATTTCCTCTTATTTACCACCAGGGCTGGATTTAAATTTGTGCCGCCCTGGGGCACTGAAGAAAATGCCGCCCTATGACTTAAATTTTATTTTAATAGTTTTGATATCTTATTTTTTAAGAATTAGAATAACTGATTGCAGGAAATTTATTATGTATTATATAGCATTTATTATACATTATGTTTTATTTATATTTATTCTTTATTTACTCATATATTATATATTATTTATTATATACTATAGTAATATAAAAAATATATGTATTTTTCTTAAAATTATAAGTTTTGCACTAAGAACGACTTATATTAGTATTGCATAATTTTTTTCACAGGCAAACTCGCCTAACTTTTTGAATTGCAAACTGGTCGATTAAATCTTCACAATCTAAACGTTGAAGCACATCTGATTCTATGCATAGAATAGTTAAGCTATTGAGTCTATTTGCACCCATTGTAGCAATTACTTAAATTTCCTATATTATAATATACAAAATTTTAATGTGATACATAATACTTGAATTATATTTCTTGAAAGATAAAATGTTTATTCAAAAGAATTAGTTAATTATATATTGTATAGAAAATTTTATCTCACTTCCCAAATTTTGCCGCCCTAGAAAATTTGCCACCCTGGGCACTAGCCCCGACTTCTCCTAGTATAAATCCACCACTGTTTTCTTTATGTATTAGCCTTTTCTTCCCTTTATCAGTTTTAACTGTAGATTTACGAGTTTGAACACTTTTGACAGAAGTGGGGGTGTTAAAACTTGTTATGGATGCCACAGATGGTGTAGGCAACATTCCATACAAATCATCATTGGTTAAGATTGGAGGGTTCTCGTTCAAAAAACAGGCACAAAATTCATTATGGCACTCATGTAGCGGAGATGGTGATGGCATTGGAGTTCTAACATCGCCAGTATTGTTTTCTAATTTAACTCATTTTAAAAACCGAATAACAACGTCGGATGTGGTACTACCGACATTCAACTCATTTCCATAACCGATTAACAACGTCGGAAGTGGTACATGCTTCAATTTTAAATTACATGCCAGAAAATGCTACTGAAATTTCTTTAATCTAGTATTAAATTCATAATATCAATACCCCATAAACTATAGTCTTAAAAATCGCAAAGGCAATATAATAAATAAAAATAAATACCTGTTTCCTGACTAGATTTTGTTTTGTTAAAAATATTTTCATTGGCATTTTTACTTCTATTAGTAATATGTTTGTATGTAAGTAATGTTTTTCGTCATCACGTCCAGTAACTAGTTTGATTAAACGTGCTGATCTAGTAAACATTGTAAACGGTAATAAACAGTAAAAGATTTATAAATAAATGTCGTAAAAAACATGTGACAACGCAACATCCATTCATACCGCTAACATAGTCTGTAATGGGAGATCGCTCGCGTCCACCCTCCTCCGCGCACCGCTAACAACGTTAGTAGTTATTATCCGACATTGTTAGAGAGCTATCAAGGTAATATCCGACATTTTTAAATTCCGTAATTACTAAACTATGCAGAAAATAATATTTTTCTTTTCAGCTGATGATAGACTTGATTATTAAGGAACGTTTTATGAAATAAATAATAAACTGAGATTTTGTAGTTCCGACACTGTTAATAGTCACTGACGAATAAATTTACGTCAACAATCACATAATAAAATCTAGGTCATATGTCATTTTCGAATAGTATTTATCAGTTACATGTCCTATATTGGCGACGCTAGTGTACTTGGCCAAGTAGGCACCTAAAGCTATAGGTTCAGTCGCTAAGTAAGAGAAGACGGTTCGAGCCTGACCTGGGCAATGAAAACATCATCTTTTCTTAATCTTTCTGAGCATTGCACCTCAGTAATATCACTTTATTAATGGAGAATATACCGTACATGCAGCATAGATAAGATTAAAAAGCCTGATAAGATTAAAAGGTTTTATGTAAAAAAAAAGTGCGTGCATACAAAGTACACATGTCAGAAGTGAAACTTATTTGGCAAACTATTATTAAATCTCGTTTATATTTATACTAATCTAAAGCTTTAAATTTCTGAGACTTACGAATTGAGAACCTCTTCCTTTTTGAAGTCGGTTAAAAATTGCGCGCCGTGGCTGTAAATTCGACTCTTTCGTGACGGAAAACGCTGTCATCTTTCGTTATCGATGTTTTTTTATGTCATCAGGGGGTAATCGAGCAGTCGGAGCCTCACGGTGCCGACGCCATACACATCCGCACAACCAAGGCCACGCAGGTGGGCCGCCTTCGTTTTCCCTATCCCCCCAATGGGCCACCGGAAACTCACAAACCGCACGAAACGCAAAAGCATAGCTGTCACTACTCACTTGACGCCGGTTTTATGTAAGCGAGAGGTACCACCCCGGTCGTGCCGGCTCAGTTCGGCTGCAATGCAGCATGGCACTACCTCTTACTTTTTTGTTTAATTTTAATGTTTCAATATTAACATAGACGTTTAACATCTATTGGGCGTTCCGTGGAGCCCAACTTTATTCTACTCAAACATTTTCGATACTAGAAGGCAGAAGCCAATATATTAACGACCTCTGTGGCTCAGTGGTAAGCGCGTTGGCGCTCAAGCCCGGAGGTGCGGGTTCGAATCCCGCCAGGGAACAAAATATATTTTCTGTGTTCCTGGGTCATGGATGTGTATTAAATATGTGTATTATATAATAAAAATCTTAAATATATGAATAGTATAAAAAAAAAGTATTAAATATATTTCCGTTGTCTGGTACCCGTAACACAAGTTCTTCCAGAACTTACCACGGGACCAGATTGACGTGGTGTAAAGCGTCCATAGATATTATTATTATTATTATTATTGAACACTTGGTTCAAGTTTAATTGTACAAACTTGTCAAGTAAAGAATTTAATTTCAATTAAGTATTAAATAGGTACCTATAATTGTTAAAAAATAAATCACATATATTTTATATAAAAATAACTAGTCTTCAACATAGTTCAATGGTCACACCAAATATATTTAGGGAGGCAACATTAATATTTTAAAGTTTCTGATTGGTTAATTATCAAATTGAAGAGTTTCAATTTACTCAGAAAATTTGTACAAGTTATTGTATTATTGTTAGAAAGAAATTGCAAATTATAAATATGATTTTGAAAATATGAAAAAGAATATTTGAAAATAATAAATATATATATATTAAAATTACTAGACTTTTCTGGCCCGGTGCCTTATAACTCAAATCGTTTCTTAAGCAGTAAACTCCAAAAAAAATTACTTCTAAGTTCCAATATCGAAAACGTTCGCTTCATTTGATTGATGAAAAAATCTAGTTTCAAAACCAAAAATGTATTTTCTATTCGAGGGTGCGTTTCCATGTCTGCGGCCCGAAGATAAATTGACGGATAGCGCGGTGACACAACAGTATTTGTTACGTGAAACATATTGTTATGGTATGTATCTGATAGCCGCTACAAATATAATGAACTGTTACATCACCACGTTGTAACTAACGTCTTGGTCTTTCAGTTTCAAAACTATGCTAAGCCACTACTAACTACGCTGACTACCCTTGGTAACCGTTGATGTGTGGCGTGTAAGTATCTAAACAAAGCTTTTAAATTGGAGCGACGATGACCTAGTGGGTATGGGCTCAGCTTCTTAGAGTGAGACGTCAGAGTTCGATCCTGACCCCCCATGTGATGCCTAGAAATGGGTTTTTATAAATTTCTACGTGCACCTGAACATGAGACCATCGCTTGCTCATCGGTGAAGGAAACATCGTGAGGAAACCTGCATGCCCGACGAGATTATAAGTCTTTGAAGGTTTGTGAAGTTCACCAAACCTCATTGGGCCAGCGCATCGGTCAACTATGGCTCAAATACCCAATACGTGACCGTCTATTGATTTCTCTTGAGTACCTAGTGTTGTAGTTGATCGGCCGTCGTGGCGTTCATTAAATGAGGCCTATGCCCACCAGTGGACGTGTTTTAGAGGGACATCCAAGTTGCAAGTTGCAATATAGAGCCCTTTAGTTGGGAATGCGGCCAGAGTGGCGCAGGATGGTGAACGACCAAGTCCGTGAGTTCGAGATTCAGCGTAAAGCTAACCTTAATACCAAACGCGACCAGTTGAAGGCTCGCCTACCTGTTGGCATAACCATACAGCTACGGGAACGGCGTACTCACGTGCCCTCAGTGCGCACAAAGTTTCGCCGCGAAGACAGCCATGTACAGCTACGGGAACGGCGTACTCACGTGCCCTCAGTGCGCACAAAGTTTCGCTGCGAAGACAGCCATGTACAGCTACGGGAACGGCGTACTCACGTGCCCTCAGTGCGCACAAAGTTTCGCCGCGAAGACAGCCATGTACAGCTACGGGAACGGCGTACTCACGTGCCCTCAGTGCGCACAAAGTTTCGCCGCGAAGACAGCCATGTACAGCTACGGGAACGGCGTACTCACGTGCCCTCAGTGCGCACAAAGTTTCGCCGCGAAGACAGCCATGTACAGCTACGGGAACGGCGTACTCACTACTCACGTGCCCTCAGTGCGCACGGAGGTTCGCCGCGAAGACAGCCATCTCGAAGATGGCGCATCAGCGCCAAATTCGCGGCTAATAATTTGTGTCTTAAGTGGTCGCCATGGCATTAACCGGTCAGACAGATCATCATAGGTCAATGTAGATACTTCCACTTTTCCAACCCATTGAACATATTCCAAATCCTTCAAAGTGTGGTGTTAAGTTGAACCGGTCAAATTGCTGTTACGAGATGGTGGGTAAATGTCAAACAACAAGCGATATTTACACATGCAACGGAGTGGATGCACAAGGTACGAATGACCGAATAAAAGTAAGCGCATAAACTATTCGAAAGTGTTACATAAGTTTCGCATGCGCCCCATTAAAATGAAATATGCGGCTGTCTCCGCTGATGGCTGTTCTGAATGCCCCCATCAATACACTTCAAATATATTTGTCACTAAACAGGTCAATCATGTTAGTATTTGTTTCAGTCATATGTATTTCTGAGAGTCATTTATCAATCGTCCTTGAATTCTTTTGCAATGCTAGTCGTATCTAAGAGAACAAAAAAGGTTATAGTCATCGTAAATATGTTTGTATTCATTTTGGTCAGAAACCATTACAATTGTATAAGTTGAGTAAGTATTTTTGTATATATATATATGTTTAAGGGGAGATTTGGTCATCCCAAGTGTTGACTCAATTGAGCCAATCGTTTTATAATGTAGCAACCGGCCTTAAACAAATTAAAACTTTATTATCTGAATTATTAGGTAATTACAAGGTAATTATAACTATTTCGCATTTTCAGCATCGAGTACCGTTTAAACTGAGCAGCAGTTTAAATCAGTCAATCATATTTTAAATATCTCAGGAACAATCCAAGCATATTAAATAAAAATAAAATAGTTTTCATAGTTCTAAACGGCGATAAAGCCAGAGAAAATATTTATGAGAAATGTACAAACTAGTACATATTATTATTATTACTATCTTCTGAAGTTAGCCTTAAAAAAATGGTTCGATAGACTGTTTATTGAGAAAGGCGAGTTAAAGTGTTCTAATCTAATTTAATACGGGTATAACCGCGGGGCACAGTTAGCGATATTAAAGAATAAACAATTTAATGTGGGTCAGTTAATAGTCTATGTTTGTTTTAAAACCTTAATTGAAAATAATTATATCTCGAGACGTATCACTTGTTCGGAATTACGTGTGCCGCGGTATGGGAAAGGTAAGGTCAGAACAGGGTTACTAGCTTTTGGAAAAAGCAATGTATGCGATTCTAATACGTAATAAAAAAATATATGTATTTGTAAGAAAGAAAAAGTTTTTTTAAAATTACATTTTCATTGCTTTGATTATATATTTTTTTTACACGTTTATAATTTTGATTACCTGTAAATGTTTCAAAGCAAGGTTAGGCTTAAATAGTTTTTTTTTATTTGATTTTTGGATGATGGATGGTTCGGAAATAATGAGTACATTGAGTTAGTATTTGGAGAAAAGTTACAGTCAAAAGCAAAAATATAGTAACAACCATTAATTAAATATAATAATCATCAGTTTTGGCGTGTAAAGGGTAGAAAGCTGAAAGTTACTTGCTTGTTTTTAATATAAATTAGTAAAATAAGCAAGTACTAATAACTGGAGTAAGTAAAGTAAGCGTGTGCGGTTGGCAGCCCTCGGTCAGAGGAAGTGCGAATGAAACTCAATCCGCGGCGATATGATCTCCGTTACGTGTTGTTATGTCACGGAATTGGGGCCTAATTGGGTTAGCTAATTAACTTAACATTTGTTATGCTAATATTATTCTTACCTGAACTAGGTAAGCTCCCACAGCTTAGATCTGTACATCTAAATCGCTTGGGGACTTTTGCTTGTTACCTAATAATACAGATGCGAGAGATGGTAAAAGAAAAACAAAATTGAATAGGTATACTAGACCAGTAACTGTAGACTATGAAACTATACATTTTCACGAACTTTGCTCAATAGTAAAGAGCCAAAATAAGATAAACTATGACTAAAGTTCTTCCTTCAATTCTTTTTCAATTCCTAATTAAGATCCGTTCTAAATACTAACCAATTTTCATAAATTTTATTTGCAATCCCGGAAATTCATTGAAATTTAAATTTTGTTTTAACCCCGAAAATGCTTTGTTGCATAACAAATAAAGGATGAACAAATTAATATCAGTTTAGTGAGACGATGATAAATGAGTACAAATGACAGACAGACAAAAATTGTAAAAAAGTTATTTATATATATAATAATATACAAAGTACACAATAATATACCAAGTACAAAGTATTGTATTTCACTGTTTGAACACACACTCTAATTTTATATAACTGTATAGATAATATTGTAATAAGTATATAAACATCTTTTTTCTTTCCTTCAAGTTTAGACATTAATGGTTTTTTATTATTAATTATATTATAAGTTTATTAAAAAGTTTATGATAATTTATTTTGCGTATTACTTGTATTACTTGTATTACTTGTATTTACAACTAAACGAAAAAGTTTTATGACGTGTAACGTCTTATTACGACACGAAAAAGTGTCACGTTCCGCCTGATTCGAGTGTGCAAGGGAGAGTGCGGAACAAGCGATAGAGAGGCACAATCGGCCGAAAGCGTTTGGCTTGTGACGTAATATGACGTCATCACGTAAAATTTTCGTTCAACAAGAGGTATTTTTTATTTTAGTTGAATAGGCAAAAGAACAAATGAGCCACATGATGGTAAGTGGTCAGCTGCGCTCATGAATATTAACGGTTTAATTAAGTTTCGGTTATTGCAGTGTTGCCTATCCTAAGACAAAAGAAGTCTAGGGCCAGTAATTACACTGCCTGTTTTGCCCTTCTCTCCAAACAAACGAGATGCTGGTAACCATGCAGACGGGAGCGCGGAACAAGCGTATTCCTCCCATTGCTTAAAAACATGTACATACTATATTTTTAAGACTTTGTAGATATTTTAAAACACACACAAATTTGTATTATATGTATATGCTGTCCAATATATATATATATTGCTAGTATGAGAGAAAACGCTGTCACACAATATTTTAATTATAATAATTTTCAGTCCAGAATGGATCTTCCACACTCTAGTTCTCTGATGCTTAAAAACACAATCCACAGAAAATGAAATATTTTATTTAACTCTGGAATTATATTTTTCATAAATATATTTCTTGGCGGCTTCCAACCCACGACCTCTCCATATATAACAATCGTCTAACAATACGCAAGAGGGTGTCCACGTGTAGGCTTATAAGCTAATATTGCAAAAACAAGATGTTGCTGAAATGTGATAATATACGCCTCTACATTGCTTAATAGAATCTTAGCGATACGCTAAAAACGTAATGATTTCAACAATCACACAATGTTGACACTTTCACATAGTAAGCTCATTAAAATTGCGGGTTAGTAACAACGGATATTTTTAGAATTGTAGTAAGTTATCAGTTTTGTCGACGAACATAAGCTATGAATTTGCCTGGTGGTAGCTCAGAGGACTCATTCGTGTGACAAAGATTTAGTAATTACACTGCCTGTCCTGCCTTCCTCTCAAAACACAGTGAGACAGTTTCTCCCGTGAAACAGTCTCACTGTGTTTTGAGAGGAAGGCAGGACAGGCAGTGTAATCAGGATGGTGGTACCCATGAAGACGGGAGCGTGGAAAAGCGCAACCCTCCCACCGGTAGTATATAATATTATACCGGGTGTATTTGGAACGCTTGCGAAAACGAAGAGGTATGATAGTGTTGGCATAGCCTGACATTATACAAGTGAAAAAAACGCGTTTTCTTTTTTTTGGTTGCCTTTTTTTTTTGTATAATCCGGTTTAGTAAACATACATTTTACAGGAATTTGATGATAATGCTTTAAAATAACGTTTTTTTTTAAAAAAAAAACAGCAATGTAATAAACGTAACTTAAATAAACGGCTAGCGGACTGAATCAGCTGATAGCGTTTGCCGCATGCACGAGGTGAACGAACTCCCGCACCGCGCGCGTCTTCATTGTGCCAGCTAGTTGCGCGTCTCGCGGTTGTATGCATGAGTGCATAGTGTGTATACATACATTGAGGGTTTGCAAAATACACAAGTCCTAAAATTTTCTTCAAAAAAGGTTTCTGAGATAAATGGTTATATGCATTATAAAGTATATAAATAGTATATTATTAGGGTTTAATTTTCGCAAGCGTTCCAAATACACCCAGTATACATCAAGTGTGTACACACTCTGTGTAGTACTTAGCAAGACCTGTGACTAAAGAACTAAGCCGTATTAGTTTCATCCACGTTAAAAACGATGTGGTTTTTAAAGTTTCCTAAATATATTAATTAGAATCTCGAATATAAACCATCATCATCATCACCATTATCAATATTTTACCGTCCACTTCTGGAAGCCTCATTCAAAGTAGTAACTAAGAGGTAGTACCATGCTGCTTTGCAGCGGAATTGGGCCGGCACGACCGGGGTGGTACCTCTCGCTCACATAACACCGGCATCAAGTGATAGCTATGCTGTCGCGTTTCGTGCGGTTTGTGAGTTTCCGGTGGCTCATTGGGGGATAGGGAAAAGGAGGGCAACGCATTTGAATAGGTAACTTTAGGTTGTGCGGATGTCTTATTGGCGTATTAAAAAAAAGAGTAGTTTCTATACTAAATATATAAATAAATATCAGGTATTCAAATATAGATTTTAATCTGATTTTGTATGACGAGTGGCTGGTATCGATTTTCTTGTCGATCTCAATCAAGTATCTCCATCCGTCGGATATTGAGTGAAATTAAGGAGCGAGCAATTAGAGAAGAAATCATTACATTTATAACTAGGTACTGTAATCATGTTGCTTATAAGAATCAAGTTATTAATGTTACGAGGGAAGAAAGTATTGTAAATTAACCTACAACAAAGTTTTGTTACCCACGTCCTACGGCTGACAAATAATACGCAAATAATATCTGATTATATTATAAATAAACGGTTCCCACAGGTTATGGCCAGCTTTGAGCTTGCTTTTAGGTTGATACGTTAAAAACCTATGACATTGTTAAATGGTATTAGTTTAAGTATAGAAATTCTAGTGCAAGAGGTGACTTTGTGACGTTTGATGTATGAGGTATCTGCAAAATCGTTCATCTGATAAAAAAAACTCTTTTTAATTAAAATTGGCTAAAATAGAAATCATTATAAGCCCCCCACTAAAAGCAAGTTAGGAAGGGTGAAGACGCGAGCAAAAGCTAGTATAATAAAGATAAATGGTTATGTGAGCCATAAAATTCCGAAAATAGTCAGTGATTTGTCACTGACATAATAGCAATTCAACCAACCAGTGATATGTACCGTTACTTTGCTGTTAACGTTCTTGTAACCTGCTATGTTTATAATAGTTTATATGGATAAAAAAACAACTTAAATTGTTAAATACATGTTTATTGAACATATTAATATGTATCGCTACATGATCGTTACTAGAAGAATAAAAATATGATGAATTTTCGGTTTGATAGCGCCGCGCGCAAAGATGCCTTGAACTATAATATTATAAGCGAGCACTCAAGTGATAGCGTGTCTATCAAATCAAATTCATTTCCGAAGCACCCAATTATACTGATTGACAAATTATTATTGGACTATATGTGCTTGAGATGGTTAATTGGACAGGTAACAACTTCTTTTAGTGCAATGTTTTACATCTATATATAATAAGAAGTGAATAATAAATAAACATTAACCAACCTACCTTAATTTACTGTACGGAAAAAAAAATGTTCGTTCCTCCATAATTGTAAGTTTATAATATAGACGTCCATGGCCAGTGTAGACTGTCGACTAAACAAACTAGACCTATTCTTTATACAAATTATTTACACTTGGCGGGATTGGAACCCGCGACCGCTGCGTGAAGCGTGCCTGACTCCCTGACTGTCTGACCACTCAACCAGACGTCAGTATAATGGAGCTTTTTTTCGGAATGATCTATGCTAACGGCCAAAAGGCCCTAATGCTTCGTCTGACAATTATTTTGAGCCGATTTGGCTCACTTAAGATAGACTATTAGTGGGGGGGTTGCCCCCGTCAACCGTGAAGTCTACGACCCCACGGCCTCCTGGCGTCGCTTCGGGTTGGATTAGAATGGAGCTGTACATAATATAATGCAATACACATATTATTATTTGAACGTGCAGATATTCAGATATGACTACTAGGACAGATTTGAAAAAATATTTTTGTAATAGCCTTAGTATTGTGGATTTTTTTCCCTAGCCTATATAGTCCCACTGTTGGGCAAAAGCCTCCCTCTCCTTTTCCACGCATCTCTATCGTTAGATGCACTTCACCAGTTTATCGAAAAGGTGTAGGATACTTCAGGAAAAGGTTATTTTTGTTCAATTTTGGGGCGGGTGAATCTATAGGGTATGTGAGAAAGGAGAGATATCAAGCAGTTCTTGTGATTATTGAAAGTTTATCCCCTAAATACTCAAACGAATCTCAAATTTAAGACGTACTTAAACTCATGCTACGATGTGTCAGATAAAAAAAAAAGAGGGCAACACGAGTTTAAGTACGTCTTCTTTGAGTATTTGGGAGTATGTCTGTTAATGGGTTCTGTATATTGTCTATGATTCAATAGATGATGACCATAGACCAATAATAATGATCACAATACACATGAATGTCTTCAATCTTCATTCAGTTTTATTAATGCTTCAAATGATTTGAAATCTCACTGAGTTATATAATTAATAGCGCCATAAGACAAAAATAACATGTAACGGAACGAAACATTTATAAAAACTCACTTCCATAATATTATAATTTCTTTTCGTTTCGTGGGACGGGATATATTAGATATTTAAAAATCTTCCGCTGGTAATTATTATAAAGTATTAATTTACTATTAATATAACTTCCCACGTAGTATTTTCTTAGGAAGTCATGACTTAGACTAAGGAATAAAAAAGAATCTCTAGAAATGTCCACAATTAGTCCAAAATCCAGCATCCAATTCAAATACAGATTTAAAAAAAAATTCAAAATAGCACCAACAAAGTATCTTTTTGAACGTCAATTGAACTGGCTCCAAGGTGAGCCCATTGAGAAGAACTGGCAAAACAATCACTGAGTATGTTCTAAGCTTCTAACTCTACTAGGGATCATCATCATCATCAGCTTTTATCCGTCCACTACTGAACATCCAGTGGAGAACGTTTTTAGTAATAGCACATATAACAACTACTAGATCAGCATCATCAGGCTCTATCCGTCCACTGCTGAACATAGGCCTCCTTCAATGAACGCCAAGATGACCGATCCCTTGCCACTCGCATCCAACACGGACCGGCCACTGTACGGAGATCGTTTTCCCCCGTTTTTGGAAAGTAAACAGACCAAATGTATAAGAACGTCTTTGATTATATATACGTCAAGATTGCTAGTCCTACACCTTAGCACGGCTCTGTTTCAAATACTATAAATTTATAGTATTCGCAGCGAACCGCTGCCAGTGCCTTTAGCGCGCTATCGAGTGCAGACGTATTTATTGCTCCCGGATTTTTAATTATTATGACGTTTTGTACTGTGAAATCTTGCAAAAACTATGTCCAAAAAAAGAATAAGGATAAGAAGATTTCATTTCATCACTAAGTATTTTGTTTCTATATGTGCAAGTCACTTATTTTCAATTTAACAAAATATAGTTTTCATAAGAGCATCATGACCGTTGTTTTTGTCAGTGTTGCCATTATAATTGTATTATATTTCCCTGTGTCGGTTGTGTTAAATATTATATAAATTTTAATAAGTCTTATAATTTGAATATTAGGTTCTGTCTGTAGTATAAAAAACTAGTCTGACTTGCACTTGGTCGATTTTTTTCCCAATCTGACCAAATACTGTATGTGTCCTTTTATAAATATAGCGCTTGTCCCATTTTGATTAAATAAGGTATGCAGTAGATTCTAAATGGTTCGAAATCCTTAGCAATTACTCGGACGAATATTTATATTTTATAAAAGCATTAGCCATGGTCAGTAATCTATGAAAGTAAATTGTGACTTGGAACAGTAGGATTGAATATCCGAAACTCAAAATAACGGGGCGTAGATTATTTTTTATAATTCAAGGGACATGTTTTAAGGATATTCGTTAATTATTAATATTCATATTTTTAGATTTCCTAAAGATCCAGTACTCGTCGATCGTTGGAGAGTTTGGCAGGGAGGTGTTAATGCATCCGCCGTATAGTCCTGACCTTGCACCTTCAGATTTTCACCTGTTGGCAGTTTATCAGTTATTAGCAGTGATATTCCGGGATTATAGATACTTTTAATTTTATATTATTACTAATCTGTCAATACTGTTTAGTATGAGAGTAATCTGTTCAATGTAGAATGTCCATAAATCTGTTCGTTAAAGTAATAAATATATTTGAATTAATGAGTGCAAATAAATTGTAGATTTCATTTCATTCTTTCTTTATATGATGTTATCACGATAAACTTATCATCCGTAAACCGACTTTACAGACAGCCGGTTTTTTAATAAACCATTCATACCATAACTATATTTTATTTTATTCACCACCAGACCTCTGCGCCATGACCGTCTGGTGTAGCGGAACTGGTCACTTTACGCAGTGGTTCACGCGCGTTTTCAAATCCCACCAAAGGCAGCCAATTTGTACAATCCTATTCTACTAATATTATAAACGAGAAAGTTTGTGGGGATATTTAGATGTTTTTGACTCAATCACGAGTAAACGACTAGACGGATTTTGATAAAAAGTTGTGTGCATATCGGGTAGGTCTGAGAATCGGCCAACATCTATTTTTCATACCCATGCGCACGAAATTTCATAAAAATCGGTCCAGCCGTTTCGGAGGAGTTTGGCAATAAACACCGCCACACGAGAATTTTATGTATGAGATATATTTAAATAAATGTAAATACCGGAGTCATGGATATGTATTGATATGAATTTCTTTCAGTTATCTATTCCATAACACAAATTCTCTCGAACTTACCAAGGGACTACGTCTAAGTCGTGCGAGTGACGCTTATTTTTTTTATAAAGTATCCTGCATTTTAATTAGGTATCTATTGTCTTCATTAACATTAAAACAATACAATTTAATTCGTTTCTTTCATCTCAATTTGTGCATACAAATTTCCCTATTTTAAAAGTAAAAAGTTGTAACTGGGTATCCCCGTACACGCACACAAATACAGCCGACGCGAGTGTACAACATGTCTTCACGCACACAAGGTTATAAAAGTTACGCCGTTGAAATGACATCCCTCTCAAGGCGACACGGTATCTAGACGTATATATAATCAAAGAAGAACGTATGCGTGTATGGAGGCTGTAGTGGTTGCGTGCTGAGACCACTTTACCTGAATACCAGCGAGAAATCAATGAGATCTTCGGCCTCTCGAATCCAGGTTAACAAAAGAAAATTATTTAATTGAAGGTGAAAATTAAATTGTCTATAACTTTCATGGTTGAGATGAGTCGACCAGTGAACGATGACCAGTGGTGGTACTAAAATAGCCTTTATTTTTGGTCGTCATCATTATCAACCTGTTTCCGTCTGCTGCAGACAAGGTGTAGACTAGTAAGAGGTAGTGCCATGCTTTGCTGCCGAATTGGGCAGGCACGACCGAGGTGATACCTCTCGCTCACATAACACCGGCGTCAAGTGACATGTATGCTATCGCATTTCGTGCGGTCTGTGAGTTTCCACATTCATCTTCAGTGAGTGAGCCCATTGGGGGGATAGGGAAAAGGAGGACACATCTGCCTAACTTTTGGGTGTACGGATGTCTATAAGCACCGACTGCTCGGTTGCCTCCTTATGACATAAAAAAGGGCTTCTCTCAATCGCCAACACAACTCGCCAAGACCCCTCACCGCTCGCATTAAATTAGATCCCAGACATAGACGTTATCACATCTTATTACCATCTACCTCAGTAAAAAAAAAAAATCATTTTTTTTTTGTGCTATTGATATAAGCTTACATTTCAGTGGAAAGAACATTTTGTTTAGTGAACTTGTATAGGTTTAACCAACTTGTGTTGGTCCATTAAACAAGGGTGAAGACGATCTCCGTGCTGTGATGGCTGTACCGATTGAGCTTAAAGGCCATCAGGCCGAAAAGTCTAGCCCTTCCGAAAAAAAAATGTGCTGTGATCGGTCCGTGTTGGATGCGAGTGCCGAGGGATCGGCCGTCTTGGTGTTCATTGAGTGAGGCCTTTATTCAGCAGTGGACGGATAGAGGCTGACCGATGATGATGAACTTGTAAAGTACACGCGCTTTAACTCGCTCAGGTTGAAGTTGCTACATAGTACGTATTTTGTGCGATAAGCATTTTTTACACAATCACTTGAGCTTCATTCTAGGTAGTTTAAATTGCGCCCACTCTACGTCGTTTAAAAAATAAAATAATTACTTAAAACAAAGTACATTCTCTGGGATTTAATAATGAATTTTGGTAGTTGGGAGGTGGGTGGGAAGCGCTAGGGCAAGACAGTCAGTGTAATTACTGGCACCGAGACTTAACATCTTATGTCTCAGGATAGGCAGCACATAAATAAGTTGCCTGGGCTCGTTCCAGGTAAACTGGTTTATGTTCATGGGCGACGTCGACCACTTACCATCAGGTAGCACGTTTGCCAGTTTGCCTATCCAACTAACTTAAAAAAAAATAAGTTTACACAGTCCAGGTTACGAATACTTAGAAAAAAAAATGGCATTTAAGACAACAACATCCAAAGACGTCAATTTTATTTCAAGTCTTGTAGTGATTACATTCTTGTTTTAGTTTTTGGAGGGTTGTAGTCTTTCCACGGTGGGAAATTCCTGGAGCAGATTGGCAAGAGACAGAGCGAAATGGAAGGAAATGGAGGAGGCTTTCACCGCCAGAGCGGTCCTTACAACAAAACATATTAACACAGTATTATTATACTGCGTTAACAAACTAGAATAAGTAAAATACTAACACTACAAATAAAGTTTAGAATTAATGTAAACTATGTGTAAGGAATAAATAAAGCTTATTATTATTATTAGTGATTACATTCTCTAGGTATGATTATAAGCACCAAGACAAGCAAATGTTATCATACTTTATTATAAGCACGTAAAAATAAAAGCTAAGCCAAATAAAAAAGTTGGTATTAAAGAAACCTCATAAGAAAATGTCGACGGATCAAAGATGAAACCGTGCGAAAGTTATGATATGTGGAACTAATTCACGACTTACCCACGATAAAAACAGATGAGATTTATATTTAAATTTAATATGCTAGTTGCGCCCGTATTGTATAATGTTTGTATGGGAAATTGTGAACTAACTTCGGTTATGAATATGGTGGGTGTGGGCTCGGCCTCTTGAGTGAGAGCCCGAGAGGTATGGGTTCGATCCTGACCCCTGTGATGCCTTGAAATAGGTTTTTCAAAATTTCTACGTGCACTGGAACATGAGACCATCGCTTGCTCACCGGTGAAGGAAACATCGTGAGAAAACCTGCATGCCCGATGAGATTAAATGTCTTCGAAGGTGTGTGAAGTTCACCAACCCGCATTGGACCAGAGCATCGGTGAACTATGGGCCAAAACCCTCCTCGCCTGATTTCGAGACCCGTGCCCAACAGTGGGACAAATAAGGGTTAATATTATTATTATTATATTATATAACCTTACCGATGGGAGAGAAGCGCTGTGCCGCGCTCCCGGCTGCATGGGTACCACCATCTTGCTTGTATCTCCCGTGAAACAGCTTTGCTGTGTTTCGGAGAGAAGGGCAAGACAGGCAGTGTAATTACTGGCACCGAGACTTAACATCTTATGTCTCAGGATAGGCAACAATAGATGAGTTGCCTAGGCTCGTTACAGGTATACTAGTTTATGTCCATGGGCGACGTTGACCACTTACCATCAGGTGGCACGTTTGTTAATTCGCCTATCCAACTAACATAAAAAAAAATTCGGTAGTGTTTAGAATTTATAAATAGATAAATGCTTTATTTACGATACGTACAGTTTATAAATTAACTATCATAGAATAAAATAACAATACCCACACACTAACTCGACACCAACGTTTACTGAAAGAGGCCCACGGATGCCAACAAGCTGTAGATGTTGGTGATGACGATGATGATGATGATCATGACCAACTTACAACCTTTTATGTTATCTGTTAACAGGGGGCCTACCACAATCTTTAACAAAGTAATCTTATTACAGTCGCGTTTTGATTCCGGCGCAATACATTAATACCCAAATTCGTACCACGATCTTACCAAGCATGATTGTTTTATGATCGCTGAGTGATGTGAAAGAACGAACTATTTGTCAGATTCCTTACTTAGAGGGACGGAAATAGCGCTATTTATTGTATAGCGTTGTCCCTTTCTCGATTCGGAACAAATCGTCAATTACCGAATTTTAACGATTCGTCATTAGCTCCACTTAGCACATAACAACATAACCTTTAAAAAGTTTTTATTTTCAAACATAAGTGCCTTTGAATTTACAGTTTCAAGTGTACAAAAAATAAAGTGGCAACAAAAATGAAAAATAACTTTGTAAGTTATGTGTTTAACATGCTCATTCAGTCAAGAAACATTATTCGGAAACCATGGAACCAAGGTAAGATTGTTTTTAAATAACTAGCAGTCCAGCCTCTCCTTGAATAGTGGTAATAAAGCCCCCGTACATGTTATTTATAACCTATTACTTATTCTGATATATATAAGCAGTATTTCTGTAGTTGCATGCATATAATAATATATCCCATAAGTAGTTTTTTTTGTCAACGATATATTATGTTGGTACAAACTTCTATACATCCATCCCCAAACTTTTAATTTTATAATACTAGTCAGTATTAAAAATTAGTACTTGTACAATGTACATAATATATATAGGTTATAACTATAGGTTGTAATGTTTTGTTATTTACTTTACAGCCGTAGAAGTAACAGAGTTAGTTACCATCAATTAGAACTGCTTTGGGAGTTTTTAAACAGTAACAGAGATATTGTTACCACCTACAATCGCTCTTTACAATCTAAAGAGTATTCTAAAAGGAAATGGAGAGAAATTGCACAAAATCTCAACTCGCAAGGGAGTGGTGCACATAAAGATTGGAAAGGCTGGTCAAAAGTAAGTACCTATTTGTTAAAACTTTATTAAACTTAAAACTTTAAAGAATGAATATTTTATCACACCACTTTAAATTTTGTAGTAATATTGTAAGTAATAATTAGTAATGTAATAAATTATATTCAAACTAATAGATAATATTATTATGTCAAGAATTTTAATTATTTATCTCCAACAATTATACTTAAAAAAAACATACGAACATATAACCTCCTCCTTTTCGAAGTCATTTAAAAAGTACAATAAAAGTTGTTCATAAAAACAATAAATAATACTTTTTATCTTTTTAGTACTGGATAGATTTTAAGGGTAAAATAAAAATGAAAGTGGCAGCTGTGAGATCATCGCATGCTAGAACTGGGGGAGGGCCTTCTAATGTGAAATTCCTTTCTGAAATTGAATTAAAATTTCTGCAGTTACTGGGACAAAATTTTGGACAAAACTTGCCAGGCATTAGGGTCGACCCATTTACAGAAGTAAGAAAAAGAATTGAATAAACATTTTAATCTATACAAATAATAAAATTTAAGTGTCTGTAATTTTATATTAACATATTTTTACTAAACTTATATACAGTACTTACATAAAAAAATCAATTTTTACCATTTTTGTCTGTCTGTTTATTCTGGCTAATCTCTGAAACAGCTGGGCCGATTTTGATGAGACTTACTAGCAGCTGATGTTATAACGAGTAAAATAGGCTACTTTTATTTTTGAAAAAAAGAAATGAGTTTGAAAATGATATAAACCCGGGTGATAACCTGGGATAGGTAGTGTTATTATATTAAACTAGCTGTCACTGCATTTTTCACCTAGATTAATGCAGCTGTCTTTCATTGAACTTATATAGATTTAATAGAATGCTAGCCTTTTCTGTTTTACTAAATAACTTTTCTGTCAAGTTTCATTTAAATATGTAGTAGTTGTTGTGTAATTAAGTCACAAACATCCAAATTTACACAACTGTGTAACGATAACTATAGTATAGTGTAGATTTAACTTTTGTTTTGTTACCCTTTCAGACACCTGATATTGACACTGACTTAGTGGTGCATCCCTCAGAATCTATAGAAGTAAATATACCCCTTATTGGTTCCCCATCCCTCATTCCTATACAAGGACTAATTGTAGATTATCAAGAGCCTCCAAGTCAGCATGTGGAGGCAAATATTCAAATTCCACCCGATCCTATCCCTATGGATACTCCTCGTCAATCCTCACCCCCTGCCGCACAACCTAGAGCACACTCTCCTAGGCGTCGACGTACAAGACGCGACCCACCCATGAGTATTGAAACTGCAAGACGAGCCCTTGTTCAATCCTCACGATTACATGCTGAAGCTACTGTAAAGGTAGCCGAATCATTAGAAATTATTGCTGAAAAAATTACAAGCATAGAAAGGTATATCAATTTTTTATATATATCATATAGCTTCTATATAGATGCGTTGCTCCCCTTTAAAAGTTTTCGCAAAAAAAGTACCTACTCTATGTCCATCTCTAAAGCAAAATCAGTTCAGTGGTCTAGGTGTGAAAGAATTATATACAGAGAATTACTTTGACATTTATTAAATTAATTCACTTTATTATGCCACTAGCAGTTGCCTGCAGCTTCGCCCGAGTTACTCAACTCCTATAAGTCACAGCGTGATTTTTTATCCTTCCTTGACTATCCCAATAAGCTGTCTAACACTGAAAGCATTTTTCAAATCGGACCAGTAGTTCGCGAGATTAGCACATTCAAACAAACAAACAAACTCTTCAGCTTTATAATATTATTAGTATAGATATAACGAAAATTGATATATGTAACAGTAAAAGTTAACATTAGTAAAGTAACAAAAAACTATAGTTAAGATTAAATTAGTTAATTAAGGATATGATATTTAATATTATTTTATTCAAATTAAGGTAAAATAAAAAAGTAGATAAAATTTGAATATATATATATATATATTTTTTTTCTTTTTAGGATCCTAGGTTGCGCCTTTCCCAGAGCTGCTGAACAAGAAAATTCCGAGTAGCTATACCCTGCTGCAGCGCTATGTTACTCGCCTGGGGCTGCTCGCTTGCATTATTTACACGCAGCAGGGATTCTTGCGATACATCTTCGTCGCTCAGTTGTTGCACAGGAGTTTTTGCCCTATTACAAATATTGTGTAGTATAACACAAGCGTTTATGATAGAACCTGCTACTTGGGGTGAATAATGTAACATTCTGTGGACAAGCAAGCAACGAAAACGAGCCTTAAGCAGGCCTATAGTGCGCTCTATAACATTTCTTGCTCTGACATGTAAATTTGTGTAGTGCTCTTCTGGTGAACCTGGTGTAGCCTCCAGTATAGGTGTCATCATGCTCTTCCTCAATGGATATCCAGAATCACCTAATGATAAAAAACCTATTAAATATATAGATATGGTACAAAGGTGCTGTTTAGAATTTTTTTATTGATGTTAATACATACCAAGAAACCAAATAGACTCTGAATTGCTGAGTTCTTCTAAATGAGTTCTCAGTGGATTATTGGTCCATATGAAAGAGTCATGACTTGCACCACCATGACTAGCATCTACACTTATAATTTGCATGTCAGCATCACAAATCTGCAAAAATAAATAAGGTTATTTATTTAAAATTATATTTTTAGGTAATAATAATTATATTTTAAAATATTTTTTTTCATTTATGTAAGTACATATTACAAAATACATATTATAAATATTTATATGTTGATTAAATAGTACTCACCAGTTGGACATTCAAGGAATGATAATGCTTTCTGCAATAGAATCGCTCTTCATTTTGTGCGGGACGAACTATTGCCACTTGGGTGCAATCAATGCATCCTAGCACGCCGGGTATGTGAAATTTTGTATAAAATCTGTAAAAATCATAATACACTCCTATCAAATTAAAATAATTACACTTTATCTGGCCATTTTGTTGTTACCTATTTTATGAGAAATTTATGTCAGGATCTCATTTCACACAAATACACAATATTATATCCATTTGTCACCCAACACAGTTTTATATATTATTTTACATATAGTAGATATTATTATTTAACCTTTTTTTGTACATAATTTTACATTTTGAAATGTGACTGTCTATAAAAAATATTGTTAGAATTATTGATTTTCCTCATATATTATCAACTCGTAATGTGTTGTCTTAATTTAAATATAAAATTGTGAATATGATATTAATGTACGGCTTACAGCATTTGGAAGTTAAATATTTTAATATAGGAGCGATTCAACCAACGAATTTGGTGAGTCCTAAATTCTATTTGTGGTTTTTAAAGTAAAATAAAAATATAGACAATATATATGTACAATGAAAAGTATTTTTATTTCATAAGTATGATTCCACATCCCCCCTATTCTTGTTTTGCTGAGGTGTTAATGAATTGTATCTTGATTGATGCAACTTTTTCTAAAGTAATTAGGGAGACATTGTAGCATAACCTAGCAAATATTAAAAATAAATACTTACTCAGCTTTAACTCTGTTTCGCTCTTCACCAGTCATGGGAAATTTTATATATTTTTGGCGCATTTGTTGAGTATTAAGGCACTCGGTAACCTGCGCTATTACAGAGGAGACAGTCTGTTGAGCCACAAAATGACCCTCATTATTACCTATGGGACGTTGGTACGATCCAGTTGCATAGAAGGATAATGCAATTAATACCTAAAAAAATATTAAATATGTATTTTGTAGGCATAGATGAATAGGAATCTTATTCAATTTGTATTGAAGTGGCAATTTATTTATCTATTCAATTAGTAAATTTTATCTACAAATTTTAATATAGTACTATTATTGTCTATTACAATAAATAAATCGCATGTTTAACGCATCTAATTTAAATGTTACTTATTAGGATAAGTATTACAAAAAATGAGTACCTTCGTTTCTACGGATAAATCTGTGGATTTTTTTGTATTCTTCATCAGAGGTCTCAACTCATCGCATAGATTGTGTGCTAAAGATTTAGTAAGGCGATATCTTTTTACAAATTCCGCCTCATTTAAGTAAAACGGATTGCAATCTCTTCGCAACATCATACGACGCCGCTTTTGTGTATTTTTGAATCTAGAATCATACGCATCAGCTTCCAAGAACTCAAAAATTTCGTAGGCACTCATCTAAAATAACATTGAAAATCAATTTTTCAGTCACTAAATCGCCAGAAATACAACTTTTTCGATATTACACTTACTTTATATGGTAAAAAATAGTTTTTTATGAAATATCTCACAAATCAATCATAAATCCGTCGTACAATAGTAACTTTTATATGATTGCTAAATTTGACATAAAAGTATTAATGCTCGCTGTCAAAAATGGCGTTGTGGTACCAAATAAGCGTGGAGTGAACCACAATTGAACGAACAATACGAGATGACGTCACCAAAATCGCTAGGAAAGTATGATTGTTTTCAATCATATAATAAGATTGTTTTAAGTACGTTGTGGTATGAAAATTCAATGTATGATTATAATAATAATGCTTTAAGAGATTGTGGTAGGCCCCCAGATACGCCCATAAATATGTTCCCATATTATACGTAGTTATATAACAGTAATTTTTGTTATTATGTAAATTAAATAATGGTCATGTAGGAAATGAAATAATTAAAATTGTTAATGAAATATAATTTTACTAACAAGATTTGTCGTTCATTAATATAGACCTAGAACTGGTTCAATTAATTTGAACTACACACGGCTGTGGGGAATGAAAGGCAATGAATAAAGATCAACTCACTGAAATGTCAATTTTATATTTCGTTACATTTCAAAATGTAGAACTCGCTAAAATATTTTTGATTGTTGTTTTATTATAGAAAAATTCAAGTATCGCATTAAAACATATTTACAAATAACACATAATTGTACTTAATGACCTATACGTAGATATTGAACACCCGTTAGATACCTTAGATTTAGAGGGGCCGGCGAATGCCAGCGCATTCAGATCAACATTTGATCAAATTTGGGCCGTACGTATTATAGTTGTGTTTTTATATAGTGGCCTACGGGGGGGCCTACTATCTTGGTGTTCACTGGAAGAGGCCAAAGCCCAGTAATAGATGAAAAAGGGCTGGTAATGATAACCATAACACTTAACTAAAGTTAGCTATTTATCTTATCGGCACATGTTGGGGAAACGTTTGCTGAACTGTACGTCTTTATATTCCCGCAGCTGGTGTTTCGCGGCCGCAAATATGAAATGAGACACGCATTTGTCATGTAGCCTTTATCTATGAAAGTGCGATCTCGTCGAATGTAACGCTGCGGTAACACGACCGGACGATCTCATAATATTTATAATCACGAATGACACACAATTTTAGTTTGCCACATACGTTTGTGATTAGTTCCATTTACAGACAACAAAAAAAAATCGGTTGTCTGTAAAGTCGGTTTACTGACGATAGTTGAACGTGACAACGTCATAAGAAAATGGAACGCCTCACAGGGAGGTAACGCCGCATGCGTCATGTTTTTTCGTTCGCTTAGCTTCGCTATTATTTTCTAATGTTTACGCCAATTTCACTGATTATAATGAAAAAAATTTTACGGATTTTATCGCGGTTTATTAAGATTTATACACGCCCGACGTTTCGGATACTTTACAGCAACCTCCCGTGACCATGGTTGCATGGTGGCATGTTGGTAAAAATCTAATCGGCGATAAAATCCGTTTTTTTTTTTTCATTATAATATACGGGTTATGCTGACCAATTTCAAAGGTTGCACGTCCAGTTGCCTAACCACCTGTCATAGAAAAATCTTAAATAACTAGTAGAACTGGAAAATATTTTCTTCCTGTGCTACGGTAGTACGTGAAGAATTTGAAAAAAAATTATTTAAAATCCTTAAACAGATATTTACATTCATTACAAAAGATGTATTTTTCTTAAATTAAACTCACGACTTATGCCATTTTGCCACTTAACTACTACACTAACGCCTCCTACGTACCCCCGTTCGTCTCCCGTGGGGGGGCTTCGTCGGTGGCCACCTCACTCACCTGCTCATCGGCCTCTTTCTAGGACATTACTACCTCGAAAAAGGAGACCATCGCCATCCAGGACAAGTCCCCTCCGATGACTGATGTCAGATCGTGACGTAGCATCGCCTATCTCAGGCACACCTCGAGGGTGTGCTAGGTCAAGTCCACCGCCGCGTCACAATCGTGACACACTGTCAACGGCTCCCTGTGGGCGTCACCGGATGGTTACAATTTTATGAGTGGACTGGGCTACTCTCAGGTTAACTTGGTTGTGTTCATGGGCGACGTTGACCACTTACCATCATGTGGCTCGTCTTCCCGTCTATCCAACTAACATAAAAAAAGAATACATAGCAAAACCAAAGCCCATATCAGCAATTAATAGCTAGGTCAGTAATACCGATTAACAAAAGTCAAGCGACGTTATCAGAAGTAACGACTATCGAAATAGCTCTCACTTTCATAAACTAGTTAGCAAAAGAGTTCAACGAACAGTGATCTGTAAAATAAAACGTTATCTTTATTATCGTGGGAATCGCCACTTGCTCATCATTAGTTCATGGCTACTGCTCGTTATAGTTTTTTATGGTATTCGATTGAACTGGTAGACATGCCACCTGATGGTAAGTGGTCAGTAAGTAAGTGGTTCTAAGTTAAGTAAGTAACAGGCCGAGTAATTACTTACTCTTAATTAAGTAATTTTCTTTCTTTTGTTCCCGAAATTTTGACGGAAAGAATTATCAAGATGGTGGTACTTTATGGTAAGGAGCGCGCAGCACATGCGCATCCTTCCTACCGGTAGGGTTCCGTAGTGTAAATAAATAGTATCAATATAGTGTACATTTATTATTTTCAGTACACGCTATAAACCTTCAAGCTGAAGTTAAGAAAAATTTGGTGTCGCAAACGTCTTAATCTTCACTTTCAATTTGAATCTTCGAAATTACCAATCCTTTTATTAGTATAATGCTTATCTCAAAGGAACCGGTGAAGGAAACATCGTGACGAAACCTGCATGCCCGACGAGATTAAAAGTCTTTGAAGGTTTGTGAAGTTCACCAACCCGCATATGGCCAGCGCATCGGTGAACTATGGCCCAACACCCTCCTCGCCTGATTTCGAGGAGGAGACCCGTGCCCAGCAGTGGGACATATAAGGGTTGACATTATTATTTATATTATATTATCTCAAAGTGCACGATTATAAAAATATGTAATCATTATTAATACGACTGTAAAACCAAAAAAAATTCGAGTGGGTAAAGCCGCTGGCCACAGGCTGTAAATATAATCATCATCAGTCCGGCTGTAAGTCTAAGGTTTACGCGGGTGACGCCGAGGGCAAGAACTAGTATTTAAAACGCACCTCCTGAAAATAGAGTTTTACAGAGTTTTCAGGCGACGCATTTTCTTTAATCCAGACAGATTTAATTTCGCGTATAGCATAAATATAAGTTTAAAGCAAAATTATAATATGTTGTTACATAAAAATGAATGAAACAAGAAATCAGTGATATTTATTGAATTTCACTCATTGTAAAAAAGAGCTTTTTACGGATTTTATTACAATTTATTGGGGTGTTTATATTTTCGACAAATTTGGCACTTTATAGCAATCTGAGTCACGTGAAAATTAAGGTGGATCTTATGGTCAAAAGGTCCAAGTGGCAAAAATATAAAATAACGGAACATCATGTGAATGATTAGACAAGTTTTTAACCTAACCTAACCAGATGCAATTTTATCGCCTATTTCCTTCGTAATATCCCTAGTAGCCACTCGAAAGATGCATCGGCATTCCACCATGGTTCTAGCTTTGTCATGGCGGTGAGGTTCAGTAGCCTAAGGTGAACCCAGTACCTTGGGCTAAGCTAATTGAAACCAGGGAGCTGCTCTTTGTACCCCAAGAAGAGGGGAAAAAGAGCAGGGAGGACAAGGGGCGAGGATGTGAATCTCACCCCATTCCACAGTCTTGACGTTGTGAGGGGTTGTTTTGTGGTTCGGAACAACCCCTCTGTGGAGGTAGCGTCGTTCCCTTGGAGGTCTGACTAGCCGTCGAGGTGCCCTGTAGCTCAACAGATCCAAAGGCTAGAATCCCCCCTACCTTGCGGGATGTCTGAGAGAATTTCCCGGTGCAAAAAAAAGATGCATCTGCAGACGTCATCAACAGACGCGTCCGCTAACGTGTAAGAAGCTCGATGGTCGTAGGTATTCAACGTCGGCAGATGCATCCGCCACAAATCTGTTTGTAGTCGGTTTTCGTGACACGGATAAAAGGGCTTCAGCACGAACGTCTGCGGATCCATCTGTCTACGTGTAGATCACGTATCCTTAATATTTTATTTTTAATATTTATAAGACTATTATTTCTTTTGAGGTGACGCAATATAAAAATAATAATTCGACGTTGTGCGTCCCATTATCGCTCCTCTGTCTCTTTTTAGACATTCGATGTGGTTGGTACGAGCTTCCCTTTGAGTCGTTCGATAAATTTCAGATGCTGTCAAAGAAACCTAGTCAGGAATTAGGATTATTTCGTGTCATATTTAATTTCTACAAAAAGAGGTGTACGTAAAAATCTAAAAAAAAAACAGTGGTCCTTACGATCGAACTCAGGCCGCTTATTTCGTTATAGTTCGTAATTGGTCTGCTCACTCTGCTATCGTCCCTTGTTATGTATGTTTAATCAAACACGGCTGACGATGGACAAATTTATTGACTCTTGATGAATGATTGATGAAATCAATATTCAGAGTTCCGATCAGAAGCTCGTTATCCGAGAGACGGAAGTTACTCGTGCAATATATAACATATATAATATATATAACAAATATAATATAACACAAATTCATATATTTTAGGTTAAATGTTATGTCATGACGGATATTGGGTTTGTTTGACAAAGGAAGCGGATTTGATATCTAAATTAGTCCGTGTTGTTTGTTTATGGATTAATTCAGTTCGTCTATTTTTTGTCATTTTAGAATAAACACGTTATTTTAGACTTAATTTTTATATATTTAGGAAGTGATTTGGTAAAAGCGTTGCAGTTTTGAGAACGTTAATGGTGTTTCCGAACCGATACGATTAGGGATCTTCAAAAAAAGAGCATACTCATATCTAAAAGGCCGGCAACGCACCTGCTGATCCTCTGGTGTAGCGGGTGTCTGTGGATGTCGCTTATCACTTACCATCAGGTGAACCGACTGTCCGTTTGCCCCCTCCTCTATTAAAAAAAAAACGTTAAACGCTTCTAAAAAGAATAGTAAAAATTAAGAAAACTCTTGTAATTTTTGATATGCGACCCGAATTGGTTAGGAAAGAAAAAAAACAAATTTGATATTTGTCGGTAGATTTATTTAGCTTGCTATGAAAATGTATGATTTGCCTGAAGTGAAACCTTTAGGTTGATGCTTCTGAGTTAATGAGTGTAGTGCACTTTTCGGTAAGTTTAACCCGTTATCTGCTTGTTTTTACACGCTTTATATTAGGTTCACCTGTATGTTTGTTTGTAACCGACTACTTTGGACTTGATCTTGTCCCACTTCAAACGGTCAGATTTCATTTAAACTTAGTAGACTTAATAAGTTTGTTCCAATATCCTCATTAGGATAATCAGGATAGCACCAAGGAAGGCATAAGGCAAGTTAGCTACATCACTTGTGTGGTTTCTAGTCTCTCACTCATTCCAAAGTGATTCCTATAAGTTGAGTAGTGTAAATTAATAAAAAAGATATTAAAAAGTTAAAAATAAATTATATTTAAAAATACTAAAAACATGCTATAATAGAAATTAGAAAACCGTGTGGTAGCAAAAAAGCGTGTGTTGTTTTTTACTAAGTTTTTATACTAACTTCACTTTTAGAAATAGATACCGATGAAATATTTTTAACAATGAATATCGAGCACCTCACGCTTTTTATAATAAGTAATATCCATTTTATTTGTAAATCAATTTAAGTCTTGTATTAAAAATTATTTTAAATTTTTTAGTTTGGTTTGCTATTAATGCTTATTTTTTTAATTTTTTTTGTTACATATGGAGCAACATGATAATATAATAATATCTATGGATGCTTTTACACCACGTCAATCTGGTCCCGTGGTAAGTTCTCGAAGAACTTGTGTTACGGGTAACAGACAACGGAGATATAAACGATTTTTATTATATACCTAATACACACATTTAATACACATCCATAACCTAGGAACACAGAAAACTGTTTTTGTTCCCTGGCGTGATTCGATCCCGCTATCTCTGGCTTGAGCGCCCACACGCTAACCATTGAGCCACAGAGGTCCACGTGACGATTTTCACAATTTTTCAGTAAATAATAATAATAATATAATAATAATATCTATGGACGCTTTCACACCACGTCAATCTGGTCCCGTGGTAAGTTCTTGAAGAACTTGTGTTACGGGTACCAGACAACGGAAATATATTTAATACTTTTATACTATACATATATTTAAGATTTTTATTATATAATACACATATTTAATAAACATCCATGACCCAGGAGGAACACAGAAAATATTTTTGTTCCCTAGCGGGATTCGAACCCGCAACCTCCGGCTTGAGCGCCAACGCGCTTACCACTGAGCCACAGAGGTAGCCACAGAGTAGGAATGTTCCATAACAAAGTTATTCTATAAGTCTATACGGCTGCAGAGCTTGAGTTTGCTACTTTGTTAAAATGCACTAATATCCGGAACCATCAGTTGGATTTGCAATAGCCCCATTATTGACGAATAGATATTATTATTATGAAATAACATTTACGGATTTGATCGCGGCTTATTAAGATTTTTACATACTTAACGTTTTGCATACTTTGCACAAACCATGGTCATGGGAGGACGGTAAAGTGTTCTGAACGTCGGGCCGGTAAAAATCTAAATAAATGGCGATAAAATCCGTAAAAATTGTTTCACTTAATGAATTGAATTCGCGTTAACATTGGAATAGTTATTTCAGAGATATTTTTTTTACATTATTGCGCCGGCTGAAACCGCGGGGTACAGCCAGTTCAAGCTATACAAGATTGTACCCCTGTCCCTTTCGCTTTAGATAACGACGTCGCGCCTCTAATAACAGTCAAAACGTAACCAGAAATCATATTATAATAGGTATTATAAATCAGCACACATTCGCCAATAACACTCACTCGTAATTATACATCTCGTTATCTCAGTACATAATTGGGTATAGTTTCACTGTCCATTATGAAGTTAATTTTTACAACTATAAGGATATTATTATATTGATATTATTATATTATTATATTGATATTATTATATTGATATTATTATATTATTATATTGATATTATTATATTACTTATTAGCTTATTATTTTTATGATCGGTGTAGAAAGTGTTGGTTGTAAATTCCGATAAGGACAGGTTATATGTGGATCGTGGGTGTGTTTTAAAAAATTAGTCAGTCAGAGAAAAGCGACCTCCCTTTTCCCTTGAAAATTATTTCATTTATAAATGCCGCCTTTGGTGAGGTTCCCCGGATGTTGAGCTAACAGGCTCAACAGGCCTTGACGGCTTGTCAGCCCCTCAGGGGACCAACGCCACCTCTACAGAGGGGTTGTACCGCACCACAGAACAACCCCTGCCAACGTCGGGACAGTACAACGGGGTGGGGTTCCCGTCCTCGCCCCTTGCCCCCTGCTCTTTTGTCCCCTCTTCTTATAAGAGGGGTACAAAGAGCCTCCTCGGCTCAATTTGCTTCGCCCAAGGCAAGGGCACACCTTAGGCTACTGAGCCCCACCGCCACGTCAAGGCCTGAACCATGGTGGGGACAATTATAAAACCCTACTAATATTATAAACGCGAAAGTTTGTTATGATGTTTGTTATCGCACACAAAAAATACTGAATGGAATTTATAATGAAATATTACAATAATATAGCCTAAATAATAATAATATAATAATAATAATAATAATAATATAACCTAAATAGCGTACTTCACATTCCCGTGGGTGACCCACGGGAATGTGAAGTACGCGGGTGAAACCGAGGGGCGCTGCCAGTACTTTAAGCCGTTAATAGATAGAATAGATGTTATATATCTATAGAAAGTTTATATTACCAACATCCGGACAGAACGAATTTGTTTTTTCATACCTATAGTCAAATTTCCTAAACGATTTGCTAATAACATAAGTGCCACGCGACCGCCTGCCAAGGCATGTCATTTAGAAAATGGTTTCTATAATAATCAATTACTGGACACAAGCGCTATCGTTATTAATATAGTCATTCATAATTATCATTATGTAAGCCAGTTATGTAGTTATTGTACTCGATTAAAGAACTATACTTAATCTAATAGATCTACTTTTAATAGGGAATGGATTATGGATAGCATACGTAATGCGTCGGTGCTTTTTTCTGCCATATTGACAAAATAACGCTAAAACGGGCAGTTTTCTCCAGTCCTGGGCCTGGAATCTGTAGTGCCTATAACAGTCACAATGCGTGCCTAGGGTAGCCCTAGTTGCCCCAGATTTGTTAGCAACTACGAGTTCAGAGACTGGCCTGTTGGAGGTTCCTAATAGGGACCGGTCTTCTTTCCCGCCATGAAGCATATAGAGCATATAACCTCACACTCTACTACTACTCTATCCAAGTAGTAGAAATGTGAGCCATAAAATTCCGAAACTGGTCAGTGATTTGTCACTGACGTAATAGCAATTCAACCAACCTGTGATATATGTAAGTCTTATCGGCCAACCAGAGCGCAGAATCGGCGGAGCTTCGCAGCACAAATATGCGGAATTAGTTTTCATACAAAAATGCGTTACTGATCTATTCCGGTTATATGCTAGATATTTCCCACCCAAGCCGGGGACACCCATCAATTGAAGTTTTTCTGCCGCAAGAATTGTGTAATGTAGTAACTGAGTGAATGGCTCATCTTACATCGAGGAAGTCTATGGAGGGAAACAAGGAGATCTTAACTGACATACCCCCAAATACTCAAACGAATCTCAAATTTAAGACGTACTTAAACTCATGCTACGACGTGTCAGATTCAAAGAAAAAAAGAGACAACACGAGTTTAAGTACGTCTTAAATTTGAGATTCGTTTGAGTATTTGGGGGTTATGGAGCTCTTTTACCGTAGCAGTGGCTCGTTATGAAAAAAGTAGTATTCGAAGTCATTGTGATAAATGAAATGGTCAACAGGTCAATGTTCAGGTCTTGACGTGGCGGTGGGGCTCAGTAGTCTAGGGTGAGCCGCTGCACCTTAGGCGGAGCTAATTGAGCCGAGGGAGCTCTTTGTACCCCTCTTTTAAGAAGAGGGGACAAAAGAGCAGGGGGCAAGCGGCGAGGACGGGAACCTCACCCCATTGTATTGTCCCGACGTTGGGAGGGGTTGTTCTGTGGTGCCGGACAAACCTTCTGTGGAGGTGGCGTCGGTCCCTTGGGGGACTGACTAGCCGTCGAGGTGCCCTGTTTGCTCATTAGATCCGGGGCACCTCACCAAAGGCGTCATTAGTGGCACTCGCCGGGTTTTAGTGGGCTTTGCTTTAGCTGCGTTCACTTACTACCTTTCGGGCGCAGTGAGTCCCACATACCCGCCTGGGGAGATCCACTCCCCCGCGGGTGCCTCAGAGCATTTCCCGGCGTTAAAGAAAAAAAAAAGGCGGTCAACGTTACGTATGGACGTTGTGTTCTACGCTACTCAGTACTAGCACTACTAGCCTTGGCAACTCATTTACATGTTTCCCATCCTGAGACATTAAACTGTCTTTTGTTCCGAAACTCAGCAAAGTTGCTTCACGAAATAAACCTAGGCGTATATCAGTGAACCGGCCGATACAAAGAATGTTAGTCAATATTATTTATGTCTGTTTGTTTTCTCGTTTCATCACTGTCAATTCTATTAAGGTAACCGCACGACTATTAAAAGCCGCTTAAACACAAACACCTTGTGTTAAGGCTGTGATCTACGCGCGATAATAAACCACAGGAAATTACTTCTAACGTATCAAGTGTATAGTAATATTTGCTCCTTTGTATTCGGTGATACGAAATCTGTATGCGAAATTAATTTTGTGCGCGTGACATGAATTGTGTGTGGTTGGAGAAGAACAGAGGCCTTAGACAAAGTAACATTAGAAAAACGATAACGAAGTTCGAAAATAATAAAATGTATGGGATTGACTTATGCCGTCGTCAATTATGTCACTCGTTATCGTTATCGCATGTTGGTAGACAATGTTAAAATTCGCAACAAAATCATAAACTGTCAATTGGTTATCGAACACTTATGTCAAACTTATGTTATTTTATTATTGATATTGATTCGTTATCCGTGGGCGTGGGCCATGGAGGGCAACATTTTCACAATTTTTATGAGTTATAGTGTGTATTTACATATGAGGTCTATTTACATAGAAATCAATTTTAATTTTTTGGTCCGATTTGACACTTCCTGTCGAACTTTGTTGACACTTGACAGTTGTTGTCGTTGCACTGTCACGATCTTTGATTGATCATTGGCTAGAAAATTATTATCGTTATCTCAAAGACGATAACGAATTTCGGCTACAAAGCGATGTCACTTTGTCTATAGGCCCTGGACAGTAGTATGACTAATTAGCATAAACATGTTGTTATATAAAAATAATAATAACTAATTTTGTACTAGGAAGTAGAAAAAAGCAGCCAGGCTGCAAATGGCGGAAGATCTTCTGTCTGTGTTATTTAAAAGAAGTTAATGCCTAAGTAGAAAGAAGGTTAATTTACATGACTTTAGAACTTTACGTCACATTTTTTTGCGTTTGCGTTTTTGCGAATTTCACTAATATTATAAATTATAATTAAACAACTTTTTTTGATTTTATTGCAGTTTATTTAAATTTTTGCATGCCCGATATTTCAGATACTTGAAAATAACCTCGCAAGAGGTCTACACATTTAGTAGTAAACTACACATTGTCTAAGTGCATGTAAACTTCTACATTTTATTAGACTCTTATAATCTTGTCGGTACCTGACATGCATACATGAAACACATAGTTTTCTTTCACCACAAAGGAAGCAATTTTGATGAAGTTGCGGCAGTGAAAATGTTTAATGTTTTTAGTAGTATTTGTGAAAATACTATTCGTTTAGAGGTGCAAAATAGTTTCTTAAGTAAAACTGTTATAAAATATTACAAGTAGCAGTTCGATTACTTCATCGATCCCAATCTCTATTTTTTTTTGTCCTTTTGTAATAAGGTTCTTTTTATTTTTACTTGGTGCCAACTAGCATTTCCACCTGGCGATAGAATATGGTGGAAACGAAATGTTAGTGGAATGTATCCACAATAATGAAGTGATTTTTAAAATGACACTTTCATTGGCAAATGTGAATCATCTTTGATATCCAAGAATCTTTTTACACAATTGGCCCTTAATTTTACGCATTTGTTTTATAAGAGAGTGAGTTTAGAGATTATTATATTAACTACTCTTGTGAGTAGTTAATATAATAATAATAATATCTATGGACGATTTTTTACACCACGTCAATATGGTCCCGTGGTAAGTTCTCGAAGAACTTGTGTACGGGTACCAGACAACTGAAATATATTCAATACTTTTATAATAAACATATATTTAAGATTTTAATTATATAATACACATATTTAATACATATCCATGACCCAGGAACACAGAAAATATTTTTGTTCCCTGGCGGTATTTGAACCCGCTACTCGTGACGACCTCCGTCGTCGTCACGTAGTTAGTTCCAACCCAAAAGCCTGATGAGATCTGAAAGGATGTTTGCTATGTCCGTGAAATTTACATATTGTAAGAAAACAACATTACCCGGGCTTACCTAGGTAACACTGAAAATGTTTAGGAAATGAAAAACGGCTTAATATAGAAAGTTGCCAATACTTTTATTCTTTTTCGAAGTAATCTCCGTTTCTTTCTACACATCGTCGCATTTGATGGAACCACTGAGAAAAGCAGTGGGCCCATTCTTCCCTAGGAGTCTCTTCTATGGCATTTTCGTACGCTTTCACCGCATCTCCAGGGCTCGTAAAGCGAATACCTCGAATTTTATCTTTAGTTCTTGGGAATAAATGAAAGTCGCAGGGCACCAGGTTAGGACTGTAAGGCGGATGACTCATTATCTCGACACCTGCCATAGTCAAATATTCAACAGTCCGTTTTGCGGAGTGCGCTGAAGCATTGTCGCGGTGAAGGAGGATCCTGCTTCGAGGGCGCTGCTGTCGAATTTTTTCCAAGACAACAGACAAACAGCGATTGACATACCAGTCTGCAGTAACTGTCCTTCCATCTTCTAGCACAACTGTCGCGAAATGACCTTTCCGACCAAAGAATGAGGCAATCATCTTTTTTCCTTGACTTCTTCCTTTCTTTACCTTAGTTGACCGATCCTCGAAAGGAAACACCCACTGAGCTGATTGTCTTTTAGTTTCGGGTTCGTAGCAATATATCCAGCTTTTATCACCTGTGATGATTAATACAGCATTTGAGTTACCGCCGTTGAACTTATCTAAAATTTGGCGACACCAGTCCATGCGGAGGCGTTTCTGGTCGTCGGTTAAAGTATGGGGAATCCATCTGGTACAAAGCTTCCTGACGCCTAAATGTTCGTGTAATATTTTTTGAACTTGACTCATACCAATGCCTAGGCTTGCCCGTATCTGCTGATAGGTCACTCTCTTATCTTCCTCTATCATGCGTCGCACAGCACTGATGTTATCTTCAGTAGTCGCTGTTAAAGGACGTCCCTCACGCGGATCATCACTGAGATTGCTACGTCCATGCTTACTCGTTAAACCTTTTGTAAATAGTGGCACGAGATGGGGCTTCATTAAAAAATGCTAATCGCAGCCTATCATAGCTTTGTTGTTGAGTAAGCCCACAACGAAAGTCATAATAAATCATTGAACGAAAATTTTCTCGCGTTATGTTCATTTTCACGTGTAACAAGAGTTTTAGATTTGCCGCCAATTCACAAAAACAAATGACAAATGAATGCAATATACTACATTAGATTACCAAAGAGTTCTAAAATTGAAATTCAAAAAAGTTTTCATTTTCAATGTTTCTAACTGGCCAGTTCTAAACATTTTCAGTGTTACCCACGTATCACTATTTTTTATTAAATTAGATTCTTACATTCCCACTTCGAATACGTCACAGCAACCAGGGTCACGGGAGGACTTAAGCCTCTTATCTTAAGGACTATCCTTAACCACCTTAAGGGGCTTAAGCACCTCCGCTTAAGCTCCTATAAAAAGGTGAATAAACGGTACACCGTACATAAGTGAAAGAGTGTGTACCCTCAAGTCTCCAGCGTATGAGTTTAAGTCACAAAACCAGTGTCATTCGTCCTTCCACTGAACCAAAAGTAGCACAACATTATATCTGTGGACCGAGACTGTTCACACAAATGATAATTTCCTTTTAGCGAATTGTCCGCCAATAAATGTTACATAATTAAATATCTGCTACATTAGTGCGTTTACGACTGTCTCCGTCTCGTAAAATTTGTGTTTAGTGGTATTAAAATGCATAGGTATCGATTTTAATGATAAAAAAATTAGGGCGATATCTGATAATGGTTTTCAGTTTTTTTGACTAGAGTAATTTGTGTAAGCGGCCAGCATCAAAAATGAACATGAACAGACAACTCGGACAATTTTTTTTTTTTACGCCGGGAAATGTTTTGAGGCATCCCGCGGGGGAGTAGGTCTCCCCACGCGGGTATGTGGGACTCGCTGCGCCCGAAAAGTGGCAAGGTGGACGCAGCTCTACCTACTAAAATCCGGCGAGAGCCACCAATTCCGCCGTTGGTGAGGTGCCCCGGATCTGTTGAGCAAATAGGGCATCCCGACGGCTAATCAGTGCCTCAAGGGACCGACGCCACCCTCACAGAGGGGTTGTCGCACACCAACCCAGAACAACCCTTCTCAACGTCGTCACAGTACAATGGGGTGAGGTTCCCATTCTTGCCCTTGTCCCCCTGCTCTTTTGTCCCCTCTTCTTATAAGAGGGGTACAAAAAGCAGCTCCTTCGGCTCAATTTGCCTCGCCCAAGGTGCTGGGCACACCCTAGGCTACTGAGCCCCACCGCCACGACAAGCCTTGAACTATGGTGGGGAACTCTAACACACCTTAGCTAAGCACAGGTAACTAACAAACCATGCACTGCTTATCTTGAGACTGAGAGTAGTTCTAAGGTCTCGGTTCCAATAGTTTCTGTGCCCTCTGCTTCTTTTTAGAAGAATCTACCCTCTGCTATATTTGAACCTGTTTTCATAAATTTAAAATGGGATGCAATAAAGTAAGTAGGTACTTTTAATTCAGCATTCACTAACGCTTTAAATATTAAACTCAGCGATTAAAAAGTGCTTCATAGTAGCGACTATAAAATGGTTCTCTTCAATGCTGTTACGTTATACTATTTTTTCAATAGCATTTTATTATTACATTAGTTGAATATTATGTTATATCACATTTATTTTTTATGTTAGTTGGATAGGCAAACTGGCAAACGTACCACCTGATGTTAAGTGGTCGACGTCGCCCATGAACATAAACTAGTATACCTGGAACGAGCCCAGGCAACTCATTTATGTGTTGCCTATTCTGAGACATAAGATGTTAAGTCTCGGTGCCAGTAATTACACTGCCTGTCTTTCCCTTCTCTCCGAAACACAGAAAAGCTGTTTCACGGGAGAAATAAGCAAGATCCCTCCTCCTCCCACCGGTAAATTACACATTTTTTATGTTTTCCCGCATGAAAAGAAATGTCTACTGTCTTATCTACGACTTATTTCGAAATTAGGTACAATTTATTGTGCTAATTTCGAAATAAAATCGTTATTTAGTGCGACAAGCTCTCTATATATTTACATTTAGAATAAATTAAATGTATTTGATTGTTGTTGATCGTAAGTTTTTTCTTTTTTCGAAAGTACAACAAACGTATAAGAAATACGTAGGACCGGATTCAGTAAGAGCCAAGCATATCGCTCTACATTAGTTTTTCTCGCTTAAATATTAATATATTTTATTGAATTGAGAAGACACAGAGAAACTAACAGGAAATGAAAGCTCAGAAGAAAATGATGACACTTACAAAGAACTGACTTTCTGTACATTTTGTATATCTATTAACATCGAGCACTCGACATTTTACTGGTTAAAAGTTAAATGTTTTTACTTAGTATTTATATTTAATTTAATGGATTTCTTTTATTGTAATCTATTTTTATGAGTACAAGCCAGTTTGTTATTGTTATTATTATTATAATTATGTACGAGATACATAATTTGAGTAAAAAATGGGACCATTTAAAGACTCTTTATTTTTTTAACAGGACAAATTGATAAGTATAAACAAAAGTCATAACTTTCATCATCCTCCAATTTGGTTAATTATTAGACGTAGGCCCAAATCAGGACTACTCTTACAACATAGTCATCAGCAAACATTGTAATTAAACAATTGTACAAATATAAATTATACAGATAATTTAGCACAATTATTACAAAATGTCACTTAATGTCAAATTATGTTTTAAGTACACTTAAGATATTTTTATTTATGATAATCAAGAAGATAAACACTCGTGTAGGCGCTGCAGCGGCATTGAGAGGTGTTGTAACGAATTGCAACATATTGTGCTGGCGTTTTAGCATCGGCCTGTGAGGATTGGTACAGCCTTTGAATAGGGCCAGCAATAACCATAAAGTGACCATTACACCAGCTGATAAGAAAGAAAAGGAATAATCATTCAATCATTATTTTGACTCATCACGAATCTCCCACATGTTAAAAGTTTACTTAAAATTCCCCAAAAATATATAATTGTTTCATAAAGTAAAATAAGTTACATATTAAAAACCCGATATTATGAAAAATTGCAAATTTATAAACCTTCAGATCGACCCAAAGAAATAAACGTACATATGTAAACTCTAAAACACAACTTTCTTACAAGAACAGTCGGGTAAAAATGAGTAATTGAGCCAGTACTCGAGGGCCTTCCAAGTAATAAGCTAGGATCAGAAAATATGCATAAGGATGTAAATTCGATTGTAAGTAGGGATCTATTATGGTTTATTATCGAGTTCACGATGTTTTTTTGTTTGTTACTCTTACACACACGTAAGTATTTTTTTTATTTTGCTTTGATAGACAAACTGGCGGTCGTGGGATTTAAAGGTGGTTAGCAAAACCCATGAACATGATCGATTTCATTTGAGTTTAACCCAAATTCATTTGTGATCCTGAGAAATAAGGTGCTAAGACCAAATACTCAAACGAATCTCGACGTACTTAAACTCATGCTACGACGTGTCAAATTCTAAGAAAAAGAGGGACAACACGAGTTTAAGTACGTCTTAAATTTGAGATTCGTCTGAGTTTTGGGGGTTAGTGCTAGAGCACTGTGTCCATTTACTGGTGTCCAGTAAATGGACGGCTGGCTGGTCGAGAAGCTACTGGACACTTTACGCATCGGTCCGCGGTGCGAACTTGACGGGCGTCGGCCTTACTTGTTACGCCGACGACACCATCGTCACCGGACATGGAAGTACTCTCTTGGAGGCCCGCCTGCTGGCGGTGGCAGGAGTGGCGCAGGTGGTGGTAAGGATTCGGCGTCTCGGTCTCGAGGTGGCCCTGGAGAAGTGCGAAGGTATATGCTTCCACGGGCCTCGTCGAGCCCCTCCTGCAGGATCCTACCTGATAGTAGGAGGAACTCCCATCGCTGTCGAGTCGACCATGAGGTACTTGGACCTCGTCCTTGACAGGCGATGGGACTTCAAGGAGCATTTTCAGCACCTCAACCCTAGGTTACTCGGAACTGCTCAATCATTAGGTCGTCTTCTCCCAAACGTGGGTGGGTCTAGTGCCGGCTGCCGTCGCTCTGCGTCGTCCTGCAGTCGATGGTGTTGTACGGCGCGCCCATCTGGTCGTGTGCCCTGAAGGCGGAGAACGTGGAGGACTGGCATTAAGGCATCTGCTAATCCATAAATACAATGATTGTACTTATGGGTTTCCAGATTCGTTGTTGGATTGTACTAAAATCCAACCACAAACATGTTTTTTCTAGCATGTTGGTCAATACACACAAGACACACTTTCTTGCAATTACGTCTATGATGTTGATTTGTATGTCTATAATTCATATAACGTGTGTGATATATTTGTCTCTAGATTATGTGTCGATAGTCTATTTGTATGTATCTACTTTATGTGAATGTGTATTTATACATGTGTATAGTTTATTTGTATGTTCCAACTTCCACGTATGTCTTATCAGAAGAAAAATTGCTCTCGTTCTTTAGTAAACGAGAAAATTCTAATTCTAAACGATTCTTGTGATACTGGTCCAATTATTGTGTATGCAATTATAAATCAAGTTCTTTTTTTATTTCTATATCTGTCATCGAAAGTGTTTCTAGTACGTTAATGTATTCTCTACTGCCCTACGAATATGATCCGTATTGGTTTACGTTTGAAAAGAAACGGTAATGTTTGTAAATTTTTTCATAGAATACTAATACCTAAGGTTGTATGTTAAGGTATAGAACGTAGTGAATGGTTTGGTTCATTAACGTATTGGGAGTTGGGACAGGTGGACAGATACCAGTTGTCAACTTAACCCACTAAACCTGTTGACGTAAGTCACGGGATGACCATCATTTTGGATAAATATGAACTTAAAGTATTTGGATTTACTTTGATCAGGTATTAGTAAGACATAGTGCCATGCTGCTTTGAAGTTGAATTGGGCCGGCACGACCGGGGTGGTAGCTCCCGCTCGTGTAACACCGGCGACAAGTGACATTTATGCTGTCGCCTTTCGTGCGGTTTGCGAGTTTCCGGTGACCCATTGGGGATAGGGAAACGGAGGGTAATGCATCTGCACAATATCTGATTGTGCGGATGTGTATGGGCGTCCATAGTCGCCAAAAGGCTTCGACTGCTCGTTTGCCGTCCTATGCTATAAATAAATCAGGCTTCCAAAATTATTATTATATTTTACGCCTAGCCTTTTTAATGAAGATCAATCATCATTTAAGTAATATTGGTTTAGGTCGTTCTTTAGAAAAAGGTTTATCCGTTAAATATATTTATCATAATAATATTACAAAAAAAGTTTCTTTACTAAAATAAATCAGTTTTAAATGTATACTTTAAAAAGTAAATATTCATAAGTAATATAAAAATTACATAAATAAGATGTTTTATAGCCACCTAAATAATAAACGATAAAAATATAATGAACGATGATACAAAAAGCAATTCTTTTTTTTCCTAGCCTATACTGTCCCACTGATGAGCAAAGGTCTCGCTCTCTTTTATGAAATAAAAATACAATAACAATATTATTTATTGATATTAGACTATATACCATGGTAAAGTAGTTTGTTCAAATACCTATTCTATAAGCTTATCTTACTTGGCCATTGTAGTCGCTGTTTAAGGGAAAATTCTTAAAAGCTTCGTTTTTGCAGGAACTGATTCAAAAGATTAGTTAGAAGATTTTTAGTGTTGCCATAACAAGTAGAAAACAAAAAATGTTTAAGAATAGAGTATAAGAATAAGTATAATAAAAAAGAATAGGGCTTAGTAAATTTAAACTGTTATTTTACATAATATGAAATTTTTACAATTATTATTATGTTCGAGTCACCGGTAGATTTTGGAATTTTACACACCCTCAAACATCAGTAATCTTCTAAAACTATTGAAGACAACATGTTTACCATGTTTTTCACTTTTGTTTTGTGGATTTCGATATTTCTAAAGTAGAAAATGTCTCGTTTTGAAAGAGACCATGTTAATTTAAAATATTAAAAAGTCAATAACCTTTTAATATACAGGCATTCGGCGTTTTACTTCACAATCAAGTGCAGTATTAATCGATGTAAAAACATTTAAATGACAATTTAGAATCGAACACATACAAATTCTAGATGCGTGCGAGGTACATTGGAAGGAGGTGGAATTCAACTTGAAAACTTTTGACTTGTGTATCTATTAATAAATAATTTTAAATTCCAATAATTCTAACCATTAGAGATTAGACAATCATCGCTCTACTAATCATACATATACATACATATACATATAAATATACATATATAATATTTATTACTTGTTTTAGAGTTTTTATTCTCATCGATATTTGTCTCCCTGTCTCCCAAATCCTGGTCACCTCATCAATCAAGTGCGGTTCTCCTTCCCCGGATCTCCCTCCCTCCTCGTGTTCGATCTATCGCTGCATCTATCAGCCGTCCAATGATCCTGATTGACTCTCTCTACGTTCAAGGTCTTGCCAAGTATTAATAAAGTATAAACAAATACAGTTGTTTGACGATAAAGAATATTACGAGATTGATTTATAATTCTTCAGTACAAAATGTATGGAAAATGTACGGAATTGTTTTTGGCGATTTCTGACATTTCTAGTACTCATACCTTATATGGTCCCATAGAGTCTTTTGATCCCTATACGAAGTAGGATCGATAGGCAAATTTTTTTTGGATTCTAGCATTTTTTTCGCTGACCGGAAATTTTTACAAAAATCTGTTAATGCAGTTCAGAATATTATCTTAAAAATTTATGGATTATACAGTGTATTATGATTAGGTTTTCCTGTAATTATAACGGTTAAGGTATCTGCCCTTACTGACCCATCTCAAAAATACAATCTGTATAAATGTGCTTGCGCTAAACATTTACAACATATTTTAGTTCAAAATCGTTAAGTTAAGAAGTGATGTAGAAAAAAATTATAAAAACAAATATAACAATAATAAAATAATGCATTAGCAAATATTTACGAATCGTCTGTGATCAGTACTGTCTTCATAGTACGATCCATAGGGGGTCATACAGAAAAGACTTGGTGAAAACATGACATACATTTTTATGACTAGCTGTCTCCTCTCAACCGAAATAATTGACCTTTACCTCATATAGTGATAAGAGAAACGCCCGTCCACGAATCTTCATTTACATTCGTGTAAGTGCATAACATTTTGGTTATCTTGAGATAATGTTTTCGACCCAAAACCGTTAGTCCTAATGGCGGTACGAACTCATCGAAATAATGTAGGCGTTTGTAAGTGCTAAGTTGTGTTGTTTTTTAAAAGTTCACTGCGTATCACTGGGATATGAAAGAAATCTTATCTTTGGAATCTTTTATGATCATCTCCAACATTCAATTTTTGTTAGAATCTGTAACTGTCAAAGTAACTGAAACTGTTTTCATCTTTCTGCTGGGAAAATGTAGTCGCCTAACACCTTTCTGGTGTAAAACGTTTAAACGTTATAGGTTTGTTGGTCATGTGGCTCTTAGAATAATGGACAGAGGCCTAAGGAGTGAGGACTAAAGACCATAAACACAAGAACAGTTTTAAACTAGAATTTGGTTTGATTTACAAATTCAGATCTAGCTGCTACCTAAATCATTCTGTTCTAGGTTTAGACTGTTTCGTTTTTTTTCTGTTTATGTCTTCCACCATATTCCGCAAATAAAGGCACTTCAGGTAGGCAATACTTGTATAAGAATAATGATCGCAAGCTTTGTTCCTTTCGTTCGTAAAATTGTAGTATAAAAGTATAGTGTCATATACGCTATACTTTTTTTCGAAGGTTAGCACATCTCATATGTAGTATAAAAAGTATGGTGTCATGTGCGCCATACTTTTTTCGCAGGTTAGCATATCTCATATGTAGTATAAAAAGTATATAACAAACAAAACACAATCCATTTTATTAACCTTTTTATTATAAGCCGAGTCTCATAAAAGGCTCGTGTGTGGGCTCTGGGCCCTATCACCCATACTATCACAATGTAACAGTGACATCGATATGTTTTAGCACTTTCCTTTTCTGTCCGAGTTCGGACGCTGCGTCGGCGGGAAACTATTATTCTTATGTTTCATAGTTTTAAATTACCGTACAGTTTGACTCTCACTTTCGATGATTTTAATGAAATTTCCCGGATTTACACACCGCGGAAAGTGGTTTCTATTTTACTCTGTGCGAAACGGATCTGAAGTAATATTAATATTTTAGTACGAATAACGATGTAGATATTTTTAAGGATAACTGAATATATAATTTGAAATTTAAACGCAAGGACAAGTATAATAAGCTCACGTAAGTTTTTTTTTTTGTTATAGAAGAGGGGCAAACGGACAGTCGGTTCACCTGATGGTAAGTGAATAGCGACATCCACAGACATCCGCTACACCAGAGGGTCAGCAGGTGCGTTGCCGGCCTTTTAGAAATGAGTATGCTCTATTCTTGAAGGTCCCTAAGTTGTATCGGTAAGTGATTTAAACTGAAGACAGCAGGAAAAATCTAATCGTTTTTTTATAAGTTTTCATATCAGTGTTGCTGCAAGTTGTAAAGAAATAAATTATAATATTTTATCGAAATTGCGATGAATAAATCTGACATGACTACTTTAATATATCTTTTATGTATATCGAAGTAATTAATCAATAATTTAATTATTGTTGATATTTGTTATTGTTGTTAAAATATATACGTATATATTTTTTATATACGTATATATTTTTTTACATTGATTTATAGATATTAAGTTCAAACTTCATCACATTAGCAGCTCAATCCTTTCGTGCGTAGTTGGTGTAGATATAAAAATATAGATTTTAAATTCAGCTTAAAAAAATATACATAAATCTTCATAAAATCTGTAGAAAATAGTTTTATTTTATATTTTATTGTTTATTTTATCTCATACATATCTTATACATTTTACGGACTTATCCTCCATTTTGAGGTCAACTATATCTGGTCTAGAATGACGTCTATCTGGGGTTATAAATAATGAAAATAAAAGTTTATTGCCAGCCCGATATGCTGAGAGATATGTTTCTGAGATCACCACTGACACACTGACCGGTAGCACGTCACAACCACAATAGATATGGACATGACTAATACCTTAAAATAACTAGAGCTTTTGTGGCTGACATTTACAATTATACGTAAACAAACTTCGACACAATAACAAAAGATCACCTTCTGACGAGGGATCGGCGGTCTTGGCATTCATTGAGGGAGGCCTTCGTTCAGCATTGGACGGTAGACGCTGATGATGCCAAGAAGGCAAAATGTCGTCACTAAAGAAAACTATAATGCCGCCATTCAGGTTCAATCACTTATTGAACACAAACAAAACCTTATCAGACTCTATAAAATCTTAATAAAACCAGGTGCAGATTATCATAAGTTTCAAGATCACAGTAATTTATCGTTTCATGTCGCATACCTCTTGATGGCTTGTTTACCGTCTTGTACCGTGACCGTCGAGATTAAATCTTCAGTTAAGTGGAAAACTAAGTTTACGATCACTGCCCAGGATTGTCTAACACATTGATTTTATGTTTTCTTATATATAGCTAAGTGGCGAGGGATTCCCCACCATGGTTCAGGCCTTGACGTGGCGGTGGGGCTCAGTAGCCTAGGGTGAGCCCAATTAATAAGCTAATTGAGCCAAGGGGGCTCTTTGTACCCCTCTTATAAGAAGAGAGGACAAAATAGCAGGGGGCAAGGGGCGACGATGGGAACCTCACCCCATTGTACTGTCCCGACGTTGGGATGGGTTGTTCTGTGGTGCCGGACAACCCCTCTAGGAGGTGGCGTCGTGCCCTGTTTGTTTATGGCACCTCACCAAAGGCGGCACTCGTCGGGTTTTAGTGGGTAGAGCTGCGCCCACTTACCAGCTTTCGGGCGAAGCCAGTCCCACATACCCGCGGGATGCCTCCAAGCATTTCCCGGAGTTATAGAAAAAAAAATTGCGAGGGATTAGTCGTTTTGGCGTTCATTGAGGGAGGCCTATGTTCAGCAGTGGACGAATAGAGGCTGATGATGATGATGAAGTGGATTAAAATATAGATTATTTTAATGCTTTAAATATTAAAACAGCTTTGTACAGCTATAAGGACAGCTACTCAAATATATGACATCTTATCAGATATTTTTTCGTGAAGATTTTCTTCATCGTTTGACGTAAAAGAATAATATGCAATCCTATTGATATTATAAACGAGAAAGTTTGTATGGATGTTCGTTACTCTTTCACACAAAAATGAATCTATTGAATGGATTTTAATGGAACTTTGTATGGATGGATGTTCGTTACTCTTTCACGCAAAAATGAATCTACTGAATGGATTTTAATGTAACTTTGTATGGATGTTCGTTACTCTTACACGCAAAAATGAATCTACTGAATGGATTTTAATGTAACTTTGTATGAATGTTCGTTACTCTTTCACGCAAAAATGAATCTACTGAATGGATTTTAATGTAACTTTGTATGGATGTTCGTTACTCTTTCACGCAAAAATGAATCTACTGAATGGATTTTAATGTAACTTTGTATGGATGTTCGTTACTCTTTCACGCAAAAATGAATCTACTGAATGGATTTTAATGTAAATTTGTATGGATGTTCGTTACTCTTTCACGCAAAAATGAATCTACTGAATGGATTTTAATGTAACTTTACAATAATATATCTTATATATTAGAATAACACATAGACTATAATTTATCCCCGTATTTCCACGGGAATGGGAAGTACGCGGGTGAAACCGGGGGGCACTGCTTATGATATAAATACCTTTGGAGACATAAAATCATTTGTCAATCACCTTATTTTAGATGAATAGCCTTTTTATGATGAGCAACTTTGTTGCATTTGCCAGAGCTTTCTGGGATAGATATTTTTATATAGGTAATAATATTCTTTGGTTTCGGAAAATATTTCTTTCGCTATGCGATGTTGATCAACCGCAATTAAAAAACTCGATTTTCAAGAAGAAAATATATTGAGTTAAATCTATACATAAATAGACAAAGATAATTTATACGTTGAGTGTATTTTTATATCCGTTTATCAAAAGATCTCTTTCTGTTTTTCGTCCACGTAATTTTTTCCATAGGTAAATTGTAATATATCCATATTTATAATAATATAATAATTTGGTCAAATTTCGACCTTTCTGCATACATAATTGCATGCACTAAATACCTAGGTGTCCTACATCCGGCTCCGCTCTCGGCGTGATATCTGCTGGTGCCAGTTGACAAAGGTCAGGCCTCGGTCACGAGTTTAACCCAGCCGATACTCATGGGAACCTGGGACTATTGGAATATTTCACTATTATAATACGTCAGAGAACTACGAATAAAGTACCACTACTACTAATATTACTATTACTACTAACTACTATTACTAATATTAATACTAGTACTTTTTTTTTTCCTAGCCTGTACTGTCCCACTGCTGGGCAAAGGCCTCCCTCTCTCTTTTCCACGCGTCTCTATCATGAGCTGCACTACACCAGTATTTTTGAAATCCGTCGAGGTCATCCCGCCATCTCCGTCGAGGTCTGCCGCGTCTCCAAGCACTAGTACTACTACTACTTAAATAAACTAATGAATTACTTTCGGGAAGTCGGAGGGTAGGCTGATGCCCTAGTAGCCGGTCCTAATTGGATAGCGGGGATCGGCCGTCTTGGCGCTCATGGAATGAGGTCATCCTTGTGACCAGAAAAAGGTTGATGATGATACGTACACGTACGTACAGAGGTAAAAGTGATACATTTTCTTGTGGGAATTTGGCCAGTAAGCCACGGAGACAATGGAGAATGCTAGTTAGGTATATTGTTTAGACAATGTTTAAAAAGTATGTATTTTTGGGTAATTAATATTTTACTAATAAGCATGAGAATTGCTTTACTTTTTAGGTAAATAAGTCGTCCAAGAATGTAAAGTGATATGAATGCATCTCCTTTAAACGACTTTTTGAAGTTTTTTGGAGATGCTAAAGAATTTTTGTTCGTTTTTTAATAGAGTGGTGAATCTGGCTTGTATTCTGGATTGAAGGTCACATTTGACGTCAAAACAATCATCTATTATGTCCAGTACTTTATTGCAGTTAGCACTATTACACTACACAAATAAGTTCCTTTGCTTATAATGTGTTAACTGTTAAGATATTACAACCGTGTTATTTATTCTTGATTTGTTGTATCCTTGTATATTGTTTTATGTATACCTTTAGTATTAAATCTGTCTAAAATGGGATTTGTTTTTATTCTTATTTCAAAGAGATAGATATGCCTTGAACTAGGCATTCGCAGACAATTCCATAATATGTTCACCGCGAAATTAAAACGTAAAACATTATTAAATAGAAAATATGTTAAATATATTTCAGTTACTTAAAACTAGATGATGCGTTTTCGACGAATGAATTTACGAGACGAAAAAAAGACATTTTATTTAAAATCCCTTTTCCAATAGTGTTTGTTATAGATATTATTATTATTATTATCGTCCATACTAAGTACGTCTCGATTGAGACGTGACATATTCGAGTATTACGGAACGAATCGGGCGCGGCGAGCTGTTAATGTACTAGATCGTAACTTTGAGTTATGACGCTGATATCGTTTTGAGGGAAACGGAGATATTCAGCGAAAGTTCCTATTGTTTTTGTTTTGTATCTAAATAGAGCATCTCATGAGTGGCGTGACAATGGGCCAGTTAGGTTCGTTAGCTCATCTGGGTTCAACGTGGAAAGTTTGAAGTTGACCTGTTAGTACTGTTAGTAGTAGGTAACAGTTGTCTATTATGACATTTCGGAACATTCACGAGACAGAACAAGATATTCGTAGTCAATGTCGAACTATCGAACTCCGCATAATGAAATTAAAAAAAAGCATAGTTGTTATCACGCTTTAAATAGTTTTAAACGTTTATACGCTTTTTCTAGTACAGTGGTCAAATGGTGGGAAGGGTTACAGCTATTAAGAAGTAATTTACAGAAAGTTGTAAAATACGAATCCCTCGAATCGAATATTCTTAAAGTGATCGCAATATTAATGCATCATAAAATATTTCGATATTTACGTACACTAGGTACGTAGGTACTACGTATTAATATCGAGCTTACTCAACTGAATTCACGTGGAAATTAGATTACGTCAAGAAAAAGCTTTTTAACGCAACAGAAAGGTATTTCGTTATCTTTATACAAACGTTTCAATTTTTTTTTAATATAATTCTGTTATTGTATTAAAACTGAATTGTATGTACACTTGACATTTTGTAGCACTTTAGGGCCGAAACACATAGCCGCGTTGCGACGCCGCAACGCTAAAAACGGTAGTTTGCGTTGCGGCGTTGCGGCGTCGCGAAAAAGAGCGTTTTATTGTCCTACGGTAGGGTAACCAGTTCCTCGTGATTTTTGATTGTGGATAGACGTGTCTCTGCTCATGGATCGTAATAAACTTATTGCTTATTTGTTATTAAGAATACATAACTCTGTATTAATGTACGACAAAGAAGATACTGGATACATTCATGTAATAAGGCTATGAATCCCGATGGAAAATACCCACAGTATTCCCACAAACAAGGGCGTTCCTGAACCAAAAATATAAATGAAAATTTAATTTTAAAACTGCTTCTGACTTTACGCGTGTTGTTTGCAAAAGTGATAGAAACAAACAATAGTAGTAGTATATAGTATATAGTAGTAGTCTTTGAAATAAACTGAATCATTGTCAATAAGTATGACGCCGTGCCGGTGAAATTCGCGTCGCGGTGCGGCACCGCGCCGCTGAAATCGGCAGGGACGCCACTGCTGATTTAAGCGGCGCGGCGCTGCAACGCGGTTATGTGTTTCGGCCCTTTAATTTTAGTTCACAGTGCGACACAGGGGCGCTTAGTGTTGCTATCTCAATTTATATTTGTTAAGTGTAGTAAATGAATACTGAAAACACGAATCTAAAGAAACCCGACGAAAAATTTTAATGTTTTGAATCGTAATTACTCTGTAGAATGCAATTTTATGGAATAGAAATTCTCGGTCAACATTTCTTCGGGTCACGCAATCTTTTGTGGGATGTACCTTGTTTTCATGTCTCGATTGTTTTCACCCAATGAGAGGCTGTCTACCAAATGTTTTGATTCGTCAATGAATCGTTTCTATCCGTCCACTGTTAAACACAGGCCTCCTGCAATGTACGTCATCATAATAATATATCTATTTGAATGTTACGCTAAATAGTAGACGCGTCCTACAACTGATATAATTTTATTGTAAGAGATTGTATATGGCAGTTCCTTCACTGTCACACAATTATTTAAATTATAATTCACAGTTGTCATTGGTGTCAGCGTGACAGCTAGTTTGACAGCTATCATTCTAATGCTGACCTCCAAACTTCAATATGAAGATGGCACCCCATGATGATGATTCTAATGAAGAAGTATTAAAAAAACTATGATTTTGGTTCTGGCCGACGACAATAGAAAAATTGTGAGAAAATTTAAAATTACATTTATTTTTTGCACCTTTAGACAGTACCTGCTATTTACCTGCTAGTGAAAAATGTACAGAATTTGGTATGTCCGTATGTCTCAGGCCGTACCGAAAGCTTTCAACAATTAACACGCGAGCGAGATAGTATGGGAAAGAATTTGCACCGCAATAAATACATCCGCGGATTTATCTGACAGACAGATACGCAGACGTTACATGTGTACCTGAGTGTTGTGACTTAATTACTTAATTATGTAACGAAGCTCTAAATACTGGCGCCTTTCATATACTTTTTTTTTTAACGCCGGGAAATGCTCTGAGGCATCCCGCGGGGGAGTGGGTCTCCCCACGCGGGTATGTGGGACTCGCTGCGCCCGACAGCTGGTAAGTGGACGCAGCTCTACCCACTAAAACCCGGCGAGTGCCACCAATGCCGCCTTTGATGAGGTGCCCCGGATCTAGTAAACAAACAGGGCACCTCGACGGCTAGTCAGTCCCGCAAGGGACCGACACCACCTCCACAGAGGGGTTGTCCCGCACCACAGAACAACCCCTCCCAACGTTGGGACAATACAATGGGGTGAGGTTCCCATCCTCGCCCCTTGCCCCCTGCTCTTTAGTCCCCTCTTCTTATAAGAGGGGTACAAAGAGCCCCCTCGGCCCAATTCGCTGCACCCAAGGTTCAGCGGCCCACCCTAGGTTACTGAGCCCCACCGCCACGATAAGGCTTGAACCTTGGTGGGGCCTTTCATATACCTACAGTAGTGAAGACACAACACCAATTTTAGTCGTGTGACTTTTTTTCGTCATGGACACAGCGCCAGCTAGCGCTTATAATTTGACTCGAGACAAAAAAATAATATCTATGGACGCTTTTACACCACGTCAATCTGGTCCCGTACGGGTACCAGATATCGGAAATAGATTATTTATTACTTTTATACGATGTATATATCAAAGATTTTCATTATATAATACACATACTTAATGCACATCCATGACCCAGGAACACAGATTTTTTTTTCCTGGCGGGATAAGAACCCGCTACCTCCGGCTTGAACGCCAACGCGCTAACCATTGAGCCACAGAGGTCGTCACACTACGGGTATATTATTTACTTTTTTATTTTTTATTTTTTATTTTAGCTGGATAGGCAAACTGGCAAACGTACCACCTGATGGTAAGTGGTCGACGTCGCCCATGAACATAAACTAGTATATTGGGAACGAACCCAGGCAACTCATTTATGTGTTGCCTATCCTGAGACATTAGATGTTAAGTCTCGGTGCCAGTAATTACACTGCCTGTCTTGCCCTTCTCTCCGAAACACAGCAAAGCTGTTTCACGGGAGAAATAAGCAAGATGGTGGTACCCATGCAGCCGGGAGCGCGGCACAGCGCTTCCCTCCCACCAGAGTATTGACCAGACTCCCACATTTACATTGAACATGTCATTCATTTCAATGGACGTCGATGTAGTGGTACATGGTATGCCAATACACTATATTATTGATTGAGAACATTTACGTGTATGTATGTATTTAAATATTTTTTTATAAATCTTCTATCCCTCCTTTATTTGGGTGGATGGAAATGTAAAAAAATGGTCTAATAGTTATCTAATAAGATTAAAAATCTGAGAATCTGTGAAGTTCGTTAATCCGCATTGTTCCTGATTTTGAAAGAAGAATGAAATGAGAATATCATGCTTCAAATGATAACAATACTTCAAATTTGAACGTCACTTCATTAACATCTTCATGCTCACATAACAATATTCATTCCCACTTAAGCACCACAAGTCTCGTAAAATATACTAAGGGAGACGGGGGCTACATTAACAAGGGAATTTCGCCGAAACTATAAATACTATATGCGTATGCTTAGTGCTGCTTGCTTGCTGAAAAAATAATTATTACACATATATAATAGTATACAAGTTATCTTTTATTACCCGCGACGGAACGGAGACTGTATATGCGTTTGGGGTGAGAGGCAGTTTGTGTGTGTAAACCTATTTTGCCGCTTATCTCCAAGGCTACTTGTCCGATTTTGATGCGGTTTTCAGAGATGGGTTCGGATTAGATTGGTGCATATTATTAGATAGATATTAAGTTGATAACTCACTCGAGGGCACTGCAGTAAACGTTTTTTGTTCAATCCAATGTTGCCATTTTTCTCCAAAACTACTATTTTAATTTTGATACGAATTTCAATGACGGGTTTGGGTTTGATTGGTGCATGTTCTTAGATAGGTGTTACAATTACAACCCACCAGGGGCGCTGCAGTAAACATTTGTTTTGATGCGGTTTTAATTCAGTGATGGGTTCTGGTTTGATCGGTGCATGTTCACCAGGGGGCGCTGAAGTAAATGTTTGTTTGTGGAAAACCAAAACTACTAGTCCGCTTTAGATGCGATTTTCGGTGATAGGTTCGGGTTTAATTGTGGTACGTGTTCTTAAATGTGTTACGGTGACGGCTCACCAGTGGGCGCTGCAGTAAACATTTATTTGTACAAACTAATGCTGCAATTTTTCTTCAAAACTACTAGTCTGATTTTGATGCGGTTTTCAATTATGGGTTTGGATTTAATTGGTGCATGCTATCAGATAGGTCTTACAATTACGACTTACCAGGGGGCGCTGCAGTAAAGATTTGTTTTGATGCGGTTTTCATTCAGTGGTGGGTTCTGGTTTGATTGGTGGATATTCATATATTTTTTATGACGATGAAAATTCACCAGTAGGGCTAGCATGCGCGCACGACAAAATTTTGTCTACGCCTTTTCTCGTATTATTTCATATAAGTAATACGAGAAAAGGGGTAGATACAATTTTGTCGTGCGCGTATGCTAGCCCTACAGGGGGCGCTGAAGAAAACATAATATTTTGTTTGTGCAACTACTACTAAGTCCGTTTTGGATGTGGTTGCCCGTCGGGGGCTGCCATCACTATTTTAAACTTCAACATAAATATAAAAAAGCAAAATTAGACATAAAAAACCCACGAGATGTTTAAAATGCAGGTAATTGAAAAATAATAAAATAATTAAAAAATCCTCGATTTAAAGAATTTATGCAACTAGAGATAATAAACGTTAAAAAAAACCCATTTCTCTCCAAAACTACTAGTCAAATTTTGATGCGGTTTCATCACTGTTTTAAATTTGAAGAAATATAAGTATAGCAATAAAATATCTCCAAATTATTCACGTTACTATAAAACTACAAATCTAGTCCATTCAATGGCAGCCCCCGACGGATTATATTGGGTTTTATATTAAGTTCATAGGGACTTGAATAATATGTTATTGCCACATCTACGTCTTCGAGAACCAAATAGGTGCGTAGGGAAGTGCTATGAAAACTGATACTCTGTTGTTTAAATGTCGGGGATTTTTAATTATTTTATAATTTTTCAATTATGTTTTAACCGTCGTGGGTTTTTTTCAAAATTTTTAATTATGTTTTTTAATAGTTGATATAACATAACGTTAATATTTGCCTCAGAGCTGTTAATTGTAGTCCTAAATACAATTATTTTAAGTTTATTTTTGTTAACAGCATGATACCTAAATAGTTAGAGTATCATGTAAATTAAAAATGAAGTCAAAATGTTAAATGATTTCAGAGGTACAACTAAGAATGTAAAATTATAAATTCTTACCCTGTCTCCCCTATATAATAAATCCCTTAATTAGAGGCTAGTGTAGTACGATATACCGGTTATCGTACAGATGTGCGCGAGATTGTTCTCTGCTAATTATGTAAACTACTAGGAAGAGCTTGACAAGTGTCACATATTTCGCCGGAGAGGTTCCGCAGTCTTATGCATTCAATGGGACGCTTGGCTTATGCACAAAGTAAGAGATAAGTGATGAAACAAGTAAAGTATTAATTAGCATAAATAATGTAATCTTTAGTCATATAAAATTCGTCAAAAATGGCCTAAATGATGATTATAATGAAATATAATTATGTAGGTGGCCTTTGTTCAGCAATTTTACATGGTAATATTTAGTACTTTCCTAATCTGAAGTTTAGCATTTTTGTAATTTATTTTTCCTACATTGCAAAACTATCAATCTGTGTATTTTCTATTACTACTAGTAATCAGAGCAGAGGTCCTTTTGTCCCCACCCAGGTTCAAGCCTTGTCGTGGCGGGTTAAGCAAATTGAGCCGAGGGAGCTGCTTTTTGTACCCCTCTTATAAGAAGAGTGGAAAAAAGAGCAGGGGGATAAGGGGAAGCGAGGACGGGAACCTCACCCCTCACATTGGGAGGGATTGTTCTGTGGTGCTGGATAATTCCTCTGTGGAGGTGGCGTCGGTCCCTTAAGGGACTGACTAGCCGTCGAGGTGCCCTGTTTGCTCATTAGATCCAGGGTTTTAGTGGGTAGAGCTGCGTCCACTTACCAGCATTCGGGCGCAGCGAGTCACCCACCTGGGGAGACCCACTCCCCCGTGGGATGCCTCGGAGTATTTCCCGGCGTAAAAGAGAAAAAAAAGATGTCCTCTTGTCACATCACGTTATTGTCAAAACTATCTCTTAAGTTGGACTAAACACAGTGTACAACATTTCATTAAAACTTCAGTATTTAGAAGTTTATCGCGGACAAATTTTATTTAAAAAGATAATGCAGTCACAAGCCACTTATAAGTGTTTCCACTGTCATTTTTTTATAGCGTAGGAGGGCGCACGAGCAGTCGAAGCCTTTTGGCGAATATCGTCGGCCATGCACATCAGCACAACGAAGATTATGCATAAGTGATTTTTTATGTCATTAGGAGGCAACCGAGCAGTCGGAGACTTATGGTAACTACCGACGCACATAGACATCCGCACAACCAAAAGTTATGCAGATGCGTTGCCCTCCTTTTCCCTATCCCCCCAAAAGGCATAGCTGTCACTTTACGCCGTTGTTATGTGAGCGCGAGGTACCACCCCGGTCGTGCCAGCCCAATTCGGCTGCAATACAGCATGGCACTACCTTAAGGATATCGTGAACTTAAAAGCCAACCAATAGACAATTCTCCCAAAATTGTCGTTTTCCATAAACACTTCTTGCGACAGACGTATTGGCCACAATACAAATATCATATCGTTTAATCATTTGTTTCGTGTGTTGTAATGTCCTGTGATTCATTTTAACTATTACAGTGTTGCCATATTTGTACTTTTGATCCTTCCATAACGGGCCCCAATAAATATAAGCCATAGATCTCGGTGTTCTCGCGATAAACAACGGACAAGGCATTTTATATAATTATTTATGTTGGTATTATGATTTGAATGCTGACATCTTACTATGAGTTTACGATAGGGTTTTAAATGATGAAGATGTCTTGATTACTGTTGCTTGACGACACGAAAAAGAAGAAGGATTTTAGGTTGCATAATTTCTACCAAAGAGAAATATCGCCTCTTTGCATTTATTTACAGTTTCTTAAACGTCATTTCCATACACTTATTACTTTTCTACTAGCGTTTGCGATTGTAGATGTAGAATGGCATCTTGGCTAACCCCACAATTTTCTATTAGAAAGGCTATTTAGCATGGTATAAAGAAAGTATTCAAATTAAACATGTCAAAATTTTATAGTTTCATTGGTCCGATTTTTAATTTAAAAAATGTTAGTTTATAAATTAAATACTAGATGGCGCTGTTTGCCATCCATTTTTGTCACCGGCCATAACAAATGTGTCTAACAGGCAGCCAATGTTTTTAACACAAACTTGGTAAAATCTTTACGCTATCTGTTTGTTATATTAAGACCATAGTTGTGCAGGGCTGGGGGTTATCAGCGGTTAAATGTTAATCGTGCGAACTGAAGAGAATGGCCGTGCGAATACTGGAACATTTCGTCACAATTATGTTCCTCGTGAATACAACAAAAACCTGTATTTATGAATTTCCTAACACCTCAAGGAGTTTCGTTACAGCATTCAAAAGGATTTCGAATTTTGCTATCGTATCAACCTTCAATGAGGTGGGATTCCACAATAGCCGGTCCAAGTTGGATTCGTATGGTAAGAGATCGGCTGGCAAAGAAACTGTCAGACAGTGAATGGATGGAAAATGATGATGATGACAGCGTCTTGTATAGTATAGTAGTATGGTATACAATCATATATACTAATACTATAGTAATATTATAAAGCTAAAGAGTTTGTTTGTTTGAACGTGCTAATCTCAGGAACGACTGATCCGATTTGAAAAATTATTTCAGTGTTAGATAGGACATTTATCGAGGAAGGCTATAGGCTATATAACATCCCTCTGTGACTAACAGTAATTAAGTTAAGTAAGTTAACGCGCCCCACCATGGTTCAGGCCTTGTCGTGGCGGTGGGGTTCAGTAACCTAGGGTGAGCGGTGCACCTTGGGCGAAGCTAATTGGGCCGAGGGGGCTCTTTGTACCCCTCTTATAAGAAAAGGGGACAGAAAAGCAGGGGGCAAGGGATGAGGATGGGAACCTCACCCCATTGTACTGTCCCGACGTTGGGAGGGGTTGTTCTGTGGTGCGGGACAACCCCTCTGTGGAGTTGGCGTCGGTCCCTTGCGGGACTGACTAGCCGTCGAGGTGCCCTGTTTGTTTTCTAGATCCGGGGCACCTCACCAAAGGCGGCATTGGTGACATTCGCCGGGTTTTAGTGGGTAGAGCTGCGTCCATTTACCTGTTGTCGGGCGCAGCGAGTCCCACATACCCGCGTGGGGAGACCCACTCCCCCGCGGGATGCCTCAGAGCATTTCCCGGCGTTAAAGAAAAAAAAAAGTAAGTTAACGCGGGCGAAGCTGCGGGCAACAGCTAGTATTTTATATAGGTTTCGATTGAGTTTTAATTAAAAAGTTTTTACTTTAAGATTCTTCATCGAAATTTGTAGCAGGGATGTACTTTTTGCTTCCGATGCGATGTACCGCTATACTTCATATTTGGTTTGCGAAGCAGCATTTCTGTCCGAAAAGAAAGGCAGGACAGGCAACGTAATTATGCCAACGGAACATGTGATCAGGTAGCGGCGCGTGAGTCCTTACTGTCGGGCTAGTTTTGGATGAACTTTTTTCGTAAGTCACATTCATCCATGTAACCGGAATAGAGCAGTAATGTTGATGGTGTTTTGTATGAAAATAAATTCCGCCTTTGTGCTGTGACGCTGCGCCAATTCTGCAATATGATTGGCCTACTAATGGCCATTGATGTATTTTGGCCGGGACGTACATACAGATGACTTGCTTGTTGAATTTCTATTAGGTCAGTGACAAATCACTGACCAGTTTCGGGATCTTATGGCTCACCGGTTATATGCTCGATGGTTACATTGAATATTTACCAATTATTGGGTTTTTTGTTATTTGGATAAGAAAACGGACAGAAAAGCCACTTAATGGTAAGTGGTTAGCATCGCCCATGGACATAATCAGGTTGCACCGGGAGTACTCCAGACAACCCATATTATTTCCGCGGACGACGAACGTGGATGTGTAGTGCGCTTCCAGTAACCCCCCTGTGCTCGTGTTGGGTCAGGTTGGGAACCTGGGCCCAGTGTGGCACGACGTCGCGGGACTCGCGGGACTCGCGGGACTGCTTAATGGTGGCCGCGTAGTCCACCCATTACAAGGAGTAGTCTGGCCTTAGCCGGGGCCAACTTTTTTTTTTTTTTTCTTTTACGCCGTGAAATGCTTGAGGCATCCCGCCTGGAGAGTGGGTCTCCCCAGGTGGGCATCTGGGACTCGCTGCGCCCGAAAGATGGTAAAAGGTGCCCCGGATCTGTTAAGCTAACAGGGCACCTCGACGGCTATGAAATTGTAGACAAGTATTTATTTTATTTGTCATTTTCTACCAGAAAAAATGGACATCGCGTAAAAATTCCAAATTTCCCCACCACCTCGATTTTACGGCATTTCCTGTCTCACATGACAGTTTTGTAGAACCAGCTGCCACCTACGGTATTTCCGAACCGATACGACTTAGGGACCTTCAAGAAAAGAGCATACTCATATTGAAAGGCCGGCGACGCATCTGTTAATGATGTAACGGGTGTCTTATAACTTATCACCAGGTTAAACGACTGTCCGTTTTCCCCCTCTTCTATAAAAAAACATCTTGTAAATAAGTATCTCTAAACTTTTCCATGGTACATACTAATATCTGTGCTATTATTCTATCTAAAAGTATTTTCGGTTAAAAACAATAAACGTGTTAGATTTCACAGATAAAGAGATCTTTTTAGTTATTTATCTATAAGGTGATTTAAAGCAGCTTCAAGAATATTTCGTAAGCTTATAATCAACTTTAAACCTTACATTATGTACGAAATACGAATTAAAATTTAATTAGAAATTTGCAACACCCAATAATATATCCACAAACCGACACAAGAGTTGTCCGTTGTTTGAACATATCCCAAGTAAAGATTTTACTGTAAATATTTACGCAGCCAGCCACAATGTGGGATGTTGGAAATAATTATTATCTATTACACTGTACGTGTGGTTAGGGAAAATCTAACGAGAAAATTACTAGTTCTGTTAAATAATTATATTTTATTGTGGAATAATATTGTACTACCAGATGGTAAGTGGTCAACGTCGCCCATTACCATAAACTAGTTTACCTGGCACTAGCCCAGACAACTCATTATGTGTTGCCTATCCTGAGACATATATTGAGTCTCGGTGCCAGTAATTACACTGCCTGTCCTGCCCTTCTCTCTGAAACACAGCAAAGCTGTTTAACGGGAGAAACAACCAGGATGGTGGTACCCAATCAGACGGGAGCGTAGCACAGCGCAACCCTCCCACCGGTATTTCAAACTTAACCGACTTTAATAATCCCCACATGTCTAAGTAATGGTAGAAACAAGCTTTATTGTAGAATTTTTAAGATGAAACACCTATTGGCGCGCCTTGGTCTCGAATGCCGTGACGCAAAATGGTACGACATTGTCATGACGTGATGCCTTTACGATGCCGCTATCGAATCCTGTCGTGTATGTGAGCGCTTATATTATAATATTATGTATTTCTTTATTTATTTCATCTTTCGTACCTAATTGATTATTTTTATTATTAATTTCAATGTATTATCCATGTTTCATTTCTGCCGGGCATATCGTGACGACAATTTTTTCACATTTTAGGAATGATCTGGGTATTTATAACTTTAGTAAGCACAAAAATATAATATTAATATGTATAAGTTATTTTGAGCTTTTGAAGCTTCTATAGCGCATGAAGCTTTAAAAGCTTTAAATATACGATACATCTAACAATGTTTAAATTTAGTTAGAAGGTCTAGTGCTGTAGTGGCTCGACACTATTCGTAGCGGTCGCGGGTTCGAATCCCGCAAAATGTAGATACTTTTTATGATGGAAGGCACCAGGTCACAGATATATATATATACTTATCCACATTTTTAAAGTTTATTTACATTCCTACTACCTGTCACACAAGTTGTCAGCTGTACCTCTGGACTGTGTTAACGTGATGTGAATGTTCATGGATATTTTATTTCACTTATTATTTACACATTTATTTTACGAGGTAGCTTAAGACGCTATTTTGATATCATAGAGCTATACAAGTATATTCCTGTATGATATTTATTGAAAGATCCGGGATACCTGGATGATGGCGTCGGTGGGGTTTTTAGTTTTTTAGAGAGCGGGTTTGAGGATAGTCTTACAATGTTAAGTCCTTTAGGGCCCCACTATGGTTCAGGCCTTGACGTGGCGGTGGGGCTCAGTAACCTGCCGCTGTACCTTGGGCAAAGCTAATTGAGCCGAGGGGGCTCTTTGTACCCCTCTTATAAGAAGAGGGGACAAAAGAGCAGGGGGCAAGGAGCCAAGATGGGAACCTCACCCCATTGTACTGTCCCGACGATGGGACGGGTTGTTCTGTGGTGCTGGACAACTTAGGAATTAGGAAATAGGTCGTATCTATTGTTCGTCGTTTTTTATTTCTTTTTAAAAATAGAACATATATTTAAGAAATTAACAAATACAAAGTAAAAATAGCATATAGTATAGAACTACCGGTTAAGGAAAACGTCGTGGGGAAACCTGCATGCCTAATTAGATAAAAATCTTTGAAGGTGTATGAAGTTCACCAACCGCATTGAGCGCATCGGTGAACTATGGCCCAAAACCCTCCTCGCCTGATTCTAGGAGGGGACCAGTGCCCAGCAGTGGAAAATATAAGGGTTTATATTATTGTATATTATTATTATAGAACTCTACCATCGGACTCTACCTAACAATTACAAATTAAATTATACACGGAATATTGTATAATGAATTGCCAATAATTAAAAACAGAACATGACCCTTCATGTTCAAAGTGTAAGCGGCAGAGTACGCAGAAACTAACAGTTAAAGTTCAGCGGCCCCATAAAGCAGCTTTAAGCTCACCTCAGGGACCTGCCAGACGGCGAGAACAAAAAACCAATTTCATAAAACTATGCACCCGGCTGCATGTAAGGTCCACAACAATAAATGAGCAAAGCCAGAACTACAACCTTGTTTGAATCACCATAGCGCCGACTCTACATTTTAAAGAGCTTATTAATACATTTCCGGTAGAGTAAATAGCTGAAGATTATAAATTCGAACTAAATACGCAATGGAAATTGTGCCGCGTCTCGATACAACTCACGAGCATATCGTGGTAAAAGAATCTGCAAGTTCGTTACTCACACACGCGCACGTGTAGAGATGAGAAGGCTTCGTCTGCACACCAGCGGAATGAATATCGCGGCTCGCGAGAAGCGAGACAGTCTGCACAGAGCCGCCGCCGATGACGCACGTACCGACCGGCGTCGAACGCCGATCCTTCCGATCGCGAAAAAAGTTTAACACGAAACTTTCGTAAGACTTTCCTTTCAACTTTAACACCGTTGAAGTGGAACTGTCTGATTTTCATCAGTCGAGAGCCGAGAATGACCTTTCCTAAAACCGGAATTTTGTATCCCTCAAAACGGGTTTAGACTCAGATCCCGTGGCAGGACATTCGTGAAGTGATAACTTGATTTTCAGTGTTGTGTTTAGTGTGAGTGACTGGATACTGCACAGGTAGTGTAGGGGAGGACTGCTCGCTGCCTGCTAAGGTCGGCCACTAATAACAGTGCTGTCAAACGTTTCAGTGAGTATTTTACAAAATTCACGTTTTTCCCAGACACATAATTTAATTATAATGTCGTTCCCACTGTAATAATCGGTCATGTGATTTTTGTCGGAACAGTCGCATAAATCTATTGGCCTTGCCCTTGTCGTTGGATCGTGATAAAACGATTTTCTCTAAATATAAGAATGTTGAACGTATAAATCTAAATAGTTTGTGTTCTAAAGAATTCAAAAGTGATAGTCGAATCGGACATACATTCAAATTAACATAGCTGTTATACAGCAAAACAGAAAACAGTTCGCAAAAACTCGATCTATAATTAAATGCTAAAACTTAGCATAATGAAGTTAATCTAAATGCATCTAAACTTATATCGCGCGCTAATATTTTTATTTTCTATTCATTATTATCATAGAGATTATATCAACAACGTTTCCAAAACACTAATTCAAACGATTACATTTCTATAATTGTATAAAAACTGTTCGTTTGCCTCCTTTTGAAATAAAAGCGGCTCCATACATATTTTAGATTGTACATAAATAAATATAAAACGTATTAGAGATAAAGTAATACACAGATAAACTTTAAACCATTAGCACATGTAGGATAAACAGCCGGTCTCTAAATCGAAAGTACCATGTGTCCATTGCAATTCAATATGGAGTCTATTTTCAATTAAACAGATGTGAACGAGAGAAAAAGAATTGAAGCAAAAAAAAGTTTTTTTTTTGTAGATCAAATTCGCTCTCACAAACGTAAGTGATATGCTTTTAGTCTATTTTTATGAGACTATTTTTTAGTCGAGAATGAACTCTGTTCTGGGTGAGTTTTTGTCGCCTTTTTATTTTGGCCTCGATCGCTACCTTTGTATTTAATATCGGATTTAAGATTTCATTTCATAACTGTAGTTTGTCGGTCACTTTTGTAGGTCTCCCGTCGAAGTTTGTTTTATCATTGCTCTGTTCGTTTGCAACATCCAACCTCACGACCAGTTTACATGTAGGTACACGCATACAAATTATATATATATTTTTAAAGAAATTAAATATTTTTTTGTTTTCTTTATATTATATAAAATGAATTTCAAAGTAATTGGACAAAAATATATGTAATATAAAATATAGATAAAATTCAAAGTAAGAAATTTTATTATTATGGATAGGTAATATTCGCGATAACATTAATACACAACGATTGCATGGCTAAAACTGTGGGTACTATATTATATTCAGTAGGACCTTCTAATTACAAAATCACCTGTGACTGGAGGCCTCGCTTTTTGGAGACAATAATAATTTATTTTAAAAATTAAAAAAAGAAATAAAAATTATTAAGTACGTATTTGCATTCATTAAAAGGGGCTATGGAAAAAAGATAATATTAATATTATTCAACAATCACACTACGTTAACCTAGCCCCGTGGGAAGCTCGTTAGAATTTGTGTTACGGGTACCAGAAACGGAAATAAATTTAAGAAATTTATATAAATAAATACCATATACACGTCCATGATCAGGTGCAGATATCTTATTCATCATACAAATTAACTGCACCTGGCGGGATCCGAACCCGCGACCGCTGCGTAAGGTGTCCATAATATTAATTAGTGCTAAGTAATAAGGCAATAATAAATATTATTAGCGGCCATTTTTATCATAGATAATATCTGAGCGACCAAGCGTTTCCTTTGCTTGCTTGATTGAATTACGATACAAAAACTAAATCATAAAAAACTCCAATCTTATACGATTTATTTAGTTCTAAATGATATTCAAACAGATTACATTTAAAAGTATTCCCAGTGCGAATTCCTTTTCCCGAGCGAATTAAATTATTCAGAATTCCTTTTAAGATTTGTTCCTTGACTTTTTCTCTAGGTTTTCTTGCTTGGAACAAATATGCTTAGGTAAAACATTTAATGTTTTATAGAACTGTAAATAATATATTCGTTTATCTTATATTATAGCTATACATAATATTATACATAATATCTATTTAATTATTTTTAGTTACTTTGCCTATAAAATTAAATGGCTACAACTAAGTATAAAAAAATACTTATAAAATGGGTTTCTAGTATATGTTATTGCGATTGAATTAAAAAAATCGTACACGAGGCCAAGGTTATTGTATGGGAATTGTTACGAATATGTTATTGTTAAATTTGATGACTTTTGTAATATATCGTCAGTTTAGTATCGGCCATTGTCATCATCATCGCAACCGTCCACTGCTGCTGTATACAATCATCAACACCAGCAGATACATAACCGATGCACACATAATGGACCGGAGTAGCAATTACCATCAAACATAATATAACCGTCAGAAAACTTTATACTTGTGTAGGTACATTGATGCATATATGTAATGGTTTAGAGATAGCTCGGGCTGATACCATAACCTAGCCACCAGAATTACATCTAGAAATAGATCAGTATTGCTAGTGTGATTGTAGCATAGCATATGACTGTCGATGGAGAAGGCAACAGCACTGTTGCCTGCAGATCCGGGACCCTCAAAAAGCGGTTAAAGGCGCTCGCAGTGGTTTAGTTTGGGCACAGCCCAAGTGTGAGTCCCACATAGAGTGAGTCCCAGGCTACATGCACAAAGCATTTCCCTGCGTAAACAAAAAAAAGTGATCACAAAACTATAGAGACAGTGATCGCGGGTTCGAATTCCTCCATGTGCAGATATTGTTTATGACGAATATATAAATATCGGCAGGCAAGAATGTGTAATTATATTTTCCTTAATACATATTATGTCCGTTTCCGTACGGCACAACCTGATAGTTAATATTTACTATTTGATTCATATTCCTTTTAGAAGTTGAGAGCGGTTTGGTTCTCCCCTTTTTAAAGTTAATTAAGTAGAAAGCGAATATGATGTTGGAGCTAGTACTAGCATTGAATAGAATAAGGACTGGATCTGACATTTGATATTAATTAGAAAACACTTTCAATAGATTAAATCTATTTAAACGGAATGTTGACAACGTTTTTATTTTTGCTCCGTTTTGCATTGTCGCGTTCGTCTTGTTCATAAAACAAAGTAAGAAAAGAACGGTAAGCATCCCGTTTTAAACAGTTTTAATGTTTTTTTTAAACTTATCTATACTAATATTATAAAGCTCAAGAGTTTGTTTGTTTGAACGCGCTAATCTCAGGAACTACTGTTCCGATTTGAAAAATTCTTTCAGTGTTAGATAGCCCATTTATCTAGGAAGGCTATAGGGTATATAACATCACGCTGTGACTAATAAATAGTACGTAGTTAAGTTGAGTTGTTGGAAGAAGTAGACAAATAATTAATCGATTAGTCTCCTCTTTTAGGTAGAGGAATAAATAAATCTGTAGGTCTGACAGTGTCTGATGACTTGTGTATTGAGAAGAATAAATAGGCTGAACAGTAATTATTATTGTTGATTAGTTGCGCGTTTGTGCGCTTCAATCGTTTAGTTATTTTCAATCATACATATTTATGATTTGTAACGCGATGTTAATAGTAAATTACAGTGTAGGTTTTATTAGATTTTCTTGCTTTTTTAAACTATACTATACAGTGAGAGCCATTTTATTCGGACTGATGTTAGCTAAGAGTAAGTGATATACACAATGTGTGATTCTCAAAACTAATTTCAATCTGGTCAAAATCACGTCAAGCTTGTATTGCTTAAACTTACTAGAACCTAAAGATAACGTTAGGAAATACTGCGAATTTCATATCGGTTACAAAATAATCAACGAACTAAGTAACTACAAAATAGTAACTAACTAAACGACGTAAGGCTGTCATTACGCGCATTATTTTATTACGAATAATACATATGTAACTGTTCTTTATTATATTATTATTATTATTTTATTGCGTTTGATTGAACACAATAGTTGACAGTATTATCGGAGCTGTCAACATTACGTCCAACCGATTATCTTGACGAATCGATAAATATTCATGAATCGTATCGGGCAGTCATATTATTGATATTTGATACCGATTTTTGTACAATGTCATTCGATGTGTTACCCGGATTTACCTGGACATTTGCTTCAACATTTCTGGGAGATCTTTTTATGTTCTGAAGTGACAAATAATTTCATACACATTCGGATTTCGAACTAACAGTGACAATTTTTATTTTTTTATTTTAACGTTCTCTGCTTTGATTATATACACGTAAGGTTCTCTGCATACAAGTTCTTTGTCTAAATCTAATTCCGCTTAGTTCTGATTCCTAATAATAATGTGATATGAATGAATGATAAGAACCAAAATTCTCCATTTGCTGGTTTTTTTATAATAATAATATCAATGGACGCTTTTACACCACGTCAATCTGGTCCCGTGGTAAGCTCTCGGAGAACTTGTGTTACCTACGGGTACCAGAACTACCAGACAACGAAAAAATATTTTTACTTTTGTACTATAAATATATTTAAGATTTTATTATATAATATACATCCAAGACCATAGAAAACTTTATGTTCCCCGGCGGGATTCGAACCTGCTACCTCCGGCTTGAGCGTCAACGCGCTTATGTATCGTCGATGTATGGTTTGTATGCTATAAACGTATTATTTAAATTTTTGAAGCATTTGGTATTATATAACACTAGTTACATAAAACGTGTTTAACATTATCCGCTACACTGCGCGTGTTGTTGCCTTTTAAACACACACGCGAAAATATTTGCACGGTCAAGTGGCAATGGACTACATACGATTGGGAACGGGTTTTTGATTGTTGGTTTTTGTGTATATGTGCATAGTCTCCGTCTGCCTATCCAGGTGAATGAAGGTTAAGATGTAACGTTTAAAGGATGCAGTTTTTAGGATAGGCCCGTAACGACGAAGAAATATTGATTATTATAATACTTCTAACCGGTAGGATGAATATGCATCCCCACCATGGTTCAGACCTTGTCGTGGCGGTGGGGCTCAGTAGTCTAGTGTGAGCCACTGCACCTTGGGCGAACCGAATTGAGCCGAGGGTGCTCTTTGTACCCCTTTTATAAGAAGAGGGGACAAAAGAGCAGGGGGCAAGGGGCAAGGACGGGAACCTCAGCCCATTGTACTGTCCCGACGTTGGGAGGGGTTGTTCTGTGGTGCGGGACAACCTCTATGTGGAGGTGGCGTCGGTCCCCTGAGGGACTGACTAGCCGTCGAGGTGCCTTGATTGCTCAACAAATCTAGGGCACCTCACCAAAAGCGACATTGGTGGCACTCGCCGGGTTTTAGTGGGTAGAGCTGCGTCCACTTCCCTACCAGCTTGCGGACGCAGCCAGTTCCACATACCCACTGGGGGAGACCCACTTCCCAGCGGGATGCCTCAGATAATTTTCCGGCGTTAAAGAAAAAAAAGGATGAATATGCATCCGTACATTGTTTAGACTTTAGATTATTACAACTGTCAGAAGGCACAACTGTGTTTTAAATATAAAGGCCCGATACCACCATATACCATCTTCCCGTAGAACCAAGTCCATAAATGCTGCCTGGCTGCCTGGCCCACTTCTGATACAGAACGTGTAAAAGTAGCATCAAGTAGCGAGAATTCTCCAAAGCGGCAACACTAACGTGTGAATCGTAAAAATTGTAGACGATAATGTGCGTAATTATGGCCCGAGACAACTCGATTATACCGTTACTGTATGAGCAGTATGAGCCTGTGTGGAGGAATCTGAATGGATGTGGCATGAGTTTTTTCACTATTAAAACAGTTTTAAAGGGACTCAACTCACTTGAACACGGCTAGTTAATGCCGAATTATATTCGTAAACTAGCTGATGCCCGCAGCTTCGCCCGCGTTAACTTACTCAAATTAATTACTGTTAGTCACAGCGTGATGTTATATAACCTATAGCCTTCCTCCATAAATGGGCTATCTAAGACTAAAGTGGTAGATTCAATTGACGTTCAAAAAGATACTGTATTAGTACTATTTTGAATAAAAAAAAAATTGATTTGAAAATTAAAATAATTTTTCAAATCGGACCAGAATTCCTGAGATTAGCGCGTTCAAACAAACAAAGTCTTCAGCTTTATAATATTAGAAAGAAAGAAAGAATTAGCTTTATTTGAAAAAAAAAAATACACGTACATATTATAAAATATAGTACAGATAATGCCGAAATTATGCTAAATATTCCGTTTAAATTTCTATTAAATTAAAATGCGTCTAGTGATGGGAAATGTGAATATTTATTGTAAACTAGCGGAGTCGATATATGTATTGTCCCATACGAAACTTTCTGTAGCGGACCGAATTTTGAATCTAAACCATTCTCAAATCCACTTGAACACACATGAAAAATGACTAGAAAATCGGTCCAGCCGTTCAGGAGGAGTTCAGTAACATAAGAACGAAGAACTATATATGTATATAAAGTAAGAGATGTAAATTTTATAATATATACCTAATTAAATATGCATTTTAATGACTTATTGACGCTCGTAAGGACCATTTCCATGTGGAATATGAAGAACTGAATCGCCTTCAGTTACCTTACTTCAAGAAAATTCCACTAAGACGTAAGTAAATTTTTACCAGCTATTACACCCGTCCTCTCAATTTTTTCAAGCACAGAAAAGCTCGGCAACTATCCTTGCTGATTCGCCTTTGCTATAATGTTCGTACTTCGTTAATATTATTTAAAAAAAAATCGGTAACACAGGTAGTGCCTTAGGTAATGAAAATTACAAAACAATTGTAAATGATCGGAGCTCGCGTAATATAACAAGTGACACATTGACAAACTATTAAATCATATGTATATCAAATATTGATCGACCTTGTGCCTATTACCACATTGTTAATTCTCATTGAGAAACGTCAAAGTGACAAGTGGTCGGTGATATGAAAAGCTAATCCTTTTGTTCGTTTTCATTTTGTTTATAGATACGCCATATTTATTTCTATTGTGATTATGACAAAAAAAAAACATAGAATTTACGGGATATAGGAGTGTGCGAATATACTCGGTAGTATTGTATAAGCGAGTGACAGATACATATATGTGATCCTCTCCGATGTTTTTTGTAATAGATCACTTATACTTTTTGTAGTGAACTGTACTTTTACCTGTACATATTTCTTTTTATTGTTTAATTAAAGTGTTCTGAAAAAAAAATGTCTCTGACTTATAAATAGTATTAAACGACAACCAATATGAAAAAAAGAAAAAACATTTTTATATATAGTGGTTTTAGTCCTACACTTTTTTGTGATAATGATAAGATTAATAAACTAATTTAGCTGTATTTTTTTATTGTCAGCACAGCGTGCTTTGACAATTTTGTGTTCTTTATGTTAACGCGAATGTCACTCATTATGTTTCCTTTTATTTAGTGTTTTTTAATGTTTATTTTTACATAAAAACTCAACAAGAACAATACCTTCAAAGACCTACTTACATAAAATCTCCTTTTGTAAGCGTAGTTCACGGTATTTTATGGTGGCCGTCGTGCGTCGTATGTGGCCTTCGAAGTTCAGTTGGATAAATGTTGACCATCTAGCATCTGTCACGCCTATTGTACAGTCGGCCACATAATTTCCTATCTCCTATTCCTCATTGTCCAAATCGTTATTGTATTTATGATTCAACGGCAATTTATTGAGTGGCTTAATGATTTATCATCTTATAGAATTAAGTCGATTGGGTTTTATGTAAGGGAATACTTATATGATATAGAGAGATAAATGTTTTAGATTATTAATGTCAGTTTGATTACTAAATAGATTCTAATGTTATAAATTACTTCAACTCATTTAACATTTTACTTTCTGCCCTATGCTATGAAGAATTGTATTACTTTTAGTATTATATTTATGTAACTTTTGGATCAATAAAGATTATTATTATTATTGAACATATTTTCTGTCAGACTCAGTTAGGTATGTTATAAGTTTTGAATTGTCTGAATAATTATTATTAAATTTGACTTTTGCATTTGACTTTAAATCTAAGTAAATCCGTCTAAAACCGCGGCTTAACAGTTAATTAAGCATAACAGCTGATCATCGTCGCATTAAACCTAAATTGGCCATTAATTCGTCGACAGAAATCAGCATTGAGACAATACTTGTACTTTTAACCATGTTTTTTATTTCGCTGAACGCATTCGGCATTATATTTGCATGCCTTGTTTAAAATTAGTTTTCATGAAGAAACTATATATAATAATATATTTGAACTTGTTTTTCATATTCAAGTGTATCAACTTTTATTAAGCGTGGGATGCTACAACTTGTTTAATAACCGCTAATTTCCTATCGTTCAGACACCAATCAGTTTTAGGTGTGGTGTCTAGTTAGCCTCCAAATATGGTTTTTGACGTCTGCTTAGAAATTCAAAGATTTGAATCATGGAGTATAGAAGTAAAGAACTCTCTCATATGGGAAACAATTGAAAGTGTCCATTTTTAAACGACTAGGTATGGCATAAAGTAGCAGTTTTAGATGAATTTAAAATAAATTTATGTGTGTGTAGGCTCACTTCTTGGCCCATTAAAATTTTACACTCTTGCTACTGTGGCGCCATCTTTATTTAATGGTTTTTTCACTTCATACTCTCTGATAGCATACTACTCCAAGATTCGAATGAAATTTGTAGACTTTCCCTAGACATATCTATTTTTATTCTTTTGTATATTTTATAATTCATCAAAACCACTAATTCTAGAGCAAGGTTCTGCGAAATAGGTTTGCCCAATAAATTCGCGTTATGGTCAACCGCAAACTACATATTGTGCTCAGGATTGATTCGCCATTTTATCTTATGACGTATTCAAGGCTGCCATCTTAATGAAGAGTTATAATATATAAGACAATAACCTATTTTTCTGGGTCTTAATTTTAAATTTTCATAACCAGCTCGTAAGAGTTTAGCGTTATAGGAACTAGATAACGGATATAAAATTTGAGCAAAATATACAATAATACGTATTAGAGACATTTATATTTGAAATACAGTGTAGCTCTGCCTTGCCTCATTATCTGATTACAAAAAGCTATCCACAGTCTACGAAAAACTACATGTAAAACATTTATAGTTACATAAAAAAGTCCCTGCCGGATTCGAACTCGTGAACTTTACCTAAAATGCTTATTACTTTCATCAAATATTATAAATAATAGGCATACATTAATAACAATTAATAATATTTCCAAATGTACATTTCGCATGTCGACTGTACTTCGAATTATATTAAGAAATTATTGTGAGCTTGTGATTGATGAGGCAACGACATCAAACGTTTGCCAATTTCTATTTAATCGGTGAAAGTGTAAAATTTGCTCCTAAGGCTGGTAACGAAGTGTATTAAGTGCGATTATATTTGACTAGTTGTTACTCGCAGCTTCGGCTGTTCTTGATAGCGCCATCTAGTACAGGGCCATCAAGTATAAATATTACCCATAACATAACCCATTAAAAATATATATGTACTTCTCCAACCCGACGCCAGGAGGCTGTGCGGTCGCAGACTGCATGGTTGGCGGGGGGCAACCCCCCACTTTTATAAACCAAAAGTGAGCCAAATGGGCTCACACTAATCCGATGTAGCATTAGGGCATTCGGGCCGTTAGCATAGATCCATCCGAAAAAAAATGTGTACTTCTAATAATCATCAGTCAGACGGTGTCGGAGTTTTTCGATCTAATATTTAAAACAGACATTATTGGAGGTGTAAGTGATGGACGAGCCATCTGATGAAGTGGTCACCGTCGCTTATGAACATAAACTAATTCACCCGGATTAGCCTGAAATATTTTAGACCAGTCTGAAACCACCTTAAAGATCTTAACAGTACCTTACACATACAAGTCCGTGACAAGGTGCAACATCTGTATTTATCATACAAGTGTAGAGTCACTAGTTGAGATTCGAACCCGCAACCTCTGTGGTCAGGCCAACACTTCATGTTGGCCTGCATCTTCATTTAGCATCTTCATTTTAATCTCATTAGGCATGTAGGTTTCCTCACGATGTTTCCTTCACCGGTGAGCAAGCCATGGTCTGATGTTCAAGCCCCATTTCGAGTCATCACTGGTGTCAGGATCGAACCCGGACCTCTCATTAAAGAGACCGAGCCTATAGACCATTTTTTTTCTTTAACACCGGGAAATGCTCTGAGGCATCCCGCGGGGGAGTGGGTCTCCCCACGCGGGTATGTGGGACACGCTGCGACCGACAGCTGTTAAGTGGACGCAGCTCTACCCACTAAAACCCGGCGAGTGCCACCAATGCCGCCTTTGGTGAGGTGCCCCGGATCTAGTAAACAAACAGGGCACCTCGACGGCTAGTCAGTCCCGCAAGAGACCGACACCACCTCCACAGAGAGGTTGTCCCGCACCACAGAACAACCCCTCCCAACGTGGGAACAGTACAATGGGATGAGGTTCCCATCCTCACCCCTTGTCCCCCCGCTCTTTTGTCCCCTCTTTTTATAAGAGGAGACAAAAAAGCAGGAGGACAAGGGGCTCTCCCGGCCCAATTAGCTTCGCCCAAGGTGCAGCGGCTCATCCTAGGTTACTGAGCCCCACCGCCACGACAAGGCCTGAACCATGGTGGGGATACCTACTGGACCATTTTTTTTTCTTTAACGCCGGGAAATGCTCTGAGGCATCCCGCCTGGGGCGTGGGTCTTCCCAGGTGGGTATGTGGGACTCGCTGCGCCCGAAAGATGGTAAATGAACGCAGCTCTACCCACTAAAACCCGGCGAGTGCCACCAATGTCGCCTTAGTGAGGTGCCCCGGATCTGTTAAGCTAACAGGGCACCTCGACGGCTAGTCAGTTCCGCAAGGGACCGACGCCACCGGCACGTCAAGGCCTGAATCATGGTGGAGGGATACCTCTAGACCACCGTCGCTCATGTGTGACATATTATATCTAATGTACCGGTATATGTATGTTAATTTTTTATAATTTACTTCCGCTCTCTCGTACCCGCAACACGAGCTCTTAACACGGGACTGGGTTAACGTGCTCTTATTGTTCATTAATATTTATTTATTATTCTTTAATCTATTTGGTCCACTTTATTGATTATTTAATTTTCATTTACATTTCTTAAAACGTTAGATAATTTTTTACATAACTCCATGTTTAATTTTTGAAATCTTTCTAATATGAACAAAATGTTTTTATAATATTATTTTTGAATGTGAGAGGTATGGCTAGAAATCTTAAAAGTACGGATTCTGTTATATAGTTAGTTATGGGCAGGTCAGACGGTGTGTACTTTAGTGTCCTCTATTTTGGATCAAGGAATCGAGCCTTTTATAAATGCCGATAAACAAAATTGAGAGTACCACGTTTTATTTCATCACACAAATAGTCTAGAGGTAGTTAAAAATATATACACGTGCTCATAGACAGATGCGTTTAATTTTGAAGAAGTTGACGAAAATCACGCGTCGAATTTTGCCGGAACTTATCATCAAATCGTCCCTATACTTTGATATTGGGTCTTAAATCATTGTAGGGATCTCATCATCATCATAATCGACCTTTTCCCTATTCTAAATGCTAAATGGTCCCCTTCAATGAACGCCAAGACGCCGAGATCGCCATCCCAGTTGAAGGTAGACCTAGCCTCCGTCTTTCCAAAAGTTTATTCACGTAAAGAAATAATTTGGATGTATGTAGCAGTGAACGAAATAGCTGATTGATGATGATGAAGTAGTCATTATGATAGTGAGCTGGTCACATACGAACTGGTAGTCGAAATTTGAATCAATAATGCCGTGGTCGGATTGCGTTGGAAGCCATTGGCCGGTATCTCATTCGTTGAAAGTATGGCCATGGTATTTTGCATTAAATAAAAAATCACACTGAATCGCAGAGTGGTAACGTCTGCGATTCTATCACTAAGAAGACGTGAATGTCCAGTAATGGCATCGAAGAGGCTTTTAAACTTTTCCCATCATAGTTCAAGTCTTGTCGTGGCAGTGGGGCTTAGTAGCCTCAGGTGAACCCAGAACCTTGGGTGAAGTAAATTGAGCCGAGAGAGCTGCTTTTTGGAGGTACCACTCTTATAAGGAGAGGGGACAAAAGAGCAGGGGGGGGACAAGATGCGAGAATGTGACCCTCACCCCATTGTATTGTCCCTAAGTTGGGAGTGGTTGTTCTGTGGTGCGGGACAACCCCTCTGTGGAGATGGCGTCTGTCCCTAAGGGATTGACTAGCCGTCGAGGTGCACTGTTGCACAAAAGATCCGGAGCTCCTCACCAAAGGTGGCATTGGTGGCACTCGCCGGGTTTTAGTGGGTAGAGCTGGGTCCACTTACCAGCTGTCGGGCCCAGCGAGTCCCCACTGCCCCGCGGGATACCTCAGAGCATTTCCCGGTATAAAAAAGGCTTTTAAACTTTACAACGAAAGAAGTCTGTTTGTTTAGTAACAATCAAACAAATTCTGACAATGACACGTTAAGCTTAACCTTTAAGGTAAATCAATAACCGATTCTCACCTAAATTGGGATCATGGTGAGGTTCTTTGGCCTCAATTTGGCCTTAATGAAGGCCCGTGGTACCGCTAATTGTGGATCGCCATTGTCTGACCTGCCGGTCCAATTATATTCTGTGCTTCATAATTAACACTTTCCCGGTAACCTGGGAACGAGGTCGTGAGGGCCTATAACTTGTGCATACAATGCAGTTCACCTTTTCGTTAATTTCTTCACAAATTGTACTGAAAGTTGCAGTTTTAGATTAATTTGTAGCACAAGTTATATTAAAATATTTTTTACGGATTTTATCGCGATTTTTACATGACCGACGTTTCGGATACTTTACAGCAACCGTAGCCACGGGATGAATGTCATCTGCGTAGATAGGACTAATTAAATTATACACAGAACATAATATGGTAGTTTCGAATAACTTTGTAATGCTGCGAGTTCATTTTTTTGACGCAGGGAAATGTTTTATGCATGTAGATTCCTGACCGTATGTGGGAATCACACTTGGGCTGTGTATACCCAAACTTAAAACACTGCGAGCGCCTGCAGCCGCTTTTAGAGGATGCCGGATCTACCGGCAACGGGAGCACTTTAGCGACAGGCAGGCCCCGGCGAAAGGCCACACTACTCCTCGTAATGAGGGCCTGCCCGGCCGGCATTAAAGAGTCCCCGCGACGCGTCGTCCTGCTGGGCCCAGGCTAGGACGTCTCAGTCCTCCTGTGACCATGATTGCTGTAAAGTATCCGAAATGTCAAACATGTAAAAATCTTAATAATCTGCATTCTACGACAAAGTTCGTAAAAGTTGTTTACAATAAAACAATTGTAGTACAAGGTTTAATGGGTAGCATTTATTTAGTAGATGATGATAGGGTCGATGATCATGATGTTTAGGAGTAGTGTGGTAACTGTTAGTAATTAATAAACTATTGAGAAATTTTATCTATTCATTCACCCATACAAAAAATTGGTATATATTTCAAATTTATAAATATTTGAATAGAAATGGTCGTATTGTCACGTCACATTTTTGTCTAGTTTGAGAAATAATTATTGGATGGAATTTCATTTTGATCTGAATATGACAGACGCCTCACATAATATCGTCCGACTTTCCGTCTACAAACGCCTACTTCCATAATAATAATAAAACTTATCTTTACATAAGAAAGAAATAAATAAAATGAAGAAATAAGTGATTTATACTTATTTATGTTGAATATGCAATGTTTATTTCTTATCATAGATTGAGTTAGATGTACTTGAAGATCCCCGTGGGCGACGAATGGGGGTGCGTAGGAGGCGCTACTTAATGCGCCTCCAGTAACACCCTTGTGCTCGTGTCGGGTTCAGGATGGGAACCTGGGCCCAGTATGACACGACGTCGCGGGGACTGCCTAAGCAGCCGGGCAGTCCCCCCTTTAAAAGGAGTAGTCTGGCCTTCGCCGGGGCCAGCCTGTCGCTGAGGTGATCCTGTTGAATGCCTATCCGGGACCCTCAAAATGCGGCTGAAGGCGCTTCGCAGTGGTTTTAGTTTACGGGTAGGGCACTCCCAGGTGCGAGTCCCACATAGGGTCAGGATCTACCCGAGATCCTGGCTACATGCGTAAAAAGCATTTCCCTGCGATAACAAAAAAAAAAAAAAAAAAAAAAAAAGATGTACTTGAAGATAAAATAGATGATGTATATATGGTACCGTAGGATGGAAAGCTATCCATTTTGGTTTTGACTTATGGTAGTGTTTTAGAAACTTTTTTGGCTCGAGCCATTGCTAAGGTTATAGAAAGGATAGCTGCTAAATGGTCTAGAATAGAACGTGAGAATGGAGACAAATGGGTAATGATACAGTGACAAACTAGGATGAAGTTATGTATGAACATTTCCTTTCCTTATTTTGGAGCATCTAGGATATCGGCCGTCTAGGCACTTATTGAAAGAGGCCTATGTCCAGTATTGGTTGCATAATGACCATACAATTTGTCTCTAATTTAGTTCTTAACGTTTTACTTGTACATTAAATATATTTTTGACTAGATTAAAGTGTCATATAAGTTATCTATAAAAATTGTTTAATTAGTTTTTAGTAAGATTAGACTTATGATTATGATTAGACTTAATTGAGAAAGACATCCAGTTGATGGAATACTATTGATAAAACTAACTTCACCAACAAAGTATACGGCTAAAATAATTCTATTGTTAACTTTGGTTTCGGTGAAAACAATAAGTATTGTATAGATTTCGTCGATCGACCTTGTCAGTACAACATTGCTCAAAACTGATGTAATGATATCATTATTTCTCAAGTGTAAGTCCGTTTAAGTATAATTATATAACTCCTTAAATATAATTTGTCATTACATGTCAATCTCGATCTACATAGCTACAATAAACTCGTATGTTTTACCTACTTTAATTCGTTTTAGTATGACATTCTATTATAACTATGTAGATATATACGGTAAAAGTTTAGTCAATTTTAGACTGGCAGATTACATAGTGCGAGGTGCTGCCTACAGCTGCTCGACGTGGTACATAGCTGCTGCCTAGTCGAGGAATTGGAAAATGGCTATAAGAAACTTCAAAAAGAAAGAAGTGAAAGAAAAGGGTTTGGCTGGCGAGCTACTGCCGGACGCGTCCAAACGATACGGGTGATGTGAGAGTTGCTGCCGGGCGAGTGGCGAGTGAAAATAAAAAATGTTAAAGTAACTCGCATGCGAGCTACTGTCCAACTTGCACTTACGACTCGTACGCTAGCCCGCACTATGTAAACTAGCCATAAGTTTTATTCTATTTAAAAATATTATACATCTTAAAATACATGTACTAGTGAGAGACGAGGATCTAGTCTTTAAAGGTTGTGAAAGTTCACCACCCCACATTGGGCCACCCTCCTCGCCTGACTTCGAGGAGGACATCATTGCCCAGCAGTGGGACATATACGGGTCGATGATGATGATGCAGAACAACTTTTAACAATATAAATATTCGTGAAGATAAAATAAAGATACGAATTATATAATCCGATATAAAAAATATTACAGATTGTAAGTGTGATAGAAGTAAAAATAAAAATATTGGTTAGATAAATTACAATACAATAGTAACAATAGTTACAATATACTAGGCCGATGTTTAATTATCTTGTACAAAGAACTGCACAATTGATTTCATTACAATAAACAAATAATAAATATTATAATAAATACTGCTATCCGAATCAAATTAATGAAATAAATAACAAAAAGGTGTTATGTATGATACCATGAGAAGTTATTAGTCTTATTTTTAAACTAATGAAGTTTTTTGTAATCAATCACTTGCACCTTTATAGTGTAACATAAATCAGATGATAATAATAATAATAATATCTATGGACGCTTTTTACACTACGTCAATCTGGTCCCGTGGTAAGTTCTTGAAGAACTTGTGTTACGCGTACCAGACAACGGAAATATATTTAATACTTTTATACTATACATATATTTAAGATTTTTTTTCTCGAATTGAATAAAAGGGCTGATGATGATGATGATAGTATTAACTGGCTTCACCCGCTTAAAGCAAATATTTACTAAGTTCTAAGATTAATATTAAGCTGCATAGGTTACATTAAGCATAAGACTTTCCATGTCATAAGGTATTTTTTATAGCATAGGAGGCCATACGAGCAGACGAAGCCTTTTGGTGACTATCGACGTCCATACACATCCGCACAACCAGAGATTATGCAGATGCATTGCCTTGTTCCAACCTTCCAACGGGCCACCGGGAACTCACAAACCGCACGAAACACGACAGCATAGCTGTCACTTGACGCCAGTGTTATGTGAGTGAGAAGTACCACCCCGATTGGTTGTCTTTTGTCTGCATAGAAATATCCTGCATATTTCTTACGTCATGTCACGTCACGAGCAAAATTGTCATGGCTTTCCATTAAAGGTCACACATGTCAAAGGTCCTTTTCACATCTATACGATACTGTGGTCTCTATACCGAACGACCTGATTTTATCCACGAAGGCTTTCTTCCCTTAACGCCAATACAGCTAATCCCCGTCCGTCCATCGATACAAAAAGGATTGCCACGGGGCAATTTTTTTTTCTGGTTGTCCTGGGTTGGAGGGGTTTTCCCGCACCACAGAACAACCCCTCTCAACGTCGGGACAGTACAATGTTGTGAGGTTCCCATCCTCGCCCTTTGCCCCCTGCTCTTTTGTCCCCTCTTCTTATAAGAGGGGTACAAAGAGCCCCCCTCGGCTCAATTAGCTTCGCCCAAGGTGCTGGGCTCACCCTAGGCTACTGAGACCCACCGCCACGTCAAGGCCTGAACCATGGTGGGGCCACGGGGCACTTGGCAGATGTATAACATATTAAAATTTCTAATCTCTTATCTATTATAATATTAGAATCCATAAAAAATAAAAATCTAGAACAAACAATGTCAGACTAACGAAATACTGTCGTCTTTAGTCATAGATTCTTTGTCACGGCATTCGAGACGATTTTACTGCTAATGTGAGCCAGTAGGTGTTTAACTTCTAAACTATAATTACTATATTTCGGATATAGCAGCGTATCGGATGTTTAGACGAGTGCGAGCAGCGCCACTTTCGTTACAGTTACGAGTTATCAGCAGACGTAACAAGAGAAAACCACTCTTTCACTTTCGTTTCGATACATATTTCAATATCAAGGTCGTTTAAAGGGAAACTGCAAGAAATTAATAATTGCTGACACATTTTTAATGATCTAGCTTTAGGCTACATCATTACAACATAGACAACATTAAGATAGTAAAAATACTTCACGACTTCACGGTGTCTAATATGTATGATTAACTAGCCCCGCGGTTTTATTCGCGTACACCCTATTCCCATGGGAATACAGGAAAAAATTAAAGGCTACATACATATTACAATAACATAGCTATGTTATTGTAATATGTATGTAGTTTCATTAAAATCCATTCAGTAGTTTTTGCGTGAAAGAGCGACAAACATACATCAATACAAACTTTCGCGTTTATAATATAAGTAGGATGTAACAATGATCATTAAATATATTTAAATGTAATTTTTTAAAAAGCTTTTAAGCTACTTTGAAATACATTCAAATGTTGTATATGTTAACCAGTACATATGTTTTTTGTAAAACTTAAAAAAACACTTTAGGTATATAGATGACACAGATAAAATTATGTAAACTATACTAATATTATAAAGCTGAAGAGTTTGTTTGTTTGAACGCGCTAATCTCAGGAACTACTCGTCCGATTTGAAAAAATCTTTCAGTTTTAGATAGTCAATTTATCGAGGAAGGCTATAGGCTATATAACATCACACTGTGACTAACAGTAGTTAAGTTGTGTAAGTAAACGCGGGCGAAGCTGCGGGTAACAGCTAGTTATAGATAAAATAAACGTCTATTAAAAGCGTCAAATTTAAAATGACGTGTGTGAACTGCGGTTATCCGATTGTTTCGTGTTATACGTTGTGTGACGGTAAGAAGCTCTCGTGTACACGCCTCAACATGATTTATGTAAATTTTTATTATCACAACATCTGATACAGTAGCTTATATATTGTACAGTAGCGATAAATGTTATGGAAAAAAGACGAGCCATCTGTTAAAGTGGTGATATTCGCCTATAAATATATTTCCTAGTATACAAGAAGATGTAGATATAGATATAGGCTGAATTGGTTGCCATTTCCATGCAGGTTGCTTACGCTTAGCACTATTAGCGCCTATAAATATATGTTCTACACACTATAAAGAGACATATTTATAGCACGAAAATGCCTCCTATCTGTTTTGGAGACGGTTCGCACAGCGTACTCATACCAAGGTAAGAACTAAATGTGATTAGTAATATATTAATTAACATTCTATATTTAAAAGGGAACGAGTCCTACTTAAAAGCTTAAACCCGTGTTAACAAAATGAGGTTAATTGTGTTTGCTCAGTAGTTTTACGTGCGGGGTTAAACGAATGTAAAATAAGTGTGTTTACGAGGTTGAGATTGGAGCTACAATGTAGCCATGATTATCATCATTTAATGCTTTAATCTCATCAATGAAGATTAACTTTCGTGCCAAGAACTTTACTAACTACAGAATTAGCTTTGTCTGTCTATAACATATATATAATACCTTGGTTTATCTGATTTATTAAATTCGAAATAGATGGTTGATGATGAAAAAACAGCAATGATTAAAAGACAACACCGGTGACGTTGTTACCAATATGCCTTTTTAAAGCTGATGCTTTAAAAATCTGAATCCCCCTCCACAGCGATCACGGGATTCCCCAGGCGGGTAGGTATGTAGGCCTCGCTGCGCCCGAGAGATGGAAAGGTGGACGCAGCTCTACCCACTAAAACCCGGCGAGTGCCACCAATGCCGCCTTTGGTGAGGTGCCCCGGATGTATTGAGCAAACAGGGCACCTTGACGACTAGTCAGTCCCTCAAGGTACCGACACCACCTTCACAGAGGTCCCACCACAGAACAACCCCTCCCAACGTCGGGTCAGTGCAATGGGGTGAGGTTCAATTGGCTTTGCCCAAGGTGCTAGGTACAACTTAGGCTACTGAGCCCCACCGCCACGACAAGGCTTGAACCTTGGTGGAGGTTGCCAACATGCCTATATTTTGCAAGTTGAGATAACTTCACAGATATTCGTCTAATAATATGACTGCAGATAATTTTTTTTAAATTTAATAACATTACTACTCCACGGAATTTTTAGTCCGTCCCTTTTTTTGATTGATTTATTATTAGATTTTTTATTGTCTACTCCCGGAGCGGGTAAGGTCCGTCCAATGTTGTTTGTTCACTTATTTCTCACTTATAACTACTCGCTTCAGAGGAGCCTATAAGCCTGATCCCAGCTCTCTACTAGCCAGCTCTACACATGGGTGGTGAAGTGTTTGCGCGGTGTGTAGCGTCACGCGCGCTTGAGTATGGTTTTGGAGATGTTTTCGGCCTCCTCTTTGGTGCTCTTAAAACTACTTATACTGCATATCATTAATATCTTTGTATATATATTATTCTCTTTGATATACTCATATAAACGGTATTCGAGAAGTCATTCTTCAACGCCTATAAACAAGCCTAAAGTACCATTACTGGACATTAATATTGATATAAGCATTATAAACGGTATGGAATCAAGATTCATTAAAGTAAAGTTTAATAATGATATGATTACGTTGCTCCGCGGAGAGTAACGACTACGCATTGTATCGGAATATCTCCATTAGTTCCGCTTCAGCTCAATAAACTCGATCTATTCCCACTAGATGGTTATAAACTATAATATTTATGAATTAATTTTATTTGAGAGAAAGCATATTTGGATGTATGAGTACAATTCGTAAGACAACCTAAAATATAAAAGTATACATGGCTGTATGTATGAAATGTGTAAGCCTGTGTCTTTTAAAAAAAAGTGTCATAATATTTTCATGTTGTCAGCATTGTTATGACTGGCGGGTACTAGGAACAAGTATAATATGGAATGGACATTCGCGTATACCCGAAAGGGACAGGCATATTTTACAGGGATACCACATTCATAATAACAAGTCTACTTATTTTCATGAATCAAGTGAATTAAAAATAGTAAAAAACTGGTAAAGGTTGATAGATAACTATAAGCATTAGCCCTAACCAAACATTTATTGTAATTTTAGACAGCTCCATTTTTCCGAATTATCGAAAATATTATGTAATGACTAATAACAAACCGCTAAAAACATAAATAATAAAAAAGAAGGCTATTTACGTCTTTATATGTATGATCTATAGTACATAGCCTTTTAGGATAGCAATAAACAAATTTGTTTTTTTTTTGTGTTTATTTCGGAAATTCCAGTCACCCTTTTTATATAATACCACATTCTTGGGTAATCTTCCTATAACAAAACTGGTATCACCATACCTATATAAACCGACCAAATTAAAAAGTAGTACAAAATGGCGGCATATTTGACAAACTGTTCACGAGTGAGAATGTTTGTATGGCATTCAAATTTAGTCGATAATTTTTTGTTGGGCACATCCTTGTTGTGCCTAACAAACAAAGTGTGATATTCTGACAAAGACAAAAGAAAGTGTCTATGTCTCTGTCACTCTTGGATTTTTCGTATGTTGTTATCTCGTTCCAATACGGTATTATTATTAGCTTGTCAAATCTATTGATACTTGATCTTGGGGCGGGTAAGCTAGTTTGTAAGCCAGTGCTGGGTGTGAACATTTCATTTCTTCACAGCTTTAGCAATGTATTATGTAGTTTTATTGTACAGCCATCGAAAGTACAGCATCTCAGGATAGGCAACGTCCCAGTACTAAGTGATGTGTTTTTACGCAACATTGACTAATTCTGTTAGGTGGCTCATCTTCCAGGATGATCAACTAAAACAAAATAACATCAACATTTTAATGAATCGTCAAAAGTTTCTAAGATTGACAAACAACATATTATCATAACTTTTTCAACCAAAAGAAGTGTCTATCATTTTTTTCAATCAAATATTACACGTAACCACGAAGACGCGTTGTTTTCAATTACGCGTGATTGCATGTAACAAGATTATAATGGCCGAAACTGTGTTTTTTATTAGAGGAAACTTATTAATATTAAAGTCAGGATTACGCAAGAGTAATAATATATTCTGCTAAAATAACATTTCGCGGCAGGAAGCCTCACTTGATGTATTTGTAACTTAATAGCTAATCGTAAATAATGAATTAGTTTATGGATGTTGTTAACAAAATTATAATAAGGTTTTCGTCTTTGATAGATGGTGTCATTACACAGTGGTCGGGGATTCGAATCGCCCTCTTAGACAATTAGTATAATGAATATAGATTACCGCGAATTATGGATGTGTGTATTGTACCTATTTATTATTTTTGTAAGTTTCTTTAATGAATTGTTTTCTAATGTTCATGAGGATTTCACTTTTACACACACACACACACACACACACACACACACACACACACACACACACACACACACCACAAATAATTTTCCTATGGGAATTAGCTAACGTGGTGAGATTGTTCATTTATTATTTATACGTTGATGTTTACACATGTTAGCGTGTTTAACGTCAAGAGAATGATAATGGAAGACAAATTGGAACGTAAGGCTTTGCGGACCTTTGACAGATGGCGTCAATACAGCCTTTATGAGCTGAGTCATTTGTTGTAGCAATATTTTATACTATTAGTTTTATATCTGAGTGTTAACTTAGGTTTAAAACTTAAGGTTTAAAATATTTTAGGCGCATCACCAGCTCTTATATCAACTGACTCTTTTTGACGAACGCCGCAACTAGATCCCACTTGGGCCGGCACATTATTCCGTAATTTTTAATTAGGAGTCGGCAAACCCTCTGTCGTACATAGCCTCGACATCAGAATACTTTTGATCCAACAACCATCAGTTCTATAGTATAAGCATTGGTATAAGTATATATGTACCTTATCCTTGACGCAATGTCGATTAGAGTATAATATTATGTTCCGGTACAGTAAGCTACGACTCAAAATACTTGCTCTCAAGATAGGCAAAGTATCCAGGCGTTGCCTTTGCGACATTGACGTTATTCCTGGCTCGTCTAAAATTTAGCGAATCTGAAAAGTACTGGATATAATATCTTCTTTCTTCTGTCATTTCTCTTCCAGACTAGTTCTATGCCTTATTTTCTTTAACGCCGAGAAATGCTCTGAGGCATCCCGCGGGGGAGGGGGTCTCTCCAGGTGAGTATATGGGACTCGCTGCGCCCGAAAGGTGGTAAGGTGGACGCTGCTATACCCACAAATCCCGGCGAGTGCCACCAATGCCACCTTTGATGTGGTGTCCCGGATCTGTTGAGCAAACATGGCACCTTGACGGCTAGTCAGTCCCTCAAGGAACCGACGCCACCTCCACAGAGGCGTTGTCAAGCACCACAGAACAACCCCTCCCAACGTCGGGGCAGTACAATGGGGTGAGCTTCCCATCCTCGCCCCTTGTCCCCCTGCTCCTTCGTCCCCTCTTATAAGAAGAGGGGTACAAAGAGCAGCTCCCTCGGTTCACTTGTCGTGGTGTGCCACATGGTGGGGAGACTAGTTCTATGCCTACTGCAGGGTATACGATCTGTGATATTTTTTACGATTAAGATTTCTATGTGATCCGAACTAAATTCAATAAACGCTTCAATTTAAAGAGCATACATTGTGCATTTAAAAGGCAAAGCTGTTATTTTCAATAAAACCGGAGTCAAATGAACGTTTACTTTCTTGCTCAAAGCTACGGTCCGGATCTGTCTCTTTATGGGGAGAGATTTGTGCCGACTTCGTAAATATTACTCACTTCTATACCGATTATTGTATTATAACGAATTATTCTTGATTTGAAACAATAACAATAAGAAACAATTGAGATTGTGGTGTTAGGGCTTATTGATAGGCATACTGAGAAGATATTTCCCTGTTAAAACTGTTTAGAACTGGCTTATTTACTACGATTTTCGCTTTTGTTATGTCGAACCGTTGTCGAACCCGATATTCCGACACTGTGAATGAATGCTTTGTCCACAAGAATCTTTACTGGAAACAGTTTTCATATAAAAATATAACAGTTTTATTTTTTTAATATATAAGTCATATTATATCTTCTTCGGTAATTTCGCATAGTAGTAGTTAGTGTAGTTTATCTAGGTTGACGTGAAGAACGAAAATTGCCCGTACCGAAATAATTTATTGAGAAATGTACAGTTAGTAGAAACAATAGAATTTGTTCTTGATCGTATAAAATATATGGCAGATTCCACTAATGGCCGATATAAATTGGATATTTAGAACGCCGCGGTTTTGATGTATGATAACGGTTTATGACGTCAATAATTTCATTCATATAAAATAACCCTTGATACGAGCCTTCGAGTTTCATTGACAAATGGACGGATTGCTGTCCAGTAAGTACTAGCAGACATGTTGAACATAATGCACCATTTCGCCCCTATAATATATACTAAAACTATTTAAAACGGAATATTTACCATGTTTTTCACTTTTCTTTCGCGGAGCCCGATACCAGTCTCGTGAACAAGACATTCGTAGATAGGTAATATCGAAATAAGAGTGAAAAACATGGTAAATATCCCGTTTTAAATAATTTTAGAAATGAAAATAACCATGTTTTAAAGTCTTATACCTAGGTAACACTGAAAATGTTTAGAAAATGAAAAACGGCTTAATGTAGAAAGTTACCAATACTTTTATTGTTTTTCGAAGTAATCTCCGTTTCTTTCTACACAATATCGTCGCATTCGATGGAACCACTGAGAAAAGCAGTGGGCCCATTCTTCCTTAGGAGTCTCTTCTATGGCATTTTCGTACGCTTTCACCGCATCTTCAGGGCTCGTAAAGCGAATACCTCGAATTTTATCTTTAGTTCTTGGGAATAAATGAAAGTCGCAAGGCGCCAGGTCAGGACTGTAAAGCGGATGATTCATTATCTCGACACCTGCCATAGTCAAATATTCAACAGTCCGTTTTGCGGAGTGCGCTGAAGTATTGTCGTGGTGAAGGAGGATCCTGCTTCGAGGGCGCTGCTGTCGAATTTTTTCCAAGACAACAGACAAACAGCGATTGACATACCAGTTTGCAGTAACTGTCCTTCCATCTTCTAGCACAACTGTCGCGAACTGACCTTTCCGACCAAAGAATGAGGCAATCATCTTTTTTCCTTGACTTCTTCCTTTCTTTACCTTAGTTGGCCGATCCTCGAAAGGAAACACCCACTGAGCTGATTGTCTTTTGGTTTCGGGTTCGTAGCAATATATCCAGCTTTCATCACCGGTGATGATGTCAAATACAGCATTTGAGTTACCGCCGTTGAACTTATCTAACATTTGGCGACACCAGTCCATGCGGAGGCGTTTCTGGTCGTCGGTTAAAGTATGGGGAATCCATCTGGTACAAAGCTTCCTGACGCCTAAATGTTCGTGTAATATTTTTTGAACTTGACTCATACCAATGCCTAGGCGTGCCCGTATCTGCTGATAGGTCACTCTCTTATCTTCCTCTATCATGCGTCGCACAGCACTGATGTTATCTTCAGTAGTCGCTGTTAAAGGACGTCCCTCACGCAAATCATCACTGAGATTGCTAAGACCACGCTTAAACTCGACCGAAAATTTTCTCGCTTTATGTTCATTTTCACGTGTAACAAGAGTTTTAGATTTGCCGCCAATTCACAAAAACAAATGACAAATGAATGCAATATACTACATTAGGTTACCAAAGAGTTCTAAAATTGAAATTAAAAAAAAAGTTTTCATTTTCAATGTTTCTAACTGGCTAGTTCTAAACATTTTCAGTGTTACCCACGTATGTAAACCGAGTTTAGAGGCTGTTTATTATTTTTGCGTTATCATCAAATTCGAATGACATCTTTATTTAGACACAGGTCTCACTAAACAATATAAATAATTATAAAACGAAATTATATTTAGGTATTACATATTTGCGTGATAATACCCACATATTACGATTATATTACTGTTACTGTACTTAAAGCATTAGACGCGCTTAGCCCGACCCCTGAACTATCCGTAGGGGGTGCCGTAAGTGGTTACAGGTGGCAACTGACAGCTGACAAAATTGCGGCCCTCTAATCCTCTTGTTATACAATTTATGTAAACACAGAAATGGAAGCTTTTAATAGCTACGGCTCTTAAGTTCGTTTCGATTTTACATCTTTTGTTTTCTTTTGACTATATTAAATAAAAAAAATAAACGACAATAAATAAAATAGGGGATATGCTTAGGGGGATATATTGGGAAGACGATCTCCGTGCGGTGGCCGGCCCTTGTTGGATGCGAGTGGCGAGGGATCGGCCGTCTTGGCGTTCGTTGAGGGAGGCCTATGTTCAGCAGTGGAACGATAGGGGCTGATGATGATGAAATTAAGATGTAACAACGAGAAGTATCTTCTTGTCTCACCAATCATTAAGTCATACATCCCGTGACTATGGTTTCTGTATGGGTATATAATAATCAGTCTTGTTTCAGTATATATTATGTAGTAAAAGATGTCAGATTTATGTCACCGGTGGGAGGGAAGCGCTGTGCCGCGCTCCCGGCTGCATGGGTACCACCATCTTGCTTATTTCTCCCGTGAAACAGCTTTGCTGTGTTTCGGAGAGAAGGGCAAGACAGGCAGTGTAATTACTGGCACCGAGACTTAACATCTTATGACGTCGACCATTTACCATCAGGTGGCACGTTAGCCAGTTTGCCTATCCAACTAACATAAAATAAATATCTGCTATTTTTTATGGTCTATTAAAACGACAGAGTTTACTTACAGATGCTCCCAAACAATATTATCTACAATAAAGGCATTCGAAATGTAAATTACATAACAAATCTATTAGTTAGAAGCTATGATAGTATAAAAAGAACATATAATATCCGCTGGTTCTCACCGGTCACTTTCATTCATCGCCGTAGCGAAATAGATGGATATTGCTTCTCTCATTAACACTTTTTATGTCCACAGAACAAATAGCATTGTGTAACAGTAAATTGAATAAATACTTAGGTTATGGATAGATTCAGGAAATAAGTGCTTTCGTTTGAGCTATTTTTTAATGAATTTTAATGGCTTAATGTATTTTTAAAGAATTACAAGTAAATGGCGTGAAACTGGATTTTAACACATTTTGATATTGTTATCTTGTTGTCTTGCTGAATAAAAATTCGTAAATATTCTGATTTAAAGAGGTTTATAGTATAAGTGTTTTCACTATGTAATTTAAAATGTTATAATTATTTTTAGTTAAATAGATAAATAAAACTCGAGTAGATTTTAATTAAAATGCCAATTTTATTATCTGAGAATTATCGTAATGACAAATGTTAGCTAATAAGAAAACAGGCATTTCTGCATTATAATTTAGAGTAATAAAATAGATGTATAAAAGTTATGAGATATTTCAGGAATATCCGTAAAACTATTTTTTATACATGTTTAATTTTATTAATGTCTTCCTATAATAAAAGAAAAAGTTAGTGATATAAATTAATTTGTAACGATTACGATTGCAATCACTTTCTTCGTTAACACATTAGGAGATAATTTAATGGACTAATAAAATTGTGAGAAATTTATAAAATGCAATCACTAAAATACTCTAAGACTTTGTGTTTTATGTGTCTACATAAAAGTAAATGACAATGGATGTTGAATAATAAATGTGAAGTTCAAAATTAATAAGAGTTGAGAATTTGATAGCTATACTACACCCGATGATTGGTCAACATCCCATGAACATAACGCATTCTTGAATTTGACAAAAAGTAGGACTAAATGCTGAAAATTAAACTATCTCTCGTGGCTTTATTTGGAATATGGCAAGACCGTCGGAAGAAATAAACATTTATTATGGCCCTTAATAAATAATAAAAAAACCTAACTCAACTCAGGTCAGCGACTGCCGATAGAAGTGAAAGCAAAACAATTAAATTCAAATACCTATAATACAGGCTGTAAAAAAAAGATTATGACAACCTATACACGGCGGTATAACCTATATTAAACGGCGCACAAAATGACCGCATGACATTGACATTTTAGTCTGTTTGATGTTTGGTGTGTAAACAAAAATTGCATAATCATGTATAAATAAATTAAACGTCATATAAACGTCAAATAGCGTCTCATAACGGTAGTAACGGTGTCGCATCTAAGAATATGCGTACCGCTCCTAAAGAAGTTTTTACTTGAAAAAAACATTGAAATCTCTTATCGTCCCGTTGGTACTTAAGTATATACAGTAAGCGCAATTTCACATACTAAACAAAAAATGCTAAGGAGTGTTGCAGTTTATTGTTAAACTAGATAAGGTTTAGTAAAACAAAATATCGGGAATGTACCGAATTTTCAATACATTCATGCAACTGATCATCTGTATAATACCGTCATTAAATAACATTTATATAATTAACACACAAAAAGTAAATCAACTTTACTTTCAAACAGCTCATAAAATGACTTATGACTTGCAAATGTAAAAATAAAGATGGCCGACAAAAAACAAATATGAAATGCATTACAAGGCAAAGGCATCAAGACATAAGTCCGCTCGCTTTAAGCGATGGTATATATTTAAGCGGGAAAACACAAATTGAACAGACCTCAAGACAGCAAGCCGCTTAATAGCTCGCTGTCAGAAGTGTCCAATGAAGAACGAAATGCGTTATAGTTGCATGCCCTACGTCTAACGATCAGCGGTATGCAAGGGGCATTGTCATGGTGAAAATGAGTAAGGTATTCTGTGATATTTTAGCTTGATATTATTCTATAAATACTTTAAGGATTAACAGTACTTAGATTTGTATTTTGATAAATTTACGTAAAGTAATCATAATACAAATTTATGTATGGTTGTTAAATAAAGATTCAATGTTTTGAGTAATTTAGTACCCATTGTACACGTGTAAAATACAACTAATTATAGTTAATAGAAAAAAATACACTTCATTTATGTTTTTCTATGTATTATTATCGTAATAACATAAAATATTTTTTGGATTGGGAAGCTCCTCCCTTCAGAAAGGACTTCGATTGACTGGACAAGATAAAGTATCATGAACTAGTTTTAACTTACATGAGATGTTTGATTTTGAAACAAGGGCCTTTTAATCTTAAAGGCTATACAAGAGAATGGACTGAAGAGTCTTGATCTCTTTTGACACATGTTTAGTATTAAAGGTCTAGTTTTAAAACCACCTCTTCGCCGGTGGGAGTATGCGCTGTGTCGCGCTCCCGTCTGTATGGGTACTAGCTTACTTGAAGCAGTTTTGGTGTTTTTCGGAAAACGGCCGGTCAGTATAATTATTGACATTATCTTCATCATTGGCACCATTTTACGTCCCGGGATAGTCAACACATAAATGAGTGATCTTTTTTTTCTTTTTTCTTTAACGCCGGGAAATACTCTGAGGCATCCTGCGGGGGAGTGGGTCTCCCCACGCGGGTATGTGGGACTCGCTGCGCCCGAAAGCTGGTAAGTGGACGCAGCTCCACCCACTAAAACCCGGCGAGTGCCACCAAGGCCGCCTTTGGTGAGGTGCCCCGGATCTAATAAATAAACAGGGCACCTTGACGGCTAGTCAGTCCCGCAAGGGACCGACGCCACCTCCACAGAGGGGTTATCCCGCACCACAGAACAACCCCTACCAACGTCGGGACAGTAGAATGGGGTGAGGTTCCCATCCTCGCCCCTTGCCCCCTGCTCTTTTGTCCTCTCTTCTTATAAGAAGGGTACAAAGAGCCCCCTCGGCTACTGAGCTCCACCGCCACGTTAAGGCCTGAACCATGGTGGGGATAAATGAGTGGTCAGGGCTAGTTCCAGGTAAACCTGTTTAAGTTCAATGGCGAAGCTGACCATCATTTCGCTCGCTTGCATGCTGATAGTATTTGCTTCTAAATCATAAACGATGTCTCAGAAACGGGTTAAGCCTTTTTACAGGTAGGTATAACGTTCACTCTTGACGCACTCTTACTTTCACTCAGTATCGTTCGGATCTTCCCTCTCATTAGAATATCGCTACCAGAGAATAGATCTTTTGATTATATCTAGGTTTAATATTTATATTAATTAACGACTTCGTAAATATGGGCTTAGGCGAGCTAGCGGATAATTTATAAGTATGAATGTATATAGTATAGTGTATCATATTATAAAGTAAAAGATTTCATGGAAGATACCACACCCTGGGAATAAGGCGTTCCTCCCGGGCATTTCAAGATAAGATGTTAAAATTGTTATTAATATATATTATTTGAAAAGATTAGTTCCACTGAGTTTGTTTCGCCGGTTCTTCTCAGTGGGCTTACCTTGGAACCGGTGGTAGATTCAATTGACGTTCAAAAAGATACTGTATTAGTACTATTTTGAATAAAAAAAAAATTGATTTTGATTTTTGATTTGATATATGTTTGATCGATTTTTTTTCGATTTGATTGATCGATGAACAATCGTTTTCTAAAAATATTTATTCGTAAATGTGATAAAATGCATCATTTTTACAACTATGTATTCTTTCCAACGAATCTCAGTCTCTATAAAACCTCTGTAAAAACCTTTAGTTTACTGGTATACTTAAGTAGTAAGTACCTGAATCTTCAATATATTTGCAACTTGAAAATATATTGCAAACACTTGATTTTATGTTAAGATAATCGATTCTTTATTTCAGATAATCTTTTTGTTATAACGATTATCATAAATCGATTTATTCACCATTCGATATAATCCCTAATTTTGTGATAATTGTAAATGTTAATCCCAATTCATTATATCAGTATTTATGTTGTCAACCATTTAATTATCAAATACGTTTCTAAATACAACTCTTGATTAAGATATTATGTCGTTTCCTATCCATTGAAAATATTTCACAATAATGACAATAATTAGTTGTGATACAATGGCCGGCATGGTTGGAGAGTTGTTAAGAAATGACTTGTTAATTTATTGTAAATGTCTTTTAGTAGGGCTGTAGGGCTTAAATAGTCCAGTTGACGATGGTATAGGCTTGGGTCTAGTCTAGGTTCGAACTTGGCCTGTAAACTCCTTAAAAGAGGATCTTAGTTTTTCTCGTGTATTTGAAAACATTGAGGATACTTGCATCTCATATGATAAAAATCTTTCGATTGAGTAAATTAGTCAATTAGGCTAGTGTGTGTGGACTAGGGCCTCGTCCTCGCCTGGATCTGATATGACTGTGTTACACTCTCCTCGCCTTATTTCGAGGAGTAAGCCTGTACCCGCCAGTGGGAAAGTGCACCTAATTATGAAAAGTCAAATTTAAAGACACTAGATACACTAGAGCCTTCTCACGTTAGTTTACATAAAATTACAAATTGTACATAGTTTTACATATCAAAGACATAATCTTGTTAGGCATGTAAATTTCTTCACGACGTTATATCTACGCATAGAACACACATTGGCGAAATAGTGTACGCTGTAAAATGTATTCTATATCTATTATTATAAAAAACTCTAGTCTATATTCAATTATGTGTCTACATCATTATCATCAGCTTTCATTCATCCATTGCATAGGCCTTTTCTAAAGCTAGTGAGATTAATCTTCAGCTTTTCTGGCAGTAATAGCCATTTTGTACGCATCATCGCTTCACCTAGCCTGGAGAGACAATACTCTTCGTTTCCCAAGCCTCAATCTCTACTCAAAAACTCAGCTATAGAATAGGTACACTCTATATTTTAAGATTATCAAAATGTATTTTCTCAAATCACTTTTGCCACTGACAGTACACAGGCAAGATATATGTTCAGCAGGTTTCATGCTTGATTTTAAAATACATTTCCTTACATTTTACGTAACAGATCCTGTATAGTGTTTTCCCACTGACTGTACCTTTAACCTCGGCTATTAAGGCATGAATGACATCACAAACAATAGTTGGTAATTGGCATAACTTTGGAACCGTATTTGGAAAAGTCAAACACACCATGACCCATCGATGTTCTTTTAATTAGATGTACTGACTACGTAATGCCTGTGTCTAATCCATCCAATCTGTTAATTAGTGTTGTACTTAAAGTAATATAGTGATGTGCCTACAAAACAACTCCTAGGTGGGTATGTGTTAGTGCCGCGAGTGCGTTGCGTTGGTACCAACCATAAAACAGCTATCTTTCTTCCATAAAATGACTACTCTATTTTGGAAATAAGGATAAAACAGACAGTGTAATTACTGAAAGCTAGACTTACCATTACGTCTTAGGAATGTATGAATAAATTTTCTGGACTGTTCCCGGGTCATCTTTTAGACATTGCATTTAGGAATTATTCAATTTTAGGGTATCAAGGAAATACCTAGTAGTATAATTGTAATGTTAATGAGACTGTGAATCTAAATACGGACGAAGACGCTTATACAGTAAGTTCTAAGTTGATCGTATAAATGAAACCAAAGCAACCGACCGTAACTTGAACTTACTTGACTTAATTCAAGGTCGATTCCAAAAATTTTAATAATTTGTCTACAATTTTTCCGCGTGTGCAAGAAATATAATTGTTGATGAAGCATACGCATCATAAACTCAGTAAATATTGTAGCGAAGGACTATTGTATGAATGTACTGTGGACATGTGTCACGGAAACAATACACAATATTGTCATTGGTTTTTTTTACTAATGTCCGCTATTTATTCACATGTCATTTTTTCCGTTTTAAATAATACTTAAAGAACTAGGTACTTATGTGTACCTTTAATGCCATTGTGGCGATATTTGCGGCCTTTGGTATGGTGGCTTATTATTGGGTGTTTATATTGAGAGTTAGTAAAATCCAATCATGACGATTTATGAGGAAAAAATTCATGTCTCTAAGTGTAAATTGAAAGAATGTGTTATTTATTTAGATATATTTATTTCATTCGGTAGGCACAGTCTTTTGCTAACTTACGCCAAGGCCATGTTGACGCGGTATCATTCTTTTGTTCCATTCCATCTAGTTTTTGAGTATTTCGTCAATATCTTCTCTATGATTAAGTGTAAAACCTTTTTGTTCAGACGTACAAACACAAAGTTACGCGGACAAAGATAACAAGAGGCCCCCGACCTTGACAAACACCCGTTCCCGTTTATCCCAGCGCCCTGTGAACGTTGCCTGGATTAAACAAAGCGCCTTTACAGCCTCACGGATACGACACGACATAGTTTATGAATAATTTAATGTCTGGGATTAGCGATGAATTTATTTCTATATTTTATAATATTTGTTTGCCCTATTTACTTATGCCATAACACAGCCTCAGTATATAAGGATAGAATGACATAAACTTTACAGCTTTGCCTTATCTTGTAAAAAAACGTGTAATAAACGAAATATCAGGTAAAAATATTTTATTTTATTATAGCAAAACTAACATTAACAATTTTTGACAACCATAAACCAGTAACAATTAGTTTGAATTCGGTATGTAAATACTTATGTAGTACATCATCAGCCTTTATGCGTCCACTGCTGAACATAGGCCACCCTCAAAGAACGCCAAGACGACCGATCCCTCGCCACTCGCATCCAACACGGACCGGCCACTGTACGGAAATCGTCTTCCCACCTGGTTAATGGTCGACCAACACTTATAGTCCATTTTTTTAGAAGTGTCCAAAATGGTAAACAAATATGGCGTACTTCCGGCCACAGACAAATAGAGTAATAGTGTAGTTTAGTGAAGTGACACAAAGAGCAAAGGAATTAACAATATTAATAAGCCATAGACAAAAGTAAAATTCATTTTTATTAAAATATTTAATGACACTATCTTGTTGAATTTATTTCAAAAACTCATGATATATTTAATAATTTCGTTAAGAATTAGGAGAAGTACAAAGTTACAAAAAAAAAAATATATTAATCGAGCATTTTTATAAAAGACAAATTTATATTTCGTAAATATAAAATACCTCTTAGAAATAAGTTGCTCTTTGACTGGAATAGATAAATAAAACATTGTCACTGATTAATTCATAAAAATGTTAAAGCAAAGTATTATATTTTTAATTTATTTTTTCTAAATCACTGTTCATACTTTCTGATGAATCGCAGGAGTCTTCAGAGACGTGGATATTAAAACCTGGGGCGTCTGATGCAGCATCCATAATTCCGTCTAGCTGCATCATTTTATCTTCTTCTTTTATTATATGTTCGATATTTTTCCTCCACGACACCGCACTTATTTGATCTAAATCTTATTTTAAAAGCTCCTTGACTTCTGCCTTGTTCTTCTTTTATTATAAGTTTTTTTTTTTTTTTTTTATGTTACTTGGATAAGCAAACTGGCAAACGTGCCACCTGATGGTAAGTGGTCAACGTCGCCCATGAACATAAACTAGTTTACCTGGAACGAGCCCAGGCAACTCATCTATGTGTTGCCTATCCTGAGAGTCATAAGATGTTAAGTCTCGGTGCCAGTAATTACACTGCCTGTCTTGCCCTTCTCTCCGAAACACAGCAAAGCTGTTTCACGGGAGAAACAAGCAAGATGGTGGTACCCATGCAGCCGGGAGCGCGGCACAGCGCTTCCCTCCCACCGGTGACATTTGTAATATTTTGTAAGCATATTTTTGCGCTCAACATTAAAAAAAACCAATATATAACAACTTAATAACAAGTCGCATTACGGTAACATTGTTTTAAAATCTATTAAAAAATTGTAATTCATGAAATGTTAAAAAAAGGTTAAAAGAACGGCCTATTTTATTGTTCATTTTGTTCAATCATTTGTACAGATCACCTCTAAAAATATATTGACCACATCCCTATTTGCCTTAAAAAAAAAGATGATGAAATGTCATATTGAAAAATATTTATTATCTGTACTTTCGGTAATCGTATTTTCTAAGTTTTTAAGTGTATAAATGATTAATTGATATTTGTTTTTAGTGAAATAAATAGTAAATGGAGTTTTACAAATGTCCGTCAGCTAATATGTCGTGAAAGTGAGTGATAAATGCCGAAAAATCGTGAAATGCGTAATAACAGGGTTTGTTTACTAAATTGGACACTTCTAAAAAAATGGACTATATGTACTTAGTTATGTCCATAATATTATAGACGTTTTTCAAGATGGCCGCCATAATTGTTTGCATAAGTATTAAGTCAACAATCTAAACAAATTTTAGAGGCTATTAGAATAAACCAACAGATTCAAGGTTGTGTTCGGAAGTGAAGTGACATAATTATCATAATACTTTGTTCATCAATTGACATTGAGTTGCGTAATATAGATGGCGTCGGTAATGAATTATTCAATGGATGCATGTAGTTTTGAATATTAAATTATAGTTGCCACGTATCATAACATTGTTGTAAAAATAATTATGGGAACACTATTATTAGATGCCACTTTGTTGTAGGAGTGTACTATAAAAGTATTGAATTAAAATTGTTTATAAATAAATCATCATTTTTATCTTCTCGTATGTCAGGTAAAGTTATTTTAAAATAAAAATAAAAGTTTTAAAGTTTTCTCGTACATTTATATTATTATCTAAAATTTTCAAGTCTCCGTGTGGTTAACAATATAATACGGAATGATGATAAATATTTTGATAGCCTTTGTTTTGTTAAAATTACATTGCAAAGTTTCAAAGCAACCGATTATATCTTAGACTGGCGATTTTGCACAAACGTTTAATTTTTAATTATATAGAATTATGTACACTTATTATGACACAGATTAAACCTGTCTCGAGGATAACTAAATAGTTATATAGAATTGTAATCGCAAACATACGTATATTATGTAAAACTTATGAGAAGTACATTTAAATAGCATAATATATTTTTCTACGTTAAATCCAAGCTAAAATCCTTGGGGACTCGTGAACCAAGACGAAATTTAAAGGGAGACTCGTAAGCTCCAAATTTACGTGTCTAGGTTCATATTGAATATGGAGGTTTAAAGAGTGGCATCCCTAATGCAACGGGCCAATATCGCACCAGCCGTGCGGTGTAAAGACGCCGCATACAGTAGGGCTGCCACCTGTTATAAAAACATGCATTTATTAAAAATTTAATCTATTTATTAAAGTGTTAAAATATGGTATAATGTGGATATAAAGAAATAAGAAGTAACAATTGAAGGCAGGATATTTACTGCAATAACAAATAAAGGAATCAGGGGACAAAAAATCGATTTTTAAAAGATAAACATTAAGTAGGTGAGTACTTAATTAAACTGATATATTTATTTTTTAGTGTTGACATTAATTTATATCCTTATCAGTTTCTTTAATATTTAACTCCGTATGCTCTGTGTACTGTAGCCAATTGAATGCGATTGCATTTATTTTCCTTAGCTAATGTAATAACTACTTTAGAACGGCACTATTGGCACTGAATAATATTTGCTTTTACAACATGATCATTCAAATCCATATTTTGTTAAATTTGCCATTCTAAAAAAATGTCTACTCAAACAAGATCATCCATAAAGACGATTTAAATACGATATAAATACGATACAAACATCTTTATGTTATATAATAATAAAATAACTAATATAGGTAATAAGCCAAAAGGCAACATTACATAGGACTTTTAAAATTTATTCAAATACAGCGTATGAATTTTTTTTTCACATTATAGACATTTAACTAAATTTTTTTGGAATAACATTCCATTAAGTAAGGGTATAAAAATCGCTTTATCAATCTTAATTTTATACTTGTAAAACTTGGCGGCCGACCGTCAAGCGACATGCAACACACAGACGAAAAAGTTTGAGACGATGTAATAAAAGTTTCACTTTAATAATATTTTCCACTAATCAAGTATTGATGTTACAGTATCGTGATCAAAATCCCAACGTTAAATATTAGCCATAGATTAGTGATTGTTGGTAGCCCTGGTGCGATGGTGTGTGCGTGGCAGACGGGAGCGATCGATACCGTCGTCTGCCGGCCTGCACTGCGGCTCGCATGGACCGTGATGTAAAACTCACTTTGGCCTTATCATACCTTTTCAAATTCCCATGAAGCTTTAAGGCTGGGTTTAAAGAATCTTCCCATTCAAAAAAAAGCATGGGTGGCATCATCTTGGTTGTTTCTCCCATCAACGGAACTCACAGAACTCAGGCACTAACTACCGCGGGTAACCCATGTTTTTATGAAATTTTACTTCAATCGCGCGTAGTTATTACACACACACATATACACTTTTTTCGCCGTGGTGTGTGTGTTCCCGTGGACCACCATCGTAATGGCCTCTTCAGTTAAACAGCTTTACTGTGTTTTGCAAAGTCAGGTGTAGGTGATTAATGGCACCGATTCTTCTCGTCTCAGGATTGGCAACACATGAATGAGTTGGCTGGGATAGTCCTAATACTTGTGTGGTCGTGAGCGACGGTCACCACTTACCACCACGTTGCTCGTCTGCCGCTTTATCTATCCAAGTAACAAAAATAAAAATACAAATACAAGTAACAAACATAATTATAATATACTAGCGGCCCGGTACGTGCTTCGCTACGTATAAAGTGAAATAAAAAAAATGGAACATCAAATTAATTTATTCAAACAAAAAAAAAAATATTATTAATTGCTAGCTATTTTAAAACTTAATGTTGTTCTGTCAGCACTGAAAAAAGTTTCAATATGACCCCAACTGAAAAAGTTTCAATTTAACAGTAAAATCTCCATTAACAAAATGATCCGCCATTTATTGAATTAAAAAAATGTGATAAATGAAGAACCGCTCGACCGATTTTGTGCAAACTTCACATAAACCATCTACTAAATAGTCCGAACAAAGTCTAAACATTTGGTTGGGATTGGTGAGCCCGTTCTTGAGTTTAAAATATTTTATATAAAATAAAATATAAAATTACAACGAAAAGTGGCATTGATTTTTATATATAAAGATAATAATACTAATATCAACCCTTTTATGTCCCGCTGCTGGGCACGGGTCTCCTCCTTGAAATCAGGCGAGCAGGGTTAAATAATTGTATAATATTTAAAAAAAATCTTGAAAGCGTTGCTACTAAGGGCAGAAGCTTAAATTCAATTTACTATTAGCTTTTTCATAAAATATTATTTTCAAACATATATAAATACTTTCTTAGATCTCGTTATTAGTTCCAAAGATTCACGTAAAAGAGCTTTTGTTTTATAATATCAGCTATAGATAATATAAATTATGTATCAATTCATTATAGCTTCCGTTTCCTTGTACGAGTTATCTGTGTGATAATTTTTAATTTTAAACGAAATTAAAACTGCAAAAATATCTTGGTCATTAAAAATCAATATGAAACGTAATTTTAAACGGAAGCAGTTTTTACCGAGTCATTAGTACTACAGTAGGTGTAATAAAAAGTATTTCTTTATTTGATTTAAACAAGAAGTATTATAATTACCGCCAATAACTTTCTAAATGCTAGTTTTCTGTTTCGGAAGTCGCATATTAATATTATGTTTTTAGGGTTCTGTTCCTCAAATGACAAAACGGAACCTATATTGGATTACGTTGTTATCCGTCTCTCTGTCTGTCGGTCAGTCAGACCAAAACCTATAGGGTACTTTTCAATGGCAAAGAATCATAAAATTTGGTATGAAGTGAATTTGTAGTTGTATTACATAAAAACATGTCATTTTAAGTTATAAGGAGGCAACCAAGCAGTCGGAACTTTATGGTGACAACCGACGCCCAAAGACATCCGTACAACCAAAAGCAGATGCGTTGCTCTCCCTTCCCCTATCCCCCAATGGGTCATCGGAAACTTACAAACCTCACGAAACGAGACAGCTTAGCTGTCGCTTTACGCTGGTATTATGCCAGTGAGAGGTACCTCCACGGTCGTGCCGGCCCAATTCGACTGAAAAGCAGCATATTACCTCATACAAAAAATGTTTTTGGGATCCCTTAGCACACGAGTCGGGCTCGCGCTTGTCCGTTTTTTTAATTATCTGTCGCATTTTGTGTATTTATTACAATGTCGTACATCAAAGTCAGAGCTCAAATAGGCTTTTGATAAACCGAACTAATGTTTTATTCAAACATTTACGAATATTGTAAAAATATATTCTACTGGTTGTTGGCTTCGTTCTCACATGGGTTTCGATTTATAGTTTATTTAATACATAGTTAATTGTCAGCTGACTTTCGTGCCCTTTGCTAGAATCACCTTGAGAAAAATATGTCTTCAAACGAACGCCAACATAGACTTCCATGGTTGTTAGGGAATATGTTATAAATAAAACTTATGGATTGTGAAACAAAAATATGCTTGAAATGAATGTGTCAAATGTGTCAAAAAGATAAATAATTATTTAAAAATATTAATCACTAGCTTTCCTGCTTTTGCGCGTATGGTACCTTGTTCTAAATTTAACTTTGTAGAATCTACGAAACTACCTCCAACTGGATGGATCGACTATCTCCAGGGGGTGGCTAGACTTAGTATGAGTAAGGATCAGCCGTCTTGGCGATCATTGAGAGGGTCCAGGAGTAGACGGACGGAAAAATGATAGTTTTAGTGTGCTAAAATTAATTTACTCGGCATAAAATCAACCTACTCGATGACTCAACCAAGTCGCTCTATATGGTAGTGAGAATGTCAGCGATTAAATCCTAGACGTCCGCAGACCATATAGGTCAATGGGCTGGTAGACAGATCACGGAGGTCACGAACAGGAAGCTGGGCACGTCCTCGTCGTCAGTCCGTTATGATGACGTATTGTCTACCAAAAAGAAAGAAATGACAATATGCAATGTACGCCATCGACTGGTCTCCGTGTATGAAAGAAAAGTTGCTGGACGAAGAAAAGTTGGTAATGATGATGATCCGATGATAAAGAATAGAGGACGGAACTTGAAACGAACTGATTAATAATTTAACTGTTGTTATACAATATTTTTTTTGGAATTTTATTGCGTTTACAAAAAAAAAAACCTTTATAAAAAAGATTGTAACCTTTTTGCTATCGCGTTACAGATACTACAACAACCACCGAGGTAATAAGAGTATACTCATAGTCTACCTTTAAATGCTTAAGATTATACAAAGCAGACATATTGATTTACATAATATGCGTTTAAGAACAAGAAAGACCTTAATTGAACTACGTCTTTTGGTTACCTTTTAATTTTGTTATTTTAAATTGTGACAAGATCTGCCACTGTTAAAGCGATTGTAGATTACAAATGGCCATCTTAGTTCAAAATATGAACGCTTCGTGCGTTTAAGGTTACACAAGTTGCTCATCTTTCCATACAAACGCAGAACAGTAATTACTACAATGTTTGACGTTGACCATGTAAAACTAAGTATAATAAAAATTTATTTCGTCGTTATCTATGTGTGTATGTACCGAAAATCGTAAAAAAATATACATTTAAAAGATACAAGCTTCTAAACTTTCGTATTTTAACACTGTTTTTAGCCCAACTTTGAGAAAAAATAAATAGATTACGGAGCATGAAAGCTCAAAAATAAAGCCCGTATAAACATAGTTTAGTTATTCAAAAGTTAAAATAAATTTATTTTAAAAAGATACACTTAATAGTTTTTCTATAATAACTGTTTTGCTAAAAGGACATTTTAAGAATCAGTCATTGTGCATTTCATTCTAGCACTCATCTTCGCGCACTGTGTCAGGTGATATAGCATTCATTTAGTTGGAGTTCGCGCCGTTGACTTGTGCAACCTTAAAATGTAGTACCTAACTATGCGAACTACTTCCACTATGGATAACAACTTAAGCGCACACAATAGGTGTGATCCGACTAATAAAGCGGAACTAATCTGGCACTAGTTTACCTAAATGGACATAAAAACGCCAATGACGAGTTTAGTAAAACAATGGTCGTCGCGCCTGAGATGCGACCCTGGGACTTCCGTCGCGTGACTAATAAGGCCTCGGTCATGCGTTGCGATAAGGTTGCATATGTACTAGCCTATCACGGTACTGTCAAGGCAAGTCCAGTACTAAGAGCTAATCTGGAAACTACTGAATGTCTGAGGTTTTTTGAATGTCCTAAACTAGGTATTAAGGCCGTTGTCGCTGAGGTGATCCTGTTGCCTGCAGATCCCGGACCCTCAAAAACCAGCTAAAGGCGCTTGCAGTGGTTTTAGTTTGGGTAGGGTCATATAGGGTCATAGGGGTAGGACCAGATACAGATTGGCTACATACCCAAATGCATATCCCTGCGTTATCAAAAAAAATATGAAAAAAAGTTAGTAGGCCGAGGCCATTTTAACATCTACCAAAATCTTTTACGCGTTTAGACAATTTGCGGAATGTTTTTGAGTTGAGAACACTAGAATCGGAAAATATGTTATGGAGGAAGAAATAGGCCCGACGGAACCATGAAGAGGCCTTTAGGAAGAGGCGTGGCACTACACATGTACAGTGGTACGTTTTAGGCCAGCATGTCTCAATTACTTTTATTTTTTGTAGCGTTATCTTATCTTTCTTATTTACGACCGCCATTTAAAAGTAAGTTTTATCAATTGTTAGGTAATAGTAAATTATCATTTTCTTTAGTTGTAAGCGACAAATTAAATATAAATTATGTAATAAAGGATGGTGTCAAGAACTCGATATTTTCAATTTACTTATATTTTTATATTTTTAATTAACAATTATATAATCCTCAAGTAAATTCTATGTTAATTTTGTATGTCACAAATATTGTGGTCGTATAGTGTCTGTACATTAAACATATTAGCAAGAATTATTATTATAGGCAATGAAAGTTTGAAAATTATTTTATCTTTATACAAGCAGTTTTTTTTAGCGATTAAAGGAACTAAAAAACCTCCCTCCTATAACCATGGTTGTTGCAAAGCACCAAAGAATAATTAATCTTGAAATTTAAAACGGGACGAAGACCTTCTTATCAGAATTTAACAATATTACGAGGAGCTTTCTACGTTAAGCTGTTTCAAAACTGTTTCCCTGTAAAAATTAGGAGGCTGCAGGACGTACGAGGAGTTGTCTTGCCTTCGCCGGAGCCAGCCTGTCGCTGAGGTAATCCCGTTGAATGCAGATCCGGGACCCTCAAAAAGCGACTGAAGGCGCTCGCAGTGGTTTTAGTTTTTGAGGGCACTCCCAGGTGCGAGTCCCACGTAGGGTCAGGATCTACCCGAGATGCGTAAAAAGCATTTCGCTGCAATAACAAAAAAAAGCCTGCACGATACCTACGTGGTATTTACAGTAGAACGCAGGGTATAAAGCTTCCCTTATATATATTATGTATTATATATGTATGTATGTGTATGTTAGTTTGTAGTCTACAAAACGTATAACTCTCACCTTGAGGCTAAGTGTGATGAGGTTTCTGTAGAAAATATTACGTAACCGTGGCGCTAACGATCGCATTAGCGGGCATGCATTACCGTATATCAACAGGAAAGTGAACGCTGTAGGAAAATTAATATTCTGTACAAAAACGGGTGAAAATTGTTGGAGGTCAAGTTTATATGTCTGATGTTGAATATCATTATGGTAACATATGCCTTTTTAATGAACGCCAAGGCGGAGCAGTATTTCATCGTAATAGTGGCCTCTACTTTAGCATTATTAAATAATAAATACTGAATGTCAGTATTATTAAATAATAAATATACTAACTATGCCATTCCCAGTCCTCTCACTTCGAGGCCGAGCCCATGCTCATTAGGCTATCGTCAATAGTTAATTAGCAATATAAAATTAACTCAGCAAAATCCAACATGGCTGACTTTAGTGTCAAATAAACAAGCGTCAACATAAAACACCGCGAAGCAGTTTTGAAGACATGACAAATGCTCGTTTAGGTCTCAACTGTGTACTTTATGCTAATGCAACAAAGTTTATTTTCCTTCATAGTCCTAATTTACCTCAAACGACATGTTTAAATATCCTTTTTATGCTATTTTGATGTCACTTGTTTAGTGTTGTGTTTGTCCTATTTAAATAATGGTCGACCATATAAATGTCGGCGTAAGACAACGCGTATGCCTACGACTAAATTACTCAGTACAGAGTTTCTATCGATTTCACAAGTCTACAATTAATTTTTAGGAAATATTATCGAAAGAAAATAGTTATTATTAATGAATAATCATGGAAATTAAGGAATTCGTAAATACACATGCATAACGATATTCAAGCCTTGGGTTGTACAAAACGTTATGTTATTTCTAACCACGATTTTTTTAATTTTGAAAAGACCTAGAGCTAAAAAGATTTATAGTATAATTTATAAGTAATAAAATGAGAGTTTGTGTCTCTAGTTCATTCATCAGAATAATATCGTGCTATGCTGGGTGTTTCTTTGGCAAATAGGATTCGAAACGAAGACATCGCCAGAGAACCAAAGATATCACGCGAACAATAAGTTCGTTGAAGTGGTATTGGAACGGATGGCCGATGGGCGAATAAGGTGCGAATAAGGCCGCGCTTAGGTAGACGAAGTGTTGGTCGACCATTAATCAGGTGGGAAGACGGTGGCCGGTCCGTGTTGGATGCGAGTGGCGAGGGATCGGTCGTCTTGGCGTTCATTGAAGGAAGCCTTTGTTCAGCAGTGGACGAATAAAAGCTGATGATGATAATAATAAGCTCATAATGTCACAACACGTACATAAAATTCAGTGGTTGTCTGTGAGTTATCATTATATTGCCAAAATAAACAAGTTACGAAACATCTTCGTGAATGATTCCGCTCAAGGTTTGTGTGAATTTGGAAGCACATACTAATTATGGTGAATTAAATTCTTGTTTCGAAATTTGATGAAAATGTCACTTCGTTTGCAAAAAACGTGTTGGAAGGTAAAATTCTGAAATAATTATTACTTATGACATATAATACATTAAACTTAGTTTATTGGTAGTGAATCTATCGTCCACTTTACGCACATCAGTTTCCTTTAGCCTAAGGCATCTCACAGTTTGTACTAGACATTTGTAATTTAAGGAATTTGTGCACATCACTGACTTCTGAACATACTTTTATCTTCAGCGGGTCCGCGTTTTGTATTTGAACCTATGACCTATAAGAGCTGGTACACTATACCGCAAAGTCCGGTACCTATAATAATATTCACAAAAATATGTGAAAATTCGTCGAATTGTTACACAATATACCTTCGAAAAACCGGATGTGGCAGAAACGTTTTTAGGGCATTAAAATTATAACAAAAATAAACATTACACAATACTTGGAACAACAAGTACTTAGAGGGCGAAAGTTTTGGTACAGATTAAAAAAATATAAACAAAGTAGGTATATAGAATGGCCTACAGGCGATTTTTCATCGTCGAAACGAAATCCGAGCCAAATCGCTAGTAATTTCTGCAAATTTAGTGTGACGCTATCTTAACTATTGCTCTGCCAACAAAAATATTACTTCAACTGGAATAACAAACATAACTAACAATTACAGCTATTTCGAAAATTGTGAATAACTATTAAAGTTAATGTTGCCAACAATTATATTTTTATGAAAAATAATTGCCAGTCATTAAAAAGACGGAGAAGAATTGATATGCCAATGTCAATGAACTAAGTTTTAGCATTGACATGTTATGTGGAGGTGTCTAGGAAATATTTTTGTATGATCATCAGCCCACGCCCGTCATTGGTCAATAAACACCAACGCCATATGACAACTACTCTCTACAAATAATTTCTTATACTTTACTCTCACATTGCTAAAATGCATAAGATTGTAAAAATAATACCGGTGGGAGGGAAGCGCTGTGCCGCGCTCCCGGCTGCATGGGTACCACCATCTTGCTTATTTCTCCCGTGAAACAGCTTTGCTGTATTTCGGAGAGAGGGGCAAGACAGGCAGTGTAATTACTGGCACCGAGACTTAACATCTTATGTCTCAGGATAGGCAACACATAACTGAGTTGCCTGGGCTCGTTCCAGGTATACTAGTTTATGTTCATGGGCGACGTCGACCACTTAACATCAGGTGGTACGTTTGCCAGTTTGCCTATCCAACTAACATAAAAAAAAACTGAAATACATCCTGCAGTAGATGGACTCTGCTAATAATGACTTTAGTAGTTTTATCTAAAAATAGATAAATACAACCAGGGCGATAAAAAACTGACGCTTTCCTTATCCGGATATCTATATTGAACTATAATGAACAGTGACATTTATGTCGCTGTTCATATTTAATGACACATTCGTTACACGCATCAAAATTCAAAACCACCATGAAATATAAAGGAAACTAGGGGTTCTCATAACAGCCTTAAGCTTTCTGTCATACGGTCGTGATATTAGAATATAAATGTTTGATATGCAAATATAATTTCGCACGGAACTTACGATCCCGTTACCATCGCCCTATATAGGCGGGCCGCTAAGCCATAAGTCCCCAGGGCTAGCATTCCATCCCACATCCGCTCAGCTTTGAATGTCAAGTTGGGCTCTGACGGGCTTTTAAATTACCATTGTTCATATAATGGCCTTTTCGTTGCCGGCTGGTCGAGTGGTCAGGCACACGCTACATGCGTGGAGTCGAATCCAGCCTAGTGCATGATGGGGCACCAGGACATTTTCTTAGATAAATTTCCGTACCTAGTGCCCCCAACGCACATGTCACAGGCTGAGCTGAAAACGAAAACTATAATCTTGTGTCTAGGTTTCTCTGAACCTGTGTTTTTATGTTTTTTTTAATGTTAGTTGTATAGGCAAAATGGCAAACGTGCCACCTGATGGTAAGTGGGCGACGTCGCCCATGAACATAAACTAGTTTACCTGGAATGAGCCCAGGCAACTTATCTATGTGTTGCCTATCCTGAGACATAAGATGTTAAGTCTCGGTGCCAGTAATTACAATGCCCGTCTTGCCCTTCACTCCGAAACACAGAAAAGCTGTTTCACCGGAGAAACAAGCAAGATGGTGGTACCCATGCAGCCGGGAGCGCGGCACAGCGCTTCCCTCCTACCGGTAAACCGGTACCGGTGTTGGATGACTTACTCTAAGTAACTCGTTACTCTTAGTAACGAGTCAATTAGCTTATGTTTATGCGCGATGTTGATACCATACTAGTCTCTCTTCTGCCAGCCTACATGCACTAAGGGTTCCGTACCATTATCTATACAATATAAGACACTATAATAACCTTTAATACGACGTTTGAAATATTTCAAACGTCTACCTGTAATTGTGGTTACTAATATCGAGCAAAAAATGGCAATTAATCACATTCCCCTTTAAATATTTATTTTATTCTGCTTCTTACTTTTTTGTTATCTATCTGTGTGTTTAAATCTGTCTAGCTATTACGGTTCATGAGATAGCCCGGTGACAGACGGACAGCATTGGCTTTTTTCAAGGCCTGAACCATGGTGGGGAAGTAACCTATGAATATATATAATAAGAGTACCTATGAAATAAATAATATATTTTCGTTTTGTTTTGATTAGCAACTTAGCTGATAATTAATTGATCCATGATCAGGTATGTCTGTTGGTGGGTGATCTTCTCGGAATCTCCGCGTGTGGTCCGTAAGGTTAGTACGTAAGTTGCTGACCCATGAAGTTGGTTCTCGGACCTCTTATCGAACAATGCAGGATGATTAGTAGTGCGTTTCATGATAACAAGCCACCCAGCTTCAATCAGGGTTAGCAAACTTCATACAACCAAAAATTATTTGACCCCAAACTCCCAAGGACTTATGGAGGAGAAAAAAATGTTTTTTGCGTTAAAGAATCGTCCCTATAAGGTTGTTGTCCCTGTAATGAGAGATATCATTTACCCTTAAATATAAAATCTAATTATCACAGAACGGATGGCCGATGGGCCAAAAAGGTTCAAGAGTGGAGTTGGTCGGCCAGGTGGGAAGACGACCTCCGTACACTGGCCGGTCCGTGTTGGATGCGAGTAGCGAGGGATCGCTCGTCTTGGCGTTCTTTGAGGGAGGCCTATGTTCAACAGTGGACAGATAAAGGCTGATGATGATGATGATAATAAAACCACAATTCAATGCAAGTTGTTAATATCTGATATACTGCTTTATACTAAGCAGAATATACCAATAATAAAAGTGACTGTTATATATGGATATGGGTTACTTTTTAGCGATAATTGTGAGTGGGTAATTCCATAAAGGTGTTAAACGAAAGTCAAGAGTAACTAGTTGATTTCATGTTTAACATTGCCAATACTGCATTAGAAAACGAGAATATATATGGAATTTCTATCTAGGTGCGTACAATGAGTTGCTCGTAGTTGACTGACATATTCTTTCATAAGTTCGAATCCAAGGTGACAATTTATATTATTATCCATACCTACCATACATCGAGCATATAACTAGGTAGAGTAGTAATGTGAGCCATGAAAGTCCGAAACTGGTCAGTGACTTGTCACTGAAGTGATAGCAATTCAACCAACCTGTGTGTACGTCCCATCGGCCAATCATCCAGGTGGTCATCAGTTGGCCAATCACAGCGCAGAACCGACGCAGCGTCGCAGCACAAAGGCGGAATTTGTTATCTTACAAAACATATAACATCACCGTTCTATTCCGGTTATATGCTCGATGACACCATACCATCATGTCCCTTGTTTCGGGCAGATGCATATCCTACTAATATAAATGAATTATAGTTTTAAAAAAACTAAAAAACACGCTTTAATAGCAAACCGAACTATAAATTTGAAAATATTTTTTAATAGAAGAATTAAATGGGTTAACAAAATAAATAAATGATATTACTTATTGTAAAAAAGCATGAGGTGCTCAATATTCATTGTTAAAAATATTTCATCGGGTTTTAAAAAGTGAAGTTAGTATAAAAACTTAGTTACAAGCACCACGCTTTTTTACAATAAGTAATATCATTTATTTATTTTGTTAACCCATTTATTTTATCTATTAAAAAATATTTTCAAATTTATAGTTCGGTTTGTTATTAAAGCGTTTTTTTTAGTTTTTTTTAAACTATAATTTATTTTTTACGTTTTGGTGTCGATTTTTTTAATTAAAGATTTTATTAATTTTAAGTAGGTACTCAACTAATGGCAATCACTTTAGAAATGAGTGAGAGACTAAAAACAACACAAGTGATGTATGTAACTTGCGCGCCTTACGCCTTCCTAGCATATTGTGCTATCCTGATTATCCTGATCAGGATATTGGAATAATTTTATCAAATTATTGTATTGTCATCGGTCCTCGATAAATCTACAAAGTTTGAACGAAATATGGCCGTTTAAAGCGGGTCAAAATCGCGCCCAAAGAAGTCGGTTACAAACATACAAACATACATACAGGTGAAGCTAATAAAAAGCGTGTAAAAAAATAAGTAATTGAATTTATTTATTCCACATATTATGTGTGATTAACTATATAACTAATATACTATATAACTCGTGTGATTGTAGAAACAAATTTTAAACATCCTTACTGCTAATTGTGCCAATAAAAATGTTACACAACGCCATTCTTACAGCTTCCCACTTCCTGAACGTTAACAACCAGAGTAACACCTAACAAGAGATAGTTTGTACAAGAGGACGATACAATCTGTGATGTAACACAACACGATTGGTGATGCCGTTATAATGGCAGAATGGACCTTAATACCAAAAATGGCCGCAATTTTTTACACGCGATGGATTTTACGAATCTACAATGATAAACAAATATAATTGGGATGATTTTAAAATTGTTGACAGAACCAGTAGGTACTTCGCGCAAATCTTAAGATATACATACGACATTTTATATATTCATCATCATCATCAGCAGCAGAGGTTATATTCAGCAGTGGTCGAATAGAGATCCGTCCACTGCTGAACATAGGCCTCTCTCAATTAATGCCAAGACGGCCAATCCCTTACCACTCGTATCCAACACGGTCCGGCCACCGCACGGAGATCGTCTTCCCACCTCAACACTTCGTCTATCTATAAGCCTATATGCCTTTTTATATTAGTTACCACTATTCTGCTTATCGGTCGTCTTGGCTTTTTTGAGGGAGGCCTATGATCAGCAGTGGACGGATAGAGGCTGATGATGATGATGATGATTCTGCTAATCACGTGACACAGATGACACGCTCCTTATTATCATAAGCACTAAAACGGTTATAAATCCAAGTCAGAACTTGTAACTGATCGAGATCGATCGATATTTAGAGGATAAGACGTAAGAATAAGACCTTTGTGCGTGATCTCTATAGTAAAAGTGTGAATAGGAACATGCATAATTGTCAATTGATTGCATAAGATGTTTTTTTGGGGTTTATATCGAGATGAGACCTAATGATCCTATAGATAGCTCACACTGATAATAATGACAATTGACAAAGTCCACGGGACTAACCATCGATATAACTACCTACGTACTAGATTCGCCAGCTGCGGAACGGCGCTAATAATACGAAAATTTAAGCAAAAGTGAACCTGTTTGTTTAATAAATTTCGAAATAGATAATTAATTCTAATGAAGTTTTGTAGGTACAAAACTTACCATGTCATTTTTGCCTAAATTGTTAAAATGTTCGTGTCGATCAGTAGAATATAAGTCAATGGACTAACCCTTATTTTTTCCAATACGCAAAGCACGGCAGTAAGTACTCTGCCCTACATTTTTATCCTACGACTTCTGTCGCTCAATGGTTAGCGCTATGGCGCTCAAGCCGGAGGTAGCGGGTTCTAATCCCGCCAGGGAACAAAAAGTTTTCTGTGTTCCTGGGTCATGGATCTGTATTAAATATTATTTGTATTATATACTAAAATCTTAAATATGTGTTTAATATAAAAGTATTAAATATATTTCCGTTGTCTGGTGACCGTAACACAAGTTCTTCGAGAACTTACCAAGGGATCAGATTGACGTGGTGTAAAAGCGCCCATATCTATCTATTACTTTTAAAAGTACATAGTACGACCTCTGTGGCTCAGTGGTAAGCGCGTTAGCGCTAAAGCCGGAGGTTGCGGGTTCGAATCCAGCCAGGGAACAAAAATATTTTCTGTGTTCCTGGGTCATAGATGTGTATTAAATATGTGTATTATATAGTATAAAAGTATTAAATATATTTCCGTTGTCTGGTACCCGTAACACAAGTTCTTCGAGAACTTACCACGGGACCAGATTGACGTGGTGTGAAAGCGTCCATAGATATTTAAAAAAAATATATGCAGAATTACTCCATACACACAAGCTTACTCAAAGATGTATTGTAAAGGATTTTTTCATTCGCAATGTTTCGGACACTTTACAGCAATCAAGATTAAGAATGAACTAAACGAAAACATGAGGAATATATAAATCGCGGTTTATTACCACGATAAAACCCATATAAAGTAGTGTTTTTATAATTGTTCACATAAACAAAATATTGCATAATTCACAAGTCAATCACATGCCAAATAAAATGTAGTTTGGTATTGAGGATTTTATTATGTAGACGTTAATGTCAGCCATCTTCGTAAAATGGCGGATCAAATTTTTTAATAACCTCGTGTATTAGTAAACTTGATTGATGACTTGATGAGCTGATACGCAAAAGCGTTCAAAAACACGTCTGTCTATATATATAATATAGAAAATAAGCTAAATCAAAACGTCATTATTTAACACTAGCTGTTGCCCGCAGCTTCGCCCGCGTAAACTTATTCAACTTAATTACTGTTAGTCACAGCGTGATGTTATATAGCCTATAGCCTTCCTCGATAAATGGGCTATCTAACACTGAAACAATTTTTCAAATCGGACCAGTAGTTCCTGAGATTAGCGCGTTCAAACAAACAAACTGCAGCTTTCACGTTCAAACATCACGCAGTGACTAACAGTAATTAAGTTGAGTAAGTTAACGCGGGCGAAGCTGCGGGCAACAGCTATAATAAATATTTTTTGTATAGGTAGATGACGATGTTTAGTCACGATAAAGCATTTTCTATCAATATCCATGATAAAAAAATCGATATAATTTATGTTCTCACGTAACATGTTTGTGTGTTGATATTTACACTGCTCTAGTAAAACTAAAAGTAGCGAGTAACTGAGGCATCATTACCATTTATAAACATTGTGTAATCGTTATGGTAACGTTTTACAACCGGTGTAAAATTTGTTATATTCTAACGCTAATTTTGATTATATAATAGCTGATTCATCCATATAATGAGCGTGCATCTTCAAAAAATTCCGTTATTAAGAATTCTTGAGTTTTATCCGTGGGAGGGTTACCTGTGGTTACCACCATTTTTCTTGTTTCTTCCATGAAACAGTTTTTCTGTGTTTTTAAAGGTAGGGCAGGACATTCAGTTTAATTTCTGGCTTCGAGACTTACATGCATCTTAAGACGTCTGGTTAGGCAATGCATGTGTAGTCTTAGCTCAGGGTAGTTCCGGGTTTTCGTTTAAGTTTATAAGTTATCAACTAACTGACCATCAGGCTTGTCGGCCAATTTACCTATCTATCATAAAACAGAACCCGTCTAAGGTTTATTATTATTATTAGTACGTTTACCAACTAAACTCGAAGCTTTTATGGTCCTTATACTAAGATTGTATAAAAACTTTTACGTCCCGAAAAGCGTTAAGAATTTTTATGTCAGCAGTGAAAAATATTAGACTATACTGATTCATGTTATATTTATATAACTTTGCTAAAAACAACATAATCATTCGTATCACGCGTATATTTCGGTCGCGTATGGCTCGTATCATATCATGCCATCGGTGATAGTAATCATGCCGGTGCTATAGCTGGAAGTAGACGTGATACTCAAAAATAAAGTCTACTACGAACGGTAGTTTAATGTGTCAAGTTTTGCTAGGTATATTGATAACTAGCTGTAGCCCGTAGCTTCACTCGCGTTACTTTAGATTTACGGCCGTATACGGGTTGATGAAGATTAATATTTTGTAGTCTAAGTTACTCCTTATAACATCAGTAATCGGCCCAGCTGTCTTAATCTAAGTTAACGCGGCCGAAGCTGCGGGCAACACCTAGTATATAATAAAAGTAATTCTAGTGCAATGTGCTCTTCACAACTACGTTTTGAATTGTAATAATAGGATAGACTATAGAGTATAGAACTTTGTAAATATGTATATTGGTAAAATTATTCGACTCTATACGTCCCTCTGTTAGTTATGGGTGTTCTTGAAATCTAGTTCCCTTGGACTGTATAGGATAGGGCAGTAGCATGTATAATCTTGCAGCGGACAGACGAACAGCGGTGACAACACCAGTGCCGACAACAATCCCGGGGCCGTCAACTGCCCCGAAAAAGGCGCCAAAAAAGAAGGCGACGAAGGAGGTGACGACTTTGATGCCGCCGGCGAATCTGGGGCCTCCAACCGCCTCAAAGGTGGCAGCGACAAAGAAGACAAAGTCGACGGTCAAAGCGGTTCTGCAAACAGAGGCGGCAAAGGGAGACAATGGTGACGGGTGGACGACCGTCACCAAGAAAAAGAGCGGGAGTCATAAAGCGGCACCGCTGCTAAAGAAGAAGGGCCCTCCCAAACTGCGCACCCCGAACAGTTCCGTTGTGGTGCTGCAGTTGCAACCAGCGGCGGCAGAACGTGGGGTGACCTACGCCCACATATTGAGGAAGGCGAGAGCCGAGATCTGCCTCCCTGACCTCGGCATAGAGCCGCCCCGCTGTCGAAAGGCGGCCACGGGCGCGCGCCTCCTAGTGTTGCCCGGTGGGTCCAGCGGGAACAAGGCCGACTCCCTTGCCAATAAAATCAGAGAGGTGGTCGGGGAAGACATTGTTCGGGTCTCCAGACCCACAAGATGCGTGAGCGCTCGTATCTCGGGTCTAGATGACTCTGTGTCTAAGGAGGATGTCGTCGCGGCGGTTTCGGAGGCAGGTGGTTGCCCCCCTGATCAGGTGCGAGTGGGAGAGATCGGCTGCAGTCCATCGGGTCTTGGTGCGGTGATCGTTCGCTGCCCTTGCGAGGCGGCAAAGACGATCATCGCAAAGGGCAGGCTGCTGGTGGGCTGGGTGTCGGCACAGTTCCGACTGCTAGATGCCCGCCCAATGAGGTGCTTCCGCTGCCAGGAGCAGGGGCACATGGCGGCGGTCTGCTCTTCAACAGTCGATCGGAGTGCCCTTTGCTTCCACTGTGGGGAAGCGGGGCACAAGGCCAGGGAGTGCACTGTGATCGTTCCCAAATGTGCTCTCTGTTCCTCAAAGGGTCAATCCGCCACCCACAAAATGGGCAGCAGAGCGTGCATCGCTCCGCGCCGTAACAGGGCCGGACGCAAAGAGGCCGCGAAGGCTGCCGAGGGCGCTAGTCCCCCCTCACAGCCCACTATCCCGACCGCGAACAGTTTCGCGGTCTTGGGCGAGGAGGTTCCCATGGCCTTGGAGTGATGGCACGCCCATTCACCCAAGTGCTACAGGGGAACCTGAACCACTGCGCCAGAGCACAGGACCTGTTGTTTCAGGCTCTGGCGGAGTGGTCGGTGCAGGTGGCTGTGATGGCAGAGCCGTACCGCGTCCCAGACTCACCAAGTTGGGTTGGGGACGAGGATGGCGTAGTAGCCGTTGCTAGCCTGAACGGCTCGCCACCGTTCGGAGCAGTAGAGAGAGGGCGCGGGTATGTGGCCGCGGAGATTGGCCGCGTACTAGTGATCGGGGTGTATTTCTCGCCCAACCGGAGCGTCGCCGACTTTGAACAGTTTTTAGTTCGGGTCGGCTCTCTGGTTGGGCGGGTTCGCCTCGCACATGTCCTCATCGCTGGGGACCTCAACGCCAAGTCTGAGGCATGGGGTTCCCCCGCGACAGACGCTCGCGGTGCAGTCCTGGAGGAGTGGTCGGTCGAGGCCGGGCTACAAATACTAAATGTGGGTTCGAGGCACACCTGCGTGCGGCGGCAGGGCGGCAGCATCGTTGACGTCATCTTCGCCGATGCTGCTCTCCCTCGCCGCGTGCAAGGCTGGGAGGTGCTGGAGTGCGAGATGCTGTCGGACCACCGGTACATCCGGTTCCGGTATAGCGGCTCCTCCCCCTCCCCAAGCCGTGGCTCAGACTCGGAGTGCGGACCACGTTGGGCGTTGAGCAGGATAGATAGGGAGGCCCTCCTCGAAGCGGCCTTGGTGCAGGCCTGGGGCATGGACCATCGCACAGTCCCGACCGAGGTGGAAGAGGAGACCGACCGCATGGTCGCTGCGATGTCACAGGTGTGCGATGCCGCCATGCCTAGGATCGGTCGGCGGCCCCCGCGACGCAGGAGGGTGTACTGGTGGTCGGAGGAGCTCGCGGAGTTGCGCAGGACTTGTGTGGCAGCGAGACGCCAGTACACCCGGAGTCCGAGGCGAAGACGCCGTGATGAGGCAGAAGAGGGGCGGCTTTACGACATCTATAGAGCCGCCGCCGGAGAACTGAAAACGGCCATAGGACGAGCTAAGGAGGATGCCCGCGAGGAGATGCTGGAGACTCTGGACCGAGACCCGTGGGGGAGGCCGTACAGGATGGTACGCAATAAACTGCGCCCCTGGGCCCCTCCCCTGACGGAGAGTCTCCAGCCCGACCTCGTGGCCAGGATAGTACTGGCCCTGTTCCCCGGTCGGGAAGAGCGTGAGCCCCGCCTATGGCTCCTTCAGGCGGAGAGCCGCCAAGCGGCGAGGCCCCGGAGATCTCCGAAGCGGAGTTGGACGTAGCAATGGCCCGCATGAGGGCGCGTAACACCTTCCCGGGTCCAGATGGCGTCCCCGGGCGGGCGTTGGTTCTGGCCCTCGGCCCGCTTCGGACGCAGGCGCAGCGCCTATTTAGCGTCTGTCTGGCGCAGGGCCAGTTTCCCACGGCGTGGATGAAGGGGAAGCTGATCCTGATCCAGAAGGAGGGACGATCGGCAGACATGCCATCGGCGTATCGTCCGATCGTGTTGCTTGACGAGACAGGCAAGCTGCTGGAGCGGATCGCAGCTGCCCGTCTCGTCGATCACTTGGAGAATGTGGGGCCTAACCTCAGCGCCTTCCAGTTTGGGTTCCGGCGGGGCAGGTCAGCTCTGGACGCTCTGACCAGGGTGGGTGCCCTTGCCGATGAGGTGGTCGGGGGGGAGGGGTGCTTTTGGCGGTGTCTATTGACATCGCCAATGCATTCAACACCCTGCCCTTTGACACCATTCGCGGGGCGCTGAGGTACCACGGGGTACCGGACTACCTGAGGAGGTTTGTGGAGAATTACCTCTCAGGTAGGTCCGTCACCTACCCAACGGTAGACGGTTGGGTGAGGAGAGAGGTGGCATGCGGTGTTCCACAGGGCTCGGTACTTGGGCCGCTCCTGTGGAACATCGGTTATGATTGGGTGCTCCGCGGTGCGAATCTGACAGGCGTCGGCGTTACCTGTTACGCCGACGATACTGTTGTCACTGCACGCGGAGGTTCCTTTTTGGAGGCCCGCATACGTGCGGTAGCCGGTGTTGCGCAGGTGGTTGCGAGGATCAGACGTCTCGGGCTCGAAGTGGCCCTGGAGAAGTGCGAAGCTATATGCTTCCACGGGCCACGTCGGGCTCCTCCAGCCGGATCCTACCTGATCGTGGGGGGAACTTCCATCGCTGTCCAGTCGACCATGAGGTACCTGGGCCTCGTCCTTGACAGTCGATGGAACTTCCAGGAACATTTCCGGCGCCTAGCGCCGAAGTTGCTTGGAGCTGCACGGGCGCTGAGCCGCCTTCTCCCTAACATGGGAGGGCCCAGCGCTGGCTGCCGCCGCCTATATGCGGGTGTCTTGCAGTCAATGGGGCTGTACGGCGCGCCGATATGGGCGGCTACTTTATCGAGACAAAACGTGGCTCTCTTGCGACGTCCGCAGAGAGTCATGGCAATCAGGGCCGTCCGTGCGTATCGCACTACCTCATACGAGGCTGCGTGCGTACTGGCTGGCTCTGCACCATGGGACCTGGTGGCAGGTGCCCTCGCGCGTTCTTGGCGGAGGAGACGTGGAGAGGACCAGGAGGGAGTCTCGGACGAGACTGAACAAGTTCAAGAGGAGAGCTGGCGGAGGCGTCTCAAACGACGAGTCCTCCGAAAATGGAAAGAACGGCTGGAGCCGAGTGCTGGCCATCGCACGGTGTCAGCCGTCCGACCAATCCTGGAGCAGTGGGTTGGCCGGCGGCATGGCGTTATTAGCTTTCACCTTGCGCAGATCCTGACGGGGCACGGATGCTTCGGGAGTTATCTGTGCAAGGTAGCAGGCTCGGAGGAATCGCCAGGGTGTCATCACTGTAGCAGTGAAGAGGACACTGCTGATCACACCCTGGCGGAGTGCCCTGCTTGGGCGCCAGAAAGGGCGGACCTCGTGACCGAGGTCGGCGCCGACCTTTCACTCCCTGCGGTCATCCGCGCGATGACCGGCAGTGAGAGTGCATGGGAGGCAGTCCTCTCCTTCTGCGAAGTCGTGATGCCGCAGAAGGAGGGGGCGGAGCGGGTAAGGGAGCGCACTGGTGCCCCTTCTCGCAGGAGAGCGCGGCGGCGACAGGCGGTCGCACCGCCGTGAGGGACCTGTGCGTGGCCGGTCGGGGGATCTGCCTCGCGCGCGTAAGGTTCGTGCTATAAGGCACCCTTAGGTGTTCGGGGTGCCTTAAGTGGAGTAGAAGGAGGGAACGCCATCCCCTGCCTTCAGAGGAGAGTGCCTCCAGGCACGCCGTCGCCGGTGCGGACCATACCATAGTTCCCGCACCGGGCCAGCACGATTAGAAGAACACCGCTGGGGTTTAGTGGGTAGAGTCTGCGCCCACTTTACCAACTTTTTTTCGGACGCAGAGAGTCCCACATAACCCCCGGGCTCCCCCGGGCTCGGAGGTATGCATCAGAGCATTCCCCAGCGGGAACAAAAAAAAAAAGTAGCATGTATAAAATACATTTTAATTTTGTATGTCTTGGTCTGATGATGATGATGATTATGATGATGATTTGGGTGATGATGTTGATAATAATATTGACGGAGATGATGATGGAAATGATAATGACTACACACAGACACAGACACAAGTCAAAAATAAATGTTGACAAAGTATTTAATAGCATGTTAAGTTATAAATAGACTAATTAAATAAATAATAGTGATTTGTGTGACTAGAGGAACTCCTTTTACGTACTGTGCATTCCGACTTTGTCGCCTCGTAATTATTGTTGTATTTGTCATAAGTAATTCTGTTCGTAATATTGACGACCTCTGTGGCTCAATGGTTAAAGCGTTAGCGCTCAAGCCAGAGGTTGCGGGTTCGAATCCTGCCAGGGAACAAAAAAGTTTTCCGTGTTCCTGGGTCATGGATGTGTATTAAATATGTGTATTATATAATAAAAATCTTAAATATATGTATAGTATAAAAGTATTAAATATATTTCCGTTGTCTGGTACCCGTAACACAAGTTCTTCGAGAACTTACCATAGGACCAGCTTGACGTGTGTAAAAGCTTCCATCGATATTATTATTATTAATCTTAAAATAATCGCTTTTTTACTGAATGCATACCTAAGTAAACACGGTATATATGCCAAAATAACAATTTTTACAATTTTTGTCTATCTGTCTGTCTGTCTGTTTGTTTGTTTACTTCAGTTTGTGAGTAACTTAGGCAACAAAAATAATCACCATCACTGCATATAGGTACGGTTGTAAATTTAAGCTAACGCGGGCGAAGCTGCGGGCAAAGCAGTAATAGTGTAATTTGTAAATCGTTTTCCTAATTTATTTTATTATTTTATATTATATATATTGTAAGTCTTTTTCACAATTTAAGAGGATCTAAATAAAACTATCATTTTTATGTTTAGTCAAGTCATTCGTGTATGTAAATCAGTAGGAATACTATTGTCATTTATTAGTTTTCGACAAAATAATAAGACTTCAGGAGCTGTCTGCCCTGAGACTGAAAAAGATAGAAGTTATTTATATACTATGTCATTACTTCTTTAAAAATATTGTACATTCCTTCTTTAACAGCAATGCTGCTTATTGGTACAAATAAGCAAGATGGTTAAAGCCATGCAAGTTGTTTCAAACGCATTACCAAACTACACTAACTCTTATTAAGCTGGTATATTAAAACATAAACGAAAATATTTCCGCCAATCTTTTCCTGACAGAGTAAATCACTTGCATAACATCTTTGTGCTAGCCAGTGTCCACTGTACACTATCTTAAACCCGCACCGTTGAAATATGGATCTTAAAATTGTACGATAAAATTCAGATTGGTATGTGAAAGTTTGTTTCAGAGTGATGTCGGCAAGTTAAAGTTTCCGATTATGGTAATGCTTAAAGCTGTTAGCTGAGACACTGAAATTATGTCGGTTTATATAATTATTCGCCTTCCTGTAAGACGTTTAATATTCAATTTAAATACCATTTTTGGTATTATTGTGATTGGTTCGTATCGCTTCCTCGGCTACGATAACGTTTAGTTTACCGTAATATACTTAATTGTGGTAAAACCTAAAAACAGAAAGAAAGTTACTTACATTTCTTCCGTCAAACAGCTTTGATGTGTTCCAGAAAGAAGAAAAAGACAGACAGTGTCTCCCCACGTTGGTTCAAGTCTTGTCGTGTCGGTTGGGCTCAGTAGCATAAGGTGAACCCAGTAACATAAAAAAAATAAAGACACCTGCAAGCTTTCTGTTGTAGCGGGTTTATAGGTGTCGGTGATGACTTACTATCTAACGGGTTATCTGTCTTCTTTCTCATCTATAAAAAAGTTAGGGGGTATTTTATCATGCTATGTAGTGCTATAAAATAAAGTTTTTAGCACGAGATATCTTATGACTTGTGTTCGATATAAAGCTAAGGAGCGCGAGAAGGACATCTAGTGAACAGATTTTTATAAATTTTCTTATACTTAGACTATGATAACCGGTGAAAGAAAACTTGGTGGGGAAGTATATGCATGCTTTCAAAGGATGTTAATAACCTCATGCGCTTGAGGTGATTAAACAGCCTTTGAGGGTTTATAAAGTTTGCCACATTGATTTAGCGCATAGGCGAACTATATGTGACTTCTAATTCACTCCTCACTAGATTTCGAGAAGTACATTTATGCCCGTGGGACTTCTAAGAGCGGCTTATACTATGTAATTTACTTCATTATGAAATATCTTGTAAGGAAACTTCTTATCCTTAGCTTATGCATGATGTCGTAAATAGATCGCCATTAATTTTATTTCTAGTGTTGTGCGGCAAATCCAATGATAAATGAAATTATAATTTGCGTACCTCCGTGTATTACGACACCACTTGTGAAATCCCATGCTTTACAGCCATGTTAGAGATACCGTACTAATAGCTTTAATCTATTTACCGAGAAAAATCACTCCAGTTACTAACGATAACAAACTCATAAAGTTTGTTTCATGAAGAGATAGGTGCTAAAGTTATTTAACGCAATATAGGAACTGTTAGCTTAAAGCTTATGCAAAAAGCTTAAAGTGTTTACATTACTAGTTTAGTATTTTTGCAACGTCTTTGCCCGGAACTCTTAGATTCATATCTGTGCTAACGTGTTTTTGGTAATCTATATAAAGAAAGGATCTCTTTTTATCAATAAAGCAATCAGGCGGAAATAATTACTTTTGCAATGAAATTATTTTGACAAAAGAGCAACCCCTTAGTTTTTTTCTTAATTAGGGGGAATGTGTATTCTAAACGAGTTTTTTTTCAACATTTCTCAAGGGCTTTTATTATTTGACGTGTTCTTAGGTTAAGTTTGTTATCTATGAAATAAAGATATTTTGAATTTGAATAAGCATTGCATGATCCAATACTAACAGTATGTTTGTTTGCAGAGCATGCCACCGCCCGCGTAGGCATGAGCGGCCGGGGCGCGGGGGGGCAGCGCTGCCAGCTGATCCTGCAGCGCTGCCTCGCGATCCACCTCGCCAAGCCGGGCAACGCGCCTGATGACTTCTGGATGTACGACTCCGGCTACCTCCTGTTCCAGGTGAGTTACCATTTATAAAAAGTTGAAATTGCAAGACTTTAGAGTATGTTGGTCTATTTGTATGCCGACGTAGGTATATCAACTTTGTACAGTAGGAACCATTAAAGGCATAGCAAGCTATTTACAGTAGGTAGATATTGCTTCAGAAAGTATAAATAATCACCAATAAAATCGGCAGATGAAATTACATCTCTAGTAATATACATAATAAGCAAAAATAAAAGTTGACCACTAAGGGGCGTCCAACGGGTATTATCCGGTAATATATATCTAAAATAAAAGGTAAAAAAGTTACATAGTGCACACGTGCACATACAAAGGAGTCGAGAGCAGTGGCACGTTGGCGTCATACTGGGTGCCGTCACGGCTTACGAGAAGATTTCTCAAAAATTGTAAGCTGACTCACTGATCCGTCGAATCTCGACCAAAAGGCGACCACAAATAATTACTGTAAATATATCTTTGTTTCAATATCACTTCAAAACTGAAATCAAATCCGAAATATATCAAACAAAGCCATATTTGATGGCGCCAGGACTGGTCATAACTTGGGATTATGTGGCGCTGGCGCTGCAGATGAAGCTGGATTTGTTTACGTGCTGTCATTACTCGCAGCTGCGTAACATTACGGCGTGCGGCGCTAGTCACTGCAGCTGTAATGCTAACAATGACAGTTTATTGGTCAGTGTAAACAACGCCTTACGCATCATGTTCAGATTACAGAGTTTGTCAACCTTTTTAGAACTCAAGTAGTCATGACTTAGAAAGTCAATTCTAGGCTAAAAAGTAGGTATCAACAGAACTGGATACTCCTAACGATAGTACTAGGAGTATAATATTTATTATTTCTCTAGTAGTTTATAATATATTCCACTGGTTGGCAAATTCTGATAATGATAAAACAGCTGCTTAAACCATGAGTTAATCGATTTTGAATGTAATTAAAGAAGTGTTAGAATTGACTGGGTTTTAAATTAAACATAAATATTTCTAATAAAACAACATAAATCCTTGATGCTAATAAAACCACCCATCACACAAACCTTATGAAATAAAACAATTTACACGAATATGGTGTAACAAATATGTAAAGGATATTTTTTTTAAACTGACATGTGTTTTATTATGGTTTCATGTTATATTTAAAAATAGCTGTCATGATTTGTTGCCTAAAGTCATTAAACCTTTTTTGGTTGTGGAGTTTGGGTGAGAGATTTCAGTTTCAGGACATCTGGTATCTTTTTATCTGTCCCTAAAATACTCTAAGAATCTGGTTTTGTTGACTCCGTAATTACTGATACTCCTCTTAGACTCAAAGTTTACGTGAACAAGACATTCGCATATAATATCGAGATTCGCGAAACGAAAATCATCATATTAATTATTCCGTTTTTAAATAGTAATTTATATCTTCTAGATAAATATTAAGTCCAGATGTTCTTAATTGTGTTCCATTATGATTGAAGTGGTAAATAATTAAACATTGGTCAATCCTTAATAGATGCACTTGTTTAACCCAGCTCAGAAATTTTGACCTCAATACCTCAAGAGTGCATCAGACGTTATGAATGCAACCGATCAGATCGGGGGACTCTATAACTAATTCTAATGTTACCATTACCGTGTGGTGTAAGTTATAAGCAGTCTGAGTGACGTCATTGTACCTCAACGTCTCTGATTTAGATGATCAAAACGATTAAGGTACCAGAACAAATAGATTACCGATTATATCCGGTGTTTAACAATCATGTTGAGAAACAGGCTCAGCAGTGGAACATCTTGCTGAATGTGATTGTGATTCAAAGATGAGACTAAAAAGAAGACCATGACGTAATATTAGCGCCTATCAGCCAATGAGAAAAATGGTTTCAAAATTGTATAAAAAATCACATAATATATACCTACTGTATAACTTAAATACATGTTTGAATATAATTGAGAAAATTGGGCCCTCCCTACAAATAACTTTTCTGTACAATAACTTACTCCTTTTATCTTTATAAAAAAATTCTATACATAACGCGATTCGCTTCCAACTTAACCAGATCTATGTCGAGTCTAGACATTGCAATCTGAAACCAACTGGTCAGCGGCGACAAAATTCACACATTATTAAATTGACCACCGCAAATACCACTCCAATGTTCACCGACATAAGATTCAAAGTATCTTTTTAACTGTAACTTAGAATGAGAACATTGAGATAATTCATGAACGATATAATTTATATAATAGATAGTGTTAGTTATTTTGATTCCAATTTGAAAGGGACTTTAACGAGCTTAATCAAATTTATTTTATTGTTAAATATTATGTTTGTTACGTTAGGTAGTTTTGGGACAAGTTCCTCATTAGAATTCACAGACTTTAATTAGTGAAATAGTTTCTTAACAACAAAAGCTGCGAATCGATTTTTAAACTAAAAAATAAAACAAAATATATTTCGTGCTTGGATTCCAAACATATTTGAAGGCAAATAACATTGTTTTTGACTTATTTGAATTTCTGAACGTTGCAAATATTGACTTTGATGTTGAAACAACAATTCCTGAACGTGGATTGCGATTATAGTTTTGATAGTTTCCGAACGAACGTTCATTACAATATTAGTTTTAATAGTTCCTGAACGTTGATTTCGACATCACTTTTGATAATTTCCGTTACGACAATGATTTTGATAATTTCTTTTTCAAATTACATCTTCATAATGTGGAAGCTGAATAAGGTTGCAATTACTGGAGATCACGAAGGCTGCTCTAAACGCTACCGCGTAGAAAGTAAAGAATACCGCGGGTCACTGCGGACCCTTTATAAATCTCTGTACGTGCTCGTTTCGTGTCATTGTTATTGTACGGAAAAGTCATACAATGTAAGCTTTGAGGTCTTTGAATCGTAATCTTAAAGTTGGCTAGAATAGAAATACAGAAACATACAAAATAACACAAAGCTAGACTAAGTTACGTGTTGATATTGATACAACAACTTATTTCGGTTACCTATTTATCAGGGCTATGTTTCTTAAAACTAAGTTTTAGATTATAATGAAACAATTTTTTTTAACGGATTTTATCGCGGATTAAAAAACAAATTGTTTCATTATAATGAGTGAAATTCGCGTAAACATTAGAAAACAATATATGTTTTAGATTTCCCTTATTATTAATATTTGTTAATGCTGTCTAATGATTATCATCATTATTAGCTGGATACGTAGTTTGTTCTACAATGAATAATTTAGATAAGATTTCCATAAAATTCTTATTACGTTGATTATTTCCTATGAAGGGGAAATATTGAGTAGTGGCTATAAGCCCATCTAATCATCTTAATAATCTAAGTTCAAGCGGGCGTCGCTGCGGGAAACAGATAGCATAAATACAATCGTATGTCTAAGTATAAAGTGTGAATTATTACACAATTTTTAGATTCCATCTTCGATATCTTTTACAAATATTAGCAATATCTATAATAAAAGACAATCTTTAGATCGCAGATTCTAAACCGATAGTTTGTTAGTTTGTAGACAATAGTCTGGCCGTCTGTTTGTTCATTTTATCTTCGACGCTGTGTAATTTCCTCTGCAGACAGACCCGAGAGTTATCTACGAAATTGTTTCCTATTGTGAGATTTTTTTGGCTAGTGGTCATTCAAAGGCCATTCAAATGCGTTAAGAGCAACGTTTTATAGTCCATATTGATCTTGTATGTCTTTAGCGGTAAATGCATATATATACATATAACGTCCGTTGTCGCAATCCTTTTATGTGAGTGATAAATTATTATCGCCAAGTTGATTTCTCTGATAAAAGTTTTCAAGATGTGTGCGACAAATCACGAATTCTCCAACTCTTATGTAATTAATTTTCACATTTTTTAAATACTTAAAATTACCAGTTCATCATCATCATCATCACCTATCCGTCCACTGCTGAACATAGGCCTTCTTCGATGAACGCCAAGACGTCCGATCCCTTGCCATTCGCATCCAACACGGAGATCGTCATCCCATCTCTTTCGTCCCCTCTTCTTATAAGAGAGGTACAAATGGCAGCTTTCTCGGTTCAATTTACTTCGCCCAAGCTGTTGGGTTCACCTTAGGCTACGGAACTCCACTGCCACGACAAGGCTTGAACCATGGAGGGGTCATATTATTTTGCCTTGTCTTATTATTAATTATTGCCCAATGCAAGGCTAGACATGTTTTCACTTTGATTTTGAAATTAGTCATCAACCGTGACAGGTCCAAATGAAACAAAAATATTTAATTATTTCACAATACCAATAAGTAGAAACTTCGTCCTCCAATTAGAAATCTTAATCAGTAAATTTTTATTTTTTTTAAACTGATTACTTGTTTTCAGCGATAGGAACCTGTTTCAAAACTAACCTGAGAAAAATTCCCTGTCAAAATACAAAGTTATATCTTTTAGTTTGTATGGGATTGATTTACAGCCTATAGCTACAATATTACTGAAATGAAACAAGAATTACTCGGGAGAATTCCAAGTTGCTAGGAGCCAGACTAACTTCATCTAAGACAATATTATGTTAGGAAGCTCGCCATAGGAAAGTTGAGGGAATTCTTTTTACAAATGCCAGCTAGGAGTCTTTACTTTTCACAGGGTACATTTAAATAATTTTGTTATAAAATTTGTTCAAATATAACAAAGTCGCATAAAGTCTACGATTTTAAGAAACATGACGTGAAACTGGTTAAGAAGTAGGATGGTAACTGAGTTACGACGTTAACTGCGGACACATTAAATTTTATTTTGCGATAACAATAAGCTCTGTGGTAGTAATATTATGTGTTACGGAATTAAAGACAAGGCAGTGTGATTTGACACTGGGACATAACATCTTACGTCTTAGGATCATCATCATGGGGTGCCATCTTCATATTGAAGTTTGGAGGTCAGCATTTGGTACTCCGTCCGATCAAGCGATATTCTCTTTATCTGGTGGTAGCTTAGGATAGGCAACGTTTAAAGAAGTGCGTGGGTCCGTAGTGAACGCGAAATCATATGGGCGACATTGACCTCTTACTATCAGTTGGTTCGTCAATAAATTTATCTATCTACATAAAAATAAAAAAAATAAAAAATATTTGTGTAATATATTTGTCATGCAAAAATTTCATTACAACACATAATTATATTAATATTATCTTACTAATATAATAAATGTGAAAGTAAGTCTGTTTGTTACGCTTCACGCAAAACTACTTAACCGATCATCATGAAACTTTGCACATATATTCTTGGAGGTATTAGAAGTAACATAGGATACTTTTTATGAAGAAAAAAAACTAAAATCTTATCCTGCGCAGACAAAGTCGCGGGCACCAGCTAGTACAATATAAATTGGACATTACCCATCATCATCAGCTCGTCAACGGTCACAGACGTTAACATGTAATGAGGTCATTTTCAACAAATGCTAGTTCACTCCTTCCGTCCCTTTCAACTGGAGTTTTCTCTAAAAACATCACCCACATTTGTTGTTTATTTTCAAACCCAAATTTGAGTGCTTTCTTTATAACCACTTCCTCGCGTATTTTGCAATGGTCTTTGTTCTTGTGTATATGAACTACTTTTTGAAGGGCCAGCTTGTGGCATCGAAACCGATATGGTTATGATCAGCATCCATACCTAAAAGCTTTAAAAGTTAGACTCCGTATATGTAGTATCGTTAGTAAGTCCTATGTCTCATAATGAATGCTTCTATAAGGCCTTGAATGTTTCGGATCAACTACAGACTGGAACTATCCAATTAGCGCGCATTGGCAGTAAAATCGACTAGACTGACGTGACGGCTAACGGAATGACACTGTCATTTTTATATTTTATTCCATCTTTCGTTGCAGATTTGTATTAGTTATGATTTAGAATATGAACTCAGATGCTACACATGTCGGGCGTCCTGTGACGTCGCTGTTGTTTGAGAGTTATTGATATAGCAGTTAATTGTTGATCTGGCATCGTTACGTTACATGTAAGTCATTCTTATATTTCATTTATTTGGGTAGGATCTATGGTCCTTTGAATTGAAGATACATCTATCGTCCTTTGATTTTTGTTGGGGCTCCGCTCTAGCAAATAATCTGAAATCCCAAATCGTAGGACTCAGCGACTTCTTCGCGGTTATAGCAGCGAATGGTGGTAAGTTCGTTTACGAAAATAAACATAAATTTATGATTCATAAACATGTTATAAAACATAGTTACGTTGTTACGTTACGACCTTTAGAATAAAAACAGGTAATTAAACTATAATCAAAATATTCATATTGTATTCTACACGAAAAACTTTATGAATTATGAAAACTTTACCCGGAAGAACAATAAATATAAAAATTAAGGTCACGAAAATTGTATTTATAATTGTTTATATATAAATTGTAAATATTATGTACTATACAATTGTGTTGTTTTACATTATGATTGTAACATATATTAACGATAAATAAAGTTAAAAAAAAATGGTGTGACATGATATGTTTAAATTTTGTAATAAATACCAACAGAATTCCTTCGAGTAAAATACCTGTGACGGACGGTTGGACATATTTATGGGAGATATTAGTTATGTCATATTATGACTACGCAAAAAGATTTTTTTTCTATTTTAAAATAAGCAAATTCTCAGACTAGCCATCTGACGGTTTTAAGCAGGATGATGGTATTTTTTTTTATGTCATAGGAGGCAACCTGGTAGTCGGAGCCATCATGGTGACTACCGGCGCATATAATAGACATCTGCACTACCAGAGGTTATGCAGATGCATTGCCCTCCTTTCCCCTATCTCCCGCAATGGGCCACCGGAAACTCACAAAACGCGACAGCGTAGCTGTCACTTGACGCTGGTGTTATGTGAGCCAGAGGTACTCCGGTCGTGCCGGCCCAATTCACCTGCGGGGCAGCATAGCATTACCTCTTTATGTATGTAATGTAGTGATTTAGCGATTGATTTGGTGTACATTTAAGAGTGAAAGGTGGCGCATAGAACTAACATGTTCTGGGATGTATCCCCATACTTAAGTACTAATGCTGTAACGTAATAATATTGTAATACTAATGATTTGAATTAAAGAGTAACCATGGAGTTTCTTGCCGGTTTTTCTTCCTTTTTCGACGTTTTGTAAGTGCCCATCTAGGCCTATGTATGATAAAATATTATGATTTTTCCGATTAAGCTAAAAGGCGGAAATTGATTATGTTAATATTTGTATAAGAGATGCGGTCATACTCGGAAATCGGATTTCGGCCAATTGGTTGTATTAAAGAAGATAATTTTCATAGAAAGTAGTGCTTACAAAAAGTTACCGCGGTATGATACAACATCATCATCAGCCTCTATCCATCCACTGCTATCTAATGAACGCCAAATAGGTCATAAAAGAATTTTTCAGAGTGGACTGGTAGTTTTGGAGATAAGCGTGTTAAAGAAAGCTTATGTCAGAGTAGATGTTTAAGATTTGTAGGGATTTTCATATTGTTTGTTTCAAATTTATTCCTACTAATATAGACTATTCTAGAATTCAAAAGATCTATTAGGAGAGAGAGAGAGAGAGAGAGAGCGGGGATAGAGTTAACATTAGTTCGGGGATACACCGCATCCCCAATACTACTTTGTTTAGATCTGACTGACGATTTCGATGGCTCTGTCTATTCGGTACTTTTTCCCTTAGATTCCGAGGATTCATATCAATATCCAATGAATTAAGAGGGATATTCACACACTTTCATTTCACAATCATTAACAAAAGCTCGTAAACCCGATCGTAATTTGCGCTGGACTTTATTTCGTTATAGAATTAACCGAGCCGATGTAAATGCGTATTGTGTTTTTATTAGTTACACCGCCTTTACATTACAGGCGTGGGAAACGAAATATGAACCTAGGAGCTGGGCAGCAGTATTGTAAAAAGCGAGTGTTTTTACGGTCAAGGCATTCCTATAAGTGATTTACATGTTTATACCTGGGTTATGTATTAGTACAAGATATACGAGTATACATAGTTAGTTTAGTTATGGTATAGTTAACTTCTAGTAGTCATCTGAATTTTTGGTTTCAGTAGGCTTTCAACCAGATCAATAGATTTTATTAAATATTAACGGGTTTTTCGACATTTTAACTTAACGTCAATACTTAAAATGTTCTATTTTAATATCTGATTTTTAGAACAATTTAATGTAAATGTACTACATCTAGTTTAATAACATGTTAATATTTATTATAATAAGCTTATAACAAAAAGTTGTGATGTATTAATATTCCAGTTTTTTGACTGATATGTTTATCATAATGTTACGGAAAATATTAGCGATTTCGGTAACGCTTAACAGCGCTTAATACTTCCTTAAAGTTAATAATGAGGTAGGAATTTACATATATATGAATATTGCTTTTTGTGACATATTTGTGTATATCAAGATCGACTTTTGACCGTACATATTATTTGTAATCTGGTTATGTTATATAAAAATGCAAAAAAAATTATTGAATAAATTGTAGCTTGAAATCAATTCAAAAGTTATGATTATATCTAGTTAGGAGCTTATAGTTATCCCCACTATGGTTCAGGCCTTGACGTAGCAGTGGGGCTCAGTAGCTTAAGGTGAGCCCAGCACCTTGGAGGAAGCAATTTGAGCCGCAAAAAGCAAAAGGAGCGAGAACGGGAATCTCACCCCATATTCCAACGTTGGGAGGAGTTCCGTGGTGCGGGATAAGCCCTCTGTGGAAGTGGCGTCGGTCGCTTGGGGGACTGACTAGCCGACGAGGTGCCCTGTTTGCTCATTAGATCCGGGGCACCTCACCAAAGGCGGCATTGGTGGCACTCGCCCCCCATTTAGTGGGTAGAGCTGCGTCCACTTACCACCTTTCGGGCGCAGCGAGTCCCACGTAGATACCCACCTGGGGAGACCCACTCCCCCGCGGGATGCCTCAGAGCATTTCCCGGCGTTAAAGAAAAAAAGGAGCTTATAATTATTTTATAAGCTGCGGAGTTACTTGACGGTGAAAATTTTATGGTCAGAACTAAAATAGTTAGGTTTTGTTTTAATCTATTTAGTCTATACCTAGATGGAAACCATGATGAGATACTGATGGGATACTTGTAAAGAAACTGTAATGATGTGTTAAGTACATAAGTTATGAGACGAAAACACTTTCACACGCCAATTTCACTTTTAATATCTCATAGATGTTAAGGCATGAATTATGATAAAGTTTATCGTTATCTGTTATATCATGCCCCGAGCGAGTTTTAAAGGTTTTTATAACAATTAGCAGTGTAAAGGGTATGACATTTGGGCATAAGCGGATTTGAGAGCGATTGGTAGTATTTAATTATTACGTACGTTATTGATGGTTATGTCGAACTGGTGATCGGTGTTAATAAGTTCTACCTCGGAGACCACGTTGAAGATAACGAATTCAAGCAGCGGAATCAAGATGCTCGCTCGCCCCACCATGGTTCAGGCCTTGTCGTGGCGGTGGGGCTCAGTAACCTAGGGTGAGCGGTGCACCTTGGGCGAAGCTAATTGGGCCGAGGGGGCTCTTTGTACCCCTGTTATAAGAAGAGGGGACAGAAGAGCAGGGGGCAAGGGGTGAGGATGGGAACCACACCCCATTGTACTGTCCCGACGTTGGGAGGGGTTGTTCTGTGGTGCGGGACAACCCCTCTGTGGAGGTGGCGTCGGTCCCTTGCGGGACTGACTAGCCGTCGAGGTGCCCTGTTTGTTTTCTAGATCCGGGGCACCTCACCAAAGGCGGCATTGGTGGCACTCGCCGGGTTTTAGTGGGTAGAGCTGCGTCCATTTACCAGCTGTCGGGCGCAGCGAGTCCCACATACCCGCGCGGGGAGACCCACTCCCCCGCGGGATGCCTCAGAGCATTTCCCGGCGTTAAAGAAAAAAAAATGCTTGCTCGATTTGATCGATTAAGAGATCAGTATTTTCAACTTAACAGGAGGCCTATGTTCAGTAGTGGACGGATAAAAGCTGATGACGATGATGATGATTCTGAACTTTGTTTGAAAAATACTATATTAGCTTGATGGTAAAGGTATTATTTTATTGCTATTTAAAATAATTTATGAATTAACTTTTGTTTATACACTTAAGATAAATGAGTTTTTTTCATAGTATTATGTCCTGCGGATATAAATGGTATGGTACTTGCTTATAATGTTAGCAATTTTCCGCAAGCCCTCGCTTTTAAGCACGCTTATGCATGCATGAAGCATCCCACACCACATATACATGCATGCGATGTCATGACAGAACCTTCACTACAGAAAAAACAATTTAGCGAAGAGTCGAAACGTTTGAACTCAAAATCAGTTCATCAGCAAAACTTTATGAATTACGTTCTTCTTCAAGTGCAATAAAAATGTAATCTCCAAAAAAGCTATTTACATGAAAACGCTTCCGCCTATCGCGTATCCACTCCTTTATGAGCCCTTTAATCTAAACATTACATTAGATAAATGATGTTTGATCTTTAAGTTACATGTTTGATATCATCATTACCACACTCTTCAATTACGTACTTTTAATTTTACTCCTATTGATGGGGATCGGAGTGTAAACTGTTTACGTAATAACTATAGTGTTTATTGAATTGTTAAGACAATAACTTTCGTAATTTAAGATTAATGATAAAGTGATCTGCTTGTTATGTTACTTCGATAGGAAATTATTAGACGAGATCTGCTGGAGTTGGAGGATAATCGATAGAATTACCTGGTGGTCAACGTCGTCCATGAACATAATTGGTTCACCTGGGATTCATTAACGCGTTGATTATCAGGCGCAAAGTGAGTCTCGCTAGTAGCTAGTATTACACCTGTTCTGCCCTTCCTTAAAGAACACAGCAAAGCTGTTTCACGAAGATACAAGTAGAATGGGATTGCGTTTAAGAAGTTATGGTTTTTATAGTCGTCGGCTCTAATGATTGCTGGCTTCTTTCAATGAAAACCAATTGGTCGTGTTGCCGTTTATTGAATCCACTTATCGTTACATATGTTGATTTTGTATGAAATAAATTAACTGTAAATTTTCATGCCGGGCGCTGCCATGTTATTATAGTGATAAAAATGTCTGACTTTTACTGTATTTGTCGTTTTAGTTTATCAAAATAGATCATAGCTTGCACTTCGGTGAATCGCTTTTCGTCTATCAGTCAGGTGACCATCATATTAGTTTGAAGCCCTAAGCTATATGTCATCATTAGCCCGAGTCAAGTCACCACTGGATGTATAGCATAAGATAAGAGGTTTAGTTATTACTAAATACTGTTCCTGAATCATGTATATAATGTATCTCTTTGTTTATATTTCATTGGTGACACATCTTAAATCTATATAAATAAAAATCATTCAACTAAATGTATACACGCACATAAATTCAGAACCACTGGACCAAATTAGATAATTCTTTCTTTATTGTGTTGGTTATCGCCAGGACAAGGTTTGCATAAAAAATCATGGCATGCATGGTAAGGGCAGGATAACGTTTGCCCTGTTTAGCTTGTATATAAATACATAAGTTTCTCGACAAACCTGAAGCGTTCCACAAAAATAAAAATATTATGTAGATATAAAATGAAATGTCAACATCCTGCCGGAGCAGCCTCGAATATATACGAACGTCCACATCATTGCCAACAGGACAGGTTCAAAATTGAGTTGCAAAATGAACCGGCAGAGAGAATTACAAAAAGCTATTAAGAACACCAAAATATAAACCTGATTTCAATGAGAACATATGACAAAAACAAGTTAATTTTTAACGTGACCGGAGATTGAATGAGATGCTGATGATAATAATAATGCTTACGATGATAATAACGATTAAGATGATTGAGATGACGATGATCATCATTGTGACAATGTCAATGACGCTGGTATTAATGATAATAACGACGGTATTAATGTTAGTAACGACGGTACTAATGATAATAACGACAGTATTAATGATAATAACGACGGTATTAATGATTATCACAACAATGGTAATGACGATGATAATCTTGATACTATGACTGATGATGATTTTTATCTAGTGAATGCATATTTTGCATTTGTGAGCGACAACGGTCTAGTGGATATGGACTCGGCCTCTTGAGTGAGAGTTCCGGCTTCGATCCTATCCTCTGTGGTGTCTTGACTAGGTTTTTTTAAATTTCTATGTGCATCTGAATATGAGACCATCGCTTGCTTACCAGTGAAGGAAACATCATGAGGAAACCGAAAGGAAAAAAGGTCACCAACCTGCATTGGGCCAGCGCATCGGTGAACTACGGCCCAACACAATCCTCACCTGATTTCGAGGAGGAGACCCGGGACACATACTTAAGAGTTGTTATCATTATTTCTATTTCTTGCACTAGCTTGTTTAAATGTTGCGTACGAGTATACCTATATTAAATAAGTCTTTAGGGAGTATTAAAATATATTACTTGTGTCCATTTTAATGTTCTTGTAAGATGTCAAGTGGAAGCATGTGGGCTGATGACTATGAAATAGAATCTTAAAACCTATTCAAATAAATTCATGAGAGCATAACCATAATAGCCAAAACGTTTTCTTTACTTCGTATGGTTTTTTCAGTGGAATAATATTTATAAAAAGCATATGTATCTTAGCTCGTTGGGTATTAGATAAACGCATGCGGTCAGAACATGAGAAGTAGCGCATTCATGTGGATTAAATAAGAATAATGCGTGGACTGCTGACGGCTGCCGGCTTGTGGGAAGAAAGTCGTTTCCGTGTCTTAGTGTCCTATGACGGAGTTACGTTGTAATTGTTATGTGGAATAAACTATACATAGTGTAAGGTATTTGGTAAGAAACACTTTTTCAGTAAGAAAGGAGAACGGAATAATTGACTACTTCTACACAACTGTGGAAAGAGTGTAGGTAAAGATACGATTTATATGGTAATTTTTAAATACAAGCAAACTCTAATATATTTTTATTTTTTATATTATTACTTCTACTACTTTAGTAATCGGTAACTGATAGTTGATAGAAAAACATTTTTTTAATGTTGATGGAATTTTTAATTTTTTTTACGGATAGGCTGCCTGGCATATATGTCGTTCGTCTGAGACTGGCACGAGGCATCATGCGTTACCTATTTTAAGACATATGAAATGCTTGTTTTTGAAAGAGCCAAACTGTTTGCTGAAATATACAGGATGGTAGTAACCGGTGGGTTGCACTGTGCCGCGCTCCCGGCTCCATGGTGGTACCATCATGCTTGTTTCGCCCGTGAAACGGCTTTGCTGTGTTTCCAAGGAAAGGGCAAGACAGGCAGTAAAAATACTGACATCGAAACGACATTGTATGTACCTATCAGGATATAATATGCAACATATTAATAACATAAAAAGGCATGCAGTTGAACGGGAGGTATAACGCATCCATTCCACCAAGTATGTGAAAGTAACATCCCATTTAACTTTAAACCATACTCAGAATAGCTTTTAATAAAATAAATTACCTCGCTATAAGGTTAATTGACTTATTTCAGATAATATCGCCTACCTGTATGTTCTCGAATTTACATTAATATCAGTATATCAATATATATCAGTATATATATATCAGTATATCAATAAAGTATTTTAATATCGACTGTAATGGACGGCTGAGAGATGTGTGATGGATGGGATGTTTAATGTTGCAACTTTACATTAAAGAATCGATTTTATAAAATTCGATGTACATATTGGGATTATGAGTCTGTTTATTCAACAGCCTTTTACAACGTTGCAACTTTACATTAAAGAATCGATTTTATAAAAGTCGATGTATTGGGATTATGAGTCTGTTTATTCAACAGCCTTTTACAACGTTGCAACTTTACATTAAAGAATCGATTTTATAAAAATCGATGCATTGAGATTATGAGACTGTTTATTCAACAGCCTTTTACAACCTTTTTCTATTCATGTGTTTATTATCACTATTTAAAATAATTAGGTGATTCTAAATATTTATCGCTTTCACGGAAAAGGTATTAATAGCTTCCTGTGATTTGTGAATAGGTCAGTCAATACGGGTAACATTTTTACCCGATTACGGTAAAGCCGAAAGGCAGGGTTATGATTTCACTCTATGTATGTACCTATGCTCCAGCGTAGAACCAAACCACTTATCAGATTTCGATAAATTATAGTTAATCGATTAATTATTACAACCGGCCGCCGACCTAGGCTGTATTTTAACTGACTTCAAAAAGAAAGGGTCAGTAATTATTTTTGAAGTCTTCAAAAAGGTTAGGGTTTCTTAGATTACGGATGCATTAAAGGCTTACTCTATGCATGTTTTTTAGTCATTATCATAAAGTGGATAATTTAAAAAGGGAGGGTTTTTGGGAGTACTTTCACAATGGGTTCTGCGGAATACAGTCCGCATTTTCGTGAATGCAATCTACGTCACTAACGACCCGTGTACCGAAATCACGAGACGTGATTTCGGTACACGGGTTATATATAAATAGATTTCGTACGTAGTGGTTTGATGGTTTGAAAAAAGATACGTGAATATAGGCTTATCGCAACAAAACTACCTTTTTATAGTTATATAGGCAAAAAGCCAGAAGAGACACAGAAAAGGAGGGCAACGCTGCTGCAAATTAATCTCTGATTGTGCGGATGTATATGGGCGTTGACAGTCGCCAAGTCTTTGACTGCTCGTTTGCCCTCCTATGCTATAAAAATTATGAGTAAGTGGCCAACGTCACCTATGACAAATGAGTTCACCTAGATAAATTGCTTATACTTAGATACTAGTTGGTATCGGTGTCAGTAATTGCACTCGTTGTCCTGTCCATCTTTCCTAAATATTGCATGGAAGAAAGGAGCAGGGTGGTGGTGCACGCAGACATAATATCGTTTCACTCCAACTAAAGATTGATTCAAGTTTTCTTTGAACTTAAAAAGGTCCAAAAACTATTTCTGGAATGGATGTCCTCCCGTGACCATGGTTGCTGTAAAGTATCCGAAACGTCGGGTTTGTAAAAATCTTGATAAACAGCGATGAAATCCGTAAAAAATGTTTCATTATAATGAGTGAAATTCGCGTAAACAAACCAAACCAAAATATTAAAGAACAAAATATCAATAATTAAACCAAATAATTTCTCAATTCGAACTATTCCAATCATTCTTTGCGGAGTGTGGTTCCTCCTGGTTGGAAGAAATAACAGTTTATACAAATGAATGCACCGTGTGTGTCCTTACCGCCAAAATTAAATATATTGATTACATAAAACGTCGTTAATGAATTCCATCAGACGTTCTGAGACATATCACTGGTGGGAGGGAAGCGCTGTGCCGCGTTCCCGGCTGCATGGGTACCACCATCTTGCTTGTTTGTCCCGTCAAACAGTTTTGCTGTGTTTCGGAGAGAAGGGCAAGACAGGCAGTGTAATTACTGGCACCGAGAATTAACATCTTATGTATCGGGATTGGCAACACATAAATGAGTTGCCTGGACTCGTTCCAGGTAAACTAGTTTATGTTCATGGGCGACGTCGACCACTTACCATCAGGTGGTACGTTTGCCAGTTTGCCTATCCAACTAACATAAAAAAAAAAAAAAAATCGTGCATTCATTTCAAATTTGCGACAAAAAATATTTTACAATTCAATCATACAAGTTTGAAGTTCACAAGAAAAAAATACATCACGATTCCAATTTGGGTAATCAGAAACTAGAAACTATATCAGAATACTTTGTGAAAAATCAATTTCCCGTAAATAGCGTGAGGGATTTAAGTTGAAATCCGTGCTCTTTGACTTTGCAAAACTTAAATTGAAAATGCCTAGGCTGCTTTTCCGTAAAATATTTATTAATTTCCCATATTTTATGTGATTTAGGTTTTGGTGCTTGACATTCAAATGTCAGTCATTATTATTGTCATTCATTTACTATCGATTCCTTTCATCATCACTTTCATCAGTCTACATGGATTCATCTTGTATCTTCTCTAATGAACGAAGAGGCCAAACCTTTGATTCTTACTTCCAACTCAGCAGAAACAACGGAGACCATAATTCTAACTAGTTCTCCGTTCTAGGTTCATTCATCCATTCTAGATTCTAGGTTCATCCATTCTCTTATTTTCAGGACGGAAGCAGAGAGCGGTCGTCTTGGCGTTTATCGAGGTAGGCTTATGAGCAGTGGACGGATAGGGGCTGATGATGATGATGAAACAAAGTCTATCTATAGAATTTTATCGGCTCTTTAGTTACCAGTTCATAGTCGCATGTTACTGCCACCTGCTTATTACTAACTTACAGCTCTTATGATTGCGAAAAATGAACATCAAATTTCTATATTATTACTAATATAGCTGGTGCCCGCAGTTTCACCCGCGTTCATTCGTTCGTTCAAACAAACTAAAAATTAATCACTTAAATGTTAGTGGAAGGAACCTGGACCCATTAGCCAATTTTTTGTGTCATAAGGAGGCAACCGAGCAGTCGGAGCCTTATGGCGACTGCCGACGTCCATAGACATCCGCACAACCAGAGGTTCTACCTGCCCTACCTTATCCCTATCCCCCCTCCCCAATGGGCCACTGGAAACTCACAATGTAAGTAAGTAGTGCTTTACTAGTTAAGGTTATAGCAGGATGGAAATACCACTTATTTATACAAGTTTTGTGATTAATTTCCAATTTAGCACATTTAAAGACATGGCCAATAAAATTATATATAAAGGTCATTCTTCGAAGATAAGCGATAGTTATAACTATCATTGAGTTTAAGTATTATTATATTTAAAATTATAATACGCACTAAAACAATAAAAAAACTTGTGTTGTTATTATTACATATTATATTTCATCATCATCATCATCATCATCAGCCTCTATCCGTCCACTGCTGAACATAGGCCTCCCTCAATGAACGCCAAGATGGCCGATCCCTTGCCACTCGCATCCAACACGGACCGGCCACCGCACGGAGATCGTCTTCCCACCTGGTCAATGGCCGACCAACACTTCGTCTACCTAAACGTGGCCTCCACTCTAGAACCTTATTGCCCCATCGGCCATCCGTTACGTATATGTAAAATAATTTCAACATTTTTTGTTAAGTTGCAACCAAAGAGTAAGTTTTTAATTATTTTATTTGTTTTGTGTATTTTGAATCTTACGGCAATAGAATAAAGATATTTTTATTAAAATATGTGAGTATTAAAAATCATTCATTATTCAATATTTATAAAACTTTAAAATGAAATTGTTAATTTCTTAGATGATAAGTCAATAGACTCTTAGAGAATGTACCGAATTTCGCACTATTGTTACACGCCTAGTGAAATATTTAGCCGCTTGTTTATTGATTGATGGAATTAATTTCCCTTAAATTGCACGGAACGTCAAGTTCCACGGAATGTCAAGTTCCACGGACCCTCAAGTTCCACGGAACCCTAAGAATCTTACATAACAAAGATCCTTACACCCTCAATCCCTTTCCTCCCGATCAGCGAATTTAATTATTAAGTAGGGAGGCGGCGCGTGACGGGCGTACTGATGTTGATGACTAAGTCCAGTGGCACATCCGTAGTGTGTGACCAGCCCACTGCCACTTCAACGAGCTGATTCTTTGCGTGATATCGGTTACCTTAGTTCTCTGACGGATGTCTTCCTTCCGAATCCTATCTGTCAAAGAAACACCCAGCATAGCACGCTCCATAGCACGTTGAGCTACGGCAAACTTGCGGACCAGTCCTATATTTAGAGGCCACGCTTCAGCCCCGTAGGTCATCACGGGGAGAACGCATTGGTCGAAGACTTTCGTCTTCAAACTCTGCGGTATAGACGACGTGAGAATATGGCTAAGCTTCCTGAATGCTGCCCATCCCAATTGAATCCTCCTATCGGTTTCTCTCTCGAAGTTATGTCGACCTAGCTGCAAAGTGTGCCCAAGATAGACATACTCTTGCACGACTTCGAGAGTTATGCCATCAACGTTAACCGGCCTAGGGAGAACGTGTTCGTTGAACATGACTTTCGTCTTGTCCAAGTTCATCCTAAGACCCACACGTCGGGAAGATTCATTTAGACTGTGCAGCATCTCCTGCAAGCCCTCCAACGACTCGGCCAGAATAACGATATCGTTATTCTGGCCGAGATTATACGACGCCGCCTTTATGTCCGTTCTGGTTCCGGGAGGTCAAACAAGACCAATCCAATTGCATCGAGGAGTGAGACAGGGGGATGTCATTTCCCCGAAACTATTCACTAATGCTTTGGAGGACGTCTTTAAGACTTTAAACTGGACAAAATGTGGCATAAACATTAACGGCGAGTATCTCTCACACCTTCGTTTCGCCGACGATATTATATTTATTATTATTTAATGTCAAGGCATTTACAGTAATAAAAATAATTAAAGTTGGTTTATATATTAAGAGTAATAATAATTATTATTGATTGAATATTACATACCTATCAATACGTGCAAATTATTTAATGTCTGATAAAACTATTAATATAATTCATTCATACGCGGGTAAAGATTACACCGGTATTATTGTTTATGACAAAATTACAAAACTAATAGCATTCGTTAATGTTTTTTTTTATTTTGCATAATCTGACTTTTATTAAGCTATAGGTTGCCCACAAGTTCGGCTGCGTTAACTTAGATTTACAGTCTATCAGAAGATGGTTGTTTTGTTAGTCTATCCCGTCATTATAATTTAATACTTTACATAAGACAGTGCTGCCGTGCTTGTGATAAACATAGTAACTAGTAAGTGCCTCGCAGACAGCAGCTGTTTCGATAAAACAGCGCGTAAAGATTTGTTTTTTTTTATATTATTGACGTTTTTTTCAAAAATATAGATTATATTTAAGTTTTCACATCTGTGTAAAATTAAGAAAAAAATATTATGTTATGGAATGAAACATTTAAAAAAATAAGGTTTTCTTATTATAACTACAGTAAGTGTGATAAGTTTGAAGGTCATACTGTAATAATGATTAGAAATGAGGTATATGTAGGAACACAATTACAAAAAGGATGTATTTCGTTTTGGCGACAAAACAGACAGACAACAAGATACACATGACATTAATGAATTATCCATCTTTCAGTGATTGTTAAAATACGCTGATGTTAATGATTGATGACTCTGATCTGTATCACGTAACAGTTAGAAACAAAGTTATAACGGCTTGTTACATTACGGGGCAAAAACTGTCTATTGTTACAATACACATCACCTTACGTGAGACGAAGCTTAAAGGTCAAATTTGATGATACCATGAGTTCATAAGGCAATTAACTGATACATTAATACAAATTATTTAATAACTGTAGCGAAAGGTGAGCTACCATATTGGTTTAAGTCTAATAACTTTTATTATATTTTGAGTTTATTTTATTTATACATAGCATAGCTGTCACTTTACACCAGTATTATGTGAGTGCGTGTTATTACACGTATCATGAATTCATCTTCTTATTTACAACAAGGACCTTACATATAAAATTGGCCCAGGCACTTGATTTCTAAACGTTTAGACGCTCACGAAGGCTGATGATGATCATTAAAAATTATGATATAAATATATGATACTAGCTGTTGCCCACAGCTTCGCCCGCGTTAACTTACTCAAATTAACTACTGTTAGTTAAAGCTATATAGATGTTATATAGCCTATTATAGCCTTCCTCGATAAATGGGCTATCTAAGACTGAAATAATTTTTAAATCGGACCAGTAGTTCCTGAGATTAGCGCGTTCAAACAAACAAACTCTTGATCTTTATAATATTAGTATAGATTAATACATTGTGTATTAACGGGGCTTTAAGTAAAATCTTAAATCATATACTTATATCGATTCCTCAAGGTCTTGTTTTTATTATTTACTACGTTTGGCGTTCACAATTGTGCAATATTTTAGTCATTCAGATTTCATTAAACTAGACTTTTAGTAGAGTTTGGTCAAGGATGAAAGTGGCTAAAAGATTAAGTTTAAAGTTTTGTTCTATAATTATTAACCACTCATCTTTGCATTGAATGTTTCTAATAAAACTTATATTTTCTTTTAACTTGTATGATGCAGATAGATTTGTTGTTCGTAAAGTAGTAATGACTAGAATATATCAACCCGTTTTCATCTACTGGCCTGATAAACTAATTAGTTTTTTTTTACCGAGCAGTTGGAGCCCTATGGTGACTTCCGACGCCCATAGACATCCGCACAACCAAAAGTTATGCAGATGCGTTGCCTCATTTTTCCTATGCCCCCAATGGGCAACCGGAAACTCACAAACCGCACGAAACTCGACAGCATAGTTGTCACTTGCCGGTGTTATGTGAGCGAGAGGTACTACCCCGGTTGTGCCGGTCCAATTCAGCTGCAAAGGCTGCAAAGCAGCATGTCACTACCTCTTGGTGTATAGTACTCTATTCATAAATTCTTGAAACAAAAATATTTTAAGGGTTGTCACTCCGTTGCCTGTCTGTTTGTCGGTCTGTCGAACCAAAACCATTGATGATTATACATAGAATCAAGTAATTTGGTAAGAAGCTAGTTTTCACAACACAAGCACCTATAGGAAAATATAAAAACTAACCCAACCGGTCACAGGGACTGCCGATAGAAGTGAAAACAAAACAATTAAATTCAAATACCTACCTTTAGTAAAGGCTGTAAGAGATTATGACAACCTATACAATTTAAACGGCGCACAAAATTACCGCATGACATTGACATTTCAGTGTGTTTGACAATTGGTTATGTAAACAAATATTGCATAACCTTATATAAATCAAACGTCATTTAAACGTCAAATAGCGTCTCATAACGGTGGTAACAGTGTCGCGAATCCAGAGATTTTATCTCATCTAAAATTATGCGTACCGCGCCTAAAGAAGTTTTCACTTCAAAAATTTTAAAAAGTAATTCAAAATAACACGTTCGGAACCGTCGGCGTGTGAGTCTGTTTTTTTTAAAATAATTCGTGCTTTTTCACACTCGCAGTTTCGTCGCTGTCGCTTATACGGAACATGTCTGAAAAGGCATTACTGACAGCCGGAACTAACTTTGTCAAGTGTCGGAACAATAATTATTCTGTAAATGTTTTGCTAATTATTAGTAATTTTTAGACACTAATAACATAATAATTGCAGGGTTGCCACATCATGGCTATTAGCACCTTCAATCAATCTTTTTGTTTTTGTTAGATTGTAAAAACGTTTGTATGAATGAACTTTACACTTGAAAAAACCAGCTACGAAGTATTCTGTACCATTCTCTATGCACGGCAAAATCACGTTTGTTGTATGGGATGCCCTACATGGCACTACCTCTTACAGGTTGGCACATGTACAGTGTACAATTTTCAATTGCAAAGCAATTTCTCGTAAGTGCTGTCTAATTTGGCATTGTACGGACAAAAGATCATGTTGGTGATAAGAATAAAAAGCAAAAAAAACCGATTTATTTTTAACGCGGAGCTACGAAACCACAAATCGAATTAGAAGAAATAATTTTGTACTTGTCACAATTATTGGGAGAATGGTACCTACTCAGTACTCACTTATTTTTTCTAAAACTTAAATTTTGAATTTTGTAAATCCCTTCCTACATGGCACTACCTCTTACAGGTTGGCACATGTACAGTGTACAATTTTCAATTGCAAAGCAATTTCTCGTAAGTGCTGTCTAATTTATTATCTACACTGCAAGTACTAGGAACACATAAAACAGAAACAAACGTATATTGACAATCGGGCCTACCTCAATAAACACTCGTTTTCAACGGGACCTTTCGTTCTCACGGGGTTACGCGGTTCATGCGAAAACACAACAATAAGAAACAGTACTATTGTAGTTTTTAGATTGGATTGCTAAACGGCTTATAATAGTTTTTGTTCTTATTCGCTTATTGTTCAACATATCGTAAGCTTTTGGCTATGTTCCTTACATTGTGAGTGCAGCCTGATAAGGTGATGTATTTGAACTGTGAAGATTTTGCATGAGCCTAATCCTTTCCTCGCCAAATTTTGAGGATGTCGTATTTTGTCTGTTATGATAATATTTTTTGTTTCTGTTACAGGTATGATACGGGGTTATTAGCTGTAATTGTAAGTAACAATCATTGTATGACAACAAATACATAGGTAAAAATATATAGGTTGGACGACCTCTGTGGTTCAGTGGTTAGCGCGTTGGCGCTCAAGCCGGAGGTTGTGGCTTCGAATCCCGCCAGGGAATAAAAAAGTTTTCTGTTTTCCTGGGTCATGGATGTGTATTAAATATGTGTATTATGTAATAAAAATCTTAAATATATGTATAGTATAAAAGTATTAAACACACCACAACCACACAACGGTACCACACAACGGAAATACCGTTGTGTGGTACCCGTAACACAAGTTCTTCGAGAACTTACCACGGGACCAGATTGACGTGGTGTAAAGGCGTCCATAGATATAAAAAAATATGGAGGAACTCTACTTTTTGAAAGCTTTGTGTTTTCATCTCGCGTGTATACTTTTAGTCTTAGTTTTACTATAGTTAGTAAAATCTTAGTTTTGCTGATGTCAGTATTTTTTTTTACTTAGATTAGCAATCTCAGCTTAACTTTAATTGACATAATATCTTAGTAATACTATTGCCAGGTTCTCTTTGCTTATAATATACTAGTAAAGTCTTGATGCGCGTGGCGGGGGATCAGCCGTCTCGGCGCTCATTGAATGAGACCTAACCGGCAGTGGACGGAAAAATACTGATAATGATGATGAAAGTTTTGGTCTTCGTAATGTGGGTTATATGTTGGTCTTGTTAATTGTAATACCTGTTTCGGTATCGTCACTAATGGAATGGTATATGATTGTAATTGCATAATTTCTCCATAGTCGTACATAATACATAACGGGCTTAATAAAATTTAATTAATAATATAATTGCCACATTGACAGCCGGCGGTGCGATGAATGGACAACAATGGCGGCGCGCAGTATTGCCAAGTCACAAAAAATACCCCGTTTTTTAAATATTAACTGAAAAGGGCCATCGAAGGATATCAGACGTCAAAGTGTCAATGTCGCTCAGAATTTAAATAAGTTTACATAAATGGTAGAAGTAAAACAAATAATTCATGTCGGCGTTGCTCTATTCATTAGGATAGAGCGACATTGCGTCCTATGGCTTAAGTTTGATGTAGCCATAAGGATGTTCCTTTACAATATGGTTGCTTTTATTCTATACTAGGTGAAGCTTAATTTAATTTGTAATAATTATATATAAAAAAGTGTGTGCGTATTACACGCTCGCGCGATTGAACTTCAAAAAATCTGAGTTGTCCTGTAGTGGCACCTAAAGAAGTTTTATTTCAATAATAGCAGACTAAAATATTAAAAACAGTATAGATAGATATGTAAATATATGATTGGCTAGGATTAGCCCTGGGCCTATAAAGAGCTGGTGGCTTACACAAATGCGTTATGCCCACGAAAAAATACCTACATTTGTGACAAAGGATCCTAAATTCTTTAAAATTTCCCAGCTTATTTACCCTCTTTTAGTGGTAAATTTCCAAGTTACGAACACAGCCGGCGCCCAACAAAAACGGCCTTTCGTTGCTGACTCACTCGCCAAGGACGCGCCGGCGCTACCATATCGGTACGGGCGAAAACAAATCTGTAAAAATAGACCGATACAACTCATATTGGTATGAAGATAAGATTCGACCTACAATATGGATCGTCTAGAATATTTATATGTGAAATAGTTTAATTACAACTTTTTTTCTTTCCAGCTTATACTGTCCCACTGCTGGGCAAAGGCCTCCCGCTCTCTCTCTCTCTTACAACTACAATTTAACAAACATAATTTTCACACCCATTAATAAGTTTCCGGTAATTCCGGTGGGAGGGAAGCGCTGTGCCGCGCTCCCGGCTGCATGGGTACCACCATCTTGCTTGTTTCTCCCGTGAAACAACTTTGCTGTGTTTCGGAAAGAAGGGCAAGATAGGCAGTGTAATTACTAGCACCGAGACTTAACATCTTATGTCTCAGGATAGGCAACACATAGATGAGTTACCTGGGCTCGTTCCATGTAAACTAGTTTATGTTCATGGGCGTCGTCGACCACTTACCATCAGGTGGCACGTTTGCCAGTTTACATATCCAAGTAACATTTAAAAAAAAAGTAATGGAGAGCTTTAAAAAAATCATATAAGCATCATATAAGTCTCTGTTTCTCTCTTACACTCAAACAGTTAACAGATAATATAAAAATTAAATTATGTAAGATGTAATTGCCGATAATATTATTGCACTCCTCATAAGCGAACCGTTGAGAGTGCTCTATGGTTCTACGCTCGACAACATTCAAAATAATCTTTTACGGACGTCCGTGTTTTCTGTCTTTATGTGACAGAAAAATTGATCGAAAATCGTATCAAAATATTTCTTACTATGTAAAGAAACAATGCGCCGAGTTTCTAAATTAATATGAGCGTTCAATTATTATTTACTAGCTGGTGCCCGCGACTTCGTCTGCGCAGGATAAGATTTTAGTTTTTTTTCTTTATAAAAAGTATCCTATGTTACTTCTAATACCTCCAAGAATATGTGTACAAAGTTTCATGATGATCGGTTAAATAGTTTTCGCGTGAAAGCGTAACAAACATCCACGTTTTCACATTTATAATATTAATACTAGTACTAGTAAGGATAAAAAAACTAAGATATGACTGTGTATTTTACAAAAATATCAAACTGTTTATTTGACAATTTTATTGTAAAAAATAAGGTTGTGAGACGTACTTTTTCCAAACAATTTCTTTTTGTGTTGGTCTTATTTTCAGTATAACTACTACTACTTATTGTATTATACCGCGGGGTTTTCATGTATTAATGCGCCTCCAGTAACGCCCCTGTGCTTGTGTCGGGTTCAGGGTTCTCGATTATGTCCATAGGCGACGGTGACAACTTTCCATTAAGTGACCCATCTACCATCTTCCCTATCAAAAAAACATAAAGAATACTGAGAAGACAGAATATCAAGCCATTATTTCGTTGATGGTATTTTTAATTGACTTCTGTTCGATAATTGGTCATTGTGTTTTTTTCTCGTCACAGTGTATTCTCAATGTCATGGTTCTATGTATTTTTCCATGTATTCTGTTATAGTAATCTGTGATGGTCAAGTCTAAAGCTTGATTTGACCCTTTGTAACTATATAGGGAGAGAGTTAGCGCCATGTGTTTTTTAACAAACTACTACAAAAATTGGTCAAACCTTTTTATGGACTACATTTGACATGTCATGGATATTGATAAGATACAAAATTTTCCAACTTATTTACTAAAGTAAATTACTTTATCCACCATACCCATCATATCACATGGTTCAAGCCTTGTCATGGCGGTGGGGCTCAGTAGCCTAAGGTGAACCCAGCACCATGGGCGAAGCAAATTGAGCCGAGGGAGCTGCTATTTGTATTCCCTTCTTGTTATAAGAGGAGAAAAAAAGATCAGGGGGCAAGGGGCAAGAATGGGAACCTTACCCCATTGTACTGTCCCGACGTTGGGAGGGGTTGTTCTGTGGTGCGGGACAACTCCGTCTGTGAAGGTGGCGACTAGCCGTCGAGGTGCCCTGTTTGCTCAACATATCCAGTACACGCGGCATTTTTGGCACTCGCCGGGTTTTAGTGGGTAGAGCTGAGTCCACCTTACCACCTTTCGGGCGCAGCGAGTCCCACATACCCACCTGGAGAGACCCACTGCCCAGGCGGGATGCCTCAGAGCATTTCCCGGCGTAAAATAAAAAAAAATATCCGTCATAGTAAACGTAAATAAAATTTTCTTATATTATTCTTATGTCACTAAGATAATATCCTGAGTCGCTCAGATCTTCACATAGTGATACCATTCAATGGTTTTTATTTCATTTGGAAATGGAAAGGAATTTACGTAATAATATAAAATTACGAGCTTCGGATGTAACAGTGTCGTATTGAAAATAACTCCTAAACAGTGTTGCATTTTATTAATCTTCCATATTTTAGATATATATTATAGGTATTTTTCTATTCATGTAAGTTTCAATTTTATATTTATACACTAGCAGCGCCCCGTTGTTTCACTCGCGTACTACTAATTCCCGTTGGATTACAGGGATAGCCTATATATTATTCTGATTTTAAAGTTTCATTCAAATCCACTCAGCAGTTTTTGCGTGAAGGAGTAACAAACGTGCATCCATATATTCTTACAAACTTTATGCGTTTATATTAAGGATACTCCATGGGCCATGGATGGTTGGTAGAGCACAGGTGTGACAGTGTTTCCTAGTGCTTTTCCTGCCGTGATGTGTTTACAAGAGAAGTACATATTCAAGGTGATTCTCTCAATGAGAGATGGCTATAGGCTACTAATACGTTCGAAACGTTCGGAAACACCAAGTAACAAGTGTATTTCCGATATACGCTTAAACACAAAAATCACAACAAAAGCTTGTAAGTTTTAGACAGGTAAACACCGTACATAGAGGCATATCATTAATACTACGTCATAATGCGAGGACAGGCTCTGATAGAAAGCGCGGCCAGTCACGACGAGCCTCAGGAAAATCGCACAATAAATTGCAAAGATAATTGCACACAATCGCCTGAACTGTGACATCATTAAGGGCTAATCATGCTAAGCCAGGGCTCTGTATTTTCCGATTTGGAGCAATACTCTGGGTTATTTGTTCTAGATACGGAGCATTGCGGTATATGAATGATTAAGGCAGAACTTCCGTCAACCATACGTGTTTTGTTATCATTAATATTAAGGCAGAAGTTTAATAACTTACAATGAGTGTTTTGTGATGTGATTAGTGATTCTAAGATTGAGGCAGAGCTTTAGTCATGAGTAGCTTAGTGGAGTATTGCGGTATGTTACGGCTTGTTCAATTAGTACAATATAGTTGCAAACGTGACATATTGGTTTTTAATTTCTATTGTCACGCCCTGGCATTTAAATCGACTGGAATGCCGTGACAGCTAACGGCAAGACGCTGTCATGTCGTGATGTATACTATATTTATTTATTCTATCTTTCGTTATATATTTAGAGATAGTGCCATGCTGCTTTGCAGGCGAATTGGGCCGGCACGTCCGGGGTGGTACCTCTCGCTCACATTATACCAGTGTCAAGTGACAGCTATACTATCGCGTTTCGTGCGGTTTGTGAGTTTCCGGTGGCAATTGGGGGGATATGGAAAAAGAGGGCAACGCATCTGCATACCTTTTGGTTGTGCGAATGTCTATGGACGTCGGTAGTCACCATAGCTCGGTTGCCTCCTACATAAAAAAAAAGATTTTCATTCAGTACCCCGTGATGACTATTTTTTATACCTAGAAATAGAATACCTAGCTATTGTGATATATATTATATACTCCGAAGATTTATTACAAAGATATTATTATATTAGTACATAGTTATTATTATTTAAGTGAATTTATAACTAAAGGCACTGGTATCGTCGTGGTAATAATTCATGAACGCATGGCTGCGCTTCAGGTGCAACAATATAATACTAACTATCGGTGGAAATTGTAATTAATACAATTTGCTTTTAATTGGAAACTACTAAATTGGAAAATTACTATATTAATTATAATATATACCATTGTAGTGAGTGGTAAGTGGTAGTGGTAGGAAGATGGTAAGTGGCCAACTGGTGACAAGCTTACTGTACCAGCCGCAGGATTTTTTATAGGTTGCCTCTGAGACTCAAAGCAGGTTTCAGACACCATTTCACAAATCCTACACCAATTCTTACGGATGAAATATAGTACATTAGATCAACGTCAACACAGACAGGCGCTACTCACGGTTTTTGATAAATACATATGTTTTTTGATAAATAACCCGTTATAATAATAATATCTAAAGACGCTTATACACCACATCAATCTGGTCCCGTGGTAAGTTTTCAAAATTTTCACAGGTTGTGTTACGGGAACCAGACAACGGAAATATATTTAATACTTTTATAATATATTTTTTTACACGTTTATTTATTTATTTTTTCTGCTGGGATTCGAACCAGCTACCTCCGACTTGAGCGCCAACGCGCTAACCATTGAGCCACAGAGGTCGTCAAGAAATGAACTAATTTATCTCTTTTTCGTGGTGTTAGTTATTTAGTTGTAGAAATTCATCACCTAATACTTGCTATATGGTTCATAGTCACTATTTTACGTCAAGAGCCATCTTTTTTTTTCTTTAACGCCGGGAAATGCTCTGAGGCACCCCGCTGGGGAGTGGGTCTCCCCACGCGGGTATGTGGGACTCGCTGCGCCCGACAGCTGGTAAATGGACGCATCTCTACCCACTAAAACCCGGCAAGTGCCACCAATGCCGCCTTTGGTGAGGTGCCCCGAATCTAGAAAACAAACAGGGCACCTCGACGGCTAGTCAGTCCCGTAAGGACCGACGCCACCTCCACAGAGGGGTTGTCCCGCACCACAGCACAACCCCTCCCAACGTCGGGACAGTACAATGGGGTGAGGTTCTCACCCTCACCCCTTCGCCCCCTGCTCTTCTGTCCCCTCTTCTTATAAGTACAAAGAGCCCCCTCGGCCCAATTAGCTTCGCCCAAGGTGCACCGCTCACCCTAGGTTACTGAGCCCCACCGCCACGACAAGGCCTGAACCATGGTGGGGGTTAAGAGCCATCTGCTCATATATTTCCGATTAATTGTAGAGGCCATTAGGCCACAGTTTAGGCCATTTCGTAAAATAGTATCTATAGTAAATGTGTGAGTACATATGCAATATTCATGCAGAGCATTACTAAAAACACGCGCAGTAAAAAGTAAAAGACATAATATACACATGTGTATGTGTGTATGTACTTTTCAAAATAATTTGTTAATTGAATAGAAAGGTTTAGCCGGTCTTTCTCACACTAATCCTTAATATAAAACTGGCGGTTAAAAGTCACACCATGATGTGTTAGGTTGCGTGGATCAGGTCATTACGGCCGAGCCCCGGGGAGACGAAAAGGTTAACTTTGAAAGTTAGTTCCGTTGAGTCTTATGTGATTTTATATAATGCAATCAAAAAGGCATTTTTAATAAGCTCTACTGAAGCGTGCACATTCATTTGGTTTCTGAGCGGGAAGAGATGTGATATTTGTAGAATACCCACATGAGATTAGACTTTCATACATTTGGGTTGCTAATAATATTAATTTAAAAAATAATAATATATATATTAATAATAAAATTATAAAAGTTAAGCAACTAACTCCTAAACAGTCATAGAAAGGCGTGTATTTTTCAAACAAAAATCAATTTTATTGTGGAAAAAGAGATTATAAGGCGTGCACTTTTGGATTTACTAAACAATTTAATTTTGATCGGTTCCGTTATGAAAAAACTAATAAACATGGATAAAAGATACATAAAAAGATATAATAAGTTTTACAATAAAATACCCTATATTTTATCAAATGAGAATGAAAAATGCAAAAAATGAAACCCACACATACAAATGGCAGTACTTATAATGCAACTTTATTAAAAATAGGATGCAACAAAACAACCCCCCATCGTGGAGGTCTGAGCCGCTGTGAGTTATAGTCCATTACCATCTTCTATTTTTGGAATGCCACGATACCTATAAACAACACCCCTATTTTAATATTCTTAGCCGATTTCAAAGCTTAAAGAGATATATTGATAAATGGGTTCTAAATATTTGAAAAACTTATCCAGAGTTTTGCGATTCGAATCTAATCGCGTTTTTTATAAAATTTAATAGCTGTTTTGTGTTTGTTGCTAATTTTTTTACAATAAAATCGTATTATATATTTTTTTTTGACGACCTCTGTGGTTCAGTGGTAAGAGCGTTGGCGCACAAGCCGGAGGGTTTGAATCCCGTCAGGGAACAAAAATATTTTCTGTGTTCCTGGGTCATGGATGTGTAATTAATATGTGTATTAAAAATCTTAAATATATGTATAGTATAAAAGTATTAAATATATTTCCGTTATCTGGTACCCGTAACACAAGTTCTTCGAGGACTTATCACGGGATTAGATTGACGTGGTGTGAATGGACGCTCCATAGATATTATTATTATTATATATATCAGCACCCGACCCACCCCAGTACTTCTCGTTTCCATGTGAGTACGAGGATAAATTATAGCATATGTGTTATTCTAATGTATAAGCTGTATTATAGTTCTAATAAAATCCATGAAGTTTTTGCGTGATAGGGTATAACAAACACATACATACAAACTTTCACGTTTATAATATTTATAGGATATCTGCGAATCGCACCTGGGTTTTATTTTGTACCAACTGGGGTAGCATTTTTTGCCTTGAACCACTGCGTAGATAATATGTAGATAGCTGTTGTAATAAGCTGATGGTAGATCATAAGAATAATACCAATAGTGTCAAAGCAAAAAAATATTTTCGCTCATAATCACAAAAAAGAGAAAGGATTTTGTTGAAAATTTACTTTTGATTATAACAATACAATCAATCAGGTCTTGTAAAAGTGAACACGCCATTACTGTAAGTTCATAATTGCACATTCAAGCATTTTTATAAAGTACAGTCAGCGGAGTAAGTCGCGTGCGGTATAATCTGCATCAATCAAGTAGTATCGCAACATCTATCCAAGCTTGCTTCATTACCATACGTTAAGCATATCGCTAGGCTCTGGAATAACTCATTTTTCATCCATTTTAAGAACTTCGGAAATTGAGTTGGCTAGTTTAATTGTGCGGTTTTGTATTTATAATTGTTTGGAAAGTAGACGAATTCGTTTTTTGGTATACAAATGAACTTTTGTATTCCTTTCGAACATATTCAAAAAACAATAACGTGGAATAATATAGATTTAATTTGAAAAATTATGGAAAGACATAAATTTTTGTCTTCTGTAGGGAAAGTGTTTCGTGAATCGCGATATAATCAACATTACGCTATAATATACATACAAACAGGAGAAAGATAATATATTTTTCGCAACATCTTCGCCATTATGAGTTTATGCTTTTTGAGCCGTATCTATGGTAAAAATACCGATAGGTACCTACTGGTGAACTGGCACTGGCAAGTTTATAACACCATAGACCACGTAGACTTCTTCTCATAAGTTCGTCTCTGTAACATTTGAAAAAAAAATGTTGTTTCTCAGCCAATACCATTTCTTTGACTTGCATATTTGGTAACTTGAGTGACCATTAGTGTTACGCTTAAATTAGAATAAGATGTTTGAGTTTTGAGTTATTTATTTATAGTTTTAGTTTTTTATTAGTTAAATTATTATAAATACGGGCATTGACAAATTTTCAACCTTTATACATTGACACATTTGGTGTAGCTATCCTCTAAATAGCGTGATGATCGATTATTTATTCGTCAGATTACTATAAAAGGCTTTTGCCGTATCTACTAAATTGTGGTAATCGTTATTTTATTAGGAAGATTTAGTACGGTATACGGTAGTATGATTTTGTGGGGACTGTACACGTGTCATGCAGATTTTAGTTGGTTTTAACTGTCCTTTTTAATAATTTATAGTAAATAACTAATAATTATAATCATGTAGTTAACTAGTAATAATTTAGTAAACATTATGTTTGTAGTTTGTATGTCTGTGCAGGGGCTGGTCCTATGTGGATGACGGGGGATCGGCCATCTTGGCTTTCATTGAAGGAGCCTATGGCGACCTATTTCGTACTTAGCCGAACTTGTTGACTTAAAAATTGATCACATATAATATTAGACGATAGTAAAAAAAATGCGATTGGGGTGTAACAAATTTTACATCTATCCGGAGTGAAAGCCGTTTTAGTGTTAAAAACTGCCGTGTCTGGCTCATTTAGACAGGCACGTGTTAAAGTTTAATTGATTTGAAGGGAGTAACAAAGGTATTCTCCAGGATAAGGGGCCCGTGAAGTAATTAACAACGTCACTCAGAGTTGAGTGCCCTCTTTTAAACAATTACGAAAAGCGTTTGATGTTTCGATGTTAATGGGGTGTGATTTTGAAAAATTTGATAATGACAAATTGTAAAGCAAAGTTTATTTTATCGTCTATATATCTAGGACTATCTATTTAGAAGTGAAAGTCCGCTTGATGAAACATAGCAATAGAGTCCAGCCCATCATAGCTTGCTAAGTCTCTTGAGAACCAGAAAAAAATTGTAGAGCGATGATGTTCTGATATTAAGGTTGGATGTGAGTGTGAACGAGATCTACCACATACCTACATGCCAAAAACTGTGATTTGTACCAGAAACCTTTTTTCAACCTTCATTTACAATTTTGCTAGACCGCAATTGGCAGCAATCAATTTTATTTCCCTTACAAGTTACAATTAGGGAAACGTTTCCAGCGTCTTCTCCCCCACAATGGCTGTCTGCAAATCTATAATAACTGGCGGCGGTGCCCTCGGCTGCCAATTTCGATTCTGAATAGGGCGATTGTATGAATAGGATTCGGCGTCATTATTGCAAAAGTTATTAAATGATTGTAGACGAACGTCTCATTTTTTGTAATTTTAGAGAATAGACACAAAAAATATATTGTAATTTTAGAGATTAACTTTTTTACATTTATTGATAGATATATCCATTCATTCCATAAAGTATCCGAAACTGCCACAATTAATACACTACTATCATAGACAATGACATTTGTCTAGAAGTAGATTAATATGGGTTGATGATCCCCACCAGGTTCAGGCATTGTCGTGGCGGTGGGGATCAGTAACCTACCCCTCTTATAAGAAGTGGGGACAGAAGAGCAGGGGGCAAGGGGTGAGGATGGGAACCTCACCCCATTGTACTGTCCCGACGTTGGGAGGGGTTGTTCTGTGGTGCGGGACTACCCCTCTGTGGAGGTGGCGTTGGTCCCTTGCAGGCTTGACTAGCCGTCGAGCTGTCCTGTTTGTTTACTAGATCCGGGACACCTCACCAAAGGCGGCATTGGTGGCACTCGCCGGGTTTTAGTGGGTAGAGCTGCGTCCACTTACCAGTTGTCGGGCGCAGTGAATCCCACATACCCACTCGGGATGCCTCAGAGCATTTCCCGACGTTAAAGAAAAAAAAAAGAAAAATGAGTTGATGATGATTATAATAATATTATGTATATAATATACTCAATTGACCATAGGCCTCCCTCAATGAACGCCAAGACAGCCGCCCTTGCCACTCGCATCCAACATTTGAGTGAGGCCTATGTTCAGCAGTGGACGGGACGGGACCTGATGATGATGATGACGGTGATGATGATAGTCAATTTACGTTCATGGGAAGTTACAAATAAACGGGAGAATGCATATCTCAACTATTTTGTTTTCGATTTCTCTAAAGTAATTTCAGCGTTTTTTTTTTTCAAATCAAGGCCAACTTTATTTTTTTAATTTTAACACACTTTCACAAAGCACCCTTTGCGGTTTTTTAATTACGTTTCAATTGATGTTATTTTAAAATACATTAATTTGTATAATATATTAATTATGTCAAGTACGTTTCACTGTTATAATAATAATATGTATATATGCAGTAAGGAAAAGGGTGTCAGAGATTATAATTACTGGCAGTTACTCATGAATTCGTCGATCATTACACATAGGTACTATATAATTGTATAAGGGAAAATAAGAGTTTTTTTGTAAAAAAATATCATGGTATATAATTTGTATAGTTTACTAAAGATTTATAATTAATATCTGTATACATCCGTTACAGACGTTTTGAATACTGTGAAGCGGCCATGGTCCTTTTTTTTCTTTTACGCCTGGAAGTACTCTGGGAAGGCATCTTGCGGAGGAGTGGGTCTCTCCAGGTGGTAAGGTGGTGAGACCGGCGAGTGCCACCAATGCCGCCTTAGGTGAGGTGCCCCGGATCTGTTGAGCAAAGATGGCACCTCGATGGCTAGTCAGTCCCTCAAGGGAACGACGCCAACTCCACAGAGGGGTTGTCCCATACCACAGAACAACCCCTGCCAACGTGGGTGACAGTACAATGGGGTGAGATTCCCATTCTTGCCCCTTGTTCTCCTGCTCTTTAGTCCCCTCATTTTATAAGAAGGGTATTAAGAGCAGCTTCGTCGGCTCAATTTGCTTCACTCAAGGTGCTGGGTTCACCTTAGGCTACTGAGCCCCACCACGTCGACAAGGCTTGAACCATGGCGGGGAAAGCGGCCATTGTCCTCCCGTGACCAAATAAAGTGCATATAATAGAAGTATTTTATAATCCTATCAACATTTTTCCTAAATACTTCTCACGGGCTTTTGATTCTTTGAATATAAATCTCCTCCTGTCTAAATTGAGCTATTATGGTTTTGACAGACAGTAACGCCATACAATGGTTTAATAGCTATCTTAGTGAACGCTACCAGTATGTTCAAATAACTAAGCTTGATGGTTCCTCGCTAATCTCAGATAAAATGGCTGTATCTATAGTTGTTCCTCAAGGCTCTATATTGGGGCCCATACTATTTTTATTGTACTCAGTAGACATGAAAGATTATATAACGCACTGTAAACATAATTTCTATGCTGATGACACACAGATCTATATATCATGTAAACCATCTGAGATTAACACTGCAATCAACAAACTAAACGATGATCTTAATCAAATATTGTTATGGTCCAAAAAGAATAGCTTGATTTTGAACCCTAATAAATCCAAATATATGATCTGCGGTACAAAATCTCAAATCTCCAGACTAAATCATCATAATAAAATACTACTAATGGGTCAGCCTATTGATAGGGTATGGGAGGCACGTTAACTTTGGCCTACAAATGGACTGTAATCTTCGATTTGACAGTCACATCATTGGACTAGTAAGAGACTGCTTTTACCGTTTAAAGATTCTTTATAATGTGAGACATCACCTCGGAGTAGACCTGCGCATTCGCCTTATCGAGTCGCTGATACTGTCCAAGTTAAACTATACTGATATTGTATATGGACCTCGTCTGACCTCCAGAACACAGAGACTGGTACAGAGAGTCCAAAATGACCTAGAGGACACGTCACTCCCTACCTAAATGAACACTCCATTTTAAAAATGAAACATCCACGGAAACTTCATTTAGCTTGTCTTCTTTTTGATCTTTTGAGGCGTAGGGAGCCGTCATATTTGTATAATAAGCTCACTTGGATGACCAGCCTTAGGACTTGTGAAACGCGACAATGTTCGACACAACTTGCTGTACAGAAATACAAGACAGCATCTTTTAGAGGCAGCTTCCGCTATGCTGCCTCCAGGTGCTGGAACAACATACCCCCAATAAATACCAACCAATACCAATTAGAAACACACAAAGTTTTCATATGTACAAAAAAAAAAGAAGAATACATCTTACATGCTCAACAAAGCCAAGAAAATTTTGTGCACGATACAAGTATATTGTAATTGCTTTAGTACATTAAGTAATTGTGGTGTAATTGATCCGATCGACATCACATGGCGGACTCGTACATGGATTATTAGACTATATTCAGTTATTTGTGTTCCATGTTTTCACACTTAGTGCAAACTGTAACTTGTAAGTATTAGAGTAATTTAACTATTAATACTTTATAATTGCTACTTAGATGGTATTTAGAAATTCTTTAAAATTGCGTTAGACATAATATTTTGTACTTGTTCTTAAACTTTTGTGTATTTTTCTTAGTATTCAAAGAGTAGATATATTATTACCCACTACGCTATAAACATTTACTTGCTCTGTGTTATGTAGTATTTTTTTTTTGTTCGGTGTTGTGTTCTACTTCTTCCTCTGTGTCTGGAAAATAGTCACTCGTCGGGACATTCTGCCAGCGCTTTAATAGTAAAAAATAAAATAAAAAAATTAAAAATTTAGAGCGGCTTTTTATCTGATAAGTTTATTTTATGTTTTGTTAAAATGTTGTATTTGTTGTTTTAATATTATGTATGGTAAAATGTGACCGTTGGTGCGACCGTGCTGTCACCCAGCGGCTCAAGCGGAAGATCGGCGCTGACGGCAATGCCAGCAAATGCCGAGCTTGAGACCGGATTTGCAATGTCCCCACTTGTATCCAAGATTGTTTTATATTTTAAGCTTTTTATTAATTGTGGGCTTTGCAAATAAAAAGTATTATTATTATTATTATTAAATACCGCATGCAAAAAAATAACACCCAAAATTCTAAAAGGCAGCCCCTTTCCCGCCCAAGGCAAAACCTCATCATGTGAGTTTACCTTTATGAGAGTTTACAGTCTACTTACACGCCTCCCTCGACAGCAATTAACGTCAAATGCGATATTTAGAAAATGCCAATACGTGTCTAGTATGCGTTTGATGTCTTTTTTACGATGATTGGATAGACAACGAGCAGACGAGTCACGTGGTGGTAAGTGATGAGCGTCGCTTATGAACGTAAATAAATTAACCTGAAATTAGCCCAGGCAACTCATTCAGGTTTCGCTTATCCTAAGAAAATCTTTATTGTGCAATCTACTTACAATCTTACGTAAGATAAGCTATATATAATTACTGAATTACACTGCCTATCTTACCCTTCTCCCCGAAACACAGCAAAGCTGTTTCACGGGAGAAACAAGTGAGATGTTGGTACCTAATACACGCGAATCTATACTCATTAGCCTATCGTTCCTCACATATACAAACCACATTTTTTACTTCAAAACCATGCCACTGGTAGAACATAATACGACATAGGATATTCTGAGGACGGGTTCTCAAGTATAGCCGGCTTGAGATATATTCTGTTACATTAATGACAAGAGAATGGATAGAATACATATATACACTTAGTATAGACAGACAAAATCTACACACGGCGGATTCGCGATAGGCCTTTCTTTATAATCTAAACTGCTATATGGATAGTCAAACTTCGTACTCTTCTACGTTTCCTACCTACGCAGATATACATAGTTATACAAAATTTAAAGAAATAAGAGAGTCCCCCCATGTCCCAATTGTTGTAAAGCAGCTGGTAAGTTATCTTTATGAGCTTCAATAAAATCCCAAAAAAATATGTTTCCTTAGATATAATGAGAAAACGTAAACAGAAAATAAAATATGAGTTAGAAAGACATGAATATATAGATATAAAACCTTATACTTCTCTTTACAAGTTCTAAGTGATTACTGCTTAGCATTGACCGAGCAGTTAAAGCGAGTTCGACAGTTTAGTTATAATTACCGGTACCCAGAATCTCGTCTGGGACTTGATATCACATTAAATCAATGAAATCTTGGTGCTTGTACAATAAATCATGTTTTTACTAGCTTGTACAAAAACTACCTCTAATTGGAACTTGTTCACTTTCGCTGATTCGTTTGTTTTTTTTATTAATGTATCAAGCTCGTATGGCGAGGTACCCCACTGATAGCGGAAGGAAAAACAAACGCCAGTTATAGGTATAAGAATCTAAAGATTTTAGGATGATTTGACTGGTAAAAAATGTATATAAAATTTGAGTAGACCCGTGACCATGGTTGCTGTAAAGTATCCGAAACGTCGGGCTTGTAAAAATCTTAATAAACCGCGATGAAATCCGTAAAAATTGTTTAATTATAATAGGTACACTATTTTGTGACCAAAGTTTGATTTAAATAGTAAGTTAAAGAAACTGATAGATACATGATGGATATCCAGTATCCTGATGGTAAGTTTGCAAAGTGCGGCGTATCCCTCAGCATACAACATTGTTTATTTCTGTAGAAGGGCAGAACAGTCCGTCTAATGACTAATTAATAGTAGCGAGACCGTCTTTCTGTAATCATTTTTTGTCCTGATAGATATTATGGAATATAGATATGTGCCTGCCACTATAATGATCAGGTATGATCGTAGCATAGAAGAAGATATTCCCACCATGATTCAGGCCTTGTAGCGGCGGTGGGGCTCACCCAGCTCTTTGTACCCCACTTATAAGAAGAGGGGTCAAGGGGGCAAGTGGCGAGGACGGGAACCTCAATGTACTGTCCCGACGTTGGGAGGCGTTGTTCTGTGGTTCGTCCCCTGTAGGACTGACTAGCCGTCGAGGTGCCCTGTTTGCTCAACAGATCCGGGGCACCTCACAAAAGGCGGCATTGGTGGCACTCACCGGGTTTTAGAGGGTAGAGCTGCGTCCGATTATCAGCTTTCGGGCGCAGCGAGTCCCACATAGCCGCTTGGGGAGACCCACTCCTCCGCGTGATTCCTCAGAGCATTTCCCGGCGTTAAAGAAAAAAAATATAGAAGAAGATAATATCAAATCTGCTATTTTTTAAATCATAAGGAATTTATGTAAAACGGAGTAAAATAAAATGTAACATTTTAAGTTTAAGTTCACTGTCGTTTTGCAACATCCTTTATATTTAAATCACAATTTATAAACAACAGTCAAACTTAATTCGTTCTGATTTCTTATTTTAAATATTTTACTTTCACAATATGTGAGTCAAATCAAATTAATGCAAAATTCGCAGAGGGACGAGCAAAGGTACAGTTACAAGTGCAAGGGCTTTGCGTTGAATATTTTTTATATATTTATTAACATAATTGTGAATAATAATTATTACAATGTTTGTACCTGTTTTATAACTTACATTTTATATATTTTTTTATAGTAGTAAACATATCAGTGCCACAATTTTACGTTTCTCTCAAGTGTAATAAAAGAATTAATACAGAAAAAAGTATTACCGAATATTATTTCTTGTGTCAGATTGAAATCTGAAACAAAAACTGTTATTCAATAGGTAAATCCAGTATTATTCACCGTCGTTTTTTTAATGCAAAAACATTTGAATTTGGCGCCAAATCCGCCATTTTTTATTATTTTGATATACTCACAGTAAATACGAATCTAACAACACCTCTCAAGCTAAAATCCATCGAGCCGTTAGGGCTGCAGAGCGAGCCAAGCAATTATACATACATAAATATTACATACTCCCGAAAAACATAACCCTCCTACTGGCGCAGTCGGGTAAAAACACAAAACAATGGGAAAGAACCATGATATTCAGACCTTTGAGATTTAATAAATGTTGTTACTTGTTGTTGTTGTCTAGTTTAAAAAACGCTTACAATGGAGAAGCTGGAATGTCATGTCGTAAATATTTTGAATCAAGAATGTCAACAAATACAATCGAATCCTTGCGTTTATAATATTTTTGACCGTGACTGTACTAAAGTATGTAATGCGATTTTATTGTCTGTTAATACGACGTCTTCATTTTAATTTCTTGAGATTGCCATTTTGACGGGTCTTTTTCGATGTCTTTAATATGATAAGAAGGGAAAAACAGCTTTCTAAAACTTTTGTTTACTTCAAGAGCTGGAAGACCCTTTCGATAATCATCATCAGCAGGAAATAATACAAAAGAATATAAACCTCTTTTAACTGTCGATATTTGCTCGTAGATCTTATGTGTTTTTTGTGTAAGTTATATAAGCAAACTGGCAGATGTGCCACCTGATGGTAAGTGGTTGACGTCGCCCATGAACATAAACTAGTTTACCTGGAACAAGCCCAGGCAACTCATTTATGTGTTGCCTATCCTGAGACATAAGATGTTATGTCTCGGTGCCAGTAATTACACTGCCTGTCTTGCCCTTCTCTCCGAAACACAGCAAAGCTGTTTGTCGGGAGAAACAAATAATAAAATAAAACTTAAATTTATTGTATTTGTAATTTTTGAATGAAGATTCCGAGTTTATTTTAATCGTTTCGATAATATTTTAGGAGAATTCTAAAGTATATATAACTTTATATTGTATTTGTAAATTATTTGCATTATAAAGTTAGCAGTTAAGTCTCGTTTAAATTTATTGAATAGGTATGTACTTGGATGAGGTACGAACGTAAAAGCGGTTTGTTTATTGTTAAAGTAGTGGTGGGTACTGGTTCGGTTGGAACTTGGAAGGAAAGTGAACTAGCCGCATTACCATAAGTCGCCTGGCATTTTTGCTTTATATTTACACTTAGTACCTTGAGTAAATAGTTGAATGAACTTTATCATTTTATCAGTCCTTATCCGTCCACTGCTGAACATAGGCCTCCTTCAATGAACGCCACGACCGATCCCTTGCCACTCGCATTAACGAACTTACCTGGATTAACCAAAACCTGTTGTTAGTTATGATAGTAAAGAAAAAAGAAGAAATCACAAAAACAATAATATTAATATTACTTAGATCTTAATTTTAGCTACAATACCACGGAAATTATTTTAAAATAGTATAAAACGCATCACCAAATAATATCTTAAAAGCTGTCTTATCTGTTTACTAATCACAGATCTAGAAAATGTAACAAATAAATAGAGTCACATACTTATAACACACATAATAAAGAATCCGAAGTAAACATGTGAAGAAAATCTTGAGGGTCAGTTATCGAAGGGAGCCGAGATGCATTTAGTCGGTCTGCGTTTGAAACATGGCGAAGCTTGTCAAACACACGTCCATTATAAATTGACCCCTCGCCGTAAGTACACGGTTAGTGTCAGCGAGAGCATTCATCATTCTCCGTACAATATACGTTAACTTATTGTGGAGCTTTCATACTTTTTATAGGGCAGATTTTGATGAGGGACCTATATAAGTATTTACTTTCTGTTTGTCTATTTTATTCAAACTTTTGAGCGATGATGCTCTACTGGGGACGGTCTCGGTATCTTGAATGAGAGGTATAGGTTAGATCCTGACCGGGTGACTTGAAATAAGTTTTTTTTAAGTTCTCTATGCACTTAAACATGAGAATATCGCTTGCTCACCGGTGAAGGAAAACATCGCGATAAAAAAAATTAACGAGACCCGTACCCAGCAGTTATACATATATGGGTTGATGATGATGAATCATGATCTTAATAGATCTATAGTGAGTATTTTTATATCATAAGAGGGTAAACGAGCAGCCGAAGCCTTTTGGCGACTTTCGACGCCCATACACATCCGCACAACGAGAGACTATGCAGATGCGTTGCCCTCCTTTTCCCTGTCCCCCCAATGGGCCACCGGAAACTCACATACTGCACGAAACGCGACAGCATAGCTGTCTCTTTCCGGTATTACGTGAGTGAGAGGTACCACCCCGGTCGTGTCGGCCCAATTCGGCTGCAATTTGCAAAGCAGCATTGCACTACCTCTTACAAATTTTAATCGTTTTGTTATACATGTGTATAGGGATACAACTGTTGTTCATATAGTATTATCATTTGTATATATTTCTAGTAATAGAAGAGATTGCTAAAAGTAACATAAGTATAAGCATTCATAATAATTATAACACTATGTATAACTAAAGAGAGTGTTATAAATTCAACCACACTGTTAATTTTGTTGTTACATAAAACACGCAATGTTAGATGTTTATCTAAAACATTACAACATTTGAAAAAACTTCATAAACGACAGTTATATTTGGAAGAAACTAAAAATAGCAGTAATATAAATTCTCTCGCATTCCGTAAGTTTTAAAAGCACTCGTTTGATGTGGGCACTTTATCTTCCCATCGGTCAATAATCAACCGTTGAGAGCTCAACGTACACCGGTCATAATATTTACCAGCGACTTCAACTTAAAGGATCGTCTAGATAAAATTTAACGACCGAAAATATATTTCCGCGTTGCATCTGATATGATGCGCTTGTTAATGGCATTTTTATGACTACCAATAGAAAAATAACTTTCACACTTAAAGATGTAAAAGGTTGATACAGGATGCTTACTAATATAAACATGTGTTCAAAGTTTATCTTAAATGCCGGATATTTATCATAAAGATTATGTAAAATTGTGAGGGCTTGCAATTCTCAAGATTTTTTTTTAATCTGTGATAATTATTATACCTGGCGATAAAATCAGATAGAATATGATAATAATCAATTCTCAAAACTTCAGAACACATGAATGAGATAAATAAACTTTTGTGGAAGTTATCCAAGTTTATTTTTTATTTCAACGACTTACAAACAAGTATTGAATGAAGTCGAATTACAAATAAAAAGGTCTAACATTGGGTCTAACAGTCCAACATTATAGAAAATGATTGTAAATGCTAAAATAATATTTTTATTTTATTGGGATATATTTATTTAATAAAATACTTGACATAACAAACATTAACATATTGTATTCTTAAACTATACGATAAGGTATATACATCATTTTAACGTATCTATGTATTGTCTAAAGCATATCCATGTTCTTACTTACAGGAGTTGAAAGGTAAGTTGGGGTTAGATAACTTCATTGGTCTCTCAGACAGTTTGTTGCTCCCAACTCTGATCAATACTTCACTTTCCGGCTTCACTTCATAACTGATCAAAATGTTCCACCATATCGGTTTACTAATAAAATATCGAGTTGCAGCTATAAGATAATTATTATGAGATGAATTTATATGAAGATGGAATCTCTCTTCTTAAAAACTGCTAAACCAGGACCATTTTGGTCTGGGCACATAACTTAGTAGACGTTACGTAGACGTAAACAGAAATATGTTGCAACTTGTAAGTTATAGTCATACTAATTTTTTTTTTTTTATTAAAACTAATACAAAATACCTAAATTTTCCAGCTTTGAAACTACCTGAAAGTTAATAAAGTAAATCCAGGTTTTACTTTTTTTATTAATACAATTTCCTATTGGCATACAAAATTGACTCAAAATACAAATTTTGCACTCTTGAACGTAATAAAAAACATACAAATACAAAAAATCTCTATCATATACTTCTTAAAAGAGCCAAAGAAGTGAATGTATTCAGTTTTATGCGGAACATGTATTCCACAAACTTTCCACGTACAGGTTGTTTGTGGAAGAGATGGGGTTTTTGAAACTCTTTAGGAATTTACCAAAGCACGAACTTTAATTAGTTTTTTAAATATATATCCTTGCATTCCTTTGTTATTCTGTATTATACGGGCTACGGGTACCTACTGTGCAACATATTATCATTTGGCATTTTATCTGTATTTATAAAAAAATGTATGTAAAGTTTTTGATTTAATTCAATCAAAATTATATAATGAACAAAACATTTTGTCATGGACCGAATTTTTAATCTAAACCGTTCATGAATACACTTTTACACATACAAAAATTTAATTAAAAGAGGTCCAGCCAGAGTTCAGTCACACGCACAGAAGAATTTTATGCAAAGATATATATTATTTTTAATTACATTTACTGAAATTTTATTGTTACTTTATTGCAAACAATGTTGTCAGATTGCCATGGTACCTACCTACTAATGTAAAAATATTTTTTTTCTAAATGACAAATGCTTTTTATAATATACGACATAATATTAGGTCAACATAACATTACATGATTAGGAGCACATTACAACACCCGGGTGGAAGATATCAAGCTGTCTATCTCATCACTCAAACAATTTAAGGTTGTTTTGATTCGCATTAATTTCAAACATTTGAGTGTTGATATTCAAACAATAAACGAAATATTAATTTTAAAGACTATGAACAAATAACGCTTACTAACCTAATTCATAAAAGTTGTATTTCATAATTCGTGGTTTATCATAGTATTTAGAACTGTCGTGTAAATAGTTTACCTTTAATCATCACAATCATGTACCAGTCCATAGACTTAGGCCTCTCAATAAAATCAAGTCTTATTAAAATAAAATAAATCACATATTTTTCATTTAAACTTCAAAATAAAGAATTAAACGCTTCCTAAATGATGAAAGAAACGGAATATTAACTCGACTGGCCTGTTGGTCGAGTGGTTAGTGACCCTGAGTAGTAAACCAGAAGGACGTGGGTTCGACGCCTAGTTTAGGATTAGATGGCTGTGTGTTAGTAGTCCAAAAAAAAATTGCCTCATTTTTCATTCTCGTTTCGCGGGGCTCGATGAAGTGAATCTGTTTCCATAATTTCCTTATCATATCTGTGTGAGTTTCAAAAACTATTATAAATCTACTATTATTAAAAATATTATAAATCTACTATTATAAAACTATTATATAAGTCTTCCATTCTAGAATCTTCCAAAGTTCCAAACATAAATCAACACAAAACTGGACGTGCAATCGTGAAAAGTATCAAGACTATTTCCGATCCGTTGAGCGTGGAATATTGGCACTAGCAAACATTGATTGGGCCAATAACATAGCTTCAATCACAAACTCATTCCGAACGATTACGTACTAGCTGAATGTTTGAATGTTGTTACAGTGTGGTTAGAGTGTTAAGGATTATAACGTAGCAGAATATTTGGGGTATGGTTCATGATTTAAAAGGGCCTATTTTTTACTAGGGAAATTTAAAATGAAATAGAGTATAATAAATAAGGCTTGAAGTGCTTAGAATATTCAATCTAATAAAAAAGGCTGTAAAAGTTTAAATAGCTCGAAAAACAATTTCGCAGTTGGACATTGTATACAAATGTTTCTTTTTTTAAATAAATTAATGTGTCTAAGCGTATTTTTTATCTATCTATATGAGCTTTTTATATTGAAAAATACATTATTTCAAAATATAATTAAGTAATTTAAATTAAATGTCTGTTGTTATCAAGATAAAGTAAAAATGGGTTTTATTAAGCTGGGCTGGGTTAAATATCAAGTATTGTAAGTACTACTAAATACAGGCCAGGGTCGGCTTTTGGTCAGGGCTTTTGTTATCAGTGAACTACACCTAACTATGACCTTTACCTAGAATGCCTTTTTTATGTCATAGGCAGGCAACGGAGCAGTCGATTAAAAATTGCGAACCAAAAGTTATGCAGATGCGTTGCCCTCTTTTTCCCTATGCCCATCAATGGGCCACTGCAAAATTCACAAACCGCAAGAAACGGGACAGCATAGCGGTCACTTGACGCCGCTGTGATCTGAGCGCGATGTACCACCCCGGTCGTGCCGGCCCGATTCGGCTGAAAAGCAGCATGGCACTAGCTCTTACAAAAATGCCTCCTTATGAAAGTGGATGTCTGTACTAGATCATAGACCTGCATGGGGAAATTTTTATTTCCATTTTCCCTGTAAAGAGAAATGACGACATCAGGTATTGTGAAATCCCAGAAGAAGAATAATTTAATCAATTATAGTCATGACTAAATTAGGCTTTTGATATTATTTCACTAGAGTGAATCATGTTCTAGTGAAATGTGGAAAAGCGGATTCTAGCCAATGACGCATGTAGTTTAATCCCTGATATCTGTTGTATTATTTTGCACCTACACTGTGCCTGATACCGTCATTTTCTTGCGACGTACTCCTATAATATAATATGCATACCAATATAATTTAGCTGGAGAGTTTTTTGTTTGATTGCTAACCAGAGGTTGGAGGGAAGCGCTGTGCCGCGCTCCCGGCTGCATGGGTACCTACCACCGTCTTGCTTATTTCTCCCGTGAAACAGCTTTTCTATGTTTCGGAGAGAAGGGCAAGACAGGCAGTGTAATTACTGGCACCGAGACTTAACATCTTATGTCTCAGGATAGGTGGTAACACATAGATGAGTTGCCTGGGCTCGTTCCAGGTAAACTAGTTTATGTTCATGGGCGGCGTCGACCACTTACCATCAGGTGGCACGTTTGCCAGTTTGCCAATCCAACCAACATAAAAAACCTACCCTACCTTTGCCTCCTGATTTGATTAGTTCTATTGGCATTTAAGAACCCAATTAAGAATGGGGTTATTTTATTTTATGAAGGAAAATATTTTTTTCATTTAACTGGCGGGTTTTTTTTTATGTTAGTTAGATAATGGATTGCCAAATCCAAAGATATTACCATTAATAACACTAATTTAACTAACAAAGTTAAAACAAGTTCTATGTGACTCAAATCGTATACACGAAAATTCGTCTTCATTTTGTTTTCGTGTCTAAATTTAAAACTTCCAAAGCATTACAAGTTTCCAGACTTTATTCAGTGGAAACGCTAACGATGCTGGTTCAATGGCAGAATGAAAGGTTTGTGGAGATTTGTGGACACGATAGAGTTTGTGGTTTTTTGTTTGTTGTTTCTGTTCACATCACAATGGGAATAGATTGATATGGCGCTATTGGAAACAAGTGGTGTAGGTAAATGGAAATAATACTAGTATCTAGGAGGATGGCTGCGCTTGTGACGCCCGTCATTCTACTTATACTTGGTACTTCCTGCTTATTTCGAATTGGGCCGGGGCATTGATGAACTATGGCCCAATCCTCGCCTGATTTCGAGGAGGTACCCGTGCCCAGCAATGGTGTCATGGGTATAAAGGTTGATATTATTATATCAATTTTAATATTATCATAGATTTTTATCATCTCGCAAGCATCTGTTACGGCCCCACCATGGTTCAGGCTTTATCGTGGCGGTGGGGCTTAGTAGCCTAGGGTGAGCCCAGCACCTTTGGCGAAGCGAATTGAGCCGAGGGGGCTCTTTGTACCTCTCTTATAAGAAGAGGGGACAAAAGAGAAGGGGCGAGGACGGGACCTCACCCATTGTACTGTCCCGACGTTGGGAGGGGTTGTTCTGTGGTGCGGAACAACCCCTTTGTGAGGGTGGCGTCGGTCCCCTGAGGGACTGACTAGCCGTCGAGGTGCCCTGTTTGTTCAACAGATCCGGGACACCTCACCAAAGGCGGCATGGATGACACTCGCCGGGTTTTAGCGGGTAGATCTGCGTCCACTTATCAGCTTTCGGGCCGGGCGAGTCCCACATACCCGCCTGGGGAGACCCACTCCCCCGCGGGATGCCTAAGAGCATTTCCCGGCGTTAAAAAAGAAAAGACATCTGTTACGGCCAATTTTTCTTTAAAGCGTTTTACTTGTGAAGTTTAACGTTTTATATATTTCCTAAAAGCTACAATTTTCCCCGCCGACTGTACTTTCATTAAGCCACGCAATTCGAGTAGGACGATCATTCAGAGCATTTTGTTAGGAGAGCAATATCCTCGAATGGTGACACATGGGTTTGGGAGACATTGGGAAACTCGCACGTAGGTTTGCGGTTCTTTTGTTTGCCTTTTATTGTTAAATATTGACAAACATATGAGTTATATGACACAAATAGTATGTGTAGGTCGTATGATTTAGGAATTTGAATATTCTTTACAGCAACATTTTCTGTTCGATTTGATGTCATTTACTGACAAAATAAGGTTTATGACGTGACAACGTCTTATAATTCGATGGAGCCGGCTGCACGAACGAAAAAACATGACGCATGCGGCGTTACCTCGCTCTGAGACGTTCCATTTTCTTATGACGTTGTCACGTTCAACTATCATCAGTAAACCGACTTTACAGAGAACCGATTTAAGATGTATTAATTGTGTACATGTATACAGATTCAAACTGAATAAAAAGATAGAAAAAATATTTGTATCGGTTATAAATTAAAAAGATGATATGATATTGTTTTCTAATGTTTGCGCGAATTTCACTCATTATAATGAAACAATTTTTACGGATTTTATCGCGGTTTATTAAGATTTTTACAAGCCCGACGTTTCGGATACTTTACAGCAACTTTACAGATACTTTGTAAAAATCTTAATAAACCGCGATAAAATCCGTAAAAATTGTTTCATTATAATGAATCTAAACTCTAAAGGGAGTTAAGAAATTAAGTGTGGTAGAGAATGTGATAGAAAAATGGAGAACATCCAGCCCCAATAATAATGGTCTATTGAGTTGCGTAGTTGAGTAGATCTGATCATGTACCGGTGTGAGGGATGCGTTTCTGACTGCATGGGTACCACCATCTTGCTTGTTTCACCCGTGAAACAGCTTTGCTGTCTTTTGGAGAGAAGGGCAAGACAGGCAGTATAATTACTCCGAGACTTAACATCTCTCATGTCTCAGGATAGGCAATACATACAACTGATATAGGCAACTATATCAGTTTCCTTATATAATTATAAAACCCGGCGAGTGCCGCCTTGGTGAGGTGCCCCGGATCTGTTAAGCTAACAGGGCACCTCACCGGCTAGTTAGTCCCGCAAGGGACCGACGCCACCTTCACAGAGGAGTTGTCCCGCACCACAGAACAACCCCTCCCAACGTCGGGATAGTACAATGGGGTGAGGTTCCCATCCTCACCCCTTGCCCCCTGCTCTTTTGTCCCTTCTTCTTATAAGAGGAGTACCAAGAGTCCCCTCGGCTCAATTGGCTTCGCCCAAGGTGCTGGGCTCACCCTAGGCTACTGAGCCCCACCGCCACGTCAAGGCCTGAACCATGGTGGGAATAGATAGATATGTTGCCTGGGCAAGTTCCAGGTAAAGTAGTTTATGTTGATGGGCGACGTTGACCACTTACCATCAGGTGGCACGTCTACCTGTTTGCCTATCCAAGTAAATAAAAAAAGATGAATAACTCTTAAAGCTAATGATTTTTATTGAAATCTATTGATTTCAAGAAAGAAGAAGTTCAGAATGTTGTTTTCTAATGTTTACGCGAATTTCACTCATTATACTTGTACAAATCTTAATAAACCGCGATAAAATCCGTAAAAAATTGTTTTATTATAAGAAGTTCAGAATGTTCAAATTATGGTGTTTTGATCATCTTTCCTTCCACCGTACAAGTGTACGGATCGTACTCTCAGTTTAAGACTACATATGGTTTGATAACTAATAATTTGATCACTTCCATCATACGGAACCCGATCTCTGAAACTGTATCGGAATCCATTCACAGCACTAATGGCCGCTTCCCGGGGTCACTGACGGATGTACGAACTAAAAATAATATCCATGGAGATAAATTTAGCTTATAAAATTGTGGTGTTATTGTTGATACATATTTTCGTATCGTGAATCAATAACAACTGACTGATGTAAGGTCGGTAGTATCCACAATAAGCTTTACATTTTAAAAGTTATTTCGATAAACTTTCGTTAGAGCATAGATTAAATCCTTAGGTAGACATAGGCTACCTATTGTCTGTATACGATACAGCGATGATATGCGATGTCCTTATCAATTGGGCAATTCATCAAATACAAAACAAGCTATACACAAAAATGCATTACAAGCATATTAATAAACGGTAACTTATTTCATGCAAATGGCGTGTACATAACACCTAATATATGGGCTACCGTTGGACATTAACTGTCAAATAATTTGCGTTGGCGTTGCCACAGATTAGTGTTGCGTTGAATGGGAATTTATATTTCGTTCAACGCTACAATATGTATATTAGCACGTTTATCGTTATAGTCGACAATATTTGATTAACTTTTAAAAGCTCTTTATGTGTGATAAAATTACCATGAATGTAGTACGTATTACCACGAACGAAGTTGGTAATTTTAATTATCATCATTACAATTACTATGTCGTGTGACATCTAAAATAGGCATACCGAGTGGTCAATACGTAAATTGATTTTGGAAACTATTTGATACCCCTTTTAAAAATCAAGAGTTAAATCCAAAAGGCATTTCCGTTGAGATTTAGCACAAACAATTTGAAAATTAAGTCGCACGCGAAAAACTATCAATGATACACCGAAGACTGAATTAGAAGATAGAAATGAATATTAATAATTGGATATTCTAGTCTCAGTTTTAGATTGAATTGATTTCTTTCTTCTCTTCTCTAGTCTTCTTAGTTCTTAGTCGCCTTTTGCTTGCCTTTTTATAGAAGAGGAGGCAAATGGACAATTTGTTCACCTGGTGGTAAGTCTAAAGTCATGACGTGACACCAGAGGATTAGCAGGTGCTGGTCTTTAATTCCCTTTCTGCTAAAATAAATAAACAATGCCTTTATGTTTATTATATTATATTAGCCTCCGACCCTTCCGTCAAACAATCTAACAAACTTTCACGTATATATCATTTTGGATCTTGAGTATTACGAAAGTGCACGTAACAATAACATGTCACTGATTGAAACAATCTTAGTACTCAATCGGCGCCGGTCACTGTGAATTAGCATATCGCATATCGTGTGCGTGTACGTTAAGTGTACGTATTTATGCGTGTACGTCTACGCTACGTGCATGCGTACGTGTGTGTGTACGTCTACATTACGTGCATGTTTGCGTGTGTGTCTACGTCTACGTTATGTGCATGTGTGCGTGTGTGTACGCACATGCGTCACTTTGGCTAGTACGTGTAGGTACGTACGTATGTGTGCGTGTACGTACGAGTGCTAATGAACTCTAAAGTCTTAATAACAATACACACCGCTGTAGCGTCTGACGAACCGTTTTTTTCCGACTATGGTCGCGTGATCTCGTATGGGATTGTAAAGCGCTACTTACTTAAAGGTAACTATGATAACTTAACTTAATTAAGCCACCCAATACAATAATAATATTATGTATTCTCCAATTGAAAATACTTATTGTTCAGTAGAACATAATATACAGCAGCAGGGATTTACCTATTCAACATTAAATGATTATGTTTAACGGTAAAAGGTACCTTAGGCACTAACAACATCAAATTAACATGTCCATTATTAGACACATCACAATAAAGTTATTCAATAATTTAGTAAACTGTACTGTAGCCCCGAGCCGAGTAATATAATTATATCGCTCGCTGCACTCCGCGGCTGTGATCTCTCATTAGACATTCACAACAATTCGTTTCGCAACTGGCATTTGACCCTAAGCACCTGTACATGAATTATATCAGTAGGAAATACACCAATTACGTCGATTATATCGATTAGATAATATCGATAACCGGGGTTAAATATTCATAAACTGTAAAGGCTTTATCGACATTAATATGCAAGGTATGTACTAAATAGAAATAAGAAGGCAAGTGTAGAAATAGTTTAGTGAGTATGGGAAGTAATTTATGGTCTATCGCCATACTTCATAATCGTAGAGGTAAGTCCCTAAAAATATTTTTATCAAAAGTACAAGCCCACGAAGGCAGTGTCATTAAATTATGTATAATCTAAGATCATTACTGTCAGTAGGTATCCTATTGCTGATAGAGCCGGGATACCTCACTCTATGCTGCCGAAGGCACCCGCGGTGATTTTTTATAGGTCTACTAGTGTCGAGTTCCAGATAACCGCCAGAACCCACCCAGGACTGGCGGTATACATACATGAATTTACCACCGTGGAACAAAATGTCCATGAGCGATAATTGAAAATACTAATTAGGCATTAATTTAGGAATTTATTTCGGTATTTAAGCCCGCCATCTTCGCGTGAATTATCCGCCTAATTATCTCCACTGCTACATCCACAACCGTGCCTGTCCAACCCTCTTTCACTGAACGTCAAGACGGCCGACTCTCATTCGCATCCAACGTGGCATTCCTCTCACCACAAAGCCTACAACTTTAGCCGGAGGTAATCCACTTTCTTTTCATAAACAATCCAATTTCGTACCAATGTAAGCTAACGTAATAACTCATAATGGTAGCCTTTTAAAGAAACTTTTTAGTGTTATCCGCTACTATATTGGTCGTGAAACCTGGTTTTAGATAATATGTGGACCACTTTCGTCTATGGTTGTGATATTTGACGGGTTTCATTGATACATTTCATTCATGGTTTCACTTTTATTTTATAGTAAGAACCTATATTTGATAGGTTTAATTTAGAAATCGTTAATGCAAATAGATTATATTAGACACAGAACCGTTGATGCTTTCAAAATATTTGATATTTATGTGATGATGAATAATGATATTAATAAAAAAAGACTTTATTATCTACACAGGTAAATAAAATTGGAGTGTCTGTTTGTGATATTAAAATAACCGCTTTTTATTAAAAGCATAATAATATGGATGAACACGTTACAGATACCAAAATAGCATTTTTTACAATTTTTGTCTGTCTATCTATTTGTTCCGGCCAATCTCTAAAATGGCTGGGCCGATTTTGATGGGATTTTCCCTGGTAGTTAGCTTATGTTATAAGGGATAACTATGGCTATAAAAATAATCATCATCAATTCGGGTACGGCTGTAAATCTAAGTTAACGCGGGCGAAGCTGAGGGAACAGCTAGTATTTTATAAAACGAATTATATAAAATTATGGCCACCGGCATAATAAAGTTCTGCGCTGGCCACGTACACATTTCTGGATTCATCAAAATGTACCCCTAAGAATGCATTATGTAGGCATACGCTAAATTATAAGTTTCAATTACTATATTATAATACATTAATCATCATCATCATCAGCCCGTTATTGCCAACGGCTGAGCATAGGATTATATATTATATATTATACCATTATTTTTATAGCCTAAGTTACTAATTACAAATGCGAAGTACTAGTATTCGATATTTCTTAATTGGCAAAGAGTTTTAATGGTTATATTTAGTCAAAGATTACCTAAACAATCACTTTCAGCCTTATCCACCACTATAAAAGCTATCGCATAAACCCGCGGGCTAGGGCCCGGCTGGTTACAATACATATATGTTGGTCTATTTGTATAATACATGAACTTACAAAGCGTTACTTGTTACGCATTACATTTCACCGGATGCGTGTACGGAGTTATGGAGCTGACAGATTGACACGTAATAGGAACCCAATACGGAAGCCTGATCGAGATAGAATTCATCATCATGACATCCATGACTAAATAGGTATAAGCGGTAAAACAAGAAAGTTCTTGAAGTGTGTGTTTGGTCTTAGTAGTGAGCTGTGAGCTCAAGAATGAACGAAGTGTTCATTTAAAATAAGCCCACTTGTAACATTTACATAGAGATATTAAGAACAGCATATATATGTGCTCGCCACAGAAGAGCTTATTAAATTATCTGTTTAATATATCATCATCCTTTATCCGTCCACTGCATATATCTAAGCTCAATTCCAGATATTTCCTGGTTCCTTTTACTAGCAGGAAGAATATATAGTTGATATAGCAAAATGAATATAAGTTATAAACTAGCATACGTCATTTAATTAATTAAATAATGATTAGATTTCTGAATTTTTGTGCCATAACTAAAAATAAATAATACACACAAGTAGCATAGATAAAAATAAACTGACGATGATTAATGATCATCATCATCAACATCATTAACATATATAAGTTTACTATTTTATTAAGAGTAGTGCCATGCTGCTTTGCATCCGAATTGGGCCAGCACGACCGGGGGACCGGGGACCTTTCACTTATATAACACCAGCGTCAAGTGGCAGCTATGCTGTCGCGTTTCGTGCAGTTTGTGAATTTCCGGTGGCCCATTGGGGGGAATAGGGGAAAGGAGGACCTACTGCATAACCTCTGTTTGTGCAGATGTATATGAGCTTCGGTACTCAACATGGCTCCGACTGCTAGGTTGCCTCCTTATGATATTTAAAAAAAAATAAGAGAGGTGTCAATGAACACCCGGATGGAACGAAGTTCCTTTCGAATAATTAGTGAAGGAATTGTAATAAAAAAAAAATATATAAAAATATAAATTTCAAATTCTATTCGAGGTGTAAGGAAAATAATTATTCGGGTAGGTATAATTTTTTTATCGATAAAAATCAGAGCATCTCCCGGCATAAAATAATAAAAAAAAAACAAAAAAAGTCACCGAGATCGCTAGGATTTGAACTGGGGTTTTTTACTAAGCAGCCCGAATAGTGTAACAAAAACAGCTACCGACGCAGTAATGTGTCAGTCAAGCAGTCGCACGGCTTACAACTATAGCAAAAAGTGACGTTACAACTTTTCGTCTTAATTTTTTACGTCTAGCCCCCTTTCGCAACGCGCGATAAGGAACTACGTTCCAAAAAAATATCACTCGATGATCATGATAATAATTACTAAAAGATTTCGCGCTGGAATACAAGAAAGTAATCTCAATTAAGAAGTGCACGTTTTAAATTCGTGGGAACAAGAAGCCGGATGCATTTTTGTCTCATGCTCTCGAAGATCCTGGCACAAATAAATATAATTTACATATTACTTATGTAATTAACACACGAAAATACCAATTACCACACTTTTACTAAACTTATAATGTTAATGTTTTTATATTGAAGAAGATAAGGAAGAAGTGAGAACCTCACCCTCGTTGGGGTTCTGTGGTGCGGGACAACCCCTCTGTGGAGGTGGCGTCGGTCCCTTGAAGGACTGACTAGCCGTTGAGGTTTGTTTGCTCAAAAGATCCAGAGCACCTCACCAAAGACGGCATTGGTGGCACTCGCCGGGTTTTAGTGGGTAGAGCAGCGTCCACTTACCAGCTTTCGGGCGCAGCGAGTCCGACATAGGTACCCGCCTGAGGAGATCCACTTCCCCGCGGAATGCGTCAGAGCATTTCCAGGCGTTAAAGAAAAAAAGGCATTCTTTCAATGGACTCCAACAACAAACATGTCACATTATCGTTGAGTAATAGTTCAAATAATTTAAGTGAACGCACCAAATTGAGATTTATTACTAGAATCTATAGAATTGAATCTGTGCCCCACGTGCCAAAGAACAAATAAATTTCAATCAAACTAACCGTCCTAACTCCTAACGAGGCATTTTAGTTCAATTCGTACCAATAGGGCTAACGCCTAACAGGACGTCGCTTAGGCCTTTGGAAAATTATTGGGTCACATATATAAGAAGTACCTTAATTTTAGATAGTTGATGTATAGTCTAAATAATTAGTGGTGATCTTGAAGACCACTTATGTTCTGGAGGTTTGGAAGCGTAGACCTTGGCATTCGTTAGAGGAGATAACTATGTCCAGTAGCGGACGGATGCGGGCTGTTAATGTTGATTATAATATAATAAATATATCTATACAGATGAATAAAATTGGAGTGTCTGTTTGTAATATTAAAATAACCGGCTTTTTATTGAATGCATATGGATGTATACGCTGTACATATACCAAAATAGCCTTTTTTTAAAAATTTGTCTGTCTGTTCGTATGTCTGTCTGTCTGTTTGTTCCGGCTAATCTCTGGAACGGTTGGGTCGATTTTGCTGGTACTTTCACTGGCAGATAGCTGATGTTATAAGGAGTAACTTAGGCTATAAAAATTATAGCTAAAAATATAAGCTAGTATTTTATATATAAGCTGATAAAATAAAGGAAAAATATGATTTTTAAACGCTTTTTATTATCTTCACCTATAAGTTTGTTTGTAACTGACTGCTTTGAACTTGATTTCGACCCACTTTAAAACGTCAGATTAAATTAAAACTTTACACACTTTTCAAGGGCCGATGACAGTACAATAAATTAATAAGATTTTTTCAATATCCTGATCAGGATAATTAAGATCGGATCCCGCAAACAAAGTGTATGAACAGTTTTGCGAGACAATTTGTAACCTTAGAATTAAGTTGAAAGTTTAATAATAAATAATAAGAAAAAGATAGCACGTCATCCACGGAAGGCATAAGGCGCGCAAGTTACCTACATCACTTGTGTGGTTTTAGCCTCTTACTCATTCTAAGGTGATTGTCATAAGTTGAGTAGTGTAAATAAGTACTAAAAAGTAAAAAATAAATTATAGTTTAAAAAAACCGGTTATATAAACTTTTGAACTGACCTCTAATAAAGAAAATAAATATAAAGTCCTTAAAACTTTAGCTTGTGCAAAACTTACCAGGAAGAAGAAACATCCAACTTATGAAGACAATAAAATTTAATTCACAATACTAATTAAGCGTGTAAACTCGGAAATGTGAGAATCTGTGTGCTATCGACCATCTTGGGGTTTCACCAAACGGCATTGTGTGCGACACGGTTGAAGGCTTTCCCGTGTGAGTTCTCTTCCCCGGCTAGACATATCTACAATTTCTTTATACATCCTACCTAGTAATTTTTTTTGCAAAAACGTGAGAATTATTAATAACATTGATTTTTCTGACCCTATTTATTGCTTTGTGTAAATATAAAAGAAAGGTTATAAAGGGAAGGACCGAAGAAGACATGTATTGGATTGATGGAGGTAACATACTGCGGCAACACCAAATAATGGATGGATGGATGAAGGTTAAGAAGATATAGATATTAGATATATACATATAGATATTAGATATATAATAACTAGTCAATTTCTATTACCTAATTTATTTGTACACTGCTACTTTCCCTTACTAACACTTGATTATTATGAAATCAGCTTAAATAGGCTTCTATTCTGACTTAGGCTATCAACCATCCCCTATTTCTATGCTAGTATCAGATTTCTTTTTTATGTCATAAGAAGGTAAGCGAGTAGTCGGATCCTTATGTTGATTACCGACGCCTATAGGCATCCGCACAACCAAAAGGTATTCAGATGCATTGCCCTCCTTTTCCCTATCCCTCCAATGGGCCACCGGAAACGCACAAACCGCACGAAACGCGACATCATAGCTGTCACTTGACGCCGCTTTTATGTGAGCGAGAGATACCATCCCGGTAGTGCCGGCCCAATTCGGATGCAAAGCAGCATTCAAAACAACCTCTTGTTCTACTTTAGACGTCAAGATTTTAGACATTTGGCATCTTAAGGTTGAAATAGTCGGCGGCGGTGCGAACTGTAACAAAATGATTGCTATCTCACCTGAGATAAGGCGCGAACATGCGTGCTAGAATGAAATGCACAATGATTCATTCCGAAAATGTCCTTTTAGCAAAACAATTAATATAGAAAAACTATTACGTGTCTCTTTTTAAAATAAATTTATTTCAACATTTGAATAACTACTGTCGGTATAATGTCTGTACGGGCTTTATTTTTGAGCTTTCGTGCTCTGTATACTATTTATTTTCGCCCAAAGTTGGGCTCAAATCAGTGTTGAAATATGAAAGTTGTATTTTTTAAATGTATATTTTTTTACAATTTTGGGTACATACAGACATAGATAACGATCTAGATCAATTTATATTATCCTTAGTTTTTCATGATCAACGACAAACATTGTAGTAATTACTGTTCTACGTTTGTATGGAAAGATGAGCGACTTGTGTAACCTTAACATGCCAAAAAGTGTACCATCTTGTCGTTCAATGAAAGAAGACTATGATTGATAAGTTGAATAGGTTTTACACAAACAGCCTTAAGGTTGTCTGGAAGAAATCGCAACCACGGCCGCCTTTGTGTAGTTTAATTGTTGTTTGTATTTAAATTTGTATACATTATGCAATATCCTCGGTAAAGTGTATTTGATGGCACGTCAAAGTGGATTTAGGATAAGTACTTACCTTGTATTAATAGCCATTATGTAAATCTGTTGTAAATAACATTTATCTCAGCCTTGATAATCCTAGTAAATACACAATTATTATCTTCCCTGTCTTATATATTCTCTACTAGCTGTTGCCCGCAGCTTCGCCTGTGTCAACGTAGAAATACAGCCGTACCCGGACTGATGTTTATTATTTTTAAAGCCACTTTTTGACATTCACACATAATCTGGCTTTTTATTGGTAAAAATCGGTTTAGTGGATTACCCCCTACGACCGGCAACCTTACAAACTCACAAACTTTACCTTTTTATAACATTATGCCTACTGCAACTTCAACGAGCTTATTCTTCGCGTGATGTCGGTAACGTTAGTTGTCTGCCTTCATGTTGAATCCTATCTATCAAAGAAACACCCAGCATAGCACGCTCCATAGCACCCTAATTAACCGCGACAAAACTCTTAAAAAGTTTCTCTCTGCAGCTCGATTGGTGACGAGTGACTGATGATGAGTCTCCACTCTAGCTGCAGCTCGATTGGTGACGAGTGACTGATGATGAGTCTCCACTCTAGCTGCAGCTCGATTGGTGACGAGTGACTGATGATGAGTCTCCACTCTAGCTGCAGCTCGATTGGTGACGAGCGACTGATGATGAGTCTCCACTCTAGCTGCAGCTCGATTGGTGACGAGTGACTGATGATGAGTCTCCACTCTAGCTGCAGCTCGATTGGTGACGAGTGACTGATGATGAGTCTCCACTCTAGCTGCAGCTCGATTGGTGACGAGCGACTGATGATGACAACTCATTACTCCTCAAGTTTGTTAGTTTTGTCAACGGGTTCGTGAATGGTATTCGTACATAGCCCGCGACCTTATGACCACGTAAGTATTCAACTCTATGGCATGACATCATCTAAATTCAAGTTACTCGACCGTTAGATCAAGTTTTTCAAGTTTGAAGGTAAAACACGCGAATTACGATCTTAGAACAACCTTACCAAGTCCCAAAAGGCTTTTATCAGGCTTAAATGTTACTTTTCAAGTTTTCAAGTGACATATGTTTTTAGCGAAGGTCTCAACATCACGTCATGTCTAATATAAAAATGTTTTTGTATTGATATTCAAGCCAACATATGAATTTGTATTGAATTTCAATAATTCAATACAAACATCATGTTCGTTTAATGAGGTCATTTGATTCATCCCATTTTTTTTCTCTATTGATCATAACACGATTAAGTTTATTTGCCTTCTCTCTCACTCTAACCCACCGCACCTGCCGTATTTCGGTTAGATTTAAGTAATAACTTAACCCTTTCTCAAGTTAAACAATTTCAATATAAAATAGTTCAACTTAGATTAATTTAAGTTATCTTTTCTGCCAGGAGTCCCAAGACGCACACATTTTTTATATCACAAGGCGATGAACAAAAATAACCTGCCCAAGAAATGTGTAAAATTAGGAATATGACAAGATCAACTTTAATTTCCTTAAAAAAATAAACCCTGAATTATTTTGATACCCTTTTATTATACTCGTTAGTATGTAAGAAATGTTTGCGGTTTTTAGCCTATCAAATATCTTATCGAGTTGAAACTCTGCCAGAAATACTTTTGATAATACCAGTAATTTGATATCAATGAGCTGATTCAATCAGGAGGTAGGACGTTCTTCCTTTTCAGTATTATTCCTGACTATTTCTATTTTTAAATGTTTCTATGATATCATATAATATTATGGTGATGAAGATGATAATTTTAATTACAGCATCTTCATCCTAATATTATATCCCCACCATGGTTCAGGCCTTGTCGTGGCGGTGGGGCTCAGTGGCCTAGGGTGAGTCGGCACCTTGGGCGAAGCTAATTGAGCCGAGGGGGCTCTTTGTACCCCTCTTATAAGAAGAGGAGACAAAAGAGCAGGGGGAAAGAGGCGAGGATGGAAACCTCACCCCATTGTACTGTCCCGACGTTGGGAGGGGTTTTTCTGTAGTGCGGGACATCCCTTCTGTGGAGGTGGCGTCAGTCCCTTGTGGGACTGACTAGCCGTCGAGGTGCCCTGTTAGCTTAACAGATCCGGGGCACCTCACCAAGGCGGCACTGGTGGCACTCGCCGGGTTTTAGTGGGTAGAGCTGCGTCCACTTTCCATCTTTCGGGCGCAGCGAGTCCCAGAGGAAGCCTCAGAGCATTTCCTGGCGTAAAAGGAAAAAAAATCCTAATATTATATATTTTTCTCTCCACTGCTGTACGTAGACTTTCAATGACCAACGAGATTTCTTATTATAGCCTATAAGGGCAAACGAGCAGTCGAAGCCTTTTGGCGACTATCGATGTCCATACACATCCGCACAACCAGAGATTATGCAGATGCGTTGCTCTCTTTTTTCCTATCCCCCCAATGGGCCACCAAAAACCTACAAACCGCACGAAACGCAATAGCATAGCTGTCACTTGACGCCAGTGTTACGTGAGCGATCGGTCACTACCTTGGTCGTGCCGGCCTAATTCGGCTGCAAAGCAGCATTCTACCACGCGCATCCAACTGCTACAACAATTTAACCTTAATTTTTACTACTTAATGATTCAATACACTCATACTAAAATACTTGAAGTGTAGCTACAGGTTAGTTGCGTTTAGTTAGAATTTATATCGGTTGAAGGATATTTATCTGTATATATAATGGCGGAGTTCACCTTGGCAGTGTGAAGTGCCATTATAATCAATATGCCAGAAAACCACTTTTCTCGTTGATTTATACGACGTGGATATATTCTGTAATGGCATGAAAGTGCAATGGTCTTAGAGCCTCTCAAAGTAACAATATACCATAAATGTTATTTATGTTATTATGTTTTTATTACCAGTAAGCTTTAGTAGTTGATAAGCCATCATTTTAGTATGAGCCATCAGTCAATAGTTATTGATCATTTATGTTCTTGATAAAAACTTGTTTATGTTATATTTATATACTTGGGTTTAAAGCGCGAAGACGCGTTAGTTGGTTAAAGCCTGAAGGTCATGATTATGTTATCCACGATCATTAGGCATTAATTATATGGAATTAAGTTCCTCTAGTGTCGTCCATCAGTAACATTTTTTTAAACATAATTACTTTATTTAACACCTGTACCTATATCCAAGCACTCTTCATATCGATATCGCAGGGAAATACTTATGGATACAGCCAATGTGGAGCTCGCACCTGGGAGTGCCCACCCTAACTAAAACCACTGCAAGTGCCTGCAGTCGCTTTTTGAAGGTTCCTGATATGCAAGACAGGATAACCTCAGCGACAGGCTGGCCCCGGCCACGGATGCAATTTTGACCCACTGCATTCTATTATTTGTATTGGGACTATACATTTTGAATTCTAACCACCAGCCGCCTTATTCCAAAACGAAGACTAAATATAGTACCGAGTTTAATACCAGCTTTAAACCATGGTCTAATATTAATGTTATTACAAAAACTAGTTTAACGCTAGTACCAGGACTATGTATGGTACTAAAGTTAGACCACCGTGACCCCTAGTTTAACTTCGGTACTAACCTCAAAACTTTAAATTATCAGTTGTCTTATGCGTTGAATTTGCGTTTTTTCGTATTAATTGTATTGAAAGGTAATTAAATGAACTCGATATAGACAAAATTATTGAATTGGACTAACATTTAAAATAATTATTCTGACATCCTTATATAATTTAACATTATATTTCTGTAATTTTGTTGTATTGTATTTTGTCATTGATATACATACCTATTTTATATCATATGTAATAATTCTAATTAACTCTGATATTTTTCATGGATGTTTGGATTAAATAAACACTAACCTTTTCTTGAGAAGTCCAATTATCATCCCTTTTTTCTTTTGTTGATACATTTTACAACATAAGTAATGTTCGTGGCACACAAATTCACAACAAAAAATATTATACTATTCTTATGAACAACATACCGTCTATTTAGAATCAAAGAACAATAATGGCTGTATTGTAACTATTGGTAAGTGGTAACTCGACTTACATTGCAATAACTAAACATTAAACAATAAACATTTCGATGACATTAGAACTACGCGCGCTTTGTATTTCATTCCCTTATACGCTAGCTATATAAACAACTTAACAGCGAAATATTACAATATTTGTGTGTAATAAACAAGAATTTAAATCACACTCCCTCAAAGTACAAAGTAGTAAAGATTTCAGATATTTTATATAACACAATAAATTTTATTATCAAAATATTGATGTATTTTCCACATTATATTTAATTATAAATTAGCGAGCTTTGCATAAAAAGGAACGGTGTAACGAACTAATCAAATATTGAACGAACAAAATGAATGATATGTTGCTCAATAATCTGTGGATACAATTAAACCAGGGACGATCTTTGGTACTACCTAGACCCCGGTTGGTCCTCGATTTGTAATAAGAATGAATTTTAGTCCATGGACTAACGTTAATACCGTAACAAACCTGGACTTTTCAGTCTTGGTTTAATCCCGGTACTAGATAAGTTTTTTGTAATAAGGCGGCAGAAGTTTATATATTTAAAAACTAGCTTGTTTATTTTTACTATTAAACTGAGAATCCGTGAAATAAATGCTTTAGCATGGTAAATATTCCGTTTCAGAAATTTTAAAGAATTTGGGAAAAGTTGATAAAAATTGTCATATCAATAGCGGTTGGGCAATAGTAATTATGAGATCGGCTAAGTGCGAGTTGCGACACAAAATGGCGGGCGCGGGTCAAGGAGACGCGAATCTCGTGCACGTGACGCAATCTGAACTTTAACGTGAACTTAAGGGAATGTTTATTTGAGCTTTTTAGAGGTTTATCGGTCAATATCAACTGTTCTCTTAAATTCAATGGCGTAGCTTGCTCTACGCCCGTGTCGATATGACAGGCAAAATGTGTAAATGTAATTCTGGATAGTTTTAAGAAATTAGTTTAGATACATTGAGGCCCCTGTAGGTCCCGTATTATTGATAAGTATGATATAGTGGTAGCTACGTCGCCCGTATCATTGATACGCATGATACGCCCCTCATATCATTAATACGTATGATACACCGGTAGCTACGTCCCCTGTCCGTATCATTGATACGCATGATACGCCCCTCATATCATTAATACGTATGATACAGTGGTAGCTACGTCCCCTGTCCGTATCATTAATACATATATGATACAACGGTAGCTACGATCCCCATATCATTGATACGTATGATACAACGATAGCTACGTCCCTCATATCAGTTGTATCATTGAAACGTATGATATAGTGCTAGCTACGCGCCTCATATCATTAATGCGCATGATACAGCGGTAGCTACGTCCCTTGTCCGTATTATTGATAAGTATGATACAGTGGTAGCTACGTCCTTCGTACAATTGATACATAATATGATACAGCGGCAGCTACGCTCCCCATATCATTAATACGTATGATACAGCGGTAGTTACGTCCCCGTTCGTATTACTGATACGTATGATACAACGATAGCTACGTCCCTCGTATCAGTTGTATCATTGAAACGTATGATATAGTGCTAGCTACGCGCCTCATATCATTAATGCGCATGATACAGCGGTAGCTACGTCCCTCGTCCGTATTATTGATAAGTATGATACAGTGGTAGCTACGTCCTTCGTACAATTGATACATAATATGATACAGCGGTAGCTACGTACGTCCCTCGTCCGTATTATTGATACGTATGATACAACTGTAGCTACGTCCCCCGTATCATTGATACGTATGATACAGTGGTAGCTACGCCCCTACTTAAATTCAAAGTTAATATGGTTTTTAGGCTTCGCTTAAATAATATAGAAAAAAACCGGCCAAGTGCTAGTCGGACTCGCGCACAAAGGGTTCCGTACCATTACATAATATATAAAATTAGACACTTTGACAAAAATTAAGGTTTATGTTTATGGAATTAAATGTTTTTTTATATATTTGAGTTGATTGCATGAAAGGTAAATTGCGGTTTACGATTTATGACGTATCAAAGAAACTACTTACTAGATCTTGTTCAAACCAATTTTCGGTGGAAGTTTGCATGGTAATGTACAACATATATATTTTTTTAGTTTTATCATTCTCTTATTTTAGAAGTTACAGGGGGTGGGACACACATTATTCCAATTTGGAAGTGTCCCTCGCGCAAACTATTAAGTTTAGAATAAAATGGTATTAGAAACCTCAATATAATTTTTGAAGACCTATCCATAGATACACTGATGGGTTTGATGAAAAAAAAATTTGAGTTTTAGTTCTAAGTATGGGGACCCCCAAAATTTATTGCTTTTTTTCTACTTTTGTGTCAAAATCTTAATGCGGTTCACAGAATACATCTATTTACCAAGTTTCAACAGTATAGCTCTTATAGTTTCGAAAGAAAGTGGCTGTGACATACGGACGGACAGACAGACAGACATGACGAATCTATAAGGGTTCCGTTTTTTGCCATTTGGCTACGGAACCCTAAAAATGTAGTAATAACTGTTATATACATTTTAGAAAATTACATTTACTCAGTACATTTACGAAATGCCCGACGAAAAGCCACTTTAATACTCATTAGGCATAAAAAGCTAGGTACTAAATGAGGTATTCCAATCCTATTATGAATGGAAAACCCTTACAGCCAATTCCCTAACAAGTTGGCTGGGAGCCAAGCCTGATTTACATATCACGGTAAAATAAAATTTTTGGGTAAAATCTTGGGAATCTTTATCAAGCGAATGTTAAAATTATTTTACTTTGTTAGTTTTGTAATAGTTGAATTCTAAATTGTTTTTGTTACTGTTAATTTGTTTGGGGAAATAAGTAAATGTAACGCACTCATGCTTACTTACATATTTGATTTATTTATATGTATAGTTAAGTGTTTAGACGTGACACTGTCCATAATGACTGGACAGTATGTATAATAATTCATATACATACAGTTTTATAACTTTTGTTTAAAAGAGTTCGATCAAGAAGACTAGCCAATAAACTAGCAATATATTTTGACAGCTTCTCTAGATTATACGACCTGGGAAAAAGGCGTTCCTCCCAGGCATTTTAGGATAAGATGTTAAAATTGTTATAGAATATTATATATTTTGTTTCGCTGGTTCTTCTCAGTGGGCTTTCCTTGGAACCGGTGGTAGATTCAATTGACGTTCAAAAAGATACTGTATTAGTACTATTTTGAATAAAAATATTTTGATTTAGATATTGAGATTTTATGGCGGGTTCAGGACGGGAACCTGGCCAAGTTTGGCACGACATCGCTGGGACTGTTTAGCGGCGGCCGGGCAGTCCCCCTTTTTGAGGAGTAGTCAGGCCTTCGACGGGGCCAGCCTCTCACTAAGATGATCATATTGCCTGCAGATCCGGAACCGGTTGTTCAGCAGTGGACGTATAAATGCTGATGATGATGATGATTCAAAGGTTCTTTATCTTATAATACTAAAACATTACAGGCATGTCCTTGTGTTATGTCATGTTTTGGTTATCAACTAGTACACGTGTCACCTTGCTAACCAGTTTCGACTATTTAGGTAAAATAAATGAACGCTCAATTTAGAAATAAAAGTTCGTGAAATTGTATAGAAGTAAGTATAAATTAGTAGACGAAGTTGTTGGTTGGCTATTAACCAGGTGGGAAGACGATCTCCGTGCGGTGGCCGGTTCGTGTTGGATGCGGGTCGCAAGGGATCGGCCATCTTGGCGTTCTTTGAGGGAGGCATAGTGATGAGGCATGATGATGATGATACAATTTTATATACAATACTATAAATACAGATTGATAATAATCAATATAATAATTAAGTATGTACCTAATCATTCAATTATAGTCGTTCAATTAATGATTATAATCATGATGATACAATCATGCCTTTTAGCTTATTAATATTATAAATTTCGATTATATACAAGTATATAATCAAAGATTATCAACCGCAACAAGACTGCTAAACGGATTTAGATAAAAGGCAGTGTTGTTGCTTATAAACTAAGTCTAGAATAACATAAAGTCTACATTTTATCTAAATAATCAAAGCTCTTATGGGAATCACATATTTTGCTTTATTACTAGTAGTAATTCATAATTACGTCAATTGAAACGTCTAAACGCCGTAATTGTTAAACGCACAAAATTTGTACCTACTGGCCGAACGCAACAAGTATTTCAATATAGTACCTATGTATAAAGATGTGATTAACACCACTAATATTTTTTTTCTCAATCTAGCAAGGAAATTTTTAAGCTACTTTTTCGAACACCACGCGGGCGAAGCCGCATGCACCAGTTAGTATGCTATATATGGGCTCTGCTGACCACATAATGAAACTTTGCTTGTTTATTTGACTTTTTATACTAAACAAAAAGCATAAGATATAAAAAGAAATTTAATGATATCCTCAAACTATGAGTCAGAGGTTAATTTATATTTCAACCTTCGTCGTTTGGAGGCTCTTGTGCTTTACATAATGTCGCAACAATTGTAATACTGTTAACATTTTATATGCTCTACCTACATTATTTACTATATTTACTATTCACATTTAGGTTTTTTTTCGGAAGGGCTATACTTTTCGGCCTAATTGCCTTTAATCTCAATCGGAATAGTAGGTTAGCAAATGGCTCATCTATGGATTATTCGACGGAAGGTCGTCCCCCGCCGCGCCCCTCAGGGGGCACGGCACATTTCGCGCGCTACCCGAGAGAGTAGGATTTAGACTAGTCAAATCCGATACGGTCGCCGAATATTTAGCGGTTGAATTTACTTTATCATGACGACCGGCACTCACCTCACCCTCTGAGGGGAGAGCCGGGTCACGCGTGGTACTCAAACAATCTTACGGTAGCGTAGTGCTACCGCTGTTTACGCGGTCTGAATTGGCGTCTACTCGTATCGGATTCGTACATTTATGAGTATGATGAAATATAGTAGGTAGAAGGGTACTTTTTTTGATTCGGGCTAGGCGCATCAATCGAACCAATAGGACTTAGTGACCTTCAATAAAAGAGCATACTCATACTTGAAAAGCCGGCAACGCAACTGGATGTCACTTATACCGGTGGGAGGGAAGCGCTGTGCCGCGCTCCCGGCTGCATGGGTCTTGCTTGTTTCTCCCGTGAAACAGCTTTGCTGTGTTTCGGAGAGAAGGGCAAGACAGGCAGTGTAATTACTGGCACCGAGATTTAACATCTTATGTCTCAGGATAGCAACACATAAATGAGTTGCCTGGGCTCGTTCCAGGTAAACTAGTTTGTGTTCATGGGCGACGTCGACCACTTATCATCAGGTGACACGTTTGCCAGTTTGCCTATCCAACTAACATAAACTTGTTCCCAGGCCAGGATCGGCAGCAGAAAAAATCAAATGGTATATGAATTTGATACGATCTCAGGGAGCCCGAAGGATGCGGTAAAACTGCCTTGGGATCCCCAACGAATTTTATCATAAGAATTCAGGAGACGAAGGCAATATTTCCAGTCTTCCTCCTCAATTAAAGCCAGAGATAGACGACAGTACAACATTGCAATGTTCACAAAAGTCAAGAAAAGACAGCAGCCTAGCTGCAATGCACCACGGACAAATTATTATAGTGTTTACAATTATCTGCGTAGTAAGACTAAAATATTGTGTATTTTAAAAGTATTGTTATGTATAGAAAGGTATATCACCTTTATTAATGCTATCCTATTTGCTCTGTTGTGTACCTAGATTTTGGTTAAGATAGGAAATTCAGGGAGGAGTTTCCTAGATCTAGCAAAATCAGAGCTGCCCAGTGGGGCAATATAGCTCATATTATATGTATATTATGTATTATGTACATTTTTATGTATATATCTGTCCCCAATACCCGTAATAATAAGTTTCACAAACTTTCCAAGGGACTTTATTCTTCGGTTCTTGTGGTATGATTGATTATAAGAACAAAGAACCGAAAATTCAATTGTTTTTATCACACGTTCAAACAGATTTCATGAAGTAATATAAAATAAAGTAAAATATAAGTTGTGCGTTACTTTAATATAGCCAAAAATACCTACTCGTATTTAAGATAATCTGATACGTCCTTGTGTTTAAACGGACTTAATTAGCATAGAGGTCATTGATACTATTTTGGAACAGGTTCATACACACTTCAAACGGTTCATAATATTGTTCACATGATGATAATATAAGCGATAAACTCCAATACCGTTTCGAATCTTTATGTTTAATATGTTTCTGTCAGTTCATCTGTTGTATGTCAATTTCATGTTTCGACTCCAGATGGCACTACCTATATCGTGGAACCGATGAAAATCAGTGAAATATTGTACATAATATTAAATCATTTGGAACCAGCTGCCTACGGTACATACGGTATATATAAAAAAGACAAGTTTCTAAAGATGCCAGGATGCATTGGTGGCACTCGCCGGGTTTTAGTGGGTAGAGCTGCGTCCACCTTACCACCTTTCGGGCGCATCGAGTTCCATATAACCTCCTGGGGAGAGAGGTGTAATAAAAAAGAAAAAAAAGGATGCCTTTTACCTTTAAAAAGATGCAATAATTATTATTGCTAGTGCTGAAATTTGAAAACAGGTTAACATTATAGTTATTAATAGATCTAAAATGTGAAGGTTAAACCTTTCTAAACTAAATACTTAATCGATATAAAGTAACTTAGGCGTGGGATCTAAGTTATAGATCGAATGCTCAAAAGCATTCAACTTGGATTATAATAAATTTCGACCTACTTCGATGGCGAAATTTGGAATAAGTGGAGCTGTAAATAATTAGAATAATATCAGTATATCCAACGGTTGAAACTTCAGTACAGCTATCACATATTTAACCGTCTATTAGTACAAGGATATATTGGCATCGCAATGAAAATGAAAATAAGAAGGGATGATGTTTGTATTGCAATAATGTTGCTATTGTTTTGGAGAGAAGTTCTCAACGACACTCAAATATAGAGAAATTAATCACTATGAAGTCGTCATAAGATAAGATTATTAGATATAGAATATTTAGGAATAACAACGTTAATGGTTTCATTTACTTATGTACTGGTTATATATATTTTTACGGATTTGATCGAAGTTTATTAAGATTTTTACAAGCCCGACGTTTCGGATACTTTACAGCAACCGTGGTCACGGGAGGACTGCTCTCTATCTGCTTTCTCTGAATGGCAATTAAAAGCAAATTCGTCTATATAAACTTTTCGTGGTTGATTTTTTTATATTTTAAGCATATAATAAAGATAATACTGATATGTGAAATTATTCAATAATCTGTGTAATAAATGATATTATTATTATACTTTTAAAGAACATACTCTTTAAGTACCATACATTTAAATATGACTCAGCGTTTGAAGATAAAAAGCATTTAAATGTTTTCCTTTTTTTCTAAACACAAAAAGGTGCGCAAATACAATATTTTTTTGTTTCATATGACTAATAATACCTACTCATTAAAATATGTCTAACTCTGCTCGGACATTTTTTTGTTGTGGAACCAAATTTTCCATATTTTTGTAGGAAGATTATTGTTTTTTGTAGGTGAATCCTACTGAATTTGTTTCGTTTCTTCTCAGTTTGCGTAGGAACAGGTAGATTCAATTGACGTTCAATAGGTTATTTGTTAGTACTAGTTTAAATAAAAAATGAAGTTGTAACTTTATATTTTTTTCTTTTTTCTAGAGTTTCCTGGCAGCGAACGCAAAATGCTGGTGGGCGGGTGCTCTCGCAGCCGCCACCGCGGAGCTTCGGTATGCGGGCTACGTGTCCCCCGGAGTCCTGCTCGTGGCCGGAGCCCCGCGCGCGCTGGAGACGGTGCGGGGGGCGTACTCCCGCTCCGTGCTCAAGCCCCCACCTACTTACCTCATATGCGGGCTTGGTGAGTGACATTTTTACTGAAGAACTTGTGTTATAGATACGTGGAACGGAAATAAGTTTAAGAAATTTATATAAATACATATCATACATATTACATGTCCACCCTTTCTGTAGATACGTGGCGGGATTCCAACCCGCGAACCAGGTTCAGTGTCCAGTAGCCTGACCACTCGACCAGCCGGCTGCCAAATTATTATTATCAGGATATTATTTTTATCTTAAGCGATTTTTGGTCATTTCTTATAATTACAACCATCGCTCTTATATGCGTTAATAGCAATTAATTTGCATTTATCTGTAATAATAATAATAATGCTGTAATTTTTTGAACATAGACAGCGGACGGACAATTTAGTGATCTAAGATCAGGCTAGGCTAGAAAAACCAAGACTTGAAGGAGTTGATGACTACAAATAGCTTGTAGGTAATGATCATTATAGTGAGCTCATTTTGCTCTCATTTCAAACAAGGAATAAATAAATAGATAGTGACAATGACGAATTCCAAGCGGTAAAATCGTAAAATCTATTTAAAAAACCCGTTAGTGTTGCCCGATCGGTAGTAAGTATTCTCGCCGATTGTATGGCGAGTCCCACGCACTCCGCTGCACCGCCGAACAGCCTTGCAAGGACGCCCATTGTAACTACGTACGTTTGTACATTCCAACACTTTAGTACGTGGTACTTATGCGGTATATAGTAATGAAAGTTAATTATCACTATTCATATTTAAACAATTACGGAGTAAAATATGGCAAATAGATTTGTCTAACCTGTCCGAGGAGTCTTTCAGTGGTAGTGGCGATTGAAACAAAGCCGAGATAATTTTAAAGTCAAAAACTATAAAAAGTGTACCTCCCGCATGCTAAAGCTGCACGTAACGTAAAATGCAGAAAGTTGTAAAACATAAACTTGGCTTTCACATTTCCATATCTCCTGTGCTCTAATATGGAGGATAGGCTATTAAGAAGAACCAAAAGGTCTTAGGCATCGGGAACACTTCTTATTTGAATCGACATCAAAAATCCAAATGGAAAAATAAATCATATCCATAAAGCATTCCAACAAAGCACAGCTATATTAGTATAGCTTGTACTTGATTCATTAAAAAGGTCCTATTATAATAATTAAATAGATATCTAAACTAATAATATTAAAAAATATATATATAAAAAGCTGTAGATTTTGTTTGTTTGAACGCGCTAATCTGCATTTGTTTGTGGTTATTTTTATTGGCAGTTCTTTTTGTGCGGATGAAACCTAATATATTTCATAATATTGACGCCTTTCTACATCATATCAATTCTAGTCACATGAAAGTATGAGAGTGTCAACATGACGAGTTGTGGTTGATAGAACATACCCGTGAGAGCCGGAGGTTGGCATGTTGAGTGTGAACATGACAAACCTTTACTTATTATTCTAATTACAGATGTATAGCAAACAAGCAAGAGCATGTCATTTTGGTGGGTTTTGAACGTGAAAATACGTATCAGAATCATGAAAGAAGATTTACTAGTAGTTGGCTGTTGATAGCAACAAATGTAGTTTTTTTATCTAAATCTTCTTTTGAAGAGACAGAAAGAAATAGTTCTTGTCTTTGCTTATTTCTACATTAATAATAATACACTAACACTAAGACTTTGATTATATAATTATAAATAATCAGAGCACTAAGCTTACCACAAGACTAAACAAGACTAAAATTGGCACTTTATTCTCATTAAATAACCTGTCTAGACTTCTAAAACATTAAACTTTAACTTAGTTTACTAAAACCAGACACTAAAAACCACTCATTGTGTTTGCACGTCAAATATATTGTTCCCGTTAAACAGACTGTGTCCCTCTTGTGTATGGCCGAAGAAAACGTCTCCTAACAACACTGCGTTGTACAAGCAAATAAATCTTGGGTTTTTAAACCACACGACAGCTCTGACAAGTCTGGGAAAAGTTCTGCGCAAACTTAAATACAATTAATATAACATGGAACGGAATATTTCATAAAGGGAACACAATTTGAAATTGGAATTTATTGAGTAACTTTTTAATTTTTTAAGGCCATGCTGAAATTACCAACCTTATATTGTGTTAATAGATTATAAATTTCAGATTGCAAATATCACTATAAAAGCTTTATTTAACGATGTAATAAACTCGAAATCAATTTAATTATGTTATCTTGGTGTTGAGAAAATATTGACACATGTATGCAGACAGTCACAATATAAACGTAAAAGTATCTTGAATTATATGGTAATTTTGAAAACTATACGTTTTATGACACAACACAGCTTTAACTATAAGTATTATAATTGGTATGCCAAGTTATTGCAAAGAGGCACACCTTTCTATCATAAATGATGTAGATATAGAAGGAAATAAATGAATTGATATACAAACATAAGTTAACCATAGAAGTTACAAATATCTCGTGAACAAGACCGTAGATAATGCCGAAATATCACGCTCCATGAAACAAAGGTGAAATACATGATAAATATCCCGTTTAAATATTTTTAGTAATCTACAAAATTGTTATAACTACCGAAAAATATTGGTTTTATTTCAAACTAGCTGTCGTAGCTTCGACCCTGTTCAATTTAGTTTTTTACGTACATATAAAATGATCATAATCATTGTCGACCATTTTCCATTCAGGTTGGAGGCCTCTTTCAATTAATGCCAAGACGTTTAATCCACCAACATCCGCAACTAGCCTTTCTGACGAAAGGCTAGTTCTAACTTCTCTTTTTTCTCTTTTTTCTTTTTCTCTTTAAGTTTCTCTTTTCTACTAAAGAGAAACGTTTTTTCAATATGTACTCCGAATATAAATGCATTATATCACCTAGTAAAATGACGAGTTTGCTTTCGTTGCTATTTATCATGATAATGGTCTAAAACCTGCCCAGAAATACCTGGAAGTTATGAAATAGGCGACGCATTAGTTTCAGTGAATTTATCGGAATCAGATAAACGGCGAAATATCATCTGTATTTGTTGTGTAATGTACTTTTGCTCAGCGCGTTTTGTGGTGATAAGTTTTATACTAGCTGTTGCGTGCAGCTTCACACGCGTTCACTTTGCGGACTAATGATCTTTATTTGGATAATATGTTCTCCGTCAAAGTAAAATATATCTGCCTGGAGAATTATTGAAATCATCATCGGATCATCGGTTTAGCTTTTGAAAGGTTGCATATAGGTAGACGAAGTTTCTTTGCCATTTATTATATTAGGTAATAAAGATTTTATGATATTGTTAAAATTAAATGGTTTTTTCCACAGCATCATTTACTGTCTTTGCGGCCCACCAAACGTCATCAAGATCGATAGACCTGTCAGTTTACGAATTTGTGGTTGTGTCATTACACTTTGATTATGAGAATTTATTTAACCACCACGTCAAGTTTTTGGCAATTTCAGTGCTATCACCAGCAAATTCAACGCTTTATATATAGCTCTTTCTGTCGCTCTCTTTTTAGAGGAGATCCAAGCAGTGTATTACCACCTTTAGGATAGATTATGACATTAAATAAACAGTAAAATATATCAATGTGAGGCAATTCCTCAAATAAATTATTAGATACAAAGCAAAGGAAATCTGATGCAAGGATTATTACATTGTCCTTCGTTTGCATTTCGAAAATGTATCAAAGGCGTAAATAAACTTGTCGCCATTGCTAAACCGTGCGCCTACATTAAATGATATTATTCAATAATAAATGATGGCTAACTGGTTCTTTGGCTATCAGTATGCATAGTAACGCAGCGGGAGAGAACAGGTACCATTTTCTATGGTATTATTATATCGTACATTCTGTATATTTTCTATAACTTGACTTTTATTTTTAATGAAAGTTTCATTAGCATCGCCATCGTTGTCAATATCTTAATCTTCGTCATTATCGTCATCATCATCATAATTGTCGTTGTCATCATCAATATTATTATCATCAACTTCTATCCTTTTACACTTAGCATCCCTCGATATCACCCTGACTAGACAGACACAAAAATGAACGCTTTATGCGGCATGCTATTCCGTATGAGTTTCACCAACTTAATCCTTGTAGCAAACAAGATTTTGCTTTTCGGATAATGAAAGACAACATATTATTTAATATAGGCAAACTGATTATAGTTTGCCTAATAAACAGCTAAGTCAGTATATATATACTACAAAGTTTTCAAATTGTAGAATAGATGTAATCGTTGCCATTATTATTTATTATTTTACTCTCTTTTTATGCAGACACTTTTGTTTTTTTTTTTTTATTTTAGTTGGATAGGCAAAATGGCAAACGCGCCACCTGATAGTAAGTGCTCGACGTCGCACATGAACATAAACCAGTTTACCTGGAACGAGCCCAAGCAACTCATTTATGTGTTGCCTATCCTGAGACATAAGATGTTAAGTCTCGGTGCCAGTAATTACACTGCCTGTCTTGCCCTTCTATTCGGAACACAGCAAAGCTGTTTTACGTGAGAAACAAGCAAGATGGTGGTAAAATGCATGGGGCATTTTAATTTCCAACATCAAAATACACTAGTATCTTCCCTTCAAGAGTGTAAACATTACCAGTTGTATATAGTGTAAAGTTACTTGCGTTCATACATCCGTTTCGTTGATTTGTTTCTGATGTTGGTGCGATAAGTACAATCCATTCTAAAACAATGATATTATATGACTTATCGCGAATTGATCACGCCATTGACAGCAACCTGAGGCCTAATATTAGAATAAACATCGGGTTTGTATCGTAATGGAATCGGTTATTCGGTTGGCTAATCATAATTAATGGTTGTGACCTCTGAAGCAATTAGGATAATTGTCTAGGAACTGATTTGGGCAAATAGATGAAATGACGAACATTAATCAAGTCAATCAAGTCATATCTATTCAGCTTTCTAATATAAAACGATCGAATCACGTAAACTCAAGTGCTAAGAAAATTAATTTTCAATAAATTGTTATTAATATTATATTACCACCGCTATTAATAATTATTATAGATTATGTTCCTTAATAATGATAAGAACTTAAATCTAAAAGTATAGACATGTAATTTAAAACATATATCCGTGGTAAGTTCTTAAGAACTTGTGTTATGCTTGAAGCGGAAATCAATTTAAGTAAATGTATATATAAATGGGTGAAGACAAAACACTCCTTTCTCCTCTGTTTTATATCCTATTTACTTTTATTACTTTGTAGATATTGACGCGCATTTGTCGTTGATTCGAGCGTCATTATGCGAAATTGAATATTTCCTCAAACTTACGACGTTTAAATTTGGACCGCTAGTTATAAATATTTTAATAAATATACAAATTATCAATCCTATTCTACAACCTCTAGTAGCTACCAGCCGTCAAAACGAAATACAAAACGAAAGTGGTTAATATGCAAAACGAATTCCTTATCAAACGCTTTCCTCAATTCCGCAAACGCTTTGCGATATTTCCGAGCGGTGTGTTCGGTGTCGGCCGGAGAGACAGGTTTGTAAATCACTGTGAAATATAACAAATAATTGCCTCTTTTGTTGGATAGTTATTATTTCTATATGACACGTGCTAATTGTCTGTCCGTAACCAGTTCTGATTGTTTGTTTGTTTGTCCAAAGATTAATCAATTTCTCTTATCTCTCTTTGTATTGATATTTGTAATATTAGCTTTGTTTTGTGCTTCATTCACTTCAGTCAAATAAAATAATCGACATCTAAACATGATAAAATTTAATAGAATTGTGCATAAGCTGGACAAAATATGAAGTAATTCGTGAGACTGTTTTGATGCAAACCTGCCTCTCATTTACTTGAAGAAACCAGCTGGTACCACATCCGTTTGTACATGAGGAAGCATAAATCAAGCTAGATGAACGATCAAAGACATTTCAAAGTAAAATCTGGCTTGTATTAAAATTTTCCACCTGTGGTTTTCCCTAGAAGTTAGAACTTCAAGCGGAAGGTTTATTTCTGTTTGAATGGGTAAATATATTTGTGGTGGCAAATATATTTCAGCTGTTTTTATTCGTTGAACTTTTTCGTAAATGTAGCCTTTTTTGTTGGCATGTAACTTGGATAGTAATTTTTATTGTGTAGATTTTTATCGTATTGTATTATTTTTGTAATAAATTTAATTTCTTGTTATAATTTTATCGTTAATTTCTATTGATCGTATATATAAATAACGAGTACTTAGTATGTCTCTTTCATGTATTTAAACTAATCTAAAAAAAAGTTTTATTTTAGTCGAATTCATTTAATTAAATTATATCCACAATAGGACTAGAAAACTCTAAAGTTCTGTTTAAACTAGCGTCCCTGTCAGAAAACACTTTTCTGCGCTTTTTGCCAACATGAAAAACGCTAGCACGAATGGGTTTACGTGAATTTATTTATACGTTAGAGCTTTTTATCGCTTGCACTCGGAACTTACGTTAGACAGTGATCTGTGAGTTGAATTTGCCCTTTAGTATCATGCTTTTGAAAGTTTCAACGGATGTAATAAAAGCTTGTCTGAACTGTGCCTAAGTTGGTTAAGTTATTTTATACGATAGTCATATATTTTTAGTGTTTATTGAATTAAATAAAGTTTCGCTTAGCATATACATAAAGTTTGCCTTAAACGGGCATAGATACGTAATTAAGATCACTTACCTGAGTAAATGCATACACGAAAGGCATAGAAACGTTATTAAGGCCACATAAAGGATAATTAAATAAATAATAAAGAACTACTAAGATCTACCATATTACATAAGTAACACATAGTCTTATAAGTTCTTAAACACTCTTGTATTTGTACTAGTATAATAACAAAAGTTTAAAAAGAATACATTCATAAAAAAAATCTCGATACAAATTATTATACACCAAAAGTCTGACCTTGGCAGCATTTAAGCCCGCGAAACTCTTACCCTACTTGTGTACAATCCGATTTCCCTAACACTATATAACTATATAATAAATAATAATATTAGTATTTCAAAATCGATAATAATAATATTTATTTGGTATAAATATATTACAATCGCTACCACTCGTGGCATATCCCACGTTCCGGCCTTCATGAACCTTGCATGCACCGACCCCGTACAGACTAAACAATCGATTAACGTTATATCACATAGTGTTGGGATTTCTATTCGGTGTCTATGTTTACTTTAATGTTTATATCGGTTTGGAATGTTTGTTGAAAGAGATGGGAAGAGACGGAATAGTTCAGTCTAGAAGGATTGAAGTTGGTTAGTTTGACAAGTTTTGGAATTAGTTACAATGGAGGTCGTTCCGTAAAAGTTATGACCGTCATCCAGTTGTAGGCAGGATAATCTGGATATTCCTAGGAGGGAGCCGTCGCCAGCCTGCCCTGAGTGCAGCGCTGTAGAAAACTCGGCCTAGCACACCCTAGAGGTGTGCGATAGATGGGCCGCACAGCGTCACGATTTCGTGGCAGTGCTTGGAGGGGACCTATTTTAAAGGGATGTTCGTGTAACAACATAAAATCGATTTTTTGCATTTGACACTCAACTTAAATGAAAGGACACTTAAAAAATTAAAGTTCTCACAATTTATCACAGTGAAAATTATTTATAAATTTTACATTGGATATACGTAGAAGCGATAAAGTAGTATTTTAATTATAATTTTACCTGTGGTAATCCGATTACATTTTTAATACATATTCTACTAGGTGGGATACATGATAATATAAATATATATGATAATTAGTGGGTGTAAGAGTGTATCGAGCACATGTTCGCGCTACGGGTAATCGATGTTACTGTCGCCCACACGAGCGGCTCGTAAAGGAACTTTCAAGTTTCAACTTTTATGAGTATTCATTATCTCTTTAGTCTGAGTCGTCAGTGAAGTGAACTAGTTGTGTTATAGTTTGAATTACGCTAGACATTTTTCTATGTTTCTTGACTCAGGCAAAGATACATTCCAGATTGAAGACAAGCCCTGACTTCACATATTCTTTTATTGAGACGCAAGACGGTAGTTGTGTGCTAGTAACTATTCTTCCTAAATTTCTCTCAGTAAGAGCAAAGCTGCTGAAATAAGTAAAGGTTATGGACACAAAGCCGGATTTCACCAGGCTCTGACTCTCTCTCACTCAGGCTGAGACGTTAGATGGTCTGTGTTACAATACGGCCAGTTCCGTCCTCGTTTTTGTAACAGCAAAAACGCGGAAGAAATAAGCAGATCGAAGAAGTTAAAGCGATGAAGTTAATATCATTCATTCCTTTTTATTGTGACATAAACAAAAATACATATTATATGCAATTGAGTAATATTATTGGAAACTTACAATATTTAAATACCTAACACATAATGCCTACATCTTGTTACGAAAAAATCACTGTATCATTATTACACTATCTACACATTAAACATCATAATATAATATTTTGTAATTATTTCTGAATCCATATTACACGCCAATTTAAGCAATTAAAGGCAGATGACACGCATTAATAATCGATAAATCATAATCGCATAGGCGTACAATACGATGTATCAAATAGTTATCGATTTTAGCAACGAGAATATTGCGCATCTAATCGTTATTAACAATTATGTCATTAAATTATTTTGTCATATCATCAATCATTATTTTTATTAAAATAAATACGAAATCAATTTATAGCTTTATATAAATTGAAGATAAGCTAAATATCAATGTTGATTGGACGCGGCATTTAGTATCAAATACCAGCGGATCGTGACTTCTTGACAAAACGATTCTTTGATTTCTAGGCTAATAGGCTATTAGAAATACACAGAAGTCGTTTGCGGTTGTTCAAACTTAGACACGTGAAATAGTATCAACATTGCATTCGTAAACTTTGACATTTATAATACTAGCTTTTCCCAGCGGTTTCACCCGTTAGAAAATTAATGAAATCAAAAATATAAATTATAGTCTTATAGCCTTTCTCAATGTGTATTGGGATAAAAATAAATTTAAAAAATTCTGGATTCTAACTAATATTTTCAGAGATGAGCACGATTAAACAAAGTCTTCAGCATTATTATATTACTTTAGATATGTAATAAATAAAATGTCAGAAAACACACACATTTTATATGCGGTGATTCGACGATTATTTTTTGGATTTATAGCGCTATTCAATGTTTTGAGTAACCCCAAATTTCATTATAGTTTAAAGATCGCGCCATAACATTACAATTTAGAGAGATTAGCAATCATTAGATCAATATTTTATCTAACATCAATATATTTGTTTCACAATTTTATAAATTGAGTATTGCAAAAATTAAACGAGTTGCACGATATCGGTAATTACATCACTATATTTGACTTGCACATCACCAATACGAGTGATGTAGATTTTATCGATATTTTCAGTTTTGAAATATTAATTTGCGAACAGGAAATTATGCTTGATTGGGCAGACGGCGTGTGAACTTCTCTCCGTTTAGATGATAACGTTTAGAACAAGTATGGCACGTTATGTGGCGAAAGTAATCTTAATGAGTTAGACCCCGGGCGATACACGAGACTCCAAATTGCCTCCCATTTGACACACCGTCGGTATTATTTACCATTATAGAATGGAACTTATTTTATAATGTCAAGGTAGAAAGTTGATCGAAGTAAAGGAGAAAGAATCGGCAATATGTTCGTGGTAATTGACAAATGTCAAAAACAAAAATAAATATTGTTTTCTAATGTTTACTCGAATTTCACTCGTTGTGATTGAACTACTTTTACGAACATTGACAAAAATGAAACTGAAATAATTTTGCGTAAATAAGACTAATTAAATATTGATGGATCTATTACCTAGAATCACCTAAATCACATAAGGAGGACATCTGAAACTTTGAAAAAAACGGAAAAATTATTACAGTTTTAAATACTAATGTATAATATAGAATGTTGAGACTGTAAAAATATCATCAAATTATATTCAACATTTACCTTTTTGTTTTTTTTGATAATTAGTGATAGAAGACACGCTGACAAACTACTCGTATAATTATTAATTATTATATTGAAGAGAAGTCCCTTATCCAACAAAAGGAAGTCGAAGGGTCGCTTAATATGCAAGATATTATCATCGCTAAATTAGAACACAAAAGTTTAACTCTTGTTAAGGGTATGTACTTGTTACTTAATAGTGTAATTAAGACATCCGATAAATCGATCCGACAAATCGTGTGGCGTAAATATTGGAATGTTATCAGCAGCCGCGCATTTCGAGCGTCGAGATCGTTGATTATTCAGCACTGACAAGCAAATTAGTCGATGCCTTTGTCTCGTTTGGACGTATTAGGCGTGATAGGAGATTGAAAGAGTCTAGATAAGAGCCAGTGTTCAATTAACCGGCTCATTTGAGTATGAATGGAGTTACATGGTGATATGGTTACTCAATGTTAACTAGCGAAACTTTCTTTAATCGACAACACATTGTTGAAAAGATTGTTTTGATTGAAGATTAAAAACTTTCACGTTGTGATAAATGTAAAAAATAATTGTTATACCTACTTTGTTGAACGTTTTGTGCGAATTACTGAAGAAAGAATTATGATTAAAAAAGCAACGTCGCGATATATGAAAGGAACGGTCTATATATTATACTTTAAAGTTTAAAGTGATTAGAATCGCGTCAAAATCTCGCACTTTTAATTCTTCATCTTTAAACGGAGCATTGATGTTCCTATTTAAGGTTGAACTAGTCGATGGCGCAAACTCTAACAAAGTGATTGCTATTTCACCTGACATAGTGCACGAACATGTGTGCTAGAATGAAATGCACAATGATTCATTCCGAAAATGTCCTTTTAGCAAAACAGTTATTATAGAAAAACTAATAAGTGTATCTTTTCAAAATATATATATTTATTTCAACTTTTGAGTAGTTATAGTTTAACTACTCAAAAGTTCGTACGGGCTTTATTTTTGTGCTTTCGTGCTCGGTATACTATTTATTTACGCCCAAAGTTGGGCTAAAATCAGCGTTGAAATACGAAAGTTTAGAAGCTTGTATTTTTTTAATGTATAATTTTTTTACGATTTAGGGTACATACAGACATAAATAATGACGAGATAAATTTATATTATACTTAGTTTTTGATGGTTAACGGCAAACATTGTAGTAATTACTGTTCTGCGTTTGTATGGAAAGATGAGCGACTTGTGTAACCTTAAGTTATAGTTAGGTTGTTTTTTACCAGAGCTAATTTAACCTAACAAAATATAGTTTTTTGCAATTTGAAAAATAGCTTGCATGTAATGTTTGGACAAAATTTATTTAATATGTGAAATATAAAATCTAACTAATCAATTCATTCATTAATGAAGATATACTGCTGCCAAAAAACCGCACCTTAAATCATTCAAGGATTTTAATCGATACAAAAACCGGAAGCACAACGCACATCCCTTGCGAGAAAGTTATATTGTACGGATACCTTACAACCTATATTAAGAGTGATGTACCTCTTTGGTGTTCATTATGACCTTTTTGAGAGATATTTAATGCTGGTGATGCACTGTAACAATAATAACCGATCGTGGCGGCATTCATTAAAGTATTTTTGTATTGTTCAATAATAATTATTATGGACACAATTTGGAGAGATCTCGTTTTGTTTATTAATATTCATGGCACATTGTCGACATACTTTCTGTTTCGTTTCTCACGAAATAATCATTTATTTTGCTTTTAAATTCATTAAGTTCTTTTTATTATTATATTAGTATTATTAAGTTCTTTTTTAAGTATTTTAGTTGATATATTTCGTTAATCAATTTTCTGTGAATGTGATAAGTGTGAGAGTGTTCGTAATTTAATAATATATAGAAAATTGTGTCTCCTCATATGGTCAGAATCATATACGATTTTGCGTTTCAGAAAAATACCTATGGTATATCGGAAGAATACAGGTTGGCTCAAAAGACCTGGGTATCTGCCTAAAACAACAAAAAAGTAAATGGGATGGCTATTTGGTGACCGAAATAAAACGTAGTAGATATCGTAGTAGGTATCTAATCAATCGCTAAAGTATTTTACTCGTAAAGATATTTTATTAACGGAGTAGAACTCCGTAACTTTATCTATAGCTTTCCCTACATTACCTGCGCTTTTCCTGTCTTACTCGGCCATTTAAATGACACAAATATATTCCCATACATTTTCACCTGTCAACAAATGTCACGATGGATGTTGTGACAGAAGTATCGTTACTACATCACTATTATACCTAAAAATGTAGAGACTGCTTTATCGATATGTAAATACGGTAGTGATCGGGAATCGATCTTGATGTTTATCGATGGACTTAATCGATATCCACAAAAGTGAAATTGAATAGTGAAGAGCAAAGGTTAAACGTTAACGATATATACATATTTCAAGTTGTATCTAAATCATGAAGATTTATGTTTGTTTGATCAATTACGTTACAAACTGCATTGAGATGTAATGAGACGGCCGAATTGGGAATTAATGAAATAATACAGTAATATGAACATACAATCTTACGTAATTTTACTTAAGTAATGGCGTGTATGTATGTAATTGGTCTAATTGTTACAAGCTCGGCTCTGTAATTGTTTGAATCGCTTTGAAAACACAAAAAGGGGTTTTTATTTGGCACTGGATCTTGTCAATACAAGCTCAGAAAGAGCACATGGCAGGCGATCCTCTCCTTCTACGAGCTAGTGATGTAGCACGTCGCCAGCACAACGAGAATACCGCCGGGTTTTAACGGGTAGAGCGTCTAATTTACCATTTTTCGGGCGTAGCGAGTCCCACATACCCACCTGGGGAATTCCCCGTCCGCCGCGGATGCCTAAGAGCATTTCCCAAAAAAAAAAACCGACGATTAAAATAAGCTTTTGGGATTCCGGTATTAATACATTTGTCATAATCATAAGTTTTGTGCCCCACAACAAACAAACCGATTTATCCGTTGGGTATCGTAAGCTGCTTTTCTGTAACCTGATCATGTACAACAAGTGTATCTCACTTCCATCTCACTTACTTTCTATTATTGTTGTTTTTTCACATAATTAATTTTAATCTGAGAATTTGTGAGGAAAATATTGTTTGCAGTTAATTAGATAAAATCGTGATGTACGGATAGATTTGTGTATTGTTATAAAAAATTGATTATGAGATTAATATTAAATGAGGCATTTCACCCTAAGACGTAAGATGATATCTCGGTTCCAGTAATTACACGGAGAAGTTTTTACTACATTAGTATTTATACTATAGGTACACACATATTATTATATTTAAGATTTTTATTATTTAATACACATCCATGACCCAGTACCGGTGGGAGGGAAGCGCTGTGCCGCGCTCCCGGCTGCATGGGTACTACCATCTTGCTTGTTTCTCCCGTGAAACAGCTTTGCTGTGTTTCGGAGAGAAGGGCAAGACAATGTAATTACAGGCACCGATACTTAACATCTTATGTCTTAGGATAGGCAACACATAAATGAGTTGCCTGGGCTCGTTCCAGGTAAACTGGTTTATGTTTATGAGCGACGTCGACCACTTACCACCAGGTGGCACGTTTGCCGTTTGCCAGTTTGCCAGTTTGCCTATCCAACTAACATAAAAAAAACAGAAAACTTTTTGTTCCCTGGCGGGATTCGAACCCGCTACCTTCGGCATGAGCGTCAACGAGCTACCCATTGAGCTACAGAGGTCGTCTATATAAGTAGATATAATTAGCAGGAAAGTCTTCAGGTCTCCGTTATTTCGGAAGCACTGCATGGTGAAGTGCCCCCGGAGATCCCAGATCTTCTCAGGGTGTTTTAGTGGATTAATTCTCAACATACCCTAGCCTCTTAAGAGTATGGATGATCTTCTATAAGATTTTCCCCTTCGTCACAAAAAGGCCTCCGTTAACTAAACTCACAATAAAATTACCACGCATTTGCATGTCACGCAATTTGAGCTAAGGTCAACATTGCCGCATAACTGTGTATTGCTTATTCTGTCCATTGTTACGTTTCACACGCTCTCTTACACTATTTAGAAGACAAATTACTTGATTTTAGTAAAAAATACAGTATTATAGCCAATACTATACATATAATGTAACTGTATATGATTTTAAGTTTGTCACCTTATATCCATTCCGCTGTAGGACCTCTTTAACGTGTGCTAGCCGCGATCGTATATGTGGTATTTATATATACCATCGGATGATATATAACGAAATAAAAGTGAAAAACATGGTAAATATCCCGTTTTAAATAATTTTAGTAATAATGTTACTAGCAATTTCACCTGCTCAAAAGATCAAAGAATTAACCTTTAAAATGAAAAAAAAACCTTCCTGATTCCTGATGATGATGATAATTGATCTCACAAATGGTTAAATATTTTACCGGAAGTACTGCTGCACCTACATTTTCATACCAACATTGGCGACGTAAAAGACACAATAAATAAAAGAGTAGGTCTATGAAGAGTTAAATAGGTCAGTTTTATTTCAATATTTGATGGGACAGTAGGACTAAAATATTGAGATAAACGACTAAAAGTTTTTTTTTTATGTTAGTTGGATAGGCAAACTGGCAAACGTACCACCTGATGTTAAGTGGTCGACGTCGCCCATGAACATAAACTAGTATACCTGGAACGAGCCCAGGCAACTCATTTATGTGTTGCCTATCCTGAGACATAAGATGTTAAGTCTCGGTGCCAGTAATTACACTGTCTGTCTTGCCCTTCTCTCCGAAACACAGCAAAGCTGTTTCACGGGAGAAATAAGCAAGATGGTGGTACCCATGCAGCCGGGAGCGCGGCACAGCGCTTCCCTCCCATAGATTAATTTCCTATAACTAAGCTCTGACTACGGATATACCTTCCTCTCTGGATATCACGATTTTTATAATGTAAGCACTTTCATAGTTTTATGTGACATTTAATTCACCTATTTACCAGTAGGGCTAGCTACGCACACGACATAATTTTGTCTTCGCCTTTTCTCGTATCATTTCATATAAGTAAGACGAGAAAAGGGGTAGACAAACTTTTGTCATGCACGCTTGCTAGCCCTACATATCACCGTACCACATTCCGTACCGCTAAACAAACAAAGACCAAGTAATGATGAAATAGGTTTAAAATGCACGTACTAGTCTAGATAAAAACGACTTAGGTTACAAAATTGGCGTCGTTAGTGCGTGCGCCCCAAAATGATCACGTGGTGGGAACTGCGAGATGATGCATTTCACCGGCGATTCCTTCGTTACGCATCACGATTGTGTTATTCAGGCTAAAATACTGTCGGCAAATAAAGCTTTATTTATCTGGCTCAACTAGGTAACTGTAACAGTTCATCTCTCATAGTGAAGGAACATACTATTTTTAGAACTATAAAACTCTTAAATAAGCTGTAAAGTAAATAAATAAGTATATCTCTTTGTGATATTTCAATTGCTAGATATTTATAGTATGAAATTATAGATACTGTAGTATTAAATTATGAATAGCTTTTTAATTTTTCACTTGTATTGTGATATTTAAAACTTAATTAGAAATATTAAGAAGATTGTTCATTCTGTGTCCATTTCTTTAATTTAAAGTTTTTGGTACCTTAATTTGATTTTGCAATTTTTCAAAAAACTTTAATGCTTTTTTGTTAACTGTAGGTAGGTACCTAAAATAGTATTCTGTAAGCATATTATGCTCTTGTTTTGTTGTAAGATGCCGCAGCCGAGATCAGCTGTTTTATTATCCTTTAGATAGCCTAAGTTAATATCCTTATAGAGTTATTTTTTTTATTTGTTCATTGAGGGAAGCCTATGTTCAGCAGTGGACGGGTAGAGGCTGATGATGATGATGATGACGAAGAATAAAAGTCTTAGGGAAGGGTGTTAACAAATATTAGCGTTATTTTTTATATATTGGATCAGAACATCTCTTAAATAAGTATAAAATGAGTTAATCATACGGTCAAATTTACTAAGATCTCACTAAAAGCATCGCTCTACGCTGTGAAGGTTTGAAATGTCGCTAAACTGATGTTTATATTAAGGTGCTTAGCTATATGAAATTTGTAATTTTTTTCCGGGTTCACTACGGATTTTATATAAAGGTACGGCTCCACCACGACGCACGCAAATACTACGCACGTGTGTTAAAACATCAATGCCTAACGTGTCCGTGGGTTGCATTGGAAACAATCACATACATTTTCTTGCAAAGCGAAACTTTTACCGGTGGGAGGGAAGCGCTGTGCCGCGCTCCCGGTTGCATGGGTACCACCATCTTGCTTGTTTATCCCGTGAAACAGCTTTGCTGTGTTTCGGAGAGAGGGGCAAGACATGCAGTGTAATTACTGGCACCGAGACTTAACGTCTTTTGTCTCAGGATAGGTAACACATGAATGAGTTGCCTGGGCTTGTTCCAGGTTAACTAGTTTATGTGCATGGGCGAAGTCGACCACTTACCATCAGGTGGTACGTTTGCCAGTTTGCCTATCCAACTAACATTTAAAAAAAACTTGACAAACGAGCGTGGCTTCTCCGTGTGGTGGAGCTGCGCCCTAATTTAGTTGACTTTTCTCATTATTATTAAGAATAAGGTACCCAAATGAATATCACTTACAAAACGCTTAACAGTAAACGTATAATCGATTTTACTCCATTAAATGACACATTTCTCTTGGGTATTTACCTTATAGCTAATGATTATGATAAAATGGTTCTTTGCTTACATTACAAGTAACGGATACCTTTGAACTCATACTTTCTCTCTATAAAAAGATATGTGTCTTTGTGTTTGTGATCTCAGTAGAAAGTGATCCCACGCTGACCGGCCCATGTAGGGAGTAGATTTGACAGTGATACTAATTACCACCTTCCTAGAACTTAGGACATGGTAAGAAACCTAAGACTACGAAGTTATGAGGCATTCGATTTGCTAAAGACAAATAAATTATCCACACCTTTTTCGTGAAAATATATTATTTATTTTAGAGTAGAGTTAGAGAGAGAATTTAGAGTTACTTTTCTAGAATAACAGAAAAGTTTTGAAAGAAATTTCTGTACAAACATATTTTGATCACCTAGTTACAGGTATAACAATATTTGTAATACCAACGGTAAGAACATATAATACATTTTTAGTAATTATGGAATTCAGTATTCCATAAAAGACCGGAATATTCCATAAAAAAGAGAAAAAAGAAATACACGAGCAGTGCCTACTAACTTTGGTTTTTTGTTTTTTAAATTTCAAACATTTATTGTGGAGCGTGGTTATGTACTTACAATCTAAATGTACAACACTAACCTAACACTGCAAGTAAAAGCATGTGCCAAATTCTATGGTCAAATGTCGCCTACGTTTGTCATAGACAAGCAATAAAGACATTCACAAAACCCACATAAGGCCCGAGGCATGTAACTGAAATAGAATTATAGAAAACCTTTTTTTACACCAGAGGATTAGCAGGTGCGTTGCCGGCCTTTCAAATATGAGTAGTCTCTTTTCTTGAAGGTCCCTAAACATTGATTCGGAAATACCGCAGGTGGCAGCTGGTTCCATATAGTGGTTGTGCGAGGCAGGAAATACCGTAAAAGTAGAGTTTTTTATTTACTGACAGAGATTTGTCAGTTTGATGGTCATTTGGAGGGGAAGGAAAAACTAACCTCCAAGAAACTCGATGTACTCAGTAGGGCGAAGCAATATTTCATGCCTTCCCACCGCTTTCAATTGTACAAAGTGTAGGTCTGGCCTCACATAGAATACTTTTCTCACCTCTGGGCTGAAGCACGCCAATATCAGTTCCCTTCATTTGACCGCATTCACTGCCGGGCGAATCAAATCGTCGAAGACGAGGTTCTTTTTTTGATATCTATATTTTTTGCGCGTATACGTTTTTTTTTCGCGTATAAGTTACCTAGAACATTTCTCATAACTATTCTGAGGAGATGTAAAAATCTGTCAGCTAAGATGTGAATTTACAAGTGTATATTGTTGTTCAAGTATTGATTTGTCTAATAGATCAATGTAGGAGGTAATTTCCAGTCTACCAATTGTTAAAATAAAATTAAACCTAAAGCTATGCTTGGTAAAATTATTTCCAAATAGTAAAATAGGGAAGTGTCAGCAAATAGAGGTCATTTTAAAATACAAATCCTCCATTAAACACATTACTACAAAACGTCCAAGCGAAGAAAACGATCGACATTCTGATACAATATCGTCTGGTTCTGATGATGATGAAACGAAAAACGATCGAAAACTTAAAGAGTGTCGTTCTAATGATGATGATTGATATTGTGAGTAAAGGAACAAATCAATGTTTATCAATATCATTTCACCTCACGTTACAATGGTACAAAGAAAGTGAGAGCGGTAAAAAATAGGAAGAAGTCAAAAGCAATGATAACGCGACAATGGACTCACCGCGCTCCACTTACTTGACGGTTTCTAATCCTAAATCATTATATATGCTAGGGCTGCATCCAGTCTGGATCTGCTTCCGAGTAACTCTCAGAAATCTCATATCTCATAATCTCATCAATTTAATAAAATCATCAAGCATATAAAATTAATATGTCATAAAATTCCGAAACTGGTCATTGATTTGTCACTGACGTAATAGCAATTTAACCAACCAGTGATTTTTATGTACGTCCCATCGGCTAATCATCTATCAATGGCCATCAGTCGGCCAATTAGAGCGCAGAACCGGCGCAGAGTCGCAGCACAAATTAGCGGAATTTGTTTTCATGCAAAACATAACATTACCACTCCATTCCAGTTATATTCTCTATGAACGAAATAGACTTATCAGAATGGCAGGATAAATTGATTGCAAAGTAGGACTAAAATCATTCGTAACACGTTTATTTTGATGACTCAAGTAGTAACAGCGGGTAACGGGATCGAACCTTACTACTCTTGGTGAGATTTTCGTATGTTCATGTGATACAAGCAGCACCCCACGGTTTCCCTCGCGTACTTTCTATTCCCGTGGGAGTACAGGAACTAATTATAGCTTATATTTTTATGTATAAGCTATGTTACTGTTACGTGAAAGAGTAAGAAACACACATCCATACATTCTTACAAACTCGTGTTTATGATATGTGTAGGACTAGTAGAAAATAAAAATCCGTAAAAAGTAGTTTATTTAAAATTAATGCAAATGTCAGAACTGAAGTCATTTTGCAATTCATTATTTTACATCTTCATTTAAAGTATCTGTAAGTTTTAACAAGACGTTGACCTTAACGTGCCATGACTGCTTAGTATTTATTAAATATTTCATAAATATAGCGACAACCCTATCCATCTTCCCTGATACCATTCGCAAGTGTATTGTGAGTTTAATTAAAACTAGAAGCCGTGTGACGCCAAATACCTCTACAACAATACCACGTTTTATCATACTGTAATTAAATTTGCAATACTTTACAAAACGTTTATACTTTAAGTTTCTACAAAAAAAAACTAGGTGAAAAAACGAGTGGTAATTATCACATAAATCTGAAGAAAGATTTAATGAACGAGCGAAAGACTAGTCTGAAATGTTGGAGACAATTAAGACAATTGGGTAACATCAATAAGTAATGGATATCATTATTCTATTGACATTTTTGCCGTGTTCCGAATAAGCCAGTTAATCTAAGGAGGCTTTAAATGCTATTTTGATATAAGTTGGATAGGCAAACTGACAGACGTGCCACCTGATGGTAAGTGGTCAACGTCGCTCGTAAACATAAACTAGTTTACTTAGAACTAGCCCAGGCAACTAATTTAATTGTTGTCTTAAGACATAAGATGTTAAGTATGGGTACCAGTATTACACTGCCTGTCTTGCCCTTCTCTCTGAAACACAGTGAAGCTGTCTCACGGGAGAAACATGCAAGATGGTGGTACCCATGCAGCCGGGAACGCAGCACAGCGCATCCTCCTGTCTATCCACTAAGAATTCAGTGAGATTGCCAAATAAAGAAGCTGTCTTAGCATTTTTTTGTAGAAGACATCGACCGATCGACAAGGAAAAATGTATAATAAACTAGTACAGCTTGTAGACAACGAACTACTTAAATCTGTTGGTGGTCTGCAAGAGGTTTGACTGTGATATTAATATACATTGTAATTCACAATACAAAGCCTCATTCATGCTACAATGAGACCGTTGAGTATCAATCAAGAACTCGAGTGAGACGAGTTCGTGACGTGAGTTATCATGTGGGAGTTCAGATGAGATAGATGACGAAACACTTTCTATGTTCAAAACTATTACTTTATACTATCATTTGATGATCATCATCAACATACATGACCTAAGTAACCTGAGTTCAATCAATGCAAATGATTCCGCATCACTTTTCTTTATGTGATCAGGGGGCAAGCGAGCAGTTGGAGCCTCACGGCGCCGGCGCCCATACGCATCCAAACAACCAAGTCCACGCAGATTTGACCTTTTAGAAGTCAGTCCCTGGCAAGCATATAATATGAACTTTGGTCTGATGGACTAAATTGTCTATGTAGATTTGATTGGCGAATCGAATAAAATAAACGCTATAGTATATATTTTGCTTAGAGATCTGCAATAAACATTTAATTCACAAAACTTTTGACATTGATGAGTTGATGTCTTGAAACAATCTACTATCGATCGATATAAAAAATCGATCATCGGTCTATTCACTATGAAATTTTGTTCAACCAAATTTCATAGTTGAATGATTTTGATAAGATATCATAACGGCTGACCTTGTTGCTTTCGTTTCATTGTTCTGGGTCCAGTACGGATGGTAAGGTTCGGATCACGAGCGAACATCACGATGTGATCGTCACGAGATATTTCGGGAAAAGTTTATCTGATGCGACGTGAATGTACGTTTCTACATATATTTTGCCAGTTATATAACTAGCTTAGCATACTAGATTGCCTAAAGATGGAGCATTTGTTGATCCTAGCTATGTATGAAGTTGTGGAAGAAATAGATTATCTGTGGCCTCTGTTGTGGTAGTGGTAGTGGAAAAGAGGGGTTAGTGAAGGCCGATAAAGGCTTGTAGTATTTTATTGAAGTACTTAGTAACTTAAGTGGCCAACGTAACACTTGAGCTTTGTGACCCTTTCTTGTCACACAGCAAAGCTGTGGTGGAAAAGATGAAACAGTTTTAGACATTTGTTCTTAAAGACAGACAGATATCTTTAAAACGACAGTTCACGAGACTCGTGATTCAAGGTACCGTAGACAATGCCGCGTAGTTAAAATAAAAACCTTAAGTGAGCCATCTGCTCATTAATTACTGTACCGATTGAGCTTAAAGGCCATCAGGCCGAAAAGTCTAGCCCTTCCGAAAAAAAACATGGAGAATATCCTGTTTTGAATAATTGATATATGAAATGAAATATAAATGAAAAATGAAAGTAATATCGTTGTTAGTATAAATAAAAAAAATTAAACAAAAATTATAACCGACTTCAAAAAGTAAAATAACTTAAAAGTAATAAAATAATCGCGTTTCTTTAATTATTGTGTCTACAACTAATAATAATCTTGTACTTCTACTAATGTACAAACTTTGCGTTTACCACGTCATTATTGTTACTTTTGGAGTCGGTGTCATGGGTTCAAGTATAACCTTTCAAACAAAAAAAGAATTTTGAAAATCGGTCCACAATTGACGGAGAAATCGGTGTACATACATAAAAAAATACCGGCCGAGTTGAGAACCTCCTCCTTTTTGTTGAAGTCGGTAAAAAAGCATTTATAACTAAATAAAAGTCCAATTTTTCCTTTAACACACGCAGTAGTAGTCACCTTTGAAGAATTTTGACTTGATTGATCAAACACTTTCAGATATTGCTCTACTTTAACGTAAAGAGTATTTCATTCATAAAGATAATTAGACGTACATAGAAATAATCGTTAAACGTAATTAATTTCTTTCTTATCTTCATGTCCAATTAACAAAACATTAAACAGGTTGTTAGAAAGGCTATAATATATTTGGAAGCTGACAAAATATAATAAAACTACAGTGAAAAGTAAAAGTGCTTAATAAGCTTTGTTAGGTAAATGTCGACAATTAATATGGCCCACGCCAATAAAGAAACGATTTGTAAATGGCGGTTATAAATTGGCATGTAATTATGGCAACAATAGAAGTATATGTGCGAATTTAAACGCATCGATTTAGGGGCGACTCTTAAATAGACATGTACCACATAAGTAAACGGAATTATTTACTCATGTGGTTTGAATTATATTCAAGAAGGTTTTTGTAAGATGGTGAGCATTTAACTGGGGTTAAGTAAAGGGCGTACATATGTATTATACTACCAAATAAAGAAAAACATCTTTAGGGTAAAGGCGTTACTCTACCATTTATATCCGCGGTATAGTTATTCTCGTATTGTTTGGTGTACACTGTAGTAGACTGATAATGATCCCCACCATGGTTCAGGCCTTGACGTGGCGGTGGGGATCAGTAGCCTAGGGTGAGCCCAAAACCTTGGGCGAAGCTAATTGAGCCGAAGGGGCTCTTTGTACTCCTCTTATAAAAGGAGGGGACAAAAGAGCAAGGGGTGATAATGGGAACCTCACCCCATTGTACTGTCCCGACGTTGGGAGGGGTTGTTCTGTGGTGCGGGACAACCCCTGTGGTGTTGAGGTGGCGTCGGTCCCTTGCGGGACTGACTAGCCGTCGAGGTGCCCTGTCAGCTTAACAGATCCGGGGCACCTCACCAAGGCGGCACTGGTGTTAGTGTGTACCTTTACCATCTTTCGGGCGCAGCGAGTCCCACATACCCACCTAGGGAGACCCACTCCCCAGGCGGGATGCCTCAGAGCATTTCCCGGCGTAAAAAAAAAAGACTGATAATGATGACAATAATTTGTATAATATTTCTACTTAATATTTTCTTCAAATATATTAATCATATAAAGTGACAAGTTTGCAACTGGCATTAATACAATAAGGAACTTTCCATGACAACAAATAATATTATTTATTGAGATTGTAACATCTTTGAACATTATTAATTTTAATCACAAAGCAGTAGGCATGCAACCATGTTACATGACATCAAGTGATTTATCAAATACGTGGTAATTGTTCCTGTTCACACTGCTAGCTGAATTTGTATAATAGAAAATCTTATTCGTAATATAATAAATGCGATTTTCTGTAATTATTATTTTAATTAAGAACGGAATAAGATTTATAAATACGTATAATACTTATTTTATTATCTCCTGACCAAGTTGGGGATTATTAATTATGTAAATTAAGATTTATTAGTGTTATTCTTTAATTATTATTCAAGATTATTACTATACAATATATATATCCGTTTGGCGCCACCAGAAGAATATTATTATAATAGATGTATTAAATAGGTAACCAGCGTCACATCCGGCTGGTGTTGCCAGTGGTTTGTAACAGGATTAAAAATTAAAAATTAAAATTTATTTGGGGCAAAATTTTCTTAAGATATAATCTAAATTATATCTTAAGAAAAAATATTGAGCTATGAATATAGTCCAGTCTCTTTAGCCTGGTCTCTTCTATACTTAGCCTACCCTGAGTCAAAAATGTCATCAATAGTCTTGTACAAATAAATACAAAAAGACCACGAAAAAAATTGTTATTTAACCTTATCTATAAACCGTATCTATAAAGCACACATCCCGAACCATGGAACAATAAATCCATATATAAATGTTGGAACTCCGCCAAACTACGTTTTCCCTTTTTTAATTCATGGGGCTCTAAAATTACCAAATTCGGCAGCAATCAGGAAGTGATATAAATACTGCTTACATAAAATTTTAAATGTAAAGCGACAGCCAGGAATCTTCTTTGACGAATGTGGGAGGTATTTTTTTCAATGATTGTTTTATTTATACCATATGATATTTATTGTTGCACGATGACAAGAAAGTATAAAAAACTTTAAAAAATCAGTGTTGCAAGGTACGTGTTTCACAAATCTGTCATCAAACAGCTAGAAGCTTTTTGTCGTGGACTTTATGAATTTGTGTTTCATACTTTTTTAGTTTTTTAATCTTATTGCCTTGACCAATGTCGTGACGCTGTCATATCGTGTAGCCTCCCACTAGATCGCAAAATTATCTTTAAAATTGAGATAACATTTATATCAGCGTACCAAAACTAGGTAGTAATATCATAGAAGGAAAGATTAAGGAAAAGAGAGGGAGATGTAGGCCGAGGAGAACTTACAAAGAAGAGGAGAAGGTACAAGTGATGTATCAGGAGTAATGTATTGGCAGAAAGAAGGAAGGATTGGCGATTACTCTACCGACGAGAACAAAGCTCTTAAATGAAGAGAGAGACAAAAATTAGGATATCCGCAAACGAAACGACTTCACAATCGATTACATAAAGGCGACGATGACCAAGAACATAGTCGTGAAGGTCTCCTCGCCTCGGGGTGGAGAAATTGATTCACGTTGGAGCCTCATTAGACACCTCGGTGACCTTTGAGTAATTACAGGGCGCATTGTTTACCAGAGAAATTGGCCGTTATATAAATAATAGTTACAAAATGCTTATTTAGGCATAGTGTAGTTATTAAAATAAGAAATGAAAATAGCAGAACGTTGAGCTGGTAAGTCCTAAAATGTCCAAAAATCTTGGTAAAAACAGTAGTATTTATAATACAAAGGTCTGCAGCGGGATTTGAACTTATTACCTTACATAGAGTCCATAACTATGATCGCTGTTTTAATTTTAGCGAAGATAATTGTTGTGTTATGCTTAGTTGGATAGGCAAACTGCCAGACGTGCCACCTGATGGTAAGTGGTCGACGTCGCCCATGAACATAAACTAGTTTGTCTGGAACTAGCTCAGGCAACTCACTTATAATATGTTGCCTATCCTGAGACATAAGTCTTAAAGTATGTATGTAATCCTATAGATGGGTTCTAAAACTTTAATCTTGGGCTTTAGTTTGTGTATCATCATTATCATTATCGCTATTATCATCATCATCATCATCATCATCATCGTCGTCGTTATCATTATCATCATCGTCATCATCATCATCATCATCATCATCATCATCTACACATCATTATTATCATCAACAGCCTTTATCCGCCCAATGCTGAAACATAGGCCTCTCTCAATCGGACCGGACATTGTACGGAGATTGTCTTCCCGCTGGCCGCCCAACACTTCGTCTTCTTCTAATTTGTGTATGCGCTGGCACAATGTTGTTTGCTACCTTCTCCTATTTTCGAGAACGCACAGAAAACCCAAAATATGGACTACAGAGCCCTAAAACCCGGCACGACAAATTAATGCCATCCTGCTATTACTAAGACGGTTTACAAAGATTACATACCATTATTGTATTTGTTAAACTGTCGGAAATTACAAAAGTCATGGGACCGATAGCTGCTCCAAGGTTTCGTGATACGGTAAACGACTGTTTTGAATTAAATAACTATTAAATAGACTCTCCAAGGCTAACTTCAATGTATACTTGAGTCTATGTTGGAAAATACTTGGAACTTATTGTTCCTATTATTAAAATATTCCGTTGTCCACTGCGGACCTTTACCTACTTCACAATAAATACGATGTTACGATAAGATAATAAATAATAAGATAATTGTTTAAATTCTGGAATTTTTTTTTAGTAACAGCACAGATAACAGGTACTAGACCATCATCATCATCAGGCTCTATCTATACACTGCTGAACATGGGCCTCCCTCAATGGACGCCAAGACGGCCGATCCCTCGCCACTCCATCCATCACGGACCGTCCACCGCATGGAGATCGTCTTCCCATCTGGTTAATTTAATGGCCGACCAACACTTCGTCTACCTAAACGTGTCCTATCATCCTCCAGTTTGTAGTATTTGAGAGACATTTGAACAGTAAACGTTGGTTATTCATGATCGGATGGATCGGACCCGTTTATCGATGAAAGCTCTACGTGATCATAGTCTATTAGTTCAATGCCAATTTGAACTCTAGTGCAACAATAATAAGGATTTTTGAACTCACTCTTCATGCACGTTCCAATCACATTTGGGGCACACAAAAAATGTGGGAAATGACAAATTGAAATCTTTTTGACCTATTGGTATAGAAAATAAGTTCACGGTCAAATAATATGACAATGTCTTTAGTATTTTTTTATAGAAGAGGAGGTAACGGACAGTAATTACACCTGGTGGTGGTACGAGTACGTGGTGGTATGTGTAAGTGACATCCATAGACACTCGCTATATCATTAGCAGGTGCGTTGCCGTCCGCGCGGGTTAATTTGTCTATTTTGTGCTTTATATAATACTAGCTGTTGCCTGCAGCTTCGCCCGCGTTACTCAACTCCTATATGTCACAGCGTGATGCTATATAGCCTATAGCCTTCCTCGAAAAATAAGCTGTCTAACACTGAAAGAATTTTTCAAATCGGACCAGTAGTTCCTGAGATTAGCGCGTTCAAACAAACAAACAAACTCTTCAGCTTTATAATATTAGTATAGATTATATAAAGTACAAAATGGCAAAACAAAATTATTATGATATCTGGTATTAGGCCTCTTTCAGACACGACGACAATCGCGCGGTTTCAGAACCCTAAATTCTAATTTGACATGTTATCGTGCGGTTTCCGCGTGTCTAAAAAAGCTCAAAATAAATATGTATATAAATAAGACCCTCGCGGTCCCCACACAGTTATCATAATCTTCATCAACTCTACATATTATATCGATAGAGACTGCATTTTATATTAATAATAATTGTTTCGGAGATTGGCCATCGTGGCGACGATCGGTGGTGCGTAGGAGGCGCTACTTAATGCGAGTGGCTCTTTTTACCCCTCTTATAAGAAGAGAGGACAAAAGAACAGGGGGCAAGGGGCGAGGACGGGAACCTCACCCCATTGTACTGTCCCGACGTTGAGAGGGGTTGTTCTGTGGTGCGGGGCAACCCCTCGGTGGAGATGGCGTCGGTCCCTTTGGGGACTGACTAGCCGTCAAGGAACCCTGTTTGCTCAACAGATCCGGGGCACCTCACCAAAGGCAGCATTTATGGCACTCACCGGATTTTAGTGGGTAGAGCTGCGTCCACTTACCAGCTTTCAGGCGCAGCGAGTCCCACATACCCGCGTGGGGAGCCCCACCCCCGCGGGCATTCCCCGGCGTTAAAGAAAAAAAAAGACCGAAAACTAAAAAACGCAGGATAGAATGACCTGCAACTAGATTTACTTACTTTCTTAACTTTGATACGGTTACTCCGTGCAAATCCAAAAATAATGCGAGTGGCATGATGGGGCAGTTTTATAATTAAATCAGGGTGCATGCGATGATCATGATGATGATGATGATGATGACATTAATTACAAAACTACGTAATTTGTTTAAATGCGCTTATCTCCTAACCACAAAGTTTTTGTGTTTAATATTTGAGGTAGGGTCTATAGTGAAGGAAACACGTTATTGCTTCAAACTTAGGGCGGTTGAAGCCGCGTGGAAGCTATTGCAGGACACAGAATGATGCTGATGATCTGATGATACACCGCCTATGAGGCATCACGTACAATTAGCAAGGATGTCGTAATGATGGCGCCGCGTACTAATGATTTAGTAGACAAGCGGATGATTTACAAGTACACGCCTACCGCACGGGCCTTTAGATGACGTGGGATTGGAGGGAAATATCATATTTGAAATTCACAATTAATTACTGAACACGTTTATAGCAGGATTATTAATAACCGTGGGATACATTTTGCGTATTACCTATTAGATCCTTATATGCCTCATGGACACGGGACCTCTTTGAAATTAGTTGAATAGGCTATTAGGCCATACTACGCTGAGCACACACACAGGTTTACTGCCCCAAAGGCTTCAATCTTTGAGATTTTGAGATTTGAGATGACCTCTGTGGCTCAATGGTTAGCGCGTTGGCGCTCAAGCCGGAGGTTGCGGGGTCGAACCCCGCCAGGGAACAAAAATATAAATAGTTTTCTGTGTTCCTGGGTCATAGATGTGTATTAAATATGTGTATTCTATAATAAAAATCTTAAATATATGTATAGTATAAAAGTATTAAAAATATTTCCGTTGTCTGGTACCCGTAACCAGATTGACGTGGTGTAAAAGCGTCCATAGATATTATTATTATTCTTAATAATAACAATCTTATGAGGCATGCAGGTTTCGATATTTTCCTCTACCGGTGCGCAAGTGATAGGGTCAAGTGCAAAAACCAATTTATGTTTATGGAACTATTTCAGGTTAATCCCAGACTTCTAACATCGACCACTATATAGCTCACATACCTGTACTAATATCATCATCATCATCATCATCATCATCATCATCATCATCATCATCATCATCATCATCATTACCACCATCATCATCATCAGTCCTTTAATGTCCACTGCAGAGCACACGCCTCCCTTTTTTCTGACATATCCTCTGTTCCTCTTAAAATACTAATAAGCCAAATATTTTGTTTCAACTCAATACCAGGAATACCAGGGTAATTTTAAAGGTTATTTATACTAAGTAGTTTTTTTTTTAAATACATTTTTAAGGTTTTTAGTTTTAGGTTCTTTGTACATTATTAAGTCTTTATTTTAATAATATCACTTTAGCTTTAAATATTTAAATAGTTTTTATTTTATTTTATTTTAGGGTAGTTCACCTAACCGCTAGAACAGCTAGTTAACCTAAAAAAAGTATACGTAATATGTATATTATGGAATCTGCATAAAACATACCTAATAGATGAGGGCCACGTTCTCTACACACACTTGACATTCATAACGGACCCGACCACTCAATTTCACCCACAATTTCCGATGCAGTTGTTCCCAATGGTCAAGTGACAAACAAGCAATAGGTTCGCAGAAAATTACATGACTGATGTATTAACGTTGACACACTTATAATAATTTTAGATACATTTGAACATTTTTGTAATGCGACTGCGAAATCCGCGAAGATGTAGCGAATTTCGGAACTCTTGTAAGTTTTCTTATGCTTATTATGTCGAAAATTTCAAATAATTGTTATTCCCCTACATTCACAAAGCTTAATAGTTAATAGACTTATTAGACAGATGTAACGTCGCGTAAAAAACGCTAAATGATTGAATCTGATTAAAAAGATAGGTGACACGTAAAGTACTTGAAAGTTGAGAGAACTTTCAAGTAGCGGGGTTCCAATGGCAATGCTAATTGCTTATCATCACATTAGACGCGTGCTCGTTATATCGTTTCCGAACCGATACGACTTAGGGACCTTCAAGAAAAGAGCATACTCATATTTGAAAGGCCGGCAACGCACCTGCTAATCCACTGGAGTAGCGGGTGTCTGTGGATATCGCTCTTCACTTACCATCAGGTGAACCGACTATCCGTTTGCCCCCTCTTGTATAAAATATATATAATATATATATCTTATCCTAAAATATTTGGATGAGAACAACACAATCAAATCTCACATTTTATACCGTGAATTGAATTTACATTCTATATCATCGCATATTTTAGAACAGGTATAAAATGAAATTGGTCTGGGTTTAGAAGATCTGAATATATTACGCATTCATTTGCAATGACTTCATGTAAGATGTTTTAAAGCTAAACTTTTGTTTAACGCTTTTTTAACCTTAAATGTATGTTGGTAATGATGTTTTAAAGTACACAAAAATATAAAATTATTTTTCGTTTCAAAATAGAACCACCCATCCATAGAAAATGTCTTATGAAGTTCCATCCCTTTCAATTGTCTTCAATGATTTGTTACAAATTTTCTATAAAGTATAGACATAAATTAAGTATAATTTTATACTAGCCAGTAATATTCTAACAATGTTTATCAACTAGTTAGTACTAGTCATGCAATCTAGTGCTTGAAAGCTAACAGAGAGCCCGAAGGACTCCACTACTTTAGTTTGAGGAGCTTAAAGTCGTAAATTAGAGCTTTCGAAGGGAAAACTTTGCGTGCACGCCACTTACCAGGTACGACTTTAATTAATTCCCTTGATGCATTGTTTGCTCAAAAACTATAATTTTATCGTTTAGTCGATAATCCTTAGATATCAGCTATAACTAGTGTTATAATGGATATTATACTAGCAGTACACCCCGCTTTTCTCGAGTTGCTTACTTACTTTTATAGCCGTCTACGGTCTGATGATCATTATTTGTATAGCCCATATAGCATTATACTAGTGAAAGATTTTTTATTGGGTGAGTAGTTTACAAGTTTATCCCATCCCATACATACTTCTAAATACCTCTTCATTTTATGTATTAGTATAAATGCACGCGTGCATAATTGATGCGTCTTTCACGTACATTTTGCATTTATTTGAAGGAGCGAGAAGATATAAGTTTTTATCTCAGGAAACATCTTATTCTAGCGGGAAGAGAAAAAAGAAGTGTTTTATTTAATATAGTATGCAATTTAAAAATCTATTTTAAATTTAACGGTCAATTAAATAATTCAAAAATATCATTGGCAATTATGTTTACTTTTATTTATATATTAAACTAAGATTATTCCCAAAGTGTGCTCAAAACAGAAACTTCGTTTTTCGTAATTACTAGATACCAATACCTACGAGATCTTCTTTTTGGTTCATTCAGACATTTCTGAAAGTAAGCAATATATGTATATAATTATTTCAACTGTACAATAAAAGATTTTTAGGGATGTTGAAAAATAACTATTTTTTCGTTCCCTGGCGGGATTCGACCCCGCAACCTCCGGCTTTAGCGCCAACGCGCTAACCACTGAGCCACAGAGGTCGTCATGTTAGTTTATCGTTGTAGGTAAAGTATGTTTATATGCGAGTGTCCGCCATCTTGTGGTTTATTAAGAGGCTAAAATACTGGTGATGATAATAATCCAAATTGGTCATTTAAATTTTCTCGTACATGGCTTTTAAAAGGTTACTTTAACCATAAACAATATTTATTATTACTCATAATATTACTGAGAGTCATAACACATACACACATACATACTTTGTAAAATGTGCTGCAACTTACATACATTGCTTAACATATGCTTAACATAAAATGCATTGCCACTTTTCATCGTCATCACGTTAAGCTTTTCGCTACTAAGTTTAAAAAGAAACACGGAGAGTTATTTATGATTCATAATATTGTAGAAACCTAGGCATGTTCTGCAATGATTAGATTTCTATGGTCTGTTTTCTGTATTGGCTTAAAACCAAAGATGTCAATTTCTTGGGCGATTCTACCAGTTACGATGGAGAAGGGTAGAAGCCTTTTGATAAAGCAACTTTGGAAGTTGTTTATTTCAAGAGTGTATTACTAGTAACTAGCCCCCCCCCCCCCCGGTTTTACCCACCCCAAATTGAAAAATATATTTACTCTAAAATACGTACCTATCTGTAATTTGGCTATGAAATGCAAAAATATTTTTTCAAATCCAATGGAATTACGTTCTGAAGATTCCGGAGATGTACATGGTCAAACCAAAAAAAAACTTCTCAGCTTTTTAATATTACTTAGTATGGATTTAATCATATCTTGCAGTAAATAATTTAAATTTAAAAAAAAGGGGAAAAAACCGGCAATGTTCGTAGTTCCTTCAAAGTAAGTCAAATAAATTACATTTTAATTACAAGAATGACTTTAAAATCCGTTAATAATGTGCGAATAATGAGACACTGGCGAGCCTTGAGTGGATCATGTTAATGGTACGGGTTGTGCAAGTATTGAAATTAATTTATAAATCGATTCGCGCAAATCTTGACCTCAAAACTTAATTTGTTTGGTTCTTTGGATTAAGGTTTTGGTGTTGGGACTTAGAACGATCGCGAAGGCTTAGTTTTATAGTAGTAGTGAATAATAGAGGCTGCAAACGCATCAAATATCTTGAAAAAAAACCTTTCAAGAAACTTATCTAATGAAACTGTATCTTTTTTAAAATTTATTAAGAGCTGGGTGCAAGTCATTTGCCCATAACTGTACCTATGACTTAAAGGTTACAAGGGAAAATAAAGATAATCTTACGACAACAAAATTGTATATTATATGATATTATAATGTGTTTAAACTTAATCAATTGCATACATAAAGATGCTATTGTTTTTAATTTTGGAAATATTTGTCTTTCTATTAATAAATCGATCGATTTTCTTTGGTTTTAGATTTCCAATAACTTACTATCATCAAAGTGTTCATGTTAATTGGTACAAGACAAAATTGAACACTATTGAGCGCTCACGGCAGTAAAGTAATTCCGCCGCAATGCAGTATTCTGGTATAATTCTGGTGGGACGACGGACGTTTTATGTCTCACCGTGGGCAAAATTTGAGCTAGTACGTACCACAAGGACCGAGCTTTAAGGACCATATTTTGTAACGTAATTACGAAATAAATATAATGTACAGAAAAACATTTATAGGAATATTAAAAATTTAAATGTAATTCCAAATTTGGTCTTTAAAACGATAAAATGAGGTAATATTGATTTATAGCAAAATTCGCGCCTAAAAACTGTAAGACAGAATGACAGTAGTAGTAGCAGTACTCATACTCAAGCCCTGCAGTTAAATCCAGAGTCCGGTATACGACGCGAATCGTTCACACTGTAAAGCAGCTAAGTTTCCTATTAAGACAAAATCATGCCTCTGTTGAACTTGCCTGTCCTGCCCTTCTACCCGGAAGAGCAAAGCTGTTCGACGGAAGATACAAGCAGGATAACGGACATCCGCACAAAAAACTCAAACCCTAAACTGGTAACATTTAAAAACAAGTTTACAATCATTTAAAAAACTCGTGAATGTTCTATATCCAAATTATGAAGGACGCCATGATTAATTTACTTGAATTGTTAAATTGTATTTGAAATATGCAGTAGATATTTTTTTTCGCAATCGTTAAGAGAGGTTTACGGTAGTCCGTGTGTGGTATGAGGTATCATTGAATTTATAGCCAGTAGGCTTTTAAAACGCTTACCATGCAGACTATTTTATTTTTAACTCAACCAACTTACATATTATTATACTAAGATTGAATCAATTAAGAATTATGATCTAAAGCAATATTAATTTTGTTAAGTATATATTTAGTAAAAAATGGTTGGATTTAGTAAGTAATTTGTATGTATATCATAATACTAATTAATATTCTGATTGACGTATTGATTAGATCAGTTGAATTTTGCACAATTTACGTCCTAAAGGTATATTTTGGATCATATTTCCGATGTCATCGGATGTGGTTCAACCCTCTTCCCGTGGGCTCTTCTATTCTAAAAGACGGCCCCATATCACATACACACACATTACATACATATCTACCAAAGTTTCTTAGTAAACTGTGTTGTGTATAGATTAGTCTTGATGAGACAATATTATGTGAATGCAATATTTTAATATTTTTCAAAATCATTTAGGTCTCGGTCCAATCAGTACAAGCCGTAATTCATCAGATGATACATTGTTATACAATTAACCCAGATACAATTTAGTGAATATCCAATTGAAAGTAATAGATATCTTTTTGAACATATATGGGAGAATATAGACTTAAGTCGTAATTCCAAAAGGTTCCTTAGGATTTCAGGAAATAATATTATACCTACATACTCCCATTCCAGGAAACCTTTCTTAGCCATATTCTTATACCGGTGGGAGGGAAGCGCTGTGCCGCGCTCCCGGCTGCATGGGTACTACCATCTTGCTTGTTTCTCCCGTGAAACAGCTTTGCTGTGTTTCGGAGGGAAGGGCAAGACAGGCAGTGTAATTACTGGCACCGAGACTTAACATCTTATGTCTCAGGATAGGCAACACATAGATGAGTTGCCTGGGCTCGTTCCAGGTAAACTAGTTTATATTCGTGGGCGACGTCGACTGCTTACCATCAGGTGGCACGTTTGCCAGTTTGCATATCGAACATAAAAAAAAACTTACTAGGAATCTTGCGGAAAATGCACAAATTCCTAAAGGCGTCTGTTTCGATCAGAACAGTCATGTCGCGATGTATCAATCTGGCTGCCTTGTCCCAGCCCACGCGCTCATCCTAGGTGGAATGCCAATCGGCGCCTTTATCGCCCGCCCACCATAATTGTTGGCAATCGCATTTAACACGTGAATTACTAATGGAACGATTAACAGATAATTTTTCTATAACTAAATACTTATTATTTGTCAAGGCCTTTTGGTACTTTATGAAACTTTAGCATTAGTACCAATTAACATTAACATAGAAAAAAGCTTAGAGCATACTCATATTTGAAAGGTAGGCAACGTATCTGCTAATCCTGTAGTGTAGCGGGTGCCTATGGGTGTGTGAACATTAAGAGCTGGAATCAGTCCAATTCTAGACAGGTTTTTTATGTCATTAGGAGGCAACCGAGCAGTCGGAGCCTTATGGTGACTACCGACGCCCCGAGACATCCGCACAACCAAAACGCGACAGCATAGCTACCACTTGACGCCAGTGCTATGTGAGCGAGAGGTATCACCCCGTCGTGCCGGCCTAATTCGGCTGCAAAGCAGCAATGGCAATCATAATCAACCTTTCCATCCACTGCTGGATATAAGTTTCTTTCGATGAACACCAAGATGGCCGATCACATATTACGTAATAAATACAAATATATAAAATTAAAACAGTATCTATTGAACCCTTATTTCATAAATAAATCGCTTGCACTTTACACTTTTAAATTATTCATCTTCTTACAAATCTGGAAAAAAGGCAAATTAAATTGTTTGGAAGTACTACTACTACTACTTTCTACCAATTTGAAATGCAATAGGAAGTCCCGTAGCGAAGCAAAAATAAACTAAATTCAAAGTGTCATGTTCTCGATTCACAATAATTGTAATCTATAAAAATATATCACGTTCTAATTTTGTATAATTTTAAAATACTACATTGTATAATTTTAAAATTTCACAGTAAAAAAGCATTTATAAAGTTTAAAAAATAAGTCTAAGTGCATCAATAGTTTTAAATGAAAAACTTGAAGAACACTAAAAACGTGGCACGAGATCTGAAAAGCTCAAATTTAGGTTAGCCAAGTAAAGAGTCCTTTGTCGCCAGTTCGTTAACAAGACATTCTAACGCGGGTGTTGTGAAACGTATTCTCAATTTAAAAACACGTTGAGGTGCCACAGCAAAAAATATTATAAAACTTTTAGTTAGATTTTTTTTAAAGTGTACAGAAATCTTCTTAATGAACAATTTTATTTACATAATTAAAACGGGATTTAAATATAGTAATTTTCGCAAAGTAAACTAATCTATTATAAATAATATTATAAATGTGAAAGTAATTTTGTTTGTTACGCTTTCACGCGGAAACTACTTCACCGATCATCATGAAACTTTGTATACATATTCTTGGAGGTATTTGAAGTAACATAGGATTTTATGAAAAATAACTAAAATCTCATCCTGCGCAGACGAAGTCGCGGGCAACAGCTAGTATCTAGATAAAATAATAGCAATAGAAAAAAATAGACATCAGCACAACCAAAAGTTATGCAGATGCGTTGCCTCCCTTTTCCCTATCCCCCCCCCCAGGGCCACCCCGGTCGTGCCGGCCCAATTCGGCTGCAAAGCAGCATGTCACTACCTCTTACCTTAAATAAAGAGGTCTCTTTTGGTCAATCAATGTCTTTAACAAGCCACTTTGCAAATAAACAATGATTAATTAATTTGGAGTATTATTAGTATTATTATAATTAAGGAGTATGTTACATCATAAACGCAAAGCACATGGTAGCTTTTTCAATCCTTCTATAAATACTTTCCTTCTAACTATAGGTTTGCTTACGGGTTTTTCCTCACCTGGTAATTTATTGGCGTACATTTAGTACTTGACATACTTAAGTAAGATATTCAAACATGACCTGTTCATATTATAATAAAGATGACGACGCACAAAAATACTGTTATTTTCAAAAACATTTTTAATGCAATTGCAAAATTTTTAATTCAATTTTGTAACAGCAATTGATGTCATCAATGTTAAGTTTACACACAAATTGTATTGTCATAATTATTGTGGTAAGTGCAAGTAACTTTTTAAACTTACGTATTCATCTCACAACTAAACCCAGATTTAGAATACCTTGAAGTTATTAGGTAATGCACATTGCAGATGTACCGCGCTCTCTCCGATGCCAGTAAATACTAGTAGATGACCACGATCACCATTTTTTCGCGTATAAGATCATAAATGTTGTTTACGCTCAGAATCTGTTTTTGTAGATTTTTGAACTAGTTTTTATTTTTGAAGTTTATCATTTTAGTCGTTTAGTATTGTAATATTTTCGATACATTGCATTGTTTGTGCATAATACAATACGTGGGAATAGTCGTATCTCTACTCATTTTAAACATTGTAGGAGATAGTGCCATGCTGCTTTGCAGCCGAACTGGGCCGGCACGATCGGGGTGGTACCTCTCGCTCACATAATACCGGCGTCAAGTGACAGCCATGCTGTTGCGTTTCGTGCGGTTTGTGAGTTTTCGGTGGCCCATTGGGGTGGGATAGGGAAAAGGAGGGCAACGCATCTGCATAAACTATGGTTGTACGGATGTGTATGGGCGTCGGTACTATAAGGCTCCGACTGCTCGTTTGCCCGTTTATGACATAAAAAAGTGATGGTGGCATGTGTTCAGTACATCTACCATGAGTTTCGTTACAAGCGTAAATGGCATAGCTATAGTAGTTACGTAACACGCAACACGAATAGAAAACTAAGGTATGATATAGTTCTCAATTCGTGTTGCGTTTTTACGTTAACGTTACGTTACGTATATAAGTAGTTAAGGTAAAAACGCAACACGAATAGAAAACTAAGGTATGATATAGTTCTCAATTCGTGTTGCGTTTTTACGTTAACGTTACGTTACGTATATAAGTAGTTAACGTAAAAACGCAACACGAATAGAAAACTAAGGTATGATATAGTTCTCAATTCGTGTAGCGTTTTTACGTTAACGTTACGTTACGTATATAAGTAGTTAACGTAAAAACGCAACACGAATAGAAAACTAAGGTATGATATAGTTCTCAATTCGTGTTGCGTTTTTATGTTAACATTACGTTACGTTTATAAGAAGTTAACGTAAAAACGCAACACGAATAGAAAACTAAGGTATGATATAGTTTTCTATTCGTGTTGCGTTTCACGTAACTACTATAGTTATGTCATTTACGCTTGTAACAAAACTCATGGTAGAGGTACTGTTCAGGTACCGTTTCCAGAATAATATTATCATATGCTAAGTTCAAGATTTATTTTCAACTTTGTTGGATCTGATCCAACCTCTTTAAGCGTGTTTAAAACGTAGATAGATTGTCTTGTTTGCAATACAATTGCAACTTACTATACTTATTTTTAGTAACAATTCACTCCTTACTTAATTCAAGCCTATTTTTAACCGACTTCAAAAAAAAAGGAGGTTCTCAATTCGTCTGTATGTTTTTTTTTTTTTTTTTTTTGTATGTATGTGACACGATATCTCCGCCGTTTGTGAATGGATTTCGATGGTTATTTTTCTGTTTGAAAGCTGGTGTTTCCAATTTGGTCCCATATTAATTTTATTAAGATCTGACAAGCCGTTTTTTAGTTATTCCCAATAATGCCTATTTGGTTGGTTTTGTTTACCTTGATGATATGATAATTTTATTACATGTCGATGTAACAATTGTATAGGATACTTTGGTAGCACACCATAGTATGTCGCGGTCATCGTAATCATCGTCATCATCACCATCATCATCATCATCATCATCATCATCATCATCATCCTTTATCCATCCACTGCTGAACATGCCTCCTTCAATGAACGCCAAGATGACGAATTTCGGAATCACTAAAAATTAAGAAATAAAAACATTTTACAAAAAATTAAAACCGACTTCAAAACACTAAAAAGTAATAAAATAACAGTTTCTTTAATTTTTGTGCTTACAACATATAATCAACTTAATCTTCTACTAATGTACAAACTTTGCGTTTACCACGTCATTAAAGTTACTTTTGGAGTCGGTGTCGTATTTGTTGCTGTACATTACCTTCCTACCTACCTTGGCTGACACCGACTCCAAAAGTAACTATAATGACGTGGAAAACGCAAAGTTTGTACATTAGTAGAAGATTAAGTTGATTATATGTTGTAAGCACAAACATTAAAGAAACTGTTATTTTATTACTTTTTAGTGTTTTGAAGTCGGTTTTAATTTTTTGTAAAATGTTTTTTTGACTATATCAAACTACTAGATGTTTTACCGCAGATCCACATACAACAGAGTATAAAAAAAATACTTGCTACAAAATAAACAGCCTCAAAAACTTCCCGAATTGTTTTTACCTAACTAGTAGCTTCGGAGATTATAGCGCTCAAACAAACGTAGCACCTTTATAGTAAAGGTACGAAGCTTTAACTCCATACTATAATCAGCACCATACTGTAAAACCTGAATACAACTAGTTTTAGAGTTCCTAGTCCCAGTAGTTTTCACGCTACTAGAACATTCTTTAAGCAAAATACAAACCACTTTTACATACCGGTAAACAAGGTAGGTTATTTAGCGCTATCTCCCATACCTTGCGGCACCAGTTGGCGCGCGTCCAAAGCGGACCAGCACAGATACCGCAGTGTAAGCGCAATTTATGGGAACGCCCCTTAATTCCCGCGTTCTAGGAACTCCACGGGATATGAACTCTGATAGTGTTAGCTGAACCGTATCAAATATCGTTCAGTAAACGTAGACTTGGATACTCACTTGAATTGGCAAAATTCAGCGAGTCAAATGATTAAAAATAGTTGGTACGGCATATTTATGATTATAATATGAGGTGCTAGTATGATGATTATAATAATTAATGCCTAAGATGTCATAACAAACTAGTAACTGTTTGTCCATTCGTTTGTATTTACGAAACACAACAAATACTGTATTTTTAACAAAGTCCTCCTTAAGCTTGTAACGTTCTTGTTTTCATACTTTAGTTACATTATTAACAACATAATACATATTAATTATTAAGTAGCAGCTTGATATATAAGTAGGTACATGGTGGTTAACCGCTAAGATTCTATAAAAAACCCTTTTCAAAGTCATCACTTTTTTTAGATTAACTTTGAAAATATTTGATGATATATTTTGATACGATATATGTATGAAGGAATTCAAGAAATATTTGATAATTTATCTAAGACATAAAACCCATAATATGTTTTTAAAACAAATATTTGAACATTATATTTACGTTAGGCGGTATTAATTAATATAAATAGTTTGTCTATCTGTGGTAATAACCGACATTAATAAAATTGATAGCGTACATTATAAATTGTACTAATGATAATATAAATGCGAAAATTAGTGGATATCGGTATGTTCATTTCCATCGTGAAAATATGCTTATCACTGTGCCAGAACCTGGGTTATGTATAAGTTCAACGCCGGGCGGCTCGAATTGTCGATAGCAATATAGATAGCGCCAAAGAATCAAGTCGATTGGAGAGACAATCGGCTTGATTCTTAGGCGCAGCGTAGAGATGTCGGATCACTCTGCATCTTCTACCGCATCTACCACGGGGAGTGTTCTGAGCACTTACCATCAGGTAGCTAGTTCGTTCTTCAACTAACGGAAAGGTCAAGACTACGAATAACATCAAAATGTTTTACTAACTTTTTAAAAACTATTAGTATAGCCCTATTACTTTACTTGTGTACAACTGTACACGTGTAGGAAATTAGTAAAATAAAACCGATTTTCTTTTATTTTCAGGTGACATCGAAGATTGTATTGTGACGCCAGCATACCAGGGGCAGTTCACGCCCTTGCCTGAAGCACTATGCGATTGCATCATGGACCTAACGTCCCAGGTTCGTATCCATGTTTTGAAAAAATATTTACGTTTTGGAAAGTTGGTTGATCATCATTTGTGTGCCGTACTGTCGGCGATCTGGGTTCAATCCTGACTTTTGTATATATATTTTTTTACTTCGCCTACATACAACTTAGATATGGCAATTATTATATTTGAGATTTATAAAATATAGTCCTACTAATATCATTAACGCGAAAGTTTGTAAGAATGGATGGAAGTATGTTTCCTACACGCAAAAACTCATGAATGGATTTTAATGAAACTTTACAATAACATGGCTTATACATCAGAATAGCGTATAGACTGTAATTTATCCCTGTACTCCCACGGAAATGATAAGTACGCAGGTGAAAACAGGGGCGCTGCTAGTTAGATCATAAATAGGAGGCTGCTTCGGAAAAAGTAGCACATATTTTCATGCATCAATGTTAGGCAGGAATGTAGAAGAACTAACGCCTAAACCGTTTAAAAACATACCAGAGCTCCTTGAAATGAAAGAGACGGTATTGAGGCACAGAGTATTAGTAAAAAAGTATTCACCGGTGGGAGGGATGCGCTATCCCGTGCTCCCGTCTGCTTGGGTACCACTATCCTGCTTTTTTCTCGAGTAAAACAGCTTTGCTGTGTTTCGGGGACAGCGCATGATAGGGAGTGTAATTGCTGGCAAACTCTTATCAACTTATGTCTCAGGATAGGTATAGGTATAGGTAACACATGAATGAGTTGCATGGGCCAGGGCGACGGTAACCACTCACCATCTGGCTCGTCTGCCCGTTTGTCTATCCAACTATCACAAAAAGTATTTATTAACTATCGCTAAATGATTAAACGATGTGTTGAATGGAATGTATTCGCAACAGCCAATTAAATGGTGAGACAGTGGGTCAGAGGTCTTCGTGTAACCAATCAAACTCTTGAATTCACCAGCGTTGCCGCAGCGTCGCATCTGTCAGCCACTTACAGGTAGTGGTTTATCCAATGATTGGCCATTTGGAATCCAGAAATGTTTATTTACTTTAACGTATAAGTAATATCGCATATGTTAAGTAGTAAATATTTATTTACTTTATTAAAATGTGCAAAAATACATTTATTATATTACCTATAATAAATATAATATTTTTGATTGTTCTTTTGCCATTCGAAAATCATGTTATCCAGAATTACTTTCGGCTATATACTTAGCGTCTACAGGCGCAAAGGATAGAAACATATAGAATTACTACTGAATACAAATATAGATTTAATGCTAAAGAAAATAGATCTACCTACAAACAAAGTGTTCATCCCTGGCGAGACTTATTTGTTGGATTTGTACTTGTTTGGATAATCAACAGTTAATAATATTTCAGACTAGCTGTTGCCTGCAGCTTCGCCCACGTTACTCAACTCCTATAAGTCACAGCGTGATGTTATATAGCCTTCCTCGATAAATAAGCTATATATCTAACACTGAAAGAATTTTTCAAATCGGACAAGTAGTTCCTGAGATTAGCGCGTTCAAACAAACTCTTCAGCTTTATAATATTATAGTATAGATTAATATGTAAATAAATTTTAAATGTAATCAATATACATAACAGACAAAATATCTTTCAAGTTTGGTAAACAAAAAACCCTTCCAAAATCCTTGCCACAATTTGGCACATCGTACGGTAACTTGGTTATAACAATATTAAATCCTACATTTTATGTAAATTATATCAAATTTATAAATTGAGTCCAATGACCATGGGTTGGAATAAGGGCAAATATATTTGGTAACTGGATTTTGTGCAGCCAATGTTAGTACAGTCGACAAGGAATCTTTATGTATAATACTAGTGGTAGACGTTGTCCTGTACAAAATATTTTATTATATATCTTTTTGTAAATCTAAACCATTCTCGAATCCACTTGAACACACACAAAAAATTCATCAAGATCGGTCCAGCCGCTTAGGAAGTGTTCAGTGGCATACACACAGAAGAATTATATACTTATATAAAAAAAAATCGTCTGTGTGAAGAAGATTGTTTCTTCTTCTTCTTCTTAGTTTATGTGACTGAACTCCACCGACTTTTCGTCTTCTTTCTTTCTTTCTCCTTCTTTCTTTCTCCATCGACGTCAATTGGATTTGAAAATGGTTTAGATTCACAATTCGGACCACTACAAAATATTTTGTACAGGACGGAAATAAATTAATAAGTGCCAGATATCTATAGTATAGTCATTACACTAAAAGACTTATGGTCATTATTCTTCATCACTATACCATTTTCCGTCTTTTGAACTATAATGTATGTTATTAATTTATATAAAGTTAGTAGGTAATATAAGTGATCCCCACCATGGTTTAATCCTTGGCGTGGCGGTGGGGCTTAGTAGCCTAGGGTGAGCCCAGCACCTTGGGCGAAACTAATTGAGCCGAGGGGGCTCTTTGTACCCCTCTTAAAAGAAGAGGGGACAATAGAGCAGGGGGCAAGGGATGAGGATGGGAACCTCACCCCATTGTACTGTCCTGACGTTGGGAGGGGTTGTTCTGTGGTGCGGGACAACCCCTCTGTGGAGGTGGCGTCGGTCCCTTGGGGGACTGACTAGCCGTCGAGGTGCCCTGTTTGTTTATTAGATCCGGGGCACCTCACCAAAGACGGCATTGGTGGCACTCGCCGGGTTTCAGTGGGTAGAGCTGCGTCCACTTACCAGCTTTCGGGCGCAGCGAGTCCCACATACCCGCCTGGGGAGACCCACTCCCCCGCGGGATGCCTCAGAGCATTTCCCGGCGTTAAATGAAAGAAAAAAAGTAATATAAGTGACACTGTGAGCGACGATGGTCTAGTGGGTATTGGCTGGTCTCTCGAGTTCGATCCTGATCCATGTGATGCCTAGAAATGGGTTTTTCTAAAATTTCTACATGCACCTGAACATGAAACCATCGCTTGCTCACCGTTAAAGGAAACATCGTGAGAAAACCTGTATGCCTGATGAGATTAAAAATCTTTGAAGGTGTGTGAAGTTCTTTGAAGGTAAGCAGTGGACGGAAAGAGGCTGATGATGAGGATGATGATGATGTGAAGTTCACCAACAGGCATTGGACTAGCGCATCGGTGAACTATGGCCCAACACCCTCCTCACCTGATTTCGAGGAGGAGACCCGTGCCCAGGAGTGGGACATATAAGGGTTGATATTATTATATCTTATAATATTATAATTATAAATCAACAAGTATTTTCAATATAACCAAATTCAAAGGACCACAATAATTGTTGTTATAATGGACTAAAATGTCGTGTTTCCAATTTACTGACCGTACCGAATAACCAAATGATGACTCTTGGCCGTGAAATGTGAAAAAATAAAAATAACATTCCGGTTTCGTGTGTGCAGTTGGCACATGCCCCGCTGCATATTTTACGCTCTGGCCCAAGTTACAAGCGTGTCGATGGTACTAATAACTTAGCATTCCTGGAAAATCCCGTCGATGGTTATTGCTTTTAATAAGTATTTCTAGTTGGGGGCCAAGTTTTAGAAAAAATGTAATTGGCAAGAAGGTTTTACGTTGAAATGAGTTTCATTAAATAATTTTAGATTTAAAATCTTACTTTTGTGGTCAGTAAAAATTGTGTCAGGTTGTCGTTTTGGAAATTGGAAAAGTTCTTGACCTTCTCTTAACAAATATGGGCAGATTCATAATTAATCTGATTAAACTAGATTCCACCGATTTTGTTTATTCGAACTCCTTTATTGACCGGAAGAATAATATTAATTTTTATACGTGAAAGTCCACCATCGCATGATATTTTTACAAGTGACTAGTAATTTTATTCAAAAACTATATATTTGGCATTTTTAGAACTTGAATTAACAACATTTCTTAATTTGTAGTTTGCGACTTTCATTTCTGCTTGTTTGATTTTGTATAACATATTTTAAATACATCTTTAAGATTCTATTATGAATAAATACTTTATATACGAGCTATGCCCCGGGATTTCTATTGCGTTAACCTCATTTACTGAAGGTAAATAAAAAAAAAAATGATCTGCATTTTGCGCATAAAATAAAAGCTCTTCACTAAAATATTACTGATTCATTCGGTTGGACTGATTTTTAAAAAATATTTTCCGTACCGTTTTCATAGACCGTCTGTGTGTACTCTATGTTATTTTACAAAAGTGAGTCTCGACTAAGTTTTTACTAATAAAATACTTTACATATATTATTTTTACTATAAAAGTAGGATATGATAATCCTAGATCTTATTATTATTATTATTATTATTTAAGGGGTGGGGACGCCAGCAAGGCCAGACGGGTGATCAGTCCTCATTAACGGGACCATTTCACCCAATTCCCCGGGCTCGCCTCTGGGATTAGATGCGGGGACGGGTTATCATTTGCCCCTCTGGTGTCACCCCCTCAAACCTACGTGTTGATCTACAAAAACTACTTAGCTGCCTTATGGTTAGATATGCTAAATCTTCCTTCTTCAGCTCGTCCGCTCCAAACAGCTCCCATCTTGCGTATGCATATGCTGGGCATTCCGTTATGAAGTGCAGACTGGTCTCTTCTTTCTCTTTGCACTTAGGACACAGAGGGTCCTCTGCTAGCTTCATTATTGACAGGTGTCTGTTGAGTGGGCAGTGTCCCGTCAATATTCCCACAACTGTTCTAATGTTGCTCCTATTGAGTTTGAGCAACTCTTTAGTCTTCTTGCTGTCAAGCGTCGAGATGAAGAATTTCGACTGTCTACAGCTCTTCGTGTCATTCCATCTCTGGTTTGTTTCTTTGTTTATTCTCAGGGTTATAACATTTTTTGTTATCCTGTGTGCTATTGGCATCCTAGATCTTAATAAAACATGTTCTTAATAAAAGTACATAATATAGCGTACTTACATACAGTACATAAGTGTATATTTTACCTTCTTGCGTTTCGATTTAGCATTTAGTTGACACGTACTTATATGTAACATAAGGTTAGAAACGAACAAAGTGGTGGTAAGTGTTAATCTCCTATAAACGAGTGCGACTCGAAAAGTAAAGCCGTTCGCTCGGATGTATTGACTAGTCGAACACGTTGGATCGGCTCCGGGAGCAGTGCCCGTGCTGAAAGGCTTACGATATTATAGTGACGTTAGTGAATAAATAAATTATGTTTTATCATATAAGAATAATACCTTTGACTTAGAGCCCATGCGCTAATCTGATGACAGAGCTTAAACAGCCAGTGAGTTCATCTCTATAAATGTACGTGCCTATGTTGCAGTGATTGGGGGACTAGATATTAACTGTACATTTTATGTACTAACCGTTACGTGTCGCTTCGGTCTAACGAACGAACAAACTAACGAATGAACGCCGTCTTGCCGTTCATTGTGAGAGGCCTACGTCCAGCAGTGAATGGAAAAGACAGTTACGGTGATGACAAACTAAAAAAAAACTTATGTATTATTTTAATCAGGTTAGAGTTATCCTACTAATATAAACGCTAAAGCTGTTGTACGGATGTTTGTTACTTTATAACACAAAAACTACTGAACGGATTTTAATGAAATTTTAAAATAGCATAGCTATACGAAGACGAAGTCGCGGGCACCAATAGTGCAGAAATATTTTAAGGCATCATTATGGAGGCTATCTTACCGCTAGTTGGTCATGGGACCATAAGATCTTGTGGGACCATGAGATGTTACTATAGGATGTCACCTCCTTCGAATGAGGCGATGGTAAATAAATATCAATATATCTTAACGACACTCTACTTACAGACTCGCCCTTGAAGAGGTAAGTCTAAAAGTGCATGCAATATGACAGAAGGGTATTTATACTCCTAGCCTAATTTCAAGGAGTCCTGTACCTTTAGCAGTAGAAATGCTTTGCGCATTCACCTGGGTATGGGGCGTCCCCGGGGATATGTGGGACTCTCGGCGCTCCACCCCAGCGCCGGTATACCGCACTAAAACCACTGCGAGTTGCCTTCAACTACTTGAACGGGAATGTTCCTGAGAGACCTGCACGAATACAGTCATTTAATTATAAAGAACTTGAACTCACTGACAAATGTATGATGGATTTAACAAAAATTACTAGCTTTTACACGTTTTTCTCGTTTGTCTGAACTAGATTAGGTGGCTGCAAGTCGACCAACCGGATACTTCCCGAGGTTGAGGTCGCGAACTTACTCTACTTTTTATTCAACATACCATGTTTCTAGAATAGTGCAAATGTGAATCCATTTCAAATGAGTTGAAGATGTATCTAGTATATTATAAAATTCTCGTGTCTCGGCTGGACCGATTCTCATGAAATTTTGTGTGCATGTTGGGTAGGAATGAGAATCGGTCAACATCGATTTTTTATCCGCCTAAATGTTAAGGGTGGTCCGCCCCTTAATTTATTTTTATTTTTTAGACAAAAGTTAACGCGGGCGAAGCTGCAGGCTAGCTAGTAATATTATAGTTTAGAAAAGATGTTTAGTGAAAAATTAAATAAATATATATTCAACTAGCGGACCCGACAGGCGTCTTGTACATTTTGACCGATTTGTCAATCTAACGCATACTTCGTCGACTTCAGTGACATACGCACAGAAAAAATTCATAAAGATGTTGTATATCCTAAAATATCTATAATTTGTTATATGTCAATGTCAAGGACTCAATAACATTGTGATTATTGTCTGTCTTTTTTCCCATGTCTATAGTCAAGTGTCGAGTTGCATCATTGTGTCTAAAGTAATAAATTTATATCAAGTCAATCAATGGTATTTTTTCCCCTCATCATCACGAAACATGGTGTCCGAAGTGGTGAGAAAGTGAAAAATATATATATTTCACATCTAAAAGTCAATACTTGTAATAGTGGGTAATAACATACTTGCAAAGTATATAGCTTATTGAACATGGATTGTATCTATTCTACTACCATTTCAAATGCCCACTAATATGAGAAGAACTGGCAAAATAAACTGACTAGAACAATTTTTATAATATAAATTTAGCTTCCATATTATGTTATGTCCTAAAAAATTAAGAAGTAGCCGATGTATCACTTGACTTTCTTACACTAATTTGCATGACATAATATACATATCCCGAAGTTTCTAAAGGAATGGAGGTCATAGCAACGCATGGCTAAAACTAGCTAGTAAATAGTAAACTTAACTTAACGTACAAATAAATTTAAATATTAGTAGAGAAACCACCTGAAGATAAGGTGATCAATCTATTGACAAATTCAACCAGATTCGACAAGCTTATACCTTGTCAAACTTGAGACAGAAATGAACTCATTGTTAGCAATCAAACCTACCTGCTAAATGTTGCGAGGTTATATGACCTATACGATATACGAAGCACAAGGAACTATGAGTATATAATAGGAAGAGGGATGCAGTTTGTGCCGCGCGCCTTCTTGCATAGGTATTTTGACATTTCTTCCTAGAATGTTTGCTGTGTTTCGGAAAAAAGGCAGTGTAATTAGTGGCATCGAGATTCACCATACGTCTCAGGATAGGCATCGCAGCATCGCATGATCCATGCGGCCTTGTGACCTTAATTGTGTAAGGTTTATTCAAGTTCATTGGTGTTCATAGGTGACGTTAACATTTCCATCAGGTTGGTTCTACTCGTCTGTCAGTTACATTATATAAAATTTCTTGTGAACTTTAATCTCGTACAGCCTTCGACTGAATGACTATCGCAGAAACTTTACATGCACAGACGATGCAAGCTAGCAATTTAATGTTGGTTGGCTGCCAAATACATGGGATAACATTCCCCGCTTGGTTACGAGTAGAGATCGTTCCAGGAGTTTGTTTAAAGACTTTTATAACTAATAAACAAAACAAAAGTAACTAATAAACAAAAGAATTGATATCCAAATAAAAAAACCTAACCAGTCATAGGGACTGCCGATAGAAGTGAAAACTTATAACTATTAGATTGCTATGGAACTCACAGATAATTATAACTCTTGTCACCTACAGGCTTCATCATTTGTTGTCCCTTTCGCGTTACAGGTAAATATATAGGTGTCTTTTTTACGTGCAAGTAAACACAGCGACACAACACTCAGCAGTAAACAGTGAAGAGCAGCTGACTGTATCTTTCCGCTCGGGCATACTCGGCGGTCCCGAATTCACCCGATCGAGCCTTTCACCTCCGAACGTGATGGATCAGTCTCACTCACAGCCTACAAAAATGTGTATGCAGTGCGCCAAAAGAAGTTTTCATTTCAAAAATATTATTATAACATGGCCTAAAAAAAATTTGACTCTCTGCAATTACTAAATCAAATATTACAATATTGTATTAAATATAGATTGTGAATTCAGAGCATTGCATTACAACGAATTTGTCGCCTAATTTCGCAACCCAATCATCGCTACAATAGAATGTTAACCATCCAGTTGCAGCCAAATACCAGTGGGCTGTACATCGATTAAAAAGACATTCGATTGAGAAACTTATTGTTGTTTATGTTAATCTTGTAATTTATCGGATATCATAAAATAGGTATTATAATTGAAATTGTCTTAACCTGTTTCATGAGTTGCAAATTAATTTACATCTAAAACTATTTGGCAAGCATTTGTTTCTTGTTTCATATTTGTATATGGCCTTTTTAGGCCGATGTTTCTGATCTCGAAGATCCTTTGTAAATCGAAATCATGTGAAGTGAGTTACAATCTTAACTTCTTCTACTAAGTCGTATCATCTTTTAAGTAAAATGTGTCGATGTAGTAATGATAATGTTTAATACATTAAAAGTCATGCTAGCCGATGAAGAGTAAAAGAGAAAAATGCTTTTTCTCTTTTGCAGGGATGCGCTGTGCCGCGCTCCCGTCTGCTTGGGGACGACCATCCTGCTTGTTTCCCCCGTGAAACAGCTTTGCTGTGTTTCGGAGAGAAGGGCAAGACAGGCAGTGTAATTACTGGCACCGAGACTTAACATCTTGTCTCGGGAGCAACATAGAAATGAGTTGCCTGGACTATAGTTCCAGGTTAACTTGTTTATGTTCATGGGCGACGCTGGCCACTTTACATCAGGTGGCTTATCTGCCCGTTTGCCTATCCATCTATCATAAAAAATACTTCAATATAAATCAATTCGATTGGACATAAAAGTATACGATGAAGGCTTTCGTGTTTATGTTTCTTTCATCACAATGTTTTTTTCACCACCAATTATTGTCTCCAAAAATATTCATCCCATTTAAAAAGAATTGACTAGTATCATATCACTGTGTAACATAGGCTGTAAGAGTAATAATCATCATTACTACGATATACGAGATACGGCTGTAACTCATAACCTGGGTTAGTACCCATTACTAGTGTAAATAATATATCTATTCAGTATCTAAAAACAATAGTTAGTTATACCTTTCACATCGATCAAACAAAAGCATAATAACTTTAAGCCTACTACACTTTAGTTTCCTATTTGTCACATCACTATTTGTCAATCGATTTTGCCAGAATAATCGCTCACTCGCTTGGCACTCGATGTAAATCGGAACCGGTTGGCAACTATTTAGGATCTCGTTCGCATTGATTAAATATGCAATCGATATGCGCCTATCTACGCACCTTTCTCTGGAATTCTTGAAACAATGTTGTATTTATCGTCCATTTTGATTTTATCGGTACTAGTGACAAACGCTTAATTTACGCCTTACGCCATTGCTTTAATTACGATTTTTATATTATATAAGTACGAAAGTTTATTTTAATATATTGTTTAGTTTCAAGTTAATTAATAATAGTTCTTTACGGATTTTAACACGATTAAGAAGACTTCTCCAGTCACAATCAACTAATGTTATAAACAATATCACTACATAGTATAAAGCAAAGTCGCTTTCTCTGTCCCTATGTCCCTATGTCCCTTTGTATGCTTAAATCTTTAAAATTTTGATGCGGTTTATTTTATTAGATAGAGTGATTCGAGAGGAAGGTTTATATGTATAATAACATCCATTAAATAGTGGAGAAATGCTGTTATTTTTGAGGTTTCTAATTAAAACTTATTTCAAGCCGCCTAAAAAGATAGGTCAATTCTTACCACCTGTCAAGTGTCATATACCCTTACAAGATGCAGGAGTATACAAGCTTGATTGTGATTGTGGCCTCTCTTATATAGGCCAAACCAAAAGATCAATTAAAACTCGCGTTAAAGAACATATAGCTGACTTAAAACACCGTCGCTACCCTAAGTCTGCAATCTGTGAACATAGTCTAGTCAAAGCTCGCCATTATATCAGATTTGATAGACCACAGATACTCGCAAAAGAACACCGATTCCAACCAAGGATGATCCGCGAGGCTATTGAAATTAAAAAACATCCAAATTTCAATAGAGAAGATGGCTGGCTCTTACCACCTGCTTGGGATCCCATTATTAAAATAATTAAATCAAAAACCAAGCATAATATGCCACAGATTAAAGATACAGTTAGCACTTTCTGCGTAGAGAGGACTTATCAAAATAATGATGTATCATAGGGTAGATCGAATAACTTTGTAACGTTAGGACATCTGTCACCTCAGTCCTCCCGTGACCATGGTTGCTGTAAAGTATCCGAAACGTCGGGCTTGTAAAAATCTTAATGGACCGCGATAAAATCCGTAAAAATTGTTTCATTATAATGAGTGAAATTCGCGCAAACATTAGAAAACAATAAACTAACAGATAGATCAAAATTATGTACTACATTATTGTACACCTTAGAAAGATCTACAAAAAAGTCCGCGATGGCATATGTGTATCTCTTAAGGATAACATACTATATCCATTTTAATACTTAAAAAATGGGCAATTATAAAACGGTAGTTGGAAAGCTATTTACACAAATGTGGTATTAATCCTTATCATTTTAAATATTTAGCTTGAGCACTTCATGAAGTATGTTTTTCCCGTTTACACCATGCAAATGAAATGCATATCTTAGAAGATATAGCAAAATCAAAATAATGCGACACCGTGATTTCGACCGAGCCGCGCGAGCGGGGCGCTCCGTGATGCCGCGCCTCGCGCCCGAGCCGGGCCGAGCCCCGGTTCCTAATAATTATTATTGTATCAATGTAATATGGTAGAATTGTGTATCCTAAATATGCCTACTGAAAAGTCCGCGATGGCATAATATGTCTATATTATGTTAAATATAACATACTACCTATATCCATTTTAATACTTTAAAAATTGGCAATCTTAAAGCGGTAATGTAAAAGCTATTTACAAAAATACGGTATTAATCACTTCATATTATAAAATAAAGTCCCGTCCCCCCCTACGCCCGTCCATAGATAAATAATCATCATCAATCCGTGTACGGCTGTACATCTAAGTTAACGCGGGCGAAGCTGCGGGCAATAGTTAGTAAACAATAAAACTAAAAAAATAGCAATAAATGATTTTTTATTGCTGTGAGTTATTACTTTTTAGTTTCTACTAATTTTATAATAGCCTTAGTTCATAAGAGTATAGGATAAATAGGATAATAGGTTCAGCGTATACTTGTTCCATACTTCAAACGTTTGAAAGTCGTTTAAAATAAACGAATAAAATATTGTAATAATTAAAGTTTGAGAATTAATATTTTTATCAGTACTTAACTACTTTTTATAAAATGCAAGTAAAGGTGGTTTTACACATTTTTACAAACGGATGTCACACGACAGCTATCGTGGGAAGGATCTTGTCTCTGTTAAGTGTTAGCCCGAACACATGAAAAACGTGCAATTTTTGGCGAATCCGTTTCTTTGAAAGTGTACCGTGAGAATAATAATATGTTCGTCTGTTTGTCATTTGAGATACCTAGACAAGATGGCGGACAATCCTCTGATACTAAATAGAGTTAGAATAATAAAAATAAAAAAAACAAATGAGTTCAGAGTTCATATATGTAGTAATTTCAGTGCATATTCGTCTTACTGGAACACAGTAAATGCTTCGCGGAAGAAATACGCAGGATACCAATACAGACGGACACAACAAACAGAGCATTTCCAAAAAAAATGTTTTTTTTTAAATGTTTTTAATTATATTATTGCATTTTTTGGGATGAAATTGTGTTTTGGGAATGACAAGTGGGAGGGATGCACTACATGGATACCACCATCTTGCTTGTTTCTCCGTGTGCGTGCGTTTTGAAGAGAAGGGCAAGACAGGCAGTATTATTTCTGGGAGCAAGATTTAATATCTTATGCCTCAGGGTAGGCAACACATAAATGAGTTGCCTTTTTTTTTCTTTAACGCCGGGAAATGATCTGAGGCATCCCGCGGGGGATCCGCCCCGCCTGGGGTCTCCCCAGGCGGGTATCTACTATGTGGGACTCGCTGCGCCCGAAGCTGGTAAGTGGACGCAGCTCTACCCACTAAAACCCGGCGAGTGCCACCAATGCCGCCCCTGGTGAGGTGCCCCGGATCTGTTGAGCAAACAGGGCACCTCGACGGCAAGTCAGTCCCTCAGGGACTGACGCCACCTCCACAGAGGGGTTGTCGCGCACCACAGAACAACCTCTCCCAACGTCAGGACAGTACAATGGGGTGAGGTTCCCATCCTCGCCCCTTACCCCATGCTCTTTGCCCCCTCTTCTTATAAGAGGGGTATAAAAAGCCCGCTCGGCTCAATTAGCTTCGGCCAAGGTGCTGGGGTACACCCTAGGCTACTGAGCCCCACCGCCACGACAATGCCTGAACCTTGGTGGGGATCATCAACCCATATTAATCTACTTCTAGACAAATGCCTGGACTAGTTCCCGGTAAACTAGTTCATGTTCATGGGCGACGTCGACCACTTACCATCAGATGGTACGTTTGTCAGTTTACCTATCCGAGTAACATAAAAAAATTGCACGTACATAGACGGACAGATACTATGCGTGGGAAGTGATATTGTACAAATTACGGGAAGTAATCAATGCAAAAACTTTAGTCTGTCAATTGTGTCATGTGTTAAACTGTTGTAAAACCGTCGAAGGTTGGTACGAGGAAAACAAAATAAAAATGATTGATCGTTTAGATATTTGATATCCAGCATATAACAAGGAAATTAAAAACAGTGATGGCAAATATCGTGTGTTTGAATATCGTCATGCGTCTGTAAATAAATCACATATTTAGGTACGTTTTACTTTAGTAAAATAGGTTTCTCAAGAAAATATATAAGAAAGGAGAATAGTCCGTAGTCATAAAGCACTCATATACTTCGCTCATTTTCTGACGTAAAAATAAAAATTATCCATAGTAATTCTCTAAGTTGTAGAAGGAAAAAATACTTTCACAAATCCGATTCGTAGTTCGAAGATTAGCGTTTTCAAAAAACCAATGCTTTAAATATGAGTATAGGTTTTTTAAGAATTAAATACATTTTTACTTCATCATCATCATCATCAGCCTCTATCCATCCACTGATGAACATAGGCCTCCCTCAAAGAACTCCAAGACGACCGATCCCTCGCCACTCGCATCCAACACGGACCGGCCACTGTACGGAGATCGTCTTCCCACCTGGTTAGTGGACGACCAACACTTCGTCTAACCGCGGCCTCCACTCTTGAACCTTATTGGCCCATCGGCCATCCGTTCTCCTGAGTGTATGACCAGCCCACTGCCACTTCAACGAGCTCAAATGGATTACAGGCATTTTTACTTAAGTCAATTTTAATGTTGAGTAGTTCATATACATTATACATATATGCTAGCAATATACTGTAATACATTAACATAACATGTTTGTTCACCGATAGTCACCACACCTTTAGAAAAATAACCTTCAATAGAATAAAAGCCTTTTTCATACATATGTTTATCTATGCCAAATCCGTTTAAATATGTGATCTAGACCACTCGCCAGAAGAATCTCAATAGATATAAACTGTTCACAAATATATATTATATACTTTAAAGCGTATTTTTAGTTCGAATATAAGTTTAAACAGAAAATAATAAAGACATGCTACCTATTTGAATATTTCTATTCTTAACAAATGCTTTAAATTAGTAAAGTTTGTATAGAAACATATTTTTAAATTGTTATCGTCGTCAGAGTCTTGTTACTTATAGCTTTCAAGGCAAGATAATGTTCATTCATATTTTAATACAAACAGCCACCTTAAAAAGAGGATTATTCTACTACTACTATTCCCACTGGTTTCGCATGCACTGTATTTAAAAAACATTCCAATATAATACATATTAAATTCATAGACTCCCGCGTTATAGACTATCGAATGTAAAAAGAGTATTTAAAATTCTTCTGGTATCTCCAATGATTAATGCATTTAAACAAACAAACAAACTCTTTAGATTATAATAATAATAATAATAAATATATTTAGATGGTAAGAAACATTGACGTTGTCCCAATTGATCTCATATACGATGTGTAAAAACTTTTTGTTACAGGGTCAATCTGCGACGTTGGAAAGCATAAGGACCTCGCTCTCCGCCAAGTTTCCGTCCATGCAGACCCCTTCAGCCGAAGTGGTGTACGACACCCTGGCACAGCTGATGCAGGAGAGAAAGATATACCAGACCTCGAGGGGATTCTTCATAGTCACGCCTGAGTAAGTTAATTCATGATTATTTGAATTATCTCGTTTTGACAAACTAGAAATTAACCGAGTTTTATGATAAAAGCTCGTTTTTTACAACACAATGGTACTATGAGGCTACCCTGGGATGGCTTCTTGGACTAGAATCCTTTATGCTATATAAGACATAAAACATTTCCCGTTACTTCTTAGTATATCCAAACGTACAGGAAAGCTGGCCAGAAATACTAGCACAAATTATCTGCTTATTTGCAGTTAATTGTTCATTATATCATTATAATTATAAACAATTTCATCTAGTACATGATAGAGACAACAATTTTTCAAAACAAAAACAAGAACATTACAGAGAACAGATGTTGTGAATCAATGAAAGAACCAGCTGTGATTGCTGTGAAACATTGTTAATGAATGTGATTGATGGCTAAGGAACTAACCCTAATTAGAAACGTATCAACAACCAAAACAAATGACGAAATTAAACAGCACAAATTATAATTTTGTTGTTTAATTTCGTCCACAATTTCGAACTATATTTCGAGTAACAAATTGAGAAAGGAGAAACAAAAGAAATATAGACGACTAGGGAAAAACAAAATGTGTATATTAAATATTATTTTAAAATTCGTGGCTAATAAAAAAAAATAAAAATGATTTGACTTATTGTTATTCAACATACATACACTGAACAAATATTAATTACTTCCAAAAGAAGCGCTAATTACATAAGAGAATAAGGTTAAGAAATGTAACAACGAAAAAACGATGAGACATTAAAATTCGGATTGACGAACCGGGCGATTCTTGGCAAATAAAGCGAGTTCACTTCCATGAATTAATTGTGCGGTGTTTTGTTGAACGAGATGATAGAGCTTGAATACGTAAACACTAAACATAAGAGAGCGATTTCCGTGACTTGATTCTTTTATTTGAGGTCGCAAAATACAAACGATTTTTTCTGCAAGATGGGCAAAGGAAGTTATATTTTTGAATGTAAATTTTAATTTTTATTTACAACCTTATAATTTTCTAGGATTTTTCTTAACCCTAGATAACAAAATGCTGATAACGGTGATTGATACCTAAATTATTATGAGTTTATTATATTCATACTTATAGACGCGGTGTGCAAAATATGCTACAAAATAACTATAAACTTACCTAATCTTATTAACAGTAGCTAATACATATTTTATAACACAAGTTCGCAATATTGATAATTACTAATATACAAAAGATCGATAAAACAGACGTTGTTTATTAACACCTATAGTTTCGCAGTGAGTCACACTCCATTTAAAGATGTCGCCTGTTTCGGACGCATTACGTAAATCAGAACGCACCTTGCGTACAGATGAGCGCGCCAATTTTGGTGTCAAACTTGACATTGCTACCAAAATGGTGGCTCTCGTTGAGTCTAATTAAATTTTTTATGTTTATAATATGAGCTTGTTAAAATATATTTCTTTATTTCGATATTTTCGTTCTTGTTTCTCACGATGATGTGTAAATATATTATACCGTACACTACACTATTTCTCGACTTTTTTACTTAAACAATAATGATTCATTAATCAACTCTAAATAATAAAAGCTCGTCCTCATTATAGCAATATACAACATAACATTTACATCATTTACATAACTCGGACAACACGGTCCTAATTCCAAAATTAAAATCAATCTTGTTTTTTTTTTTTTTTCATTGCTCATATTTTTATTAGAATTAAATCTTTAGAACGGTCATCTTAGCTTTAGCCCATTAACTATTTCTGCGAGTAGGTAATATAATTAATCTACAGGGACATATTGATAAAAGCCCTTTGCTTTGCTTATTAGTGCAAATAGACAAATACCCTACCAACCAAAGATCAGACCTACTGCCAAGGTATGCAAATAGTCTGGGAATCGAGCTGAAATTGACCTCTTTTGTGTTACGTTTTTTTTAATGTTACTTGGATAAGCAAACTGGCAAACGTGCCACCTGATGGTAAGTGGTTGACGTCGCCCTTGAACATAAACTAGTTTACCTGGAACGAGCCCAGGCAACTCATATATGTGTTGCCTATCCTAAGACATAAGATGTTAAGTCTCGGTGCCAGTAATTACACTGCCTGTCTTGCCCTTCTCTCCGAAACACAGCGAAGCTGTTTCACGGGAGAAACAAGCAAGATGGTGGTACCCATGCAGCCGGGAGCGCGGCACAGCGCTTCCCTCCCACCGGTAAATCCATATATACCACTTTAAAAAGGTGATAAATCTTCCCTTACTATTATGTTACAGCACAGAAAAGCTATCTGGCAAAAAACAGTGTAGTCTCAGATAAATAAGAACAAAGATGAAGTCGTTATTATCTCTAAAGTCTGAGATCGAAGCAGATGCGTCCTTCAATTGACAATTTTTTGATAAATGAATGAATGAAATGATGAAATAAAAACTTTATAATTTCATTGAAGTCTTTCTTAATTGACCGTAATGGATACGTAATTATGATTAAATCGTTCAATAACAATTCAACTTAAAAAAGCGGTTAATATTTTATGTCGAAAGAGCTTAACACTTAAGTTCGTTTAACTGAACGATAAAAAGCTGTTTACGTATAAAAACTTTTTTGTATTGCAGATATGAAACGCTAAAATATGATAGAGAATGTAAAGGAGCTGGTATGGTGGTTTATACACGTAGGTACTTTTTAAAAGAATGTCATTTAGAAAAGCAAAAAAAAAACGGCCAATATTTTTTGTCTCATGGACATTGGTTTTCCCGTTTACCCTTTTTTTACTTTGTGCGCTCTTCATTTTCATTGCAATGTATGTATAAAAATCCTAAAAATGACTACAACACAAAAACGTCATGATATTCCTGTTAGAGTAAAATACACATTTATCTAATGGACAGAAAAAGTAGATTGGATAACTTTGCTATGTAAAAAATATTATTTTCATCGAACAAAGCTGTTGGATGAGCTATACAAAAACTAGTGTTTTGCTCGAAACAGGACAATTTATAGACCATCAATTTATACAATATATAAAAAAAATCCAGAACATCCGGCTCAAGGGACCATCAACAAACATTACGTTAATTTGGAAAGTTAGTACTAAAAGAAATTATATGAGTTGATTAATATTAAATTTATTCCATATCCATACATAATGATGTATGTTTAGAAGCAAACATGTATTTTTCAAATCACAATTAAAAGTATTTTACTATTGTATTATTTATATTGAAGTTGTAACTTTTGGCTTTTTAGCTCTGTAACCAAACCATTAAGTAAATTCTTGTATGCCTTAATACTATAAGACAAAAACTAGCAGGCAACTACAGCTTTTGATTTCATTTATAGTCTCATAAGAAGTAGACGATGGCATAACTCTTAATTAATGAACGAAATGAGGCTTCATTATTACTTTTTAATTATTCTCAGTTTTAGTAACCGATACATGATTATCATTAAGATTCAATAATAATTCAAGTTAAATATAGAGTTTTAATGGCATCTGAGTTAATGTGCTACATTATAATGGTATTATTTCATTAGACGTCTTATAATTTATGGATAATCTAAGGTTTCATTAAATTATTGTTACAGTGGCTTATTTTTAGTACCACGTACCTTCACTTTTCCTTATATAATTAAAAATATATAGGGTAGAGTTACTTATATACTGCTTATATTTCTCCGAACCTGCATGGAAGATATCGTTTAATCAGATGAAGTTACGACAGGCCCCCCTGGATTTTTTGGTATTAGACATCTAAGATATCTTGGTAGGTACCTATGAAAGCGTAACCTCAACAACATAAAAAAACGATAACTAGAAATCGTTTTATAAAATCCTTTTTTTTTCAGACGCCGTCGGTCCCGCTCTCGATCGTCCTCGCGCCACCATTCAACAGAGGAGGAGTGCAGTTCCCCCCGCACCATCCTTATGTCGGACCAGGAAGCTCTTCATCAGCTCTACGGGGAGATCACGACTGTGCGAGATGGAGCGGTCACACACCAATGTGTGCAGACTAATTTGGCTGATGTCATCTGTGGTGGTGAGTACCAACAATGCTTTACGGTGGAAGATTTTCGGGCGCTTGTCTGTTTGGGTACTACGGCGATCCTGCCTATATCATACGGAAACAGCTTTTGTAAAAGACAGGCTGTGTAATTATTGGTACCGAAACTTACCATTGGCAATAAGCGACATGAACAAACAGGCAAGTGCCTTGGACTAGCTCCAGGTAAGCTCGTTTGTGTTCATGGGCAATACTTACTACGCATGATCATAATATAAGAAGAATACTATTAACGTAACGTATACTTCCAAATAAAACCTGACTTACCTAATTTTGCGTCATTGTGTTGATTGATCATCTAATGATCTTTTCTTGCAAAACTTAAGCAACAATTTTCTAAGAGACAATCCATTACGTTAATATGACTGAGTTTGACAAGTTGTTGAGTTTAATATTTATCAATGTAAGTCGCTTGATTATTACGTAAAGCTGTGGAAAGACCTTAACTCGGTTAATTCGATTAAGACATGTTCATTGGAACAAGTAGTAGCTTATGTACACAACAGACCTATAAAATGTATCGTACTTCTTTACAAATTAAATTATTGGGATCAAGTATTGATGAAATGTATTAGTTTGCTACCAACACAATAAATTTAAAATCAAATAAAATAACATAAATTTAAATCGTTTTATATCAGTCATAACAAACAGAAATATTTTTCACTCACAAAAGCTACTTGAATTTTCAAGTAATATTAATGCTAACATGAGGCTAAAATTTGCATGCAAAAATAATATTGTGGTTATAAAGTCCGGGAAAATAAGTTGCTTGGATGTAGCCAACATTCCAGAATAAAAACATGCAATGTTCTTTTATGTTCTATTACTTGAATGGCGCCTTTACTACTATCGTATAGTACGAGTGTGAGTATATTCTGCGTAGGTCGGACTAATGAAATTATTGATGATTTTCGACCACTTTAATCCATTAAGTAAGATTTAAAAATAACATGGCTATTTCCAGTCTTTAAACTATTTAAAACTGGGAAATTGACCATGTTTTTCACCTTTGCTTTGCGAACTCCATATAACGACATTTTCTACGAATGTCTTGTTTACGAGACTCCTTTTAGTTTTTACTTGAGTCTCAAGACACTGACTGATGACATTCGTAGATAATATCACCCCGCCCCGCAAAAGAAAAATGGAATACAAAAATATCCCGTTCTTAATATTTTTTTGTGAAGTTTGCATTACAAGGATGAATATCTCCTATTTTGAATCTATTTTAGATTCGGTAAACCATTAGCGTAATGAAATATTTGCCGGATGAAGGCACAGTTGGGTCACGGAACTGAAACGTTTTCATTGGCCAAATCCAAATCCGCCAATCTCGTAGCTGCATTGCCGTTGCAAGCGTTTATGTTCAATACAGATAAGGGCTAGAGTCGCTTGCTGTCGAGTAAAATGTGGGCCAGCCTGCAGTGGCCTGATTCCATGTCGCATTGCACTGTCCTCACCATTTTCCTTGATTTATTATTGATCTTTAGATCCGCTTGTTTCATTAAATATTGTTTGTCAGGTTTGCATGTTTAATCTTAAAGTATACTTGTCTGAACCAATTTGATTAATGGTTGTCTGGTGAACTTTGTAGGTAGCAATTTTGAATTCCGTTAAGAGTCCGCTATACTTTTGTCGAATGGAATGGATGGCCCATCACAATAATTGACGAAGTGTTGATCATTAACCAGGTGAGATGACGATCTCGAACACATAAATGTTTGCATCGATCATAATATGTTACATTCATAATAAACGGTCGCCGTGAACAAAATCGGTCATGAGGATTATATTTGTCCACTATAAATACGATTCGATACGGTTTAGGGACCTTCAAGAAAAGATCATGCTCATATTTGGCCTTGTGGGCCTTGTGATGCCATGTGTAGCGGGTGTCTATGGCTGTCACTTACCACTTACCACCAGATGAACCGACACGTTTGCCAACTCTTTTATAAAAAATGAACACTAAGAGTCCCCTGCCCCTTGAATACAACTTGGACTGCAAGGATATCGTAATCTCATCTCTACCCACTAAAACCCGGCGAGTGCTGCCTTTGGTGCGGTGCCCCGGATCTAATAAACAAACAGGGCACCTCAACGGCTAGTCAGTCCCCCAAGGGACCGACACCACCTCCACAGAGGGGTTGTCCCGCACTACAGAACAATCCCAGCCAACGTCGGGACAGTACAATGGGGTGAGGTTCCCGCCCTTGCCCCCTGCTCTTTTGTCCCTTCTTCTTATAAGAGGGGAACAAAGAGACCCCTCGGTTCAATTAGCTTCGCCCAAGGTGCAGCGGCTCACCCTAGGCTACTGAGCCCCACCGCCACATCAAGGCCTGAACCATGGTGGGTATCGTAATCTCATATGATTTGAAGTCGAATGACTCTTGACGACTGAATGACGAAAGGTCAGTCGACTTCTTATACAGTATATTAATAAATGTATTCATATACTAGTACATTATTTAACTTTGATACTAGGTAATCTTTACACAAAAGAAAAGCAAGTTTTTAAACGTTATTAACGTAATTTTTATCAAGTCAACCAACGAGATGAAATTATCTTCTCATCTTCATCTTTGTTTTCTCTTCAAGGTTATCAGCCTTTTAAATAAGCTACTTAAGTAATATAAAAATATAACCTATGACATTACGGATGCAACTGATACTCACCAAACATCCTCTAATACCTAGGTTGTAAAGGCGGTATTCGTTTCGTCGTTCGTCTAACAACTTGCCAATTAAGGAATGTAAAGTGTACCACCGTTAGGCCATCCTTTTATAGCGAACTGACGTTGTATCTTTAGGCTTATCAGTAAATGAGATAAATAGCAGTTTTGATATTCCCACCGATTCCCATGATAATTGGAGAATCGATGTATATCTAAGTTTCCCGTCCTCTTTCGGTGAACCTTTGCGGATTTGCTCAGCACATAAAGCTTATTTGTACGGTAAAACGCAGTACGGTAAAGTTGGCTCTATTTTTCTTTTTTTTTATACCAACAGAACAACATTTTTGCTAATTGAGTTGAAAAGCAGAATAAAAATACAGCATATATCAGGATATAGATAGTTGTACTCCAAGTCGTCCATATTAAGTCAATTATCTTAAGCCTCAAAATCTGGTATCTTAGGCAACATATATATAAATAAAGAAATAACTACTAAAGCGTGGACCAGTGAACCAGACAGAAGGGTGCGCCTCATAAAGTGAATCCTGGCCAATGGTTAATATATATTCAATTAATATAAGTAAAATAAACGCTAATTGTAAAATTCAGCATCTTGCTAAACCTAGCATCATCATCATCAGCCTTTATCCGTCCACTGCTGAACACAGGCCTCCCTCAAAGAACACCAAGACGACTGATCCCTCGCCACTCGCATCCAACACGGACCGGCCACTGTACAGAGACTTCACACCTGGTTAGTGGCCGACCAACATTTCATCTACGTCGTGTGACCAGCCCACTGCCACTTCAACGAGCTTCATCTTCGCGTGATATCGGTAACTTTAGTTCTCTGGCGAATTGGTTAAACATAGCATAGCTATAAGCAATTGTTTGGGCCCAAAAGTAAATGTGTAACTCTATTTCATTATATCATTATAATGATATGCTTTTAGTCAACTATTAAGTCTCATTATTATAGTCAAGGAAAAAGTTTTTATAAGTTATCATTAACACGTACAATTCAATAATGTTAACACCTAAAACGTTTCTGAGTTGACATTTTGAATGAAAGGCGTATATAAAATACAAGTAAAACATGATTGACCTTTTGGCACTGCAATAGTCGTAAAATTGCCCACGGCCACGCCCACGTTATGTCAGATTTAGTATTAAATGGTCTCCTGTACAGATTTTTATTTTAACTATAAAATACAGGTGGGTCAACAGGGCGCTGTTTTGGCTCACGTTGCTCAACAATCTTACATATTATGGTCGCGAAGAAGGTTGTATGTGTATTACAAAAGATAGGACTGACCAATGTCAGATAGTAAGGTAGGTCGTGGACCTATCATTTCTATCCCATAAGCAAGGAATGTGAGGTTGACCAGACCTGGCTAAATAAGAGCTACGAACGAATAGTTTGATTCGTTTACAAAATAAAAACTATCCTACTAATATTATTAGTGCGAAAGTTTGTATGTATGTTACCCTTTTATACAAAAACTACATGGATTTTAATAAAACATTACAATAATATAGTACGTCGGAATAACAGAAGCTATAATTTATAAGGATATTGTGAATTGTCCAATACCTAATTCTGCGCAGACAAAGTCGCGGGCAATTACAGCATGTTCATTCCAAACACTGTTAAATATAGGGGAAACTTGTTTTTCCCTTTCATTTCGCTGAACATATTTCAGAATCGTCTACGAATGCCTTGTTCACTCGTATGTTTACGACTAAGTTCATCTCCTTGTAAGCTGGTAACATCATCGTCATTATCATCATCATCAGCCCCTATACGTCCGCTGCTGAACATAGGCTTCCCTAACTGAACGCTAAGACGGCCGATCCCTCGCCACTCGCATCCAACATGGACCGGCCACTACACGAAGATCGTCTTCCCACCTGGTTAATGGCCGACCATCACTTTCTCTACTCGAAGTGGCTTGTAAGCTTGTAAGCTTGTATAACTTACATGAAATAATTTTTATAACGTCTTTGCACTTAGGGTCCTCAAAAATTGAAGACAATGTTTGAAACAAAGGTCTGTGACACAGTATCAGCCTAAATCCAAAGGTCTCTCACATCACACGAGTTCGTGACTCCGCCAAATTAGATGGTAACGGTGTGCCGGCACAAAATAATAAAAGAGACGTTTATGTCTGTTATAAGTTGGCCGCGAGATTGATCCGACATGAGTCCAGTTTGCTGGTAGAACGTGTGCTATTTCATGTTGCCATTATATTGTTGTATGTAAAAGTAATATTATAAACTGCCCGAAAATTGCACATAAATTGGCGTCGTTGAGTCCGGTTGATTTTTTTTTACGCTGGGAAATCTTCTGAGGCATCCCGCTGGGGGGGACTCCCAAGGCTGGTCTGTGGGCCTTGCTGCGCCCGAAAGATGGTAAGGTGGACGCAACTCTACCCACTGAAACCCGGCGGGTGCCACCAATGCCGCCTTTGGTGAGGTGCCCCGGACCTTTTGAGCAAACAGGGCACATCGACGGCTAGTCAGACCCTCAAGGGACCGACACCACCTCCACAGAGGGATCGTCCTGCACCACAGAACAACCCCTCAGTGGGACAGTGCAATTCGGTGAGGTTCCCATCCTCGCCCATTGTCCCATCCTGCTCTTTTGTCCCCTCTTCTATAAGAGGGGTACAAAGAGCAGCTTCCTCGGTTCAATTAGCTTCGCCCAAGGTGCTGGGTTCACCTTAAGCTACTGAGCCCCTCCACCACGACAAGGCTTGAACCTTGATGGGGAATCCAGTTGGATGGTAGAACGTATGCTATTTCATCTTCCCATTATATTTTGTGTGTAAAGGTAATATAAAAAAGGCCCGATATCTGCACATGATTTGGCCTCAAAAGACCGCCATTTAATATTTTTTTTATATATTCAGGAAAACTCTAAAACTTAACACAAATATAACGACAAATGCAAATAGGTTAGAAGAGTGTTCCAAAGAAATTGACATAATAATAAACTTTATTGCACACATACATAAATTACACATTAAACAAGATATAGTAAATGGGTACAATAGGCGGCCTTATCGCTAGAACGATTTCTTACAGGCAACCAGCACAGGAAGGGAATGCACTTTCTAGGTCTTTCTCGTGTGTGCCCGAACTAAATTTAAACCAACACAATCAATAAATAGATAAAAATATAAGCCAATAATAACAATTCAGAATTTCGATCCAGAATTAAAACAAATAAAAGTAATAATATGTGTATGGGCGACGGCGCCGTGAGGCTCCGACTGCTCGTTTGCCCCCTGATGACATTAAAAAAGTATATACATAATATTATACTCTCGAAATACGTTACACCATTTCTAAATTCTAATACAGTAGGGTCAAAAGAGCAGCTCCGATATTTTTCTAGGTTAGATGGATAGGCAACTGGTAGGTAAGTGGTGTCGACCACAAACTTCAAACTTCAGTAAAATGGACCGCTTCAGCCGGGATTGCTATTCTTTCGTAAAACAGCAAAGTCGTATCATGAAATAAGCAGGATGGTGGAATCCTCCAGACGGGCGTGCGGTAAAGCGCATACCTCTATTATAATATTATGTTGGTCGTTCCTTAGTTTTGCAAGTACATACATTATTTGATGGCGATCTTATGATTATACCTAGAAGAAAGTTATTTTATGAGCCACAATATAATATATTATCTATCCGATGTTCCATTCTCTTTAAATTGATTCTATCTCGCGATCGTCAGTTGATTTACAGAAAAGTGAAGAACGAGTCTGATTATAATGAAACAATTTTTTACGGATTTTATCGCGGTTTATTAAGATTTTTACGGGAGGACTCCCGTGACCATGGTTGCTGTAAAGTATCCGAAACGTCGGGCTTGGAAAAATCTTAATAAACCGCGATAAAATCCGTAAAAAAAATTGTTTCATTATAATGAGTGAAATTCGCGCAAACATTAGAAAACAATAAACGAGTCTCATTCTCTGTCTGATCTGACTGGAGTAGGCTGAAGTAGATACAATATAAAACACTAAAAATATAGTATTTGTAACAAATTTTAATAAGAATAAAAAAGTATGACGACAAGCCAAACTCGTGGAATCATAAGAATTCCATTTTATCATTTTGCTAAACCTATTAAAAACATCAAAATTCTTAAATTAAATTTTCAAAATGGTTGATTATGTTGCCCGTTATCGCGGCCCTTACATAGATGCTAAACCTTTATCTAACGGTCTTATATTATCCTATATTATCATCCTCCAAGGCCGCACAGAACATTCTAGATCATTCCGAAACCCACCCAATCCCTATGAAATAAAGGTACAGAGGACCGCAAACAAAATCTAAACTGTAAGAGATCTGTGGAAAGTCAAGTATTACGTTTAATCAATCTTGACCATAGATCATGACAAGCCATTATCACCTCTAATCGCTGGTAATAAGTGTTATGACACTGATTAATGTCCAGTAGCAAGATAACATGGCAATATTATAAATGCTTTACAAAAGGAAAAACTAGTTGCAGTTCATTCAGCAAAAACTTATCTTTAAATGGATAGTGCCTATATCACTGCATCATTCATGAAGATAGGAATCATTTCTACGATGAGACTTTTTTTTAATTTCAGTTCTTTTGACGTGACAACGTCTTATAATTCGATGGAGCCGGCTGCACGCACGAAAAAACATGACTCATGCGGCGTTACCTCGCTCTGAGGCGATCCATTTTCTTATGACGTTGTCACTTTTAACTATCGTCAATAAACCGACTTTACAGACAACTGATTTTTTTAAATCAACAATTATTTTTACTATTAAAACTAGAAAACGGGAGTCTTGAGAACAATAGATTATAACAATAGATAATATATAATGCCGCAATGTCGAGGGCAATAAAAATGAAAAATACGGTACATATCTCGTTTTAAATTTATTAATACATGCTAATTGTTTTTTAAACAAAAGAAGTACTTAGAGAATTTTAAGAGTTTTAATTTAAATTGCTGTACCATTTTAATCTGGAGTTGACGGTGTTGGTGTCACAATCAATATAGTATTATAAGTCTGTATTTTCTGTGTAAAACTTTATTGTGAACACTGTTAGTCAACTTAAATAAATAAAAAAAAAAATAAAAAAAATTTTTGTACTACTAGCAAACATTTGTTAGCTTATATGGCGCGGGGCGCTGGAATTTAGTTTACCTATTTATAGGATTAATGTAAATAAGGAAAAAACACATTAACATGATTAGTAGATAAGACATGTATTTTCAGCGACTTGGTACAACCCCACCATGGTTCAGGCCTTGACGTGGCGGTGGGGCTCAGTAGCCTAGGGTGAGCCCGGCACCTTAGGCGAAGCTAGTTGAGCCGAGGGGGCTCTTTGTACGCCTCTTATAAGAAGAGGGGACAAAAGAGCAGGGGGCAAAGTGCGAGGACGGGAACCTCACCCCATTGTACTGTCCCAACGTTCGGAGGGGTTGTTCTGTGGTGCCGGACAACCCCTCTATGGAGGTGGCGTCGGTCCCTTGGGAGACTGACTAGCCGTCAAGGTGCCCTGTTAGTTTATTAGATCCGGAGCACCTCACCAAAGGCGGCATTAGTGGCACTCGCCGGGTTTTAGTGGGTAGATTTGCGTCCACTTACCAGCTTTCGGGCGCAGCGAGTCCCACATACCCGCGTGGGGAGACCCACTCCCCCGGGGGATGCCTCAGAGCATTTCCTGGCGTTAAAGAAAAAAAGGGACTGGTACAAGATACATAATATTTACTATGAGTGTCATGCAACATTCAGCAAACAATTTCTATTAATAAAATCATTTTAGAAAAAATTAAAAAGTAATAAAAATATAACTGTTTCGTTGATTGTTGTGCTTACAATTTATAGTCAACTTAATCTTCTACTAATGTACAAACTTTGCGTTTACCACGTCATTATAGTTACTTTTGGAGTCGGTGTCGTATTTGTTGATATACCCTACCTACCTACCTAGGCTGACACCGACTCCAAAAGTAACTATAATGATTTAATTAAACATTACGATTTAAAAAGCAATAGGTCCCACCATCTTGCTTATATTCGAAGAAACAGCTTTGCTCAGTCGAAATGAAGGCAAGACAGAAACCGTATGTCTCAAGAATCAAGATATACAACAATGAGTTACCTTTTTTTTCCTTTAAAGCCAGGATACGTTCTGAGGGATCCCGCCTGGGGAGTGGGTCTGCCCAGGCGGGTATGTGGGACTCGCTGCGCCCGAAAGCTGGTAAGTGGACGCAACTCTACCCACCCTGGCGAGTGCCACCAATGCCGCCTTTGGCGAGGTGCCCCGGATCTGTTAAGCTAACAGGGCACCTCGACGGCTAGTCAGTCCCGCAAGGCACCGACGCCACCTCCACAGAGGGGTTGTCCCGCACCACAGAACAACCCCTCCCAACGTAGGGACAGTACAATGGGGTGAAGTTCCCATCCCCGCCCCTTGCCCCCTGCACTTTTGTCCCCTCTTCTTATAAGAGGGGTACAAAGAGCCCCCTCGGCTCAATTAGCTTCGCTCAAGGTGCTGAGCTCACAACTGAGCCCCACCGCCACGTCAAGGCCTGAACCATCGTGGGGATGAATGAGTTACTGAGCTACTCCAGGGTTAAATTGTTTACTGACGTCGAGTCTCCTTTTTTTGTTAGTTGGATAATAAAACGGGTAGACTTGCCACCTGATGGTAAGTGGTCGATGAACATAAACTAGTATACCTGGAACGAGCCCAGGCAACTCATCTATGTGTTGCCTATCCTGAGACATAAGATGTTACGTCTCGGTGCCAGTAATTACAATATCAATCTTGCAGAGCAGCTCCCTCAGCTGAATTAGCTCGCCCAAGGTGTTAGGCTCACCTTAGGGTACTGAGCCCCACCGCCACGACAAGGCTTGAACCAAGGGGGGATCAGTTAGACGTTCCTATTATTCAGAAGTCAATCTGCCCCTCAGCCTGCCCCTCAGCCGTAATCAATCGCCTGCTCGATTGACTATCAAACATCCAGAAAAACTAATGTGATAATGAGAGACCGTTGACATTGGTACGAATAATTGAAATGGATACAAAACAAATCCATCGGGTCCATTCAAGAACATCAATCGATGTCATAAATCGAGTGCGGGCGAATTCCAGGCCACTACTGAATATGGCGCGGCGCCAGACTCAAACTGACAGACTGGTCCTGAGAAATGTAATGTGCAATATTCAAATGTTATGAACATTGTGCGACCAGGATATGTAGCTGTGGCACGCAGCTTCACCCGCCTCAGATATACAACTGTACAATCTTCTGACCTAGAAGTTGATTATTATTACAGGTTATTTTATTCGGTGATATCGTAGCATCACTGGTAAAAGATTTTTTAGTAATCTGATAAGTAGTTTTGAAGATTATCTACTAATTCCAAACGCACAAAATTAAATGTTACCTCATATTATGTGCCGATATAAGGAGTTTATATTATATCGATAATTTTAGTAAGTTCAAGGTAGTAAGTCCAAGCATTAGTTGGTTTTCCAGTGACCATCTCTAAATATGATTTGAGATTTTTGTATTCAATACGTTCTAGATGATTATGACGTCCTTCCAGAACTGATTTTTTTTGGAAAGCTGTATAGGTATCTTATGTATTAAACCTGGAGGAAGATTTTAGTAATAATCGTAATATTTCTGCCCGGTGAAAAGTGACTCCGTTGTATTATAGTCTATAGACATTTTTTTTATAGCATGGTCATCTATACATCTATACAGATAAATTAAATTTTACACGGTTATGTTACACGGTACATTATACCAAAATAGCATTTTTTTAAATTTTTGTCTGTCTGTCTGTTTGTTCCCGCTAATCTCTGAAACGGCTGGGCCGATTTTGACGGGACTTTCACTGACAGATAGCTCATATTATATGGAGTAACTTAGGCTATAAAAATAATCATCATCAATCCGTATACGGTTATAAATCTATGTTAACGCGGGCAAAGCTGCGGGCAACAGCTAGTATACTATATAGTATCAAGAGTGAAACCAAACCGTAGTAGGCAATGTATCACTTTTTGTTTTATTAATACTGCAATTGTTTTTGTAATACTTTTTCTTCTTCGTGATTTATCATTGTTAATACGAAATAAGATATGACGAGAAGAAAACGAAATTAACAAAAAAACAATGTGATATTTCTTTCGCGTGGCTGATCTAACAAGCTCTTAATGATCACGCTATTTACTTGGAAACTATTTTTATCAGCGAATTCGACATTCCCCGGATGGTCCACAATTATTGTAAGTCATTGCTTCAAATTATTTCGACTTTCCACTTTCCAATTTTTCGATCTAATTTGATATCTTCTTGGTATTATCGAAATTTTTATAGTAAAAGTATGTATTTCTTTCTTATAAACTATATGTACATATTTGCTGTCATAATTTCTTAATCTTAGTTTTTCATAATGTATTAACCATTTTTGCCTATATCAAGGTTACTTTGTAGGTCCAATTTTTTATGAAAATTTAATATATTTAGTGTACAACCATATTGTTTTCTTCTCCTGTGACCATTATTGTTGTAAAGTGTCCAAAATGTCCGACACGTAAAACTCAATAAACCGCGATCCAATTCGTAAAAACCGTTTCATTATAATAGCACATAACTGGTTCAATTTGCAGATAAAGCGACGTCGACCAATTGATGTAAATTCTGCAAAATTTTATATGCAATAATGAAAATCAAAAACAATTGATTGATCATATCAAATTCCAAAAATAACTTTCGCAATAACGCATTTTCACTTTACCCGAACGCTATATCCGTCCTTATTCTGTATATGTAACACGGACTATACTATATTTAATATAGTTTTCACCTACATAGCCCAGTTAGTCTAACGAATGACGCAACAGAATCATGAATACGATTAAAGTGCTTTACATCATTGAATCGCGAACGTCGTGGTGAAACAACATTCCTTCACTCAAACGTCTATTTCATTGTTTCCACTAGACAAATTTATTTAGACAATATACATACCTAGATATTGATTGTCCTAGAACACAATGGCTTAAATATAGGTACTATTTAGTCTACTTATATAGGGCGTTGAAGTATGAATGTTTATAGGTTTTATTGATACTTGAGGTTTTAGGGGTCAAGGCCCTAATCTTTAAATTTTATTACCCTATTACGTAGATGATGGTCTAGTGGGTATTGGCTCGACCTCTTGAGTTGTAGGTCCGGTTTCGATCCTGACCCCCGTGATGCCTTGAATGGGTTTTTCTAAATTTCTACGTGCACCGGAACATGAGACCATCGCTTGCTCACCAGTGAAGGAAACATCGTGAGGAAACCTGCATGCCTGATGAGATTACAAGTATTTGAAGGTGTGTAAAGTTCACCAACCCGCATTGGGAGAGCGTATCGGTGAATTACGGCCCAACACCCTCCTCGTCTGATTTCGAGAAGGAGACCTGCGCCGAGCAGTGAGACATTTATGGGTTGATATTATTATTACGTGACGTATTCACGTAATTTTTTTCTTTATTTGCTACAATTTAATGAATTTATATCTGATTTTGTACCTACATATAACTTAGTGGCCAGTAAGCGAAATAAATGCGTAAGAAGAATACCTTTTTTTATTATTTAACGCCGGGAAATGCTAAAGGCAACCCGGCGAGTGCCACCAGTACCGCCTTTGGTAAGGTGCCCCGGATCTGTTCAGCTAACAGGGCACCTCGACGGCTAGTCAGCCCCTCAGGGGACCGACGCCACTTCCACAGAGAGGTTGTCCCGCACCACAGAACAAACCCTCCCAACGTCGGGACAGTACAATGGGGTGAGATTCCCATCCTCGCCCCTTGCCCCCTGCTCTTTTGTCCCCTGTTCTTATAAGAGGGGTACAAAGAGCCCCCTCGGCTCAATTAGCTTCGCCCAAGGTGCCGGGCTCATCCTGGGCTACTAAGCCCCATCGCCACGTCAAGGCCTGAACTATGGTGGGGTAAGAAGAATACCTACAATGGTTATTCATATTAATATAGAATACATAAGGAATACACACTATGTAAGACGTTCAGCCTGATTAAGCTAATTCGCAAGCTGTGTCGGAAAGGTCGTTACCTTTGATGCACCACCTAGACCTGGCAAATAAAAAAAATATCCTAGTTAACACGTTGATATTTATGGGTTACGTTGATCTCTAATACAAATATTGACTTAAACATATCAGCGACTAGTTTCTTGCGCAGGTTTTTAATGAAATTATTATTAAGAGGTAGAAAACTGGCAAATGACTGCGCCTCGGTAATGACGGGTCATTACTGTCAAGGCGCAGATGTCTATGAAAGTGAAGCGTCTTCCCTCAATACTTTCCATGGCGAGAAATTTTTAGCTCACGACTCATCTGCGGACTTGATGGTGCTCCGTTTACTAAGTCTAATGGAACAAATTAATAAATATATACATGTTACCCTACTCCGGTTATAAGGTCAATATATTTTGTGTTGCGCATTCCAGACAACAGACATGAATTTGATATTTTTTAAATTGAGTATTTTTAAACGGGGTTCAAAGTTCTAACTCCTCATTGGACGTTTAAAAAACTAAGAGTTGAATTGAATTGTGAAGAAGTTGCAAAAAAAAAGAAACTAATCAAGATTCTTCCATCTTATAACTAACAATTCCTTATTTCATCTTAATACTAATAGTCTAAATAATCGGAAATTTATCAAAGTTTTAGAAAGTTAACATTATATTTAAGAATAGTACCTATAGGAGAAATCCTGTATCCGCTTGGAATCCAAGGAATTGTTAATTAACTATTATTAGACACCCGGTAGTTGTCATTAGTTGTACGTCAGATGAACTAAAACATCATTTTTATACGCTTTCGGTTAAATGAGTTAATCTTAGATCGTTATAATGACGAACGGACATATATTTGAACGGGATGTTAAAGTGTTCCTGTCTTTTGATCTAAAATGTATTTTGGTACGCTACTCAAATTGGTAATAAAATATGTTTATTATGCGCTTTTTAAACATGTTAATTTAAGTGCGGATTTTTTTATGAGCGAACATTTTTTAATTAGTCATAACGTTTAAAAAGCTTTTCCTAGACTCTAGTCTAGTGTTTCTAATATTATATCCTGTATCTTCATGACTCAAATCAGCATAACTGTATTTGGCTATAAAATCGTATCGTAAATAGCTTTATACTTAATCTCATTCCCAAACGGTTCTAATTATACCGTAATGAGTAAACGCTGACTCAAGGGTAATATTTTTACATCTGAGTCATGGATCGTTCTCAAATAAGCACGAAATTAATGACATGTATTTATTAAATTAGGTTTTGACTCAGCGTGTTTTTGTGTCAACGCAGTTTTGTTTTGGATGGCCTTGGATGTGCCAAAACGTTTGTGTTATAGTCCCTCTTCACGTAGCAGATACATCGGCAGACGCGTCCGCTGACGTGTAGATGGGGTGATATTACGCTCGTCTGTCGTAGGTATTCAACGTCGCCCCACCATGGCTCAGGCCTTGACGTTGCGGTGGGGCTCAGTAGCCTAGGGTGAGCCCAGCACCTGGGCGAAGCTAATTGAGCAGAGGGGGCTCTTTGTACCCCTCTTATAAGAAGAGGGGACAAAAGAGCTGGGTGCACGGGGCGAGGATGGGAACCTCACCCCATTGTACTCTCCCGACGTTGGGAGGGGTTGTTCTGTGGTGCGGGACCATCCCTCTGTGGAGGTGGCGTCGGTCCCTTGCGGGACTGACTAGCCGTCGAGGTGCCCTGTTTGCTCATTAGATCCAGGGCACCTTACCAAAAGAGTCCTCAGGAGATCGACGCCACCTCCACAGAGTCTTTTTACACACTTACCAGCTTTCGGGCGCAGCGAGTCTCACATACCCGCCTGGGGAGAACCACTCCACAGCCGGATGCCTCAGAGCATTTCCCGGCGTTCAAGAAAAAAAAAACATAAATAGCGAAACTGCGGAAAACAACTAGAATATAAATAAAGGTCTGTTTTGTTGTATTTCGAATACAGTCGGTTTTATTGTAAAAGTGTACCTAAATGTTTAAAACATGTCCAGTCGTGGAAAGTCTTAATGAATGTAATTGTAATCGTATTTCAAACGAGACTGATGTGGGTTTGTGTGTCAGTTTGTGTATGTCAAGAGCTTTGGCATAGCGACACCTGTCACACATGTGGATTCGAATCCCGACACACACGACGGATGTAGATGTTCATTTGCTTTAAAACGTCCGGAACGATCCATATTTGGAAAAACTATTATAACAAATGTGAACACTACGATCAATTTAACTTTTCCTAAAATTACAAAGTTAGGGATTCCCCTAGCCCTATGTTATATGCTCAGCGACCATCGTGTATTATGCATAGAAACATCACTTTGCGTGACTCATAGTATTCATTTTCATAGAAAAATCCATAAACATATTTAGTATATTCTAAGTCTATGGAAAAATCACTTTGTGATCTCACTCGTGCTAACTTCAGTCGGTCAAAGTTAAATTGCGCTCCCTTCATGTCAATTATGGATAAATATTTATAGACTGCGCGTGCATTTTTTACAATAATTATTTTAAAATAATTTATTAAGCTCCTGACACACCTGCGCGAATACGTCTTAATTAGTTCGCTCATTCAGCCGTTAAGGAGCAATAAGCATGTAAATTACTATATTTCTTATGTAAGGAAAAAGTTCAAACACGCGAACTTGATAAAATAGCTGCAAAGAGCTTTATATATATTCAAGTCCCTCTGTCTGTATGTCAGATTTTTTTCTACGTTACTTGTATTTGATGGCAAACATCTATTGATGCGCTTTGACAGTAAAATTGAATTGATTGCCATGACGGCAAACGGCATGATGCTGACGTTATAAATATTTCCATATACCTATATTTTTGATAATTAGGAACTTTCATATCATTTTACACCTGCCTGACGTCCCATGGTGGCTAATTTTTTTGTAGTTTATAATAGTAAAAATAAAAGCGGTTTTATAGCGGTAATCATCAAAATGAATTGATTCCAAAAATATTTACGTATATAAACAAAAAAAACAGTTAATTAGGTAACATGACCGATAACCGAACTATATCGCGATAGTCGCTCCTAGTGTGATCGAGTAACAAACAAACCTACTCTTGTAAGAGGTAGTGCCATGCTGCTTTGCAGCTCTTGCTCACAAAATACCGGTCGGCGTAAAATGTCAGCTATGCTATCGCGTTTCGTGCGATTTGTGAGTTTCCGGTGGCCCATTGGGGGATAGGGAAATGAAGGGCAACGCATCTGAATAATCTCTGGTTGTGCGGATGTGTATGAGCATCGATAGTCGCCAAAAGGCTTTAACTGCTCCTTTGCTCTCCTAGGCTATAAAAAACAACAAACTTTCCGCTAACAATACGAGAGAAATCGCGAGCTTTAGCTAGCGATATATAAATAGCACACGATGTTTTTCTACCAAAGACATAACTTACGAGCTTATTTTAGTAGTCGATATGCAAGGATGATTTTATGTCTGTAATGTTTATTTATATTCGAGTACAGGCACCTCGGCATGTTTATCGTGTGTTTGTATTTATGATTATTCACCCTTAGCAATACCAAATGCGGCAAATGTATACTTTTGGAGTGTTTAGACTTGTGTTGAAAATAAATGAAATAAATAAATTATATTATATATAAAAAATATATTAATTATTTACCAGTGGGAGAGTTCGCGCTCCCGTTTGCTAGGGTACCACCATCCTGCTTGTTCGCCCGTGAAACAGCTTTGCTCCTGACCGTCTCCATGTGATTTTTAGCAATAAAGGTTATGACTTTCCAGTTACGGAATCCAAAAACATTCAATCAAACAAAAATTCAAAAATCTAAGCCGACTTTCTTATATTACTTTCGAATAATTAAAAGAGACATTTGACTAGGCCATCTAAATAAGTAACAAATGGGAACATTCAAAATTGATTTCAATATTTGGCCAGTATAAAAACTATACCTACAGGCTACAACGCGCCAAGTATACCTGTCAGCACGCTACGTTCAACTCGCAGCGTTAGTAAGTAGTAATAGCTACAAACATACAAATACGAGTATGTAAATGTCTGACATCGTGACTGGCTTTCTTTACAAGGATTTCTATGCTGGATCAAGATTGCGAGTGCTTTTAGCGGATAACACTACTCATTCGGATGCCTCTTAAATATATGTAAACTTTTTAGAACAAGCTGTCAAATATGTCATGTTAGTGCCATAGATAAAAAATGTAGATCATTAAAAATGTGATCTAATTCCCATGAGCTTGTTTCTATGTACCTACATAATTATATATTGTGTCCTCTTCTTTTTTAAATGCTCGAAATTATTGAATACAAAACACACATTATAAAAATGAATTGAAATGTTATCAAGTATATAAATAAAATCTTATCAAGTCCAAACTCCAAAGTTATTTAAAAAAATATGTACCCAAACATTGTATGTTATGTAGTTTATATAATATTATTATGGTTTTTGCTAGTTGGGAGTATTTCAAAAGGAGCGGACTTGTAAATTAAAGTCAATTTTAAAGTTTATTTTATACATAATGAGAATTGAACTTTTGAAACAAATTCAAAGCAACATAACTGCAAATAATTCTACATTTTATTACCGGCACCAAGTTACATGCTATTTAAGTCACGATTTTATGCAACATTGTGCTCCCGAGCCGTTGGTGGTTCGATCAAAACACTTCACAACATTGTCGAGAGCGCTTATAGGAAAGTAGCGAAATGTGCAACTGGAAAGTCTTGCGCGAAACGGTAGCTATTGATAGGGAAACAAACGCTTTAACGTTTTGTTGACTTCACTTGCTGTTTGAAATTGGAACGTTCTATTTTTTGTTGAAAACTTGCCAGTATTACAAATAAACATATTCGGACATTTGCCAGTAATAAAAAATACAATAAGATTAATTCGACTTTTGAATACTTTTAAAATAAAATCAGCCCTATCTTTCTGTAGAAAATGGAAATGACGGAAATTCCAATCACATATTTTACAGTAGGTCGGTAGGTGGGTCACATGCAGGTGCGGCTTTATGTTGTGGTAGAATCTAGACTCCACCCTGGTTACTTACGTGGTATATAAAATACGTAAATCCAGGGCCGTCTTTCCCATTGGGCATTATGGGCAGGTGTCCAGGGCCCCGCGCTCCACGGCATTATTACTATCAGAATATGATTGAGCATTATTTTAGTCCAAAAGTCAGGCTCACAGATCTCACATTGTTGTTTTCGTCAGGGGCCCCATTATCCTAGTGCCCAGGGGCCCCTATAGTTAAGGAGGGCATAGCGTAAATATAGGGTTGGCTTGTAGGTACATGGTATGATAGAAGGTGCGATTGACCCAAAAAGTATTTCTAATAAGGAATAGGATTTTCAGTATCTACAATTGCCTATTAAGTTTTCTTTTTTGCGAAATAGTGTCTATTATAAAATCACAATATGAACCAGTATGTTCTTCATGGCATACGATCGTTGCTTGGCACATTCTGACAATGCCAAGTTTGAACTCGCTACGTTGTTCCTGTTCGATATATTTTCTTACAGACATTTAGCTATTGTTGCCGGCAACCGCAGCGCACGCATCGGCACGTGAGTTAAAATGTCTATATCAAGAAAATGTCAATCAATGCGTAGCGCGGCGTCTCCGTGGGTTGCAGTGGTAACAATATAACATTTTCTTGAAAACCAAAACTAGACAAATGTGCGTAGCCCCTCCGTGCGCTGCGGTGGAGCCGCGCCCATAAACTACTTTCATACTCCTTCACCTTCTATGTTTTGGCAAACATACTCTTTTCATTTCTTATTTCATAAGATATTAGTATCATATGTCCCACATAATTCCAGGTATGTGTATGTACGCCAAAGGTGCACTCCACTTTGAAATGATGTGTGACACATTCCGGTTTATTTCTGTATATGTAACGCCCAGGACGCGCGGTATTTTAATGGAGAGAATTCCACTCGTGAGATGACTCGTGTCCAAGTGGTACTTTGTAATAGCCTCGCTGCTTGTGCGATTAAATATCGATATAAGTTTTTTTATTTAGTCTGTTGCAGTTTTGCAATCAAAAACGCGGACTTTATAATTTCAATAATTGTAACGTTATGTCGACACTTTACGACGAATGGATGGATTAAGGGATGCACAAACTAGTGACGACATTTCATAAGATTTTGTTTGTGAATTTTTATAAATTTCTTAATTAAAGAGAAAACATTCAGGAAATACTTGGATCATTTCTAGTTTGTCCTATCCTATAACAACGTATGCAACGTGCTCACAGCTTTTATGGTTTTTCAATATTTGCTTACCATCTCGTGAGCCGCATTCTACTTACGTAAAAAAGAACATCAAATCTTTTAATCTTCAGCTATTACATCCAAACTGCATCGTCAAATTGAAGATCCTAGCACCAAGTGTCAAAATATAATAAAATCAATATACAGTTTGGTTTACGAAACGATTTAATCGTCGTCCAGAATCGAATCTGCTGTCAAGTTCAGGGTTGATTTGTGTGAGCATCTGCATACGGTCCTTTGTGCGTCACTTGCGCGCGCGCATGCTAATGGACCTACTTTAACATTATCATTGCTGATTAAGTACAGAGCACTTCAATTTATAAGTTACGCTCAACTATGTGGCAGTCATTCTTATCTTTTTTGAATGTTTGTTTGCTCCTGTAGTAATCAGAGAATACAATGACTGTTAATTCAAGAACTAGGAGATATTATATAGATAATTAACTGATTTTTTATAACATTCTTGAGTGAAAGCATAAAACTTATGAGCTTTAATAAAAATATGATCCTGAATCCTGACCTGTTACTTATAATACAAAATGAAGACATTTAAATCTTGACACATTAGATATTTGAATATTACAAAAGTTGAAAAAATTTAAAAATAGTTCTTGGGAAATCCACATCATTTCATTCAATATAAATTTTTCATCGGTAATAGATGATCTTATAAACAGTGGATACTGTTTATAAGATCCTTAGAAGTAAAGCGTGAAAATATGTTATATCGACTTATATCTCACCAAGTAGGATATAAACAATATAAATATATCGAAATGCTTTACGTTTGCGATAATTATTGTTTATTTGCCAAGATTTCAGCACTAAGTAATAATAGTACTTACATCGCCACATAAATCCGTTACCGTAAGCCGTACAGAAACATTTCGCGGCAATAAACAATAACTTGATAATATACAGCCAACAATTGTGACTTCGATGCCTATAACTCGTTAACTTTATAACAATAAATATTTTAGGCTGGCAATTCTCGTTAATTTGTGAAAATCTCTATTCATTCTTATGGCACTTAAATCCCACTTGATACCTAAACATTAGCCAATTTTATAGGTATACTATTAGCTACCTATCTGCTGCTCTTCTAAATCAGGGAGGGAGAGTTAGGTCATAGCTGGCCTTAGCCCTGATCAAATGTGTTCTGACGAATACCACACACCCTAAAATATATTATTAAAATCCTATCTGAAATGTAAGTATTATTAAAATCCTATCTGAAATGTAAGTTTTCAGTCGATTGAATACTTCATAGCTGATTTGCATGGAAAGAAGGTTTTTTCAGAAGTGCAATTCTATAATACAACTAGCTGTTGCCCGCAGCTTCGCCCGCGTTAACTTAAATTTACAGCTTAAGCCTATTTTTATAGCCTAAGTTACTCCTTATAACATCAGCTATCTGCCAGTGAAAGTCCCATCTAAATCGGCCCAGCCGTTTTAAGAGATTAGCCGGAACAAACAGACAGACGGACAGACAGATAAAAAAGGCTACTATGGTATATGTACCGTGTATAGATCCATATTATGCATTTAGTAAAAAGCGGTTATTTTAATATTACAAACAGACACTCCAATTTTATTTATCTGTAGGTATAGATAAAAAGATAGGGTTGGCCTTTGGGTCAGGGCTACCTTTAACTTTAATAGCCTGTTGATACGGGATACCTGTGCCTCGACTGTCAAATAATAGTTTTTTTTTTTAATTTCAGGTAACCCCAATGACAAGATATTATACAGCCGGCCGAGTAAGCGTCGTAGTGCGTCGTTTCCCGCCCCTCGCTCCCTGGATCGGCGCCACTCTCTTCGGATATTCGGCTCCTCCAGCAAGTACCTCCAGAGGTGCGCCTCCACTCGCAGCCTGCACCACAAGCACGCGAACACCACCGACAGTTCTTCCTCCACCGACTACCCGCCCAGCGTTGAATCTGCGTCGCCTAGTAAGTTGCAGTTTTTTGATTTTCGTTTTTTTAAATATTAGGTACTAGCTGTTGCCCGCAGCTTCGCCCGCGTTAACTTTATATAATAATAGATTTACAGCCGTACGTGGATTGATGATGATTATTTTTATAGCCTAAGTTACTCCTTACAACATCAGCTATCTGCCAGTGAAAGTCCCATCAAAATCGGCCTATCCGTTTCAGAGATTAGCCGAAACAAACAGACAGACAGACAGACAGACGGACGGACAGACAGACAAAAATTTTAAAAAAGGCTATTTTGGTATGTCCCGTGTATACATCCATATGCATTTAGTAAAAGGCGGTTATTTTAATATTACAAACAGACACTCCAATTTAATTTATCTGTACCTATAGATTAGATTGTTAAATTCATTACTAATCCAGAGGCTCGATGCCTACTAGATATGAAGTATTCATATCAGCATAGCATATATGCGCGGTAGTACAATAATTATGACCACCCGGGTGACCCGTACATGACGTACTTTTCGTATTTTTGATTCGCTTTTCATTTTTTGAAAACTAGTTATTGCTGTTAGTATTACTTATAGTTTATTAGCTCCTATCCTGTAGGATGCTATTATTGATTTTAAATAATAATATAATCTTTAAATCACCATCCTTCCTTCATCCACTGTTTCACTACTCTCAGTGAACACAAACGATCGACTCAGATAAACGGATTAGAAATCGCAGATCTGCTCAGATTGCACTAGATTTGCAGATTGCGACGCGGATTCCCTACATCTACTTAGTTCAACGGATATCGCCATCAGTCGATTTGATTGGGTTTATTCGCAGGCTTTTACTAGAAGATAGGGCATGGAGACAGTCTTTTCGTATGATCCATATTGTTGTTTATAAATGTTAATAATTGACATACTTGTCTTGTTAATTATTTTGTTTCTTTAATATGTATAGTTTTATTTAGTTATAGTATTGCGGAAACACATATTTATTTTACGCTATTTTCCCTTACAGGAGCTCTGATAAATTTTGGGTTTTTATGTAAGGTAACCAAGTTAGCATAGTCTTGAAAGAGCTTTAACTCGTCTAGAAGATTGGTGCAAAGGAATAGCAGTTTAATGTTCTACTATCTATTTTTAAAGACAAAAGTTATGATTGTAGTTGATGAGATTTTTTTTTTTGAAAAATTTAAAATAATATCCGGTAATGTCCGGTATTTTCGAAGCGAAATACGACTCGGGGACCTTTAAAAAAAGAGCATAACTACTCATATTTGAAAGGTCGGCAACGCACCTCCTAATCCTCTGGCGTAGCGGATGTCGCTTATCACTTACCATCAGGTGTCCGTTTGCCTCCTATTTTATATAAAAAATAATAATTTAATTCTGCTATCTTTGTATGGTTTGACCAAGTAATATATTGTTTACTGTTCATTTAAATTAATATTTATTAACTGAGATACGACTTGCAACGTCAACATATTTATTGATCATATTTAAATAAACCTTTGATTGATGATTTTCAATTACTGGAGTACTTAATGTTTCCATTTAAAAAGCCGAAGTCTTGATGTTTATCAAAACCAATTAAATTTTGACTAGTTGCAAAGTATACATACATACAGTAACAGTATGAATATAAGTAATTGCCCGCGGCTTTGTTTGTGTGAATAAAATAATCGTGCTACCCTTTAAAATATGGTAGTATAGATTGAAATTTGTTGAATTGGTCCTAGTTAGATGCGAGTGGCGGGAATCGGTTGTCTCGGCGTTCGTTGAAGGGCCATGCCCAGAAATGCACGGTAACGGGCTAATAATGATGATAGATTGAAATATTTGATCTTTATTTTCGTATCCGTATCTTAGATACATTTACTTCCTTATCAGAATAATTATATATAGCAAAGTAAAAAAATAACGATAACAATTTTTTTTTCGCAGAAAAAGTGTCGTTGCTCTCCCGCTTATTCAGACGAAGCGGCCGCAGCAAGCAGACTCGCGCCATGAGCACCTTTTCCGCCCAGTTCCCGCCCACCGAGTGGTTCAACTCGAAGGCGGTGCACCTCCACTGCGTCGCCACACAGACGGACTCTAAGGTGAGGTACTTTTTATTTTATATATTTCGTGTGTGTGATATATTACGGGTTTTTTTTCAATATAAAACAATTTAAATGCAATATTAACTATTCACGTGAACAAGGAACTCGAAGAGAATACCGAAATGTCGAGATCCACGAAATAAATATGCTAAATGTTTCATTTTAAAATGTTTTAATCAATTTATACTTTGCCCAAAATACAAGGCTTAGTGTTTTAGAACATCCAATTCTACTATTTCCATGACGGTTCATTTACTGTAAGAAATGAGACTCACAGTTTGCCATCCCTGCACAAAGTTCACAGATCGTCTATCATTTCATAATAACATGCATTTAATTGACATTACATGTTGAAGGCCTTACTTTATACCTACTGAAAGAGCTTTTGCTGAAGTTTTGGGATTTGATTCTAACTAACACTTTTTAATTGTAATGCGTGCATTATAAGGTACATAATTAAATATATAGATATTTAATTATTTCTTTGTATTATGTAAGAGATAGTGCCATGCTGCTATGCATCCGACTTGGGCCGGCACGACCGGGGTGGTATCTCTCACTCGCATAACTACGGCGTCAAGTGACAGCTATGCTGTCGCGTTTCCTGTGGTTTCTGAGTTTCCGGTGGCCCATTGGGGGGATAGGAAAAAGGAGGGCAACACATCTGCATAATCTCGTCCCTCCTATACTATAAAAAAAACATGTATTTTGTTTAAGAAAAACATTGCAAAGCCCGCGAATCCATCCATCCAGTTATAAAAAAAGTAGGACCTTACAGTCCATCTGCTTCAACCAGTAACTCTAATATGGATCTAGAGATTGAAAATATAAATTTCCATAAATTATGTTAAGTGGCAAGGAAAGGTCGTCTTGGCGTTCATTAAAGGTCTATGTTCAACAGTGGACGGATAAAGGCTGATGATAATGAGTGAGGTATCTTTAAATGTTAGGCACCTGTCGACGGAGTCAGGAATTGCAGGCTCCGTACAATACGACCATTCACCTGTACGACAATCGAGCCCTAGCTTTACAGCAGTCATGGTCACGAGAGGAAAAATCTTAATAAACCGCGACAAAATCTCTAAAAATTTTCAGTATGAGTTGAATTCGCGTAAACATTAGAAAACAATAAAAATAGACATAATGATGGATGAAAGATGCCATATTAATTTTATATTTTCTCTGTTTCAGGAGTCCCTGCAGAGTCAAGCGTCGTTCATCTCATCGTACTACGACGGCTCAGAAATCAGCAACCGGTCGTCAACGTTGCCGAGGAGACACAAGAGGCACCTGTCGACGGAGTCAGGAATTGCAGGCTCCGTACAATACGACCATTCACCTGTACGACAATCGAGCCCTAGCTCTGGTAGTCTGCCCAGATCATCGCTGAGTAGAAGCTCGACCAATAAAACGATGTTAGACCATTTTGGATCGCCACAAAGAAGTAATGATTACAAATCGCGAGAGAGCCCTAGTGGGAGTATGAAAAGAGTGGATTACTCTGACCTCATGTCGACTAGTGGCCCTTCGAGCCTTGAAAGCACAAACGTTCAAAGAACACCAAGAAAGGATTTAAAAAAAAACCGCTGCACCTTTGCACAACAAAACTCTAGGTTCAAAGGCCGAGAACCCTACTACTGCCGTGCTAGCTAATTTAGAATCACACATATCTGATCGTACATTGAAACCTTCGCCTAGTCATAGTAACGGTACTTCGGGTCTTAGCAGAGCACAATCGCTGGTAAAAGTTCAAAGCCTACAAATTCTCCTGTCCGGTCTGTGATCACTTTTGAAAACGGAAAAGTTACGGAGTCGAGTAATAATGGAAGCAACATATATATTATAAATGATGACCGGCAGGTAGTCTCAGTTTCACAGAATGGAGTGACCAGCCAAACTCCAAAAAACTCGAAAGAAACATCTGCCGTGCTAGCTAATTCTAATTCAAACAATTCTATCACTTTAAAGGTCACTACGAATACTACTTTGCAAAATGGGGGGACCAACACCAAAGTCTATGTACAAAATTCTCCTGTCCGGTCTGTGATCATGAATAATAATAGGAAGTTATCACTACAAATAGGAGCTACAAATAATAATAGTTTCATTTACAAGAATCAACTTAACAATACGAACGAAGTTACATCAAACCCAACGTCTCCTGCTATCCATAATAATATAAATAGCTTAGACACGACAGCTAATAGCAATCCCTCTACACCGACGAAAAGTTTTGACACTATCATTGGGTCCTTGGGTAATTTGAGGTATCAAAAAAATTCCCTCACTTCAACTAATACAGGTATTCAAACAAACTTAAACTCGAACAGTGAACTAAAAAGCGTGGATTTATTGAAAAAAGCTGCAGCTTTGCAAATGCTTAACGGCCTTCCAAATGACATACACAACAGAATGAGTTCAGAATCTATTGCTAATTTACTATCGAAAGGTATTGATCAGAAACCGGTACTTGGTTCCGAACCAAATCTGGCTTTAAAAAATCAAGAGCTGATAAAGGATATTAATACATCAAACGAAAAAATTAATTGTTTAGAGAATAAACAGAAAAGGTACAGCTTAAGTCAAGATGGTAAAAAAGAACATCAAGATTTTTACAATTTTCCCAGTCTAAGCGACTTGAGCTTTAATTTTACTAGTTTAGCAGCCCAAAAAATACTAAAAGGAGTCAGCATTAATAGTGTTGATACATTGGTTGAATTAAATATGGCCGCCAATAATGCAGAAAAGCAAAACAACCGAGAAGTTGCCGCAGTATGCACGGATTTTGGTCTTGTATAGTATCTAAAATATTATCTTTAAGTGTACAATAGTAGTTTTACACAAACACAATTTAGATATAAAGTAATTATAAACAATTGTATAACATCCCTACCTTATAATCTATGTATTACATAACATTTAGTTGAAGTCTGTACTCAATCAAAATTTTTAATATTTATTGGCTTTTAAATTTATCCTTAGCAAACTTTTATAATATTATATCCTCATATGAATTTTACTCTACTAACCTTTCATCGAAAATATCTTTGTAGAATTTATGTATCTCAGTATTCACATGAATTAATGTAATCATAAATTCTTAGTTTGTAGCTCTTATACATTAATATATTAAGACAATAAGACTACTTCCTATGAAACAAATGTGGCCTAAAACAACCCATCCAAGAATGAATTTAGTGCCTAAAACAAAAATAGGATTAAAACAGGTTAGCCTTCTATATTGTCTGTGGTCCTTACACCATTAGCTTTTAGCACAAAATCTAAATATTATTTTAATTATGTTTACTTTCATTTTTCAATACATCTGCACTTCTGTTTGTGCCATTAGTATTTCCAGTGTTAAAATTGAGTACAAACTAAAATTCCTGTCATTAAACAAAATATGTTATAATGAACCACAGATGGGAGTTTATAGTTGTGTAAAATGTATGTCATGTAATAAGTGCCATAAACAATAAAATAATGTGAGATTCAAACATTTGGTTTGATATTGAACGATTGGTGACCATTATTTTTATTTGTATGACGTACTCAAAGTACGGTAAAACAAAGGGTTATATTTATTCATTAGGGATTATAATCGGAGAACAATGCATTTTAGTTATAAGTGTTCAGTAACGCCATTTGTAAAAAATGTATTAACAAATATAAGTTGATGCTTAATAATTTTTGTCTTATTTTTTCCCTGGCTACTTTTTCAAATAGTTTATTTTTTACAGAATATTTAATAAAACTATAATTTAGAGAATTATAAAAATAAAAATTTATTTAATACTATAAGTCATTTGAAATATCTAAATAAAATGATATTATAAGCATGTTATAGTACTATGTTCCATCACATCTGTAACTTGTGATGGTTCAGTCTCAGTTTGGTTTTTTATTGAATTCAACCAGTCATCAGTAGGGTAAATCTTTTTTAACTCATCAGAACACTCACTCGCTTCTTCGTCCATTAATGTTTCTGATGATTTACTATCCTTATTATCTGTAATGGTACTGCTGGCTTTACTACTGTCTGCTGAATCAGCATTTAAAGGTTGAATACAGCTATTTTCACGAAATTTTTTCGACACATCTTCAGTTTGTATATTCACAATACACACACAATCAATGTTGTCTGTGATTTGTTTGATTGCAGCCTCTTCAATAGCCTCCAAATTCTCATCATTATCAATAGTTAGCTCTTCAATAGTTTTATATGAATACATGTGATCATCATTTGGACTAACATATTCTTCTAATAAAAAAGTACTATTATCAAAACTTAATTTTTCAAAATCTATGACACCATAATTGCTAATATTTTCTATTAATGTTGGTTCGTTTTTGTAACATATATTAATGTTCATAAGACAATTTCTTTGTAAGTCTTTGTTATCTTGACATTGTTTACGTATCGCGTCCAATTGTCGTAGCGTTTTTAATTCCCTCGCTTTTAACGTGGAATAAATGTGAGAGAAGGACTTTTTCACTGAATTCTTTAACTGAAACGTTGATAACGTTACGCGTAAATTTCATGGAATATTCATACAAAGAAAACAGCAGTAAATGACAATTATTTACTTACATTTTCAATATTTTGGTCAAATCCATCACTATCTGTCGCCATGTTTGTTTACTAAATACTTTTTAAAGCTAAATGTCATCAGTCAATAGTCATTCATTTATTTATGACCTGGATACAAGTTTTGACGTGACAACGTCTTATAATTCGATAGAGCCGGCTGCAAGAACGAAAAAATCGTCTGTAAAGTCGGTTTACTGACGATAGTTAAACGTGACAACATCATAAGAAAATGTAACGCAGAGGTAACGCCGCATACGTCATCGCATACGTCATGTTTTTTCGACCGTGCAGCCGGCTCCATCGAATTATAAGACGTTGTCACGTCAAACAACTATCGTCAGTAAACCGTCTTTATAGACAACCGATTTTTAGATAAAATTCTGCATAGCCGGTAGATTAGAAATTTTTCAGAAATGGGCCGCTTTGTCTAGCTCTAGAGCTAACAGTTGTCAAAGGAGACGGTCCATTTCTGGTCTGGTCTTGTACAGTATACCATAAATAGAGAAAGAAAGATTTCATGAAAAATAAAATAAAAAACATAGTTTAAGAAACTAATTTACAAGCAAAAAATAAAAATCTTTTTCAAGTTTTTTAATTTGTTGGCAATTCTAAATGAAGATGGCGCCCTTCAGACGGATAATTATTACTTACTTATTAAGTCATTTCTGACAAATGACAAACCAGATGATGACAGATACCTATCGAACAATGACATAATTCCTTACATTTGACATTTAATGCCAAAGAATAAACGCTAATTATAAACGCCATACGCTCGTAGACAGAGAATACTATTATAATAATAGTATTATTATAATAGTATTCTCTGTCTACGCATACGCCATTGTTTATACACGTAGTGTTGCAAATCTTGGTAACATTAAATTATTCTACCACTGAAATTGAGACGAATTCATGGATATGAACAAATCAAAACTGTTTCAATATTTTCTTTCCTTCATCTCATTACATGTATAAAAGTAGACCAACGTCCCATACAATTTTGGACCGTCAAATTTGACAACTTTTCAACGAGGAAAAGGATTCCTCGTTGAAAAGTTGTCAAATTTGCATAAAGTTAATATACCTAGCGGAAGAAATTTGAGGACGGAAATTTAAAGTTTAAATGGCAATCTTGATATAATAATATTTTCAGTTGCTTAAAAATGTGTATGCAACCCGTGGAAATTATTTTAAACCTTGAAATTTTGACAAAGTCAATTTGAGGATGCTAAATAATTATATTTTTAATAGAAACAGTAAATGTTTCTGCCGATATAATTTAATACTGTTTTAATATTAATTTACTGGACTGCCTGTCTCCAAATGAGCTAAAATCTTGTATTTAAATATAGATAAAACAAAAAAATAATTGTATTGATTTTTCGTTTGACATTTGCTTCAAAAGAAAACATAGGTAGACGGAGCGAGTGATCGCTGATATTTTCTAAAATTTTGCATCAAAAAGTTATATTTGTATAATATTTTTGTGATCGTGATCGTAGAATTCAATCTGTAAGATGAGTGAATTGAGACAACGGCGCGGTGACGGTGACGGTAACGACAAAGCTGAAATTGCAGGAGAATCTGATCATGTATATAAATTTGACTTGCATTATTAAGTTTTATTACTCGAATTGTCGTATCAAGCAAATTCTGTTTTTATTTATGTAGGTGGATTCTGAAGAGGAAAAAGTTCTAGAAGAGAAATATGTGGATGAATTAGCCAAGACATTGCCCCAAGGAACCGACAAAACACCAGAAATTCTTGATTCTGCCTTGTCCGGTCTTTCTTCAAGGTATGTATCAGTCTTCAAATTTTATCAAATTAAAATTATTAGAAGTACGTATTTTCCCTTTTTTTGACAATGAATAATATTGAATTTATGTATAATGACTGTATAATTGGTGGGAAATAGTGTAGTTTTATTAATTGTAATCTATTTTTCATCTGCTAAGGTGCTACAGCTACAGACAGTGTAATTTTTATGCTTAGTATTTGGTTATAGGTTATTTAACAATAATTGACGACCATGTCATACATAATTATAGAATTAAATTGGTCCATAATGTATTGATGTATGTAGGTAAACATGATATCTAATTTAACATGTGAGTTATTTGTACCACCAGCACAGCTTATAGGTTTGAGCTAGTATAGTGCCATTTATAGCTTAATGATGCCAGAAATAAGCCAGATACTAATAATATAAGCCAGATAAAAATAATATAACAGAAATAGAAATTGTTTGGCAAAAAAATGGATAACTTGTTTATTTGTTCCTATCACCCATTGACATGTTCATAAATTTTCTTATGTAAATTTTTGTTTAGATGGAGAAACTGGGTAATTCGAGGTATCTTCACCTGGCTCATGATTGGAGGCTTCTGCTTGCTCATATATGGCGGACCTCTTGCATTGATGACTACGGTACGTATTTGATGTTTATAACAATCTTTATAAAAGTATATTAAATTAAAATAAAATAATTTTATAATTTTCAAATTTTGCATTATTCATTTTATCATATTAAATTGCTTTTACAAGGTGTTATATAAAACTTATTTATACATTTAATTATACCATCTTTGTATACACAATAAAAAGGATGAATAAGAATAATTATATCATCTGTACTTTTAGAACAATGTCTTATGTGAGAATTCCAAGAGGGGTTCTTGGCTATATAATGAAAGCATATATGTAATATGTATATTGTATGTAAGTTTAGTTCATGAGTTAAACATTGTTTACCTATATTTGTTTTTATAAATGACTGACTGTTGTGGTGGTCAAGTTACGGGGAATTGCACACAGTGTGCAGGTTCTAATCCCATCATCCCATCAATTATAAATAAAAGGTCTAAGGGGTAGTCAACTTACAACTTGATGGGATCGAATTTTCCATGAGGTGGCACTTAGCTGGTTCTACTTTGTTGTGAGTGGCGTGGGTCATGGGATTGATTGTCTTGGCGTTCAGTGAAGGAAGCTTATGTTCAGCAGTGGACGGATAAAGGTTGATGATGATGATAATGACATACAATTTCCAATTCTAGTGTCCCATAACACAAATGACTTGTGTTATGGGACACTTGCCACAGTGCTTGGCTAATGTGACTATTTATGAATATTTATTTATTTGTTGAATATTATGACCTCAGTAATTTATTTGTCGTTACTCAGGTACTATGTGTCCAAGTGAAGTGCTTTGAAGAGATCATCAACATTGGATATGCAGTGTACCGGGTGCATGGCTTGCCGTGGTTCCGGTCTCTGTCCTGGTACTTCCTGCTCACCTCCAACTATTTTTTCTATGGAGAAAACCTTATTGACTACTTTGGAGTTGTGATTAATAGAACGGTAAGTTTATTGATTAATTATTATATGATTTTGATTGATTACTAAATTTTGTATAACACAAATCATGCAAGAAGAAGTTTTACCTCCGACTAACATATATGTATAATAGAAGCTGTTACTCCTTATAGCATCAGCAATCTCCCAGTGAAAGCCGTTTTAGAGTTTACCCGGAACAAACAGACAGACAAACAAAAAATTTTTTTTTAATGTCATGAGGAGGCAACCGAGCAGCCGGAGCCGTATGGTGACTACCGACGCCCATAGACATTCGCACAACCAGAAGTTGTGACGATGCGTTGCCCTGCTATTCCCCAATGGGCCACCGGAAACTCACAAACCGCACGAAAGGCGACAGCTTAGATGTCACTTGTGTGTGACTGGTGTTATGTGAGCGAGAGGTCGTCCCCGGTCGTGCCGGCCCAATTCGGCTGCAAAGCAGAATGGCACTACCTCGCACGACAAATATATGGAATTAGCTGCCACCTACGGTGTTTCTGAACCGATACGACTTAGGGACCTTCAAGAATAGAGCATACCCATATCTAAAAGGCCGGCAACGCACCTGCTGATCCTTTGGTATGGATGGGTGTCTGTGGATGTCGCTTTTCACTTACCAGGTGAACCAACTGTCCATTTGCCCCCTCTTCTATTAAAAAAAAATGCACCATGTTGGTACGTACCTATACATCCTTATGCATTTAGTAAAAAGCACTTATTTTAATGGTTTTAATTTTAATTTTAATGGTATTAAATGGTCATTATTAACACCTGTTTAGTATTTTCTAATTATTGAATAACATCATTCTTACATTATTTGAATTATTTGAAAATTATATGAGCAACAATTTATACATCTATATAGATAAATAAAATTGTAGTGTCTGTTTGTAATATTAAAATAACCACTTTTTACTAATTGCATATGGATTTATATACGGTACATATACCAAAATAGCCTTTTTTACTATTTTTTGTCTGTCCGTCTGTCTGTCTGTCTTTCTGTTTGTTCCGGCTAATCTCTGAAACGGCTTGGCCGATTTTGATGAGACTTTCACTGACAGATAGCTGATGTTATAAGGAGTATAACTTTAGTACTTTTACTTAGGCTATAAAAATAATCATCATCACTCCACATACGGCTGTAAATCTAAGTAAACGCGGGCGAAGCTGCGGGCAACAGCTAGTACACTAAAGGATGATAAAATATGTTTTTTTTCCGATGGATCTATGCTAACGGCCCGAAGGCCCTAATGCTGCATCGGATTAGTGTGAGCCCATTTAGCTCACTTTTGGTTTATAAAAGTGGGGTGTTGCCCCCCGCCAACCGTGCAGTCTGCGACCACACGGCCTCCTGGCGTCGGGTTGGACTAAAATATGTTGGTGCCAGTATTTACACTGCCTCCTCTGCCCCTCTTTCTCATGAAAAGCTTTTTCGCATTTTATATCATTAGTTCAATTTGCACATAAGGAATATACACAGGTTTTTTTTTCTATATCCATGCTCTCATCGAGCATATAACGGATAGAGTTGTAATGTGAGCCATAAAATTCCGAAACTCGTCAGTGATTTGTCAGTGACGTAATTGCAGTTCAACCAACCGGTGATCTGTATGTACGTCCAATCCGCCAATCATCTATCAATGGCCATCCAATCGGAGTGCAGAACCGGCGCAGCGTCGCAGCACAAATTTGCAGGGATTTGTTTTCATACAAAGCACATAACATTACCTGCCGCTCTATTCCGGTTTTATGCTCGATGCGTGCTCGATACTCTTTAGCGATAAAGACAATATTTTTTGTACAAAAGCTGAACTGTTAGCCGAGCATTGAAGTTACGTTACCAACTTGTCGCTTATATATAACATAAGATATAAGATAAGAGATAAGATAAGATAATATTTCACTTTAGATAACATATGGGTCCCACCCACCACCAAGTACCGACATACAATTCTCATTGTATGGTGTATTTTGATTGGTTGGTGTCGTCTCGACATACGTTAAAACCACTCTCTCTCTCTCTCTCAGTATGGAGGAAGTATGGAGCAGTCTACCATACTTCATAATTAGGGCGCTTGGAACGGTGGTTGCCCCACATGCCTTGCCTTCCGTTCCGTTCAACCACTATTCACCAAAAAAGGCCAGCTCTACGAAATGTACAATCTATACTTATATTATAAAGAGGTAAAGTTTGTTAATTTGTGAGGTTGAAAGGGGGGGGGGGTAGTCTCCGGATCCACCGACCGATATTCAAAGTTCTTTTACCAATAGAAAGCCACATTATTTGTTAGTGGCTATAGAATAATAAACACCAGTCCAGGTACGACTGTATTTCTACGTTAACGCAGACGAAGCTGCGGGTAACATATATCTAGAAGGTTGTAGACCGTGTATATATTATATACACGAACAAATAGTAAGCTGAAAATCGATCGCTAGATATTGCGAGATAAGATATGGTTTTGATATAAATCGTAAAATTGCTATAAAGATAGCTTCAAATCATACGCTCATGCTTGAACTGTGGTATTTAATTATGATTATTGAGAATACAATTATCAAAAAAAAAAATCTAATTATTTCGACTAGCTTTTTTGTATTGTCATTTTGCATTTGAAACGAGTAGTTTTGGACTTTGAGTATTAACATTATTTAACATTTCGACCTTAAACCCATAAAATTAAGTTTTATTCAATATCAGCTAAATCATATGTATAGATACATCTTTTTCCTCTTAAAATAGAGGACATATTTACACCCATGCAGTCGGCAGAACTTTTTGTAACACATATAAATTAAATTATCGGCTTAATATATCACTACATGACTAGCTCACAGTTTTGCCCGCGTCAAAATGATTATATCATAGCCACATCACTTAAAGTAAACGTAGCTTGATATTGTTAAAAAAAAAAAACATACAGACGAATTGAGAACCTCCTCGTTTTTGAAGTCGGTTAAATATAGTTTTTAAATCCGATGTGTAGGTACTTAGTTTCAAAGAGATGGAGGTACATTCAAACTGACAAAATATATTACAATAAAACAAACAAACATCGATTCTTTATTATTATTTATTCTTTATTTATTAGAATAAGAAATCGGTGTTTAATACTAAATTAAGAAAAAATCTGAAGTCATTTCATTTCAATATATATATAAAAAGTATAAGTATTCTCTATAATATATAGAGAATACTTATACTTTTTTGAAATAAACAAATCACCGATTGTTTAAAGAAATATGTATCTACATATGAACATATAAAACAATGAAACATTAACATTCGTCATACAAATATATGTTAGTATCAAACTCACGGCCTCTCGCATCACACCTTTTAACCACTACGCAATACATTAATATGTATTTAGCCTTTGTTAGTGTACACATATTTTAACTGTGACAAAATAAAAACAGGTATTACGTAACAGACCTTAATTATGTGTTATAGGAAATTTTAAATAGCTTTGATTTTATCACAAGCAGCAGCACCATAGATTAAATTACAAATGTTGTTGATGATGATGATGTATGTGTTTCTACCATTGACGTGATATTATTAGGACTGATCGAGTACTACACGCAGTTTTCGCGGGCTAAATACGAATCCATCTTGCACAGAATGTGCTCCGTTCCAACGTACAATATTTACTTAGATAATTGTATGATTATAATGAAACACTTTTTTACGGATTTTATCGCGGTTTATTAAGATTTTTACAAGCCCGACGTTTCGGATACTTTACAGCAACCATGGTCACGGGAGGACTGAGGTGTCATACGTCCTAATGTTACAAAGTTATTCGAAACTACCCTATGATACATCAATATTTTGGTTTGTCCTATCTACGCAGAAAGTGCTAACTGTATCTTTAATCTGTGACATATTATGCTTGGATTTCGATTAAATATTTTCAATAATGGGATCCCAAGTAGGTGGTCAGAGCCAGCCGTCTTCTCTATTGAAATTAGGTTGTTTTTTTATTTCCTTATAACCAGTAGTATAAATAGCCTCACGGATCATCCTTGGTTGGAATCGGTGTTCTTTTGCGAGGACTTGTGGTTTATCAAATCTGATATAATGGCGAGCTTTGTCAAGACTATATTCACAGATGGCAGACTTAGTGTAGCGACGGTGTTTTAAATCAGCTATATGTTCTTTGACGCGAGTTTTAATAGATCTTTTTGTTTGGCCTATATAAGAGAGACCACAGTCGCAATCAAGCTTGTATACTCCTGCATATTGTAAGGGTATATGACACTTGACAGATGGTAAGAATTGACCTATCTTTTTTGGCGGCTTGAAAAAGGTTTTGATGGAAGCTCGCTTTAGGATATAGCCAATCTTGTCAGTGACTCCTTTCATAAATGGTAGCACAGCAGGTACTCGCTCAACAGTGGCTGCTTTCACGCGGTCACGGTGATGAAGACGCGGCACCCGAAGCTTGTTGTCTCGCAGTACTTGCTTAACGTGTTGAAGCTCGGTTGCCAGGTGTTGCTCATCACAGATCCCTTGTGCTCTCTGAAACAAAGATTTACCCACGGTAGCTAACTGTGTTGGATGGTGGTGAGATTCGCCGTTTAGGTACTTATCCGTATGAGTATGCTTCCTATACACTGTATGGCTTAAGGTATTGTCGGGCTTGTAAAAATCTTAATAAACCGCGATAAAATCCGTAAAAAAGTGTTTCATTATAATGAGTGAAATTCGCGTAAACATTAGAAAACAATTGTATGATTACCAATACTAAGATCGAACATAAAACGAATTCTTTAAATGGGCAGGGAATATAATTTTTAACTATTTGTATTACTTGCAGCGTCCCTCGGTTTCACCCGCGTACTTCGCGTACACATGGGAGTATAGGGATCAATTATAGCTTATATGTCATTCTGATGTATAAGCTATGTTATAGTAAAGTTTAATTAAAATCCTTTTGCGTGAAAGAGCGACAAACATAACATCTGGTGTAGCGGGTGTCAGTGGATGTCGCTATCACTTACCATCAGGTGAACCGACTGTCCGTTTGCCCCCTCTTCTATATAAAAAAAAATCCATACAAACTTTCGCGTTCATAATATTAGTAGGATTTGTTAGGGCGACATTAGACCTTAGATATATACACTCTGAATATACATATATCACTGCCTGTGATAGACGGACGGCGATCATGAGTAATAATTTCGTTGGCGCCCTTTTAAACTGCCAATTTTTCGTGGAACAGCTTTGCTGTATTTTAGAGAGGCACACGACAGGCAGTAAAGTTACTTGCACCGAGAAACCTTTTTTGTGTCGAGAGGTACACACAACATACGAACGAGTGATCTAGGCGTTTGTTTATTCGCGGTGTCATTTTGCACAACCGACGCCAGGAGGCCGTGTGGTCGCAGACTGCACGGTAGGCGGGGGGCAACCCCCAATCAAAAGTGAGCCGAATGGGCTCACACTAATCCGTTGAAGCATTAGGGCCTTCGGGCCATTAGCATAGATTCATCCGAAAAAAAAAAAAAAAAAAAAGGTGTCATTTTGGCGATCCAACGAACATAAAATACTCTAAAAACGTCTTTAATGCCCTTAGTAATCGTCTGCCTTTTTTTTCTTTTACACCGGGAAATACCCGGGAAATGCGGGTCTCCCCAGGTAGATATGTGGGACTCGCTGCGCCCGAAAGATGGTAAATGGACGCAGCTCTACCCACTAAAACCCGGCGAGTGCCACCAGTGCCGCCTTGGTGAGGTGCCCCGGATCTGTTAAGCTAACAGGGCACCTCGACGGCTCGTAGGTGCCGCAAGGGACCGACGCCACCTCCACAGAGGTCTTGTCCCGCACCACAGAACAACCCCTCCCAACGTCGGGACAGTACAATGGGGTGAGGTTCCCACCCTCACCCCTTGCCCCCTGCTCTTTTGTCCCCTCTTCTTATAAGAGGGGTACAAAGAGCCCCCGGCTCAATTAGCTTCGCCCAAGGGGCAGCGGCTCGCCCTAGGCTACTGAGCCCCACCGCCACGTCAAGGCCTGAACCATGGTGGGGTAGTAGTCGTTTGCCACCCTTTGGTTATAAAACTCTTAAGTTTTGTAGGGTTTTACATTGGTTTGAGTTATTATAAACCTCTCCTCTGTATGTATTGATTTTATGTGCTAGCGAAATGATGGGCGATTCAGTGTAATAGGTTTATTCATATCCGACGTTAAACCAAATTCTAGGTCAAACTGATTGTAGGTAAAATAAACGATGACCTTATTGTAACATGTAGCGTTGCTCACAATTTTAGTGATATTAATGTGTATAATATGTAATGTGTGAGAATACTTCATCATCATCGTCATCAGCCTTTATCCGTCCATTGCTGAACATAGACCATTTTCAATGAGGCCGATCCATTGCCACTCGCATCCAACACGGACCTGCCACCGCACGGAGATCATCTTCCCACCTGGTTAATGGTTGACCAACACTTTTTTTTTATTTAATACATAATTGTTAAATGGTATATTCGTTATGTTAATTCCAGCGTTTTTATCGGAGTAATTCCTATTGACTTAGGTATACGATTGCCGTTCCCATGAGGAGATGGATGTGTTATTTTTTTTTTTTAAGAATTTCTATCTAATTTCGTGATTTAATTTTAGAAAATACACAACTTACTGTCTAAAATCCACAACTTAATAAAAGGTCTGAGTACAAACTAGGTTCTATTAAACCCACCTATTTCCTTAGCCCCATACTGATTGCCTGACTCAGACTAATTATGTTTAAATTGATAAACAAATATTATTAACTGGAGGAATCGTTCGGATAAATGTGGTTTCCGTTCAACTTGACGCGAGGTCAATACTCGTGGACAGACAGACAGATTACTTCATTCGCCTTTGGTCGCGTTAGCTCAGAATTACAGCCGTGGTGAATTATTTTTTAATTCGGATGCTTTGTTCCGGAGATAACCTCCTACAATCAAACAAAATATATCTTTATGATATATTAGTATATACTACTGACAAAAGGCGCAACAATAAGAGAAATCTATAAAAAATTGAAAGTATACCGTAATCTAAATAAGATTGAGAACAGATTTACTAGGATGTACTAGATGCTGCTCTGTTCCAAGGATTATGTACTGTTCGTGGTAGATGGTGGGCTAACATATAGAACGTATGTACTAGAAGTCCCTTGTCCCCAGGATTATCTCCGGTTCCTGGTGACGTACCACCGCTTCATCTCGTTCTCGCTCTACTGCATGGGCTTCGTGTGGTTCGTGCTGTCGCTGGTGAAGAGATACTACATGAGACAGTTCAGCCTGTTCGCCTGGACGCATGTCGCTCTGCTCATCGTGGTCACACAGAGCTACCTCATCATACAGAACATATTTGAAGGTCAGTTTTTTGTTTATCCGAAGAGAAGACACTTCAGTTTGCAATGTGTGTATTCCTATGGGCTTATTTTTGATGACCTCTGTGGCTCAATGGTTAGCGCTCAAGTCGGAGGTAGCGGGTTCGAATCCCGCCAGGGAACAACAAGTTTTCAGTGTTCCTGGGTCATGGATGTGTATTAAATATGTGTATATAATAAAAATCTTAAATGTATAGTATAAGAGTATTAAATATATTTACGTTGTATGGTACCCGTAACACAAGTTCTTCGAGAACTTAATATAAGCGTCCATACCCCATAGATATTATTTTGTTTTTCGGTATTTCAAAGGCGTTATATACAAAGTGGTAGAAAAGGTTGTTTTAGGGCAAATGGATATTTTAAAATATCAACTCGGTCATATTGAGACATGTTTTGACTTCACTGAGAAATGCATTGGTACGACTAAACTTAGAACTATCTAATACTGCACTCGTTATGGCAATGAATTACTGATATAATTCGTTTCTAAGCGTTTTATTTTAAAAAATACACTATAACGATGTATGTTACGACAAAACAACAACTCTGACAACATAACATGAAAAAAATTATTATGTTTGTGTATTAATTTTTTATGTTATAAGAAGCAACCGAGCGGAGCCTTATGGTGACTATCGTCGCCGAATATTACACCTCGATAATACCGGTGGGAGGAAAGCGCTGTGCCGCGCTTCCGGCTGCATGGGTACCACCATCTTGCTTGTTTCTCCCGTGGAACAGCTTTGCTGTGTTTCGGAGAGAAGGGCAAGACAGGCAGTGTAATTACTGGCACCGAGACTTAACATCTTATGTCTCAGGATAGGCAACACATAAATGAGTTGCCTGGGCTCGTTCCAGGTATACTAGTTTATGTTCATGGGCGACGTCGACCACTTACCATCAGGTGGCACGTTTGCCAGTTTGCCTATCCGACTAACATAAAAAAAAAAATTACATGAATTATTAAAAGTCTATTCCCGTCTCCGTTAACCTATTTATGTCTATTTTGGGAATTCGTCGAAGATAGTCGTTTGTCGAACGCACTGTATTTTATATTTACATTGTATATTGGACTGTTTATTTGATAACGCAGGGAAATGCTTTCTGCTGGTGTGCCCTACCCAAACTAAAACCACTGCGAGCGTCTTCATTGCTATATTGGACCTAGTATATGATAAAAGATAATAAATGAGCCGTTGAAATACGTACACGTATATTCCTTACAACATGAGTAATTAAGGATTTCCGATCGACATATATAATTATGTTAATACATCGGACTGTGTACTTACTAGCTATACAGTGTTGCTTATTGTTACATTTATATGTAACAAGGTAGACGGGTCTCCTCGATATAAAGGGGGGAGAGTTACAGACATATGTTGTAGAGTAATGAGCGATTCATCTCTTTTCCTTTTGCTCCGGGAAATGCTCTTAGGCACCCGAGGGGGAAAGAGGACTCCCAATGTGGGGCTCGCTGCGCCCGAAAGATGGTAAGGTGGACACAGATCTACTTACTTAAACCCTGCGAGTGCCACCAATGCCGTCTTGGGTGAGATGCTTTGGATTTGTTCAGCAACAGGACACCTCGACGGCTATTCAGTCCCCCAAGGGGCCGACGCCACCTGCATTGAAAGGTAGTGCCGCACCATAGAACAACTCCTTCCAACGTCGGGACAGTGCAATGTGTTAAGGTTCCCATCCTCTCCCCTTGTCCCCCCGCTCTTTTTCCCCTCTTCTTCTTATTCTATAAATAAGAGAGGTAGGTACAAATAGAAGGTCCCTCGGTTAAATTGGCTTTGTCCAAGGTGTGGGGTTACTGAGCCCCACCTCCACGACAAATCTTGAACTATGGTGGGGCGATTCATCTACTTCGTTACAGCGAATTTCTAATTTTTTTCATTGTAACGAAGCATCATCCATTTCAATTAATTTCAGTTTAGCGTGACGAAATATATATCAAATTGAAATCTTAGCATTCCGTAGGTATAGTCCAGTAGGACGTTCCAGCGAACACAATCTAGGTAACAGAAAAGTTTTTTTTAAATGTTTATGCGGATTTCACTTATATGTAGTAAAACACTTACTACGTTACGTACTAAGGTCTCATAAAAAATGTAATGAAAAAATGTATAATGAAACAATTTGTACGGATTTTATCGCGGTTTATTATATTTTTTCCATATTTTACATACCCATGCACTTTATTGGAAATTCTTTCTCTAGAAAATTCTGGGGCAGTGGGGTAGTGAGTTAGCTATAATTGACAGTATCGCGAGAGACAGTTATTGTATAGCCGTCAACGTCGACTACGGGAAGCTGGCGACGTGAATACTGTAAATTCTGTGTATACGCAATGGTTATCATGTGATATCTATGGTAAAGCTGCTTTGTATAGTTTAATATTTTTTATAGAACATAAAAACTTCTTATGATGTGCTCATTCCATATTATTTTATAGCATAGGAGGGCCAACGAACAGTCGGAAGCCTTTTGGAGACAATTGACGCCCATAGACTTCCGCACAACCAGAGATTAACGCATCTGCGTTGCTCTTCTTTCCCTGTCGCCCCCAATGGGCCACCGGAGACTCACAAACCGCACGAAACCCGACATCATAGCTGTCACTTGACGCCGGCGCTATGTGAGCGAGAGGTACCACCCCGGTTGTGCCGGCCCAATTCGGCTGCAAACAGCATGACACTACCTCTTACATTATTGAGAATAACTCAAAAACGGCTGGTCAGATCTGGATCAAATTAGTGTGGAACCAAATTGGAAACACCAGCTTTCGAATGGAAAAAGAAACATCGAAATCCAATCACAATTGGCGTAGTAATAGTGAGACAAAGGTACAAAAAATACAGACAAATTGAGCACTTCCTTTTTTTTAAGTAGGCTAAAAATACGCTACATTAAGATAAACAAGGAGTCATTAGTAAACCCTTTGTTAAAATTTTCCACGTTATTGAACTAAAGAGGGGTCGTTTGTGTAGTTTTAACGGAGATACTGTTACATCATTAACGCGAGAATACAGATAATGATGAATAGATATAAAAAACGTGTGTTGGTGAGGGTGATTTATCTTACTTTGTAATATATCTGCTTATATCTTTCGAGAGCGACGATGGCCTAGTGGGTACGGGCTCGGCATCTTGAGTGAGAGCCGAGAGGTCCGGGTTCGATCCTGATCCTCCCCCCCTGTTATACCTAGAAATGGGATTTTCTAAATTTCTACGTGCACCTGAACATGAAACCATCGCTTGCTCTTCGGTGAAGGAAACATCTTAACCCGCCATAGGTCGCACGCTCAACTTTTGTGACTGGGTTGGTCACCTGGGGTCAGCCAGTATCCCCAAAACTAAATATGTGTTTTTATAAAATCTATGAGTTTCTTTTCAATATTTTATAATTTAATAAATAATTTAGAGTGTAAAGAAATAAAAATCACAGATTATAATAAAATAAATATTTATTTATAACTTTTTTTGGCATGATAGCTGCACAGAATCATTTAGGAGTAGTTTTGAAAACAGTATTTAATGAAAATAAAAATAAAATAGCAATAAAATCAACAAAATTTTTTCGTGTAACAAAATTAAATCTCCATAAAATAGACAACTAACTGAGATCATAAAAAGTATAACATACTACAAAAAAAAATCAAAATCATAAGCTAAAACTTAGTGTTAGTGAGCTGAGATACATTCTTCACAAATATTTTTGCAGTGCCTGGGGCACACATTTTTTTTACATCTGTAGCACAGTGTGAAATATTTTCTGTCCATTTGGCGAGGGCAACGAACACATCGCCTCTTCTTTGGATGCGGTTCCTCTTCATCGGTTTCGATTTCTTGAAGGGGAGATCTTATAAAGCGCACTATAGTGTTGGATAATTCTCGAGGCAAATTTCTCATCGTGCTTCGACATTTCAGTTGAGTTTCGAATAAGGTAAACGCCAAGGATTTTATGAAATTCCTGCGCGTAATACTCGTGTTAGGATTTAGACCGTCAAAAATTACATGAGAGTTCACAACTCCAATATCGAGTAAAGTAAAAAATAGACGCAGTGGCCATCTATTACAGGTACGCGCAACGGAGTAGTTCAACTTCAGTCGATCCACAACGTCGACCCCCCCTTTTGTAACATTGTAAAACGATATTATTTCTGGTAATTTTTGGGGTGTTGAATCGTTTACAGAAGCATCATTGTGCATAGTTGACAGTAAGAGAACTACTTTATTCCTTTTAGAGCAATATGACACTAAGGTACTGTGATGCTTGCCAAATCCAAATAACGAGGAAAAAACCACTCGCCCCTTTTTCTTGAAATCGCTAGGTATTTCAGGCTTATTTTTTTTTTGTTGTTCCAACAAGAGTCAAATTATGCTGCGTCACTAAATCTTCAGCTAGTGGCACACTGGTGTACCAATTGTCCATGGTGACATTGCGACCCGTTCCAGATATTGGTTGGATCATTCGCTTTGTCACAGCCATTGTAGAATTGTCTACAGCATACTGCCCTGAAGGTTGAACTCCCACATACACCTCTAAATTCAGGGTATAAAATAAACGAGCATCCACCAATGCCTGTATTTTCAAGCCGAACTTTGCGGGTTTGTTAGGCATGTATTGCCTAAAACTACATCTCCCCCTAAATGCTTCTAGCATTTCGTCCAGTGTTACATACTCACCAACAGTATAACACCGCTGACAAGCCCGTACAAACCCTTCAAAGGCGGCGGCGGTTGCTTCTTCCATCGGTAAATTATTTCTGTCCTACCATTTCTCAGTTTTCTGTGCACCACGTAACACTGTGAAGTTTGGAAATGAGGTAAGGGAACGTCTTCATCGCTACTTGAAGCAATGTTCCGATTTTCTATGACAGCTTCTGGTTCTGAATCGCATTCTTCTTCTGTATCAGTTTCATGCTCACTTATTTGAGGGTCGATTTCCTCACCACCTTCATGATCTTCCCCACCAACTACATCTTCATCTGACTCTTCTTCCAACCATCGTCTAATACGTTCTTCTTGTGGCAAACTCATTTTCAACTTCTAATAATAATTACACTTTTATAACGTCGTTGATCGCGTGGGGTCAGCTGACGCCCGTGCACGAAAAATACGTCCATACCGTTTACTGAGAAGTCACGTGCTTCTGTCGTATATTTAGTCGTTCTAAGAAGGTAGCTAGAGTTTGAAAGCGATGAAAATATTAGTACTGAAAATATTACGAAAATTAACTTTTAACAGGCGTTTACTAACCCCACGCGACCAACGGCGGGTTAAGGAAACCTGCGTGGCCGATGAGGTTAAATGTTTTTTAAAAAGATGTGTAAACTTCACCAAGTCGCATTGGGCGAGTGCATCGGTGAACTATGCACTCGCCCAATAAAAGTAAAACCCTCCTCGCCTGATTTCGAGGAGATTTCGTGCCCAGGATAGACAAAATATTATCACGTTTTTCCTAGATTAGTCCTGGACTGAATGTGTTAATGGAAGTATTTAGTATTAGGTGACCCGACCACCAGTCTGACTATTGAACTATTTTAAACTACTGAACGGATTTGATGTGCAATGTTTTTCAATCTTACTCGGGGGATCACCGGCAAAAGGTTACAGTAAAAACACAATTGCAGTGCAAATATGGCCGTGTTTACTAAAAAAATACCTTTGATTTTTAATTATCTATTATTCTCTATATCTATTACTAATCATTTTAATTTCTTGGCTGTCTATGGCCCAAGGGCCAAGAGGCTCGCCAGAAATTTTGAACCTCGAAAAACACTGCTTTAGTGAATTCCTACGAAAGACGTGCATTTTGTATATGTCTATGTTTCTTTCTGGAAAGATCTGATTCTGAAAGTTTCTGTGAGATTATAACCTGAATGCATGTTATAATGAGTGAAATTCGCGCAAACATTAGAAAACAATATCTGAATGCATGTTATTTTTTACCTATACATTTAATACTTCCACCGATCTAACCTGTAGTTTACTCTTATTTTTTTCCGAATGTTCAAAAAAATGCTGTTTTAATTCTAGTTAATTTAAATAAACAAATTGGGAGATTTTACTTATACAAAATATAAGTAATTAGGAAAAATATGCAAATTAGTCATGAAAAACAAAAACATTAATACTTCATACAAATCAAATATTGTCTTCATAATGACATGTCCATGTGTATGTATCCATGTACCTAAGAGTTATAACCACTATAAACGTTTTTACCGGTGGGTGGGATATGCTGTGCCACGTGTCTGTCCCCAAAGGAACCTCCAAGCTGCTTATTTCTTTCGTGAACTTAAGACTTTCGGAAACAAGGGCTTGTTGGCACCAAGACTTACCGTAAGGTGGTATGTCTCGGTTACAGGATAAGCAACGTATAAACTTGTTTTCTGGGCTGTCCCAGGTGAACTTAATTATGTTCATGGGTGACGCTTACCATTTAGGCAGCCATACGGCCGTTTGCCTATCCAACAAATATTTTAAAAATATAACTGGTAACGTAAATAAACTTTTTATGACGTATATACACCAATAAAAGATATTTATAGTCTTTACCTACGAACATTTAATTATTTTAAACGCGTAAATACCTTCCGAACCACTTAATAACTGGTCAGGTTTCGCCTCATATATTCAGCGATAAAGGTTGTATAATGTATTCAATAATTTATATGCACGATTGTTTAGCGTTGAGGTTTGTTAAATGACTGTTTCTTTGGCGTTTAAAGTACAGATATTTGGGCTAATGAAGTGACTGACGTATTGTAGGATAAGCATACTTATAAATTTCATATAGGGAGGTCAAATAAGGCACTATGAAATCCCGTTAAAGTGAGGTTTTAAACCTGGAACTTGTTTTTCCAATAATAATGCTAGTGTAAAAGAAAATAGTTTAAAAAAAGTTTAAATAAACTGTTACCCGATTGCCTATGTCGTTCGGTCCATAATAACGAATCCATTGATACATTATTTATAAAAATCTGATAGGTGGTTTAGGCGCTGCGGTGAGACATACATACATGGACCGTTAAACCCTACTTTCCAGATTTGCCTTAATTGTTACATAAATGTACCATAACTGACTAGATGGAATGTCGAACTTCGTATTCTAGACAGTTGGTTCATTTTCGTTACGAGTTGCAGAGGATTGGAAATACGGCCGTCCTTATTTACTGAATGCGATAATGATTTCTATTACTTTGTCAATTAACAGGTGTTAATTAAAATACAAAGAAACCATGAGTCTCCCGGCCATAACTGGCCCCATCGGCTTACCATGACCATACCATCACCATATATATTTACGGGCGTCTTTGAAAACGTAGGTATCACTCGTAGTTTAGCCTTTAACGTACATACTGACGAACAAGAATTTATTTGAATATCGCAGAATCAACGTGGGGACAATACAATACATACAATATACATATGGACACTCATATACATAAAGTCAATTCGCACTGTCCCGATGTTGCAGCGGGTATGTTTGTTACGTTGTTCTGAATTTAGCTGTGAGTGACGACGAATACAGTCACGTGTCGTATTAAGATTGTAATTATTTTGTAATAAATCTATTTTTTAAGTATGAACCGATGGGAAGGATGCGCTGTGCCGCGCTCCCGGCTGCATGGGTACTACCATCCTGCTTGCTTCTCCCGTCAAACAGCTTAGCTGTGTTTTGGAGAGAAGGGGAAGACAGGCACTTAGACTTAACATCTTATGTCTCAGGATAGGCAGCACATGAATAAGCTGTTGCCTTTTTTTTCTTTTACGCCGGGAAATGCTCTAAGGCATCCTGCGGGGGAGTCGGTCTCGCCAGGCGAGTATGTGGGACTCGCTGCGCTCAAAAGGTGGTGAGGTGGACGCAACTCTACCCACTAAAACCCGGCTAGTGCCATCAATGCCGCCTTTGGTGAGGCAAACAGGGCACTTCGACGGCTAGTCAGTCCCTCGAGGGACCGAAGCCACCTCTACAGAGGGATTGTCCCGCACCACAGAACAACCCCTCAGTAATCATGTTAACCTGAGACTAGCCCAAGCAACTCATTTATCCCCACCATGGTTCAGGCCTTGACGTGGTGGTGGGGCTCAGTAGCCTAGGGTGAGCCCAGCACCTTGGGCAAAGCTAATTGAGCCGAGGGGGCTCTATGTACCTCTCTTTATAAGAAGAGGGGACAAAAGAGCAGGGGGCGAGGGGTGAGGATGGAAACCTCACCCCATTATACTGTTCCGACGTTGGGAGGGATTGTTCTGTAGTGCGGGACAACCCCCGGTGGCGTCGGACCTTGCAGGACTGACCAGCCGTCGAGGTGCCCTGTTAGTTTAACAGATCCGGGGCACCTCACCAAACTCGCCGGGTTTTAGTGGGTAGAGCTGCGTCCACTTACCAGCTTTCGGGCGCAGCGAGTCCCACATACCCGCGTGGAGAGACCCACTCCCCCGCGGGATGCCTCAGAGCATTTCCCGGCGTTAAAGAAAAAGAAAGTTAACTTGATTAAGTTGATGGGCGACGCTGACCACTTACCATCATGTGGCTCGTCTGTCCGTTTGCCTCCTTCCAACTAACATAAAAAATATTTGTTTTAGTAATAAAAATGTGATCGAGGTTTGTGTAAATGTAAGAAATTATATTTTATTTGAGATCGATTGAAAAGTAAGATTGTTTTTATTGAGTACGATTAATCCAAATATTTAAAAGGTGAAAAAGCAAGACCAACACTATAAATCAACACTGTATCAGCAAGACAAATTTTATACCAATACGAAGATTGTCCTAGCCTTGCTTTTCGCATCACTAACTAAAATGTGGCCCTGCGGAAGGAAAATTGTTTTCCCACTTTCCTACCGAACACCTCAATAATTCTACAGATAAATAGTTCTAATTTAAACAACTACTTACGCTGCATTTAGTCAATAGGGTTTGTTTCCCGATTTTTTTCCCTAAATAAATTCCCCAAAAAAAAAATGTTAGATATTATTTTAACCAGGTGGGAAGACGATCTCCGTGTGGTGGCCCGTCCTTGTGGATGCGAGTGGCATGGGATCGGCCGTCTTGGCGTTCATTGAGGGAGGCCTATGTTCAGCAGAAAAGAAGCAGGAAGCAGAAAAGAATCGAGGTCAGAAATAGCTCACAAGTTTATAACTGCACTTGAAAAAAATTGGACTCAATGGACGGATGCGGACCCAAATACAGAGTCGTCGGATTAATTGTGGGACAGAGCAAAGGGTCTTATAGAGAACGCAGTTAAACAGTCTGAACCGACTACAATAGCATATAAACGGCAACACTGGATGAGTGACTCCACTCTGGCACTCGTTGAAGAAAGGCGAAACCTAAAGGCGGTAGGAGCAGATGTGACAGTTTTGAATGAGCTGTCTAGACGGATCCAAGCGGCTTGTCGGCGAGATCGTAACACCCACCTGCAAAAAGTTTGTGCAGAAGTTGAAGCGCATGCAAATAAATATGAAAGCGGAGAGCTCCATCGTAAAATTCGATCCATTACAAAAAGTCTCACTTCTAAAACGTGGGCTATAGAGAACTCGCATGGTGAGACAATAACTGATATAGATGCCATCTCTGAGACCTGGAAGATATATTGTCAATCACTATTTCAAGACCCGCAATCACGCTGTTTTGGTGCCACAAAGCCTGTGGATAAAGAGCTGGAACCAAATATTCTTAAAGACGAGATCAGGGCCGCAATCAAACATCTAAAGAATGGAAAAGCTACAGGAAGAGACTCGATCCCTATAGAGACGATTAAGGCCTCGGGAGAATATGGCGTCCAAATATTCCAAACCATATGTAATAAAATATGGCAGACAGGAACTTGGCCGAAAGAGTGGGCTCATACAGTATTTATCCCACTTCACAAAAAAGGCTCCACCAGAATTTGCAGCAACTATCGCCTTATTGCATTAATATCCCATGCAAGTAAAATTTTTTTACATGTGCTAAACGAGCGTCTAAAAGCGTTTCTAGCCCAAGAAATTTCACCTGAGCAAGCTGGATTCGTTAAAGGCAAAGGTACTCGCGAACAAATTCTTATAGTGCGCCAGGTAATAGAAAAAGCCCGAGAATTTAACAAGCCGACTTACATCTGCTTCGTGGATTTCTCCAAGGCTTTTGATTCCGTCAAGTGGCCTATACTTTGGAGCACTTTACTAAAAATGGGTACACCCAAACACCTTGTGCACATTTTGAGTCGTCTCTATGAAGATGGAACAGCGTCAATCAGAGCGGATGAAGTTCTGTCCAGTCAGTTTTACCCCAGTGCGGGAGTTCGCCAAGGATGTATCATCTCCTCACTGTTGTTCAACACATATACTGAACTTATCATGAGGATTGCGTTGGAGGACTGGCAGGACGGGGTCGCGATCGGAGGTTTAACGCTTTCTAACCTACGCTATGCGGATGATACCACCTTATTTGCAACCAATATTTCCCATATGGAGAGTCTCCTGAATAAAATGGAAACCGTCAGCATGGAGTTTGGTTTAAAAATCAACCGCAGCAAAACAAAAATGATGATCATCGACCGTACCAATAACAACTCGCCAGAGATCACGCGAATCGCAAACTGTGATGTGGTCCAATCATATATCTATCTGGGAGCGCTAATTACTAACAATGGCGGATGCGTCGATGAGATCAGGCGTCGCATGGCGATTACTAGATCTGCTATGGAGAGGTTGAAAAAGATATGGAGAAACCGTAACGTAACCAAAGCCACAAAGATCCGGCTCGTCAGAGCATTAGTGTTTCCTATATTCTTGTATGCCTCAGAAACGTGGACCCTACGAGAAGTTGAGCGACGAAAGATAGATGCTCTCGAAATGTGGTGCTGGAGAAGAATGCTTGGAGTGTCATGGACTGAACACCGAACAAATGTCTCGATACTTCGGGAACTCGGCGTTACAGGCCGTTTGTCTTCCTTAGTGCAGACTCGTATACTCACCTTCTTTGGACACGTGTCTCGCCGAAGTGAAACCTCCGTCGAGCGCCTGATTATCGAGGGTAGAGTCGACGGCACTCGAGCACGCGGCAGGGCACCGACAAGATGGACCGATATAGTAAAAACCATCACAGAAGAACCTCTACATGTGTGCTCAAAAAAAGCAGCTTCAAGAGAGGAATGGCGTGGAATTGTGAAGCGGGCCACCAACACCGATGCTGCTGAAGTAACGACTGCTGCTGCTAACGACTCTGCCAAGAGTGTAACGACAAAGAAGAATGTTCAGCAGCGGATGGATAAAGGCTGATGATGATGATGATATATATTATTTTTAAGAATATGTCTTGCGACGTCAAAGATGGACATTTCTGTGTGCACTAGACTCCAATAACGCCAAGAGGTCCGAACCCATGTCACTTATACAGACCAACTTCGATCAATACCATGTGCGAGTAAAAGCAATTAGGGTTTATGGGCTTGTTATCGAAGTTCGGAAACTGCCTTTATACGACCGATAGAATAAATAAATACTTGTTACGTTGATTGAAATTTTTGATAGCGTGTCCAGCGGTGCACGGCCACGTGCTGGTGATGATGATGAAAGCGTCTCAGTGTGGCAGCTAAGAGCGGAATATTGTCTGAACCCTAGTATGTAGTATATATGTTAATTACTGATGGAAGGAAAGATTTTACTTTTCTTAGTGGCGTTCATATTTCATTCAAAGCGGACTATGTGTAACAGTGGATGGACACGCGCTGAACGTGATGATGAAGTGACACGGGCTCAGCCGCCTTGGTGTCCGTTGTAAGGATTCTGTCTTTTTTATAGCATAGGAGGGCAAACGAGCTGTGAAACTCATAAACCGCACGAAACGCGACAGCATAGCTGTCAATATACACCGGTGTTATGTGAGCGAGAGGTACCATCCCGGTCGCGCCGGCCCAATTCGACTGCGAAGCAGCATGGAACTACCTCTTACAAAAAGTTTTCACATTTATGTTGTTTTCATACCAGATTATTATTATAGACTCGCTAGTTTTTAAAATTATGTATCCAAGTGGTAAAACGAGGAACTCTATTACTAAGACTCTGCTGTCCGTCCGTCTGTCACCAGGCCGTATCTCATAAACCTACGTACAGTTGAAGTTTTCATACATGATGCATTTCTGTTGCCGCTATTACAACAACAATACCTACATTCCCATACCCATACAACAGACGTGATTTTTTGCCGGCTTTTGCCTGATATTAATAACGGCAAAGTATATAAAAATATTCACAGAATATACAATATTATATTATCTTTGAAAATATGTTTTTCAATTAAAATAAATATGTATGCCGCTCCTGTACAACAATAGTATTTTTTATATATGGACTTGGTCGGTTTTTTAATAGAGTTCCGGCAATTCGCGTGAACAAATGATATATGAATATTATTAAATAAAGTTTATACTTTATTTAATAACATACTTATTTAATAACGTAGATACCCTAGACTGAATTCTTGTCTACACATAATTTATTCTCGCATAAAATTTAATATGACGACGTCTGAAATTTATATTAGTTTTTGTTTATATAATTTGTTACAATAATTATGTAGATACTACAGTCAAATTATTTATTATTTCAATATTGCCCTAACTTATTACAATCTTAACTCTGAACGTGTATTTTGCTATAAAAAATAATGTTTTTATACATTGGTGACGCAGACACGTATATAACGTTGTTTTCCCCGTATATAACGTTTTTGTAAAGAAGGTGTCCCCACAATGGTTCAGGCCTTGACGTGGCGGTGGGGCTCCGTAGCCTAGGGTGAGCCAAGCACCTTGGGCGGGGCTAATTGAGCCGAGAGGGCTCTTTGTACTCCTCTTATAAGCAGAGGGGATAAAAGAGCAGGGAGCGAGCACGGGAACCTCACCCCATTTTAATGTCCTGACGTTGGGAGGGGTTGTTCTGTGGTGCGGGACAACCCCTCTGTGGAGGTGGCATCGGTCCCCAGAGGGACTGACTAGCCTTCGAGGTGCCCTGTTTGCTTATTCGATCCGGGGCACATCACCAAAGGTGGCATTGGTGGCACTCGCCGGGTTTTAGTGTGTAAAGCTGCGTCCACTTACCAGCTTTCGGGCGCAGTGAGTCCCACATACCCGCCTGGGGAGACCCACTCCCTCGTGGAATGCCTCAGAGCATTTCCCGGCGCTAAAGAAAATAAAAGAAGGTGTCTTTTCCTAAAATATTTTTGTCTGACAGCATATGTAGACTCATACCGAGCTAGTCGCAGCTATGATCCTGACGTTATCCTATTTTTCAACTTTAACGCAGAAAAAGGGGTGTTTTCAGTTTGAACGCTACGTGTGTATGTTTGTGTCACCGTAGCTCTTAAACGGGTGAATTGATTTGGATACGGATTCTCTTATTTGAAAGCAAGTTTTCTAAGGGTGGTTGGTAGACATGTTTTTTTAATCTGCACTGAATTCAGTCATCAACTCTTGATATATAGAATTAAAAGTATAAACATTCATCTAGTTATAATTTATCTCGTATAAGTACTTAATGATAAAGATGGGCATAATTATAAATATTAAAATTACATTTTAGAGCTGAGTAAGCCAAGGATAAATACTAGTACCTAATTAAGTTATAAGTTGTATGAATATTCGTTTGGGAATACTCTGTATGATGAAATATTCCATCCATCCTTACAAGTGTCTGCATCAATAATAAATGGAGAGCTATTTTTAGACCCGGTGTCCTGAAAGGAAGGAAAAATGTGTTATCAAGATGCCATGTCTCGTGGAGATAATCTGTACAAATAAAAATGTAGGTTGGGCCAGTGCGTGGAAAATGTATCGTGATAATAATGTGTTTGGGACGTATCATATTTTATCATCATCAGCTACTATCCATCAATATCGTACATCAATGTATGTATATGTATGAATCGAATAACAATTTTTTCTACATTGATTTAGGCCGCGATCTGATTTAATTGGGTCAGACTGTAGTTGGATAGACCAACGGGCAGATGAGCCACATGACGGTAAGTGGCCAGAGTTGACCATGAACATACACAAATTAACCTGGAACGAGCCCAGGCAACATTTATGTGTTGCCTATCCTGAGACATAAGATGTTAAGTCTCGGTGCCAGTAATTACACTGCCTGTCTTGCCCTTCTCTCCGAAACACAGCAAAGCTGTTTCACGGGAGATACAAGCAAGATGGTGGTACCCATGCAAACGGGAGCGCGGCACAGCGCTTCCCTCCCACCGGTAATCCACCTTCTAACACTACTTAGCTTCTAACACATCAAAGCTGCTGTCACGGGAGAAACAAGCAAGATGGTACCCATGCAGCCGGGAGCGCGGCACAGCGCTTCCCTACCAACGGATACATAACATATTTTGTAAACAATAACACATGTATAAGAAAGACATCTTAAAATGTTGGACATTTAAGCTCGTTTTAAGGGTGCTAAAATAATAATATAAATAAATCACACTTCTTTTTTCTTTTCCGCCGGGAAATGATCTTGGCATCCCGCGGGGGAGTGGCGACTCCCCCGGCGGGTATGTGGGACTCGCTGCGCCCGAAAGATGATTAGTGGACGCAGCTCTACCCTTTTAAACCCATACTTAAGTACCGGAACAGGTGGTGGCGAGGTGCCCACCTCGACGGCTAGTCAGTCCCACAAGGGATCGACGTCACTTCGACAGTGGGGTTGTCCCGCACCACAAAACAACCCCTCCCAACATCGGGAAAGTATAATGGGGTGAGGTTCCCGTCCTCGCCCCTTGCCCCCTGCTCTTTTCTTATAAGAGGGGTACAAAGAGCCCCCTCAGCTCAATTCGCTTCGCCCAAGGTGCTGGGCTCACCCTAGGCTACTGAGCCGCACCGCCACGACAAGAACTTGGTGGGGAGTATATAGATACCTACGTTACAATTATTATTCCTTTTTTATAAACTTCTGGACGTCGCGTCGGCTCCCTTTGATCCAAAACATTGTCAATGAAAGTCACATCACAGTAGAATATGTTTATGTCTGTAATTTTGAAGGATGTTTTTTTCAATATCTTATACATACTTTTAAAATAGGCTCATGTTTAAATCAAGCTTTGATCAAATCAAATCATTTATTCACGTGAGTGTGGTTTTACAATGGTGGTTTACAGTAACTGATGATAATTCATGCACATCCTACCATTACAATGGTGTGTGAATATCTTGTCGAATAACACTGAAATTATATAAAAGAGAAATTAAAAAATCAATTTAAGCGTATCAGTCAATAATTAGGTTACAATTAAAATATGATGTCAATCCCTAGTATAGTTAAAGTAAGATAATAATTCATTACTGTAAGAATTAATAAAATTTAACAGTTCATAAATAAAAAATAGTAATAATAGTATTTGAAATATAATAATGATATGCCAATACTTAATTACAAAAATTACTTAAAGTTAAAATGATGATGATGATGATTGATGATATTTAAAAAACGATTAAAGAATGTCGTTTTTTTTCTTTAAGGAATTACCATGATTTTTAAATTCTATAAGATAGAAGTAGATAGAGTACATAATATAATATACGCTCACTTGTATGATTCAACGTTTCACAGGCGCGTTGCGAGCGATGCTCCGCGCTCCGTAAACAATGCTCTATTATTATACCCGAGGATACGACGTTACCTCCGGCTGGAGTGTGTACACATGTCAAGGAATGTGTAAAATAAGTGTTAGAATTTAAATTTGTAGAGTTCCGAGGGTAAAGGTCATGAAGGAAGTATGTCAGTCGTTATGAAAAGATGATGAAGATGACTTTTGCTAACGTATAGGAAAATATATAAAAAGTTGGCCCTTGCGAGACGCATGCGATATATCTATGTTAATAAGCCTCTTTTAGGAGGTAGTGCCATGCTGCTTTGCAGCCGAATTGGGCCGGCACGAACGGGGTGGTACCTCTCGCTCACATAACACCGGCGTCAAGTGATAGCTATGCTGTCGCGTTCTGTGCGGTTTGTGACTTTCCGGTGGCCAATTGGGGGGATAGGAAAGAGGAGGGCAACGCATCTGCATAACTTTTGGTTGTGCAGAGAAAGAAACTCGTAGAAGTCACGCCGTTCGAGACGATTTTATTGCCAAGGCGTGCCAACTGCCAGTAGATATTTCACATCAAAAGGAAGAATAAAACATGTTCAGATTAAAATGCTTGGGAATATTTCCACTCTTTAGTGTTCCAAACAACTGCCGTGTAATATGAAATACACGAGTTATTAAATTAAACATACAAACATCCGAATTGAGAACATCCTCCATTTTTCTGTTTAAAAAAGGATAGACGTCACGCCAATAAACCTTATAAGTGTTTCACACTTATAAGGTTTTTGACTAGACGATTGAATAGCCTTTCTTTAGTATAAGAATTTCATCACCATCAGTCCATACGTATGCATATGCTCAATTAATTACCATATTCGTATATCTAAATTTTCCTGATTGGTCGTCACTAATTCTCGATTAGACTATAATACATATTATCCTTCGCATTTAGACTAGTCTGTAATTGATCAAAGGGGTGCTAAACTATAGTTTTATGGAAGGTACCACATTTTGCAATAGAAAGTTTATGTCAGGACATTTCAGGAGAACAAAATCTAAAAGTTTGAATAGAATTTTTTTAACCACTGAGTTTGTTTCGTTGGCACCAGTGGTAGATTCATTTCATGTTCCAAAAGCTGTAAAACGGTGTAATAAATGCACACTTTCAATATTTTTTATATAGGTTCAATGTGAGTGACGGGAGTCTTGGCGTTGGACACTTCACTGGTCATATCATTATTATAATATAAATATGAAAATATTATAGCTATTATTTTAATACAATAATGGATCCATTGAATCCCCTTCAGGTTTTTTCCAATATGTGATATTGGAAACCTTATTATAATAATCACTCAACGTTCATGACGCTCCCCATCAAAGTGATTAATTTTTCAACATCAAGTCCCATCAGGTTGTATAGTTAACTGGAAATATCGTATGTAGTAGATTCATCGGTCACATAAATAACGATGTATGTACTAATATTAACGCGATAACTAAATCTTTTTTATAACTAGTATAAAGACTAAGCAGGAATGTTCGATTAAAACAATTGAATCGTCTCGACCACAATGGGTATATTTCAGTAGAGTAATGCCATTCACAAAGTATACTAGTAGAATTCACCACAAGACCGCCATTTGCGTCCTTTTATACCAACTCAAATTATTATAAATATCGCCATAACATTACAAATAATTACTGCAAATACATTATTAATTATTAGTATTATACACGGTTTCTTTACAATAAGTAATATCATTTTTTTGTTAATCCATTTAATTTTTCTATAAAAAAATATTTTCAATTGTTTAGTTCGGTTTGCTATTAAAGCGTGTTTTTTAGTTTTGTAACTAAGTATAATTTATTTTTTACTTTTTACTGACGATTTTTTAACTAAAGATTTTATTAATCTAAAGCACTCAACTAATAGCAATCACTTTAGAAATGAGTGAGAGACTAAAAACCACACAAGTGATGTAGGTAACTTGCGCGCCTTATACGCCTTATTATACGCCTATCATGTGCTATCCTGATATTGGAATAATTTTATCAAATCAAATCTACAAAGTTTGAACGAAATCTGGCCGTTCGAAGTGGGTCAAAATCGCGCCCAAAGAAGTCGGTTACAAACATACAGTTGAAGCCAATATAAAGCGCGTAAAAAGGGATATTTACCTACCATGTTTTTAATTTTTATTTAATCCATTATAAAAATGTGCTTAATATTTGAACTTTAACGACGGTTTACGCTTACTTTTTTTTACCTTATGATATTTTTACCTTAGATACCTTACTAATATTTTTCAAAATCAATTCCCATGTCATAATCTAGAAGAGGTTGAAATTGAATGAAATCTAACGCCCGGGTTGATTTTTATTTCCTTGTTTCAGGGTTGATCTGGTTCATAGTGCCGGTATCGATGATCATTTGTAATGACGTCATGGCGTACGTGTTCGGCTTCTTCTTTGGCAAGACGCCGCTTATCAAGCTCAGTCCCAAGAAGACGTGGGAGGGTTTCATCGGGGGCGGATTCTCCACTGTGATCTTCGGATTGATGGTAATTATATCTGATGACACTCGTTTATTCATTTATATTTTACTTCGGATATATTTACGCGTATTCATTTAGTATCTACAATTTATATTTCTTTCGGAAACGAAGGTGCACTGTGCAACAGTGGTCCACTGAAAGTATTTGTAGCGAGCCTATCGTTTTGCGCATAAGGTCTTAGAGTAGGCAAAACGTGAAGTAGTCACCGGCCAAATATAATACGGTCTAGTGTCAGAAGGTACAAGGGTTTGAGACACGTATTAGTATTTAAATTTGGCAAAATATGACTGAGGCAGACCTGATGGTGGTTGTATCAAATACGTAACAGCGTATTATCTATTCCAAATAAACGGTTCATAAACTACTTATACCACGGTTTAGTAGACAGTAAACGATTATACATTCATTACATACGTATTCGAATTTTAATATAACATTGTATAGGTACATTAAAATGGGTGTGCTTATCATACATAGTTGAATAGAATATGTTTGTGAGTTATTAAATAATGCGGCGCGTCGTGATTTGCGAAATTGTGTAGTAATTGTTAATTTTAAAAAACCGGCCAAGAGCGAGTCGGACTTACGCACGAAGTGTTCCGTACCATTATATTTTATTATACAACATTAGACTTTTTAGCACAACAAAATTGTTGGTTAAAGTTAAGTAATATACTTACGGCTAATGTGATTTTAATAAAAACGCCATATTGTGACGAGATGATTAAACTATTATAGTTTTCTCTAATTTAATATTATTTTATATTAAGGTGTCCATATATAATTATTGTATTGGAGGGCTCCCTTAAATATTTATTTTAATTTAATTATTATTTAAGTACATATACAACTAGATATTATGTGAATATTTCAAGCGTCTACTCGTTGCGGTTATTGATATTGAGTAAAGAGCGGCAAAAAACACGTTTTTTGTAAGGAGCCCCCCTTAAAAAAACGTGTTTTTTGTAACCCTTAAATAGATATTGTATTTATTATGTTAAAGTATTTTTTGTTATAGCGGCAACAGAAATACATCATCTGTGAAAATTTGAAATGTCTTACTATCTTGAGATTTTCATAAGATACAGCCTGGTGAGAGACGGATCGACAGACAGACGAACAGCGGATTAGCAATAGGGTTCCCGTGTTACCATTTCTGTACGGAACCTTAAAAACAATCGGAAGCCGTCGGCGGGGCGAGCACAGAAATAACGAAACGAGGCCCTTGTATTGCTGTTAATCATAAGTTCTTTAATACTTTGTTTACGTGGATGTCAGCCCTGAAAATACATCTGTTCAATAGGAGAATGAGAAAGTTAACATTTGATGATGTACCCATGTAGATTTTAATACTATGTTTACGTGGATGTCAGCCCTGAAAATACATCTGTTCAATAGGAGAATGAGAAAGTTAACATTTGATGATGTACCCATGTAGATTTTAATACTATGTTTACGTGGATGTCAGCCCTGAAAATACATCTGTTCAATAGGAGAATGAGAAAGTTAACATTTGATGATGTACCCATGTAGATTTTAATACTATGTTTACGTGGATGTCAGCCCTGAAAATACATCTGTTCAATAGGAGAATGAGAAAGTTAACATTTGATGATGTACCCATGTAGATTTTAATACTATGTTTACGTGGATGTCAGCCCTGAAAATACATCTGTTCAATAGGAAAATGAGAAAGTTAACATTTGATGATGTACCCATGTAGATTTTAATACTATGTTTACGTGGATGTCAGCCCTGAAAATACATCTGTTCAATAGGAGAATGAGAAAGTTAACATTTGATGATGTACCCATGTAGATTTTAATACTATGTTTACGTGGATGTCAGCCCTGAAAATACATCTGTTCAATAGGAGAATGAGAAAGTTAACATTTGATGATGTACCCATGTAGATTTTAATACTATGTTTACGTGGATGTCAGCCCTGAAAATACATCTGTTCAATAGGAGAATGAGAAAGTTAACATTTGATGATGTACCCATGTAGATTTTAATACTATGTTTACGTGGATGTCAGCCCTGAAAATACATCTGTTCAATAGGAGAATGAGAAAGTTAACATTTGATGATGTACCCATGTAGATTTTAATACTATGTTTACGTGGATGTCAGCCCTGAAAATACATCTGTTCAATAGGAGAATGAGAAAGTTAACATTTGATGATGTACCCATGTAGATTTTAATACTATGTTTACGTGGATGTCAGCCCTGAAAATACATCTGTTCAATAGGAGAATGAGAAAGTTAACATTTGATGATGTACCCATGTAGATTTTAATACTATGTTTACGTGGATGTCAGCCCTGAAAATACATCTGTTCAATAGGAGAATGAGAAAGTTAACATTTGATGATGTACCCATGTAGATTTTAATACTATGTTTACGTGGATGTCAGCCCTGAAAATACATCTGTTCAATAGGAGAATGAGAAAGTTAACATTTGATGATGTACCCATGTAGATTTTAATACTATGTTTACGTGGATGTCAGCCCTGAAAATACATCTGTTCAATAGGAGAATGAGAAAGTTAACATTTGATGATGTACCCATGTAGATTTTAATACTATGTTTACGTGGATGTCAGCCCTGAAAATACATCTGTTCAATAGGAGAATGAGAAAGTTAACATTTGATGATGTACCCATGTAGATTTTAATACTATGTTTACGTGGATGTCAGCCCTGAAAATACATCTGTTCAATAGGAGAATGAGAAAGTTAACATTTGATGATGTACCCATGTAGATTTTAATACTATGTTTACGTGGATGTCAGCCCTGAAAATACATCTGTTCAATAGGAGAATGAGAAAGTTAACATTTGATGATGTACCCATGTAGATTTTAATACTATGTTTACGTGGATGTCAGCCCTGAAAATACATCTGTTCAATAGGAGAATGAGAAAGTTAACATTTGATGATGTACCCATGTAGATTTTAATACTATGTTTACGTGGATGTCAGCCCTGAAAATACATCTGTTCAATAGGAGAATGAGAAAGTTAACATTTGATGATGTACCCATGTAGATTTTAATACTATGTTTACGTGGATGTCAGCCCTGAAAATACATCTGTTCAATAGGAGAATGAGAAAGTTAACATTTGATGATGTACCCATGTAGATTTTAATACTATGTTTACGTGGATGTCAGCCCTGAAAATACATCTGTTCAATAGGAGAATGAGAAAGTTAACATTTGATGATGTACCCATGTAGATTTTAATACTATGTTTACGTGGATGTCAGCCCTGAAAATACATCTGTTCAATAGGAGAATGAGAAAGTTAACATTTGATGATGTACCCATGTAGATTTTAATACTATGTTTACGTGGATGTCAGCCCTGAAAATACATCTGTTCAATAGGAGAATGAGAAAGTTAACATTTGATGATGTACCCATGTAGATTTTAATACTATGTTTACGTGGATGTCAGCCCTGAAAATACATCTGTTCAATAGGAGAATGAGAAAGTTAACATTTGATGATGTACCCATGTAGATTTTAATACTATGTTTACGTGGATGTCAGCCCTGAAAATACATCTGTTCAATAGGAGAATGAGAAAGTTAACATTTGATGATGTACCCATGTAGATTTTAATACTATGTTTACGTGGATGTCAGCCCTGAAAATACATCTGTTCAATAGGAGAATGAGAAAGTTAACATTTGATGATGTACCCATGTAGATTTTTTTTCGGCAAAAAATATTATTGAAATGAAACTGTGATTGCCAATCAGCTTGTTAAATGTAGCACATTCCTAACATGAAATTCATAGCCATTAAGACAGATCGTAGTGCCTGATCGCAGCGTTTATTGAAGAGTCCTAATTTAAATTTACACAATTAAAAAATCAACAATAAATGCTTTGTTAGTAATATTCCATCACATAATTAAGTGACAATTCTTTACAGATATCCTATTGGATGTCCCAATACCCGTACTTGGTGTGCCCCATCGAGTACTCGGAGTCTTTGGGAAGGATGACCATGGACTGTGAACCGTCTTCTCTGTTCCGCCTTCAGGAGTACACGCCACCGAACTTCCTGCTGCCGCTAGTGAAAGCTGTAAGTTTTGACGATCATTGACAACCGATTGATAATATATAGGGGGATGAGCACGAAATAGGCAAAAGAAAAATTCTTTATTACATGGGCTTTAGTTGCAATGAAATAGATATAATATTTTACAATTGATTCATGTTGTGTGCTGTCACATTACAACACGATATAATATATACGTTATGTATCGTGTTGTAAAGTGACGTCACACAATAGAAAACAACCAATCACAAAGCGGCTCTGGAAAGGGTTTCATTTTTTTTATGTTAGTTGGATATGCAAACTGGAAAACCTACCACCTGATGGTAAGTGGTCGACGTCGCCCATGAACATAAACTAGTATACCTAGAACGACCTCAGGCAACTCATTTATGTGTTGCCTATCCTGAGACATAAGATGTTAAGTCTCGGTGCCAGTAATTACACTGCCTGTCTTGCCCTTCTCTCCGAAACACAGCAAAGCTGTTTTACGGGAGAAACAAGCAAGATGGTGGTACCCATGCAGCCGGGAGCGCGGCACAGCGCATCCCTCCCACCGGTAATAAGTACTTGCCTTCCTTTCTTCATCATCATCATCAGCCATTATCCGTCCACTGCTGAACATAGGCCTCCCTCAAAGAACACCAAGACGATCCCTCGCCACTCGCATCCAACACGGACCGGCCATTGCACGGAGATCTTCTTATTATAATAAAAATGCGGCGAAAATAGAGTGTTTATGAATTAATGAAAAGATTTTTTCTATTTTTTTTAAACTGTTTAAAGCGAGGTGCTTAAAGCGTGGTTTTCAATTCTTATTTCAACATTCATAATGCCGAAATATCGAGCTTCGCTGATATGAAAAAAATCACAAGCAAAGTCACCGATAAGAGCTAGTATCAAAAATATAGTTGCAAGACATGTGACAAATTGAAATATTTTCTAGTAATTTCTTGTTGAAATAATTACAAATTGTGGATACTAATTATGTCCATAGTAAATAGTTATTATACACATTACGTTAAAGTGTCGGTACAAGTTTTGTAACCTGTTTGTACATTCACATCATCACCATCATCCCTTCTGAACAATGAAGGAGGTCTTGACGAGTATCAGGTACCGCTGAGATGGCAACAACTGCGTTAAAGTGGTAAGTGACCTTTGGTCATTTAGGTTCAACCGAAATTTAAGAAGCTTTGTGCACAGAATTGGCCATGTTGGAAATCATTGTGGGAGGCCTATGACCAGTCATAGGCCTCCCACAATGACGACGACAATGAGAGAGGAGGCCGGTGACGAGGCCTCCCCCCGTGGGCGACGAACGGGGGTGCGCAAGAGGCGCTACTTAACGCGCATCCAGTAACGTCCCTGTGCTCGTGTCGGGTTCAGGATGGGAACCTGGGCCCAGTATGACACGACGTCACGGGGTCTGGCCTTCGCCGGGGCCAGCCTGTCTCTGAGGTGATCCTCGCTCGCAGTGGCTTTAGTTTACGGGTAGGGCCCTCCCAGATGCGAGTCCCACATATGTTGACACCCCACCCACATCTACCCGAGATCCTGGCTACATGCGTAAAAAGCGTTTGCCTGCTATAAAAAAAAAGAAAAAAAGGTCTATGACCAGTGGACGTGCATAGCCTGTAGTTGTCTTCGGTTTATGAAGAAAACGGGCAACAGTCATTGGTTGAAGACAAATAAATACGTGCAATTTAAGAATTTTGAAATTTCCTGTAATAATCTATGGTACTACCTACATATTATGTATTAAGTACCTACTGTACAAAATATTAAAATTTTCTTTTTATTTCCGTTATATGTAACCCATACACATCGAGCATATAACCGGATAGAGTAGTAATGTGAGCCATAAAATTACGAAACTGGTCAGTGACAAGTCGCTGACGTAAGAGCATTTCAACCAATCAGTGATCTGTGTTACGTCCTATCGTCCAATCATTCATCAATGGCCATCAGTCGGCTAATCAGAGCGCAAAAACGGCGCAGCGTCGCAGCACAAATTTGACGGAATTGGTTTTAATACAAAACCACAACATTACCGCTCTATTCCGGTTATATGCTCGATGGCCATACATAACATGAGCTCATACGATCTCCTGAGGTAATAGGTGCTGGCTGTAATTGTTCATGGATATTAACATATTCGTATACCATTTCAGTTCGGTCGCGACAAGGTGAGCATGTACCCGTTCATGATACACTCGCTGGCGCTGAGCATCTTCAGCTCGGTTATCGGACCCTTCGGGGGCTTCTTCGCGTCTGGATTCAAGCGGGCGTTCAAGATTAAGGTAATGGCTTGATGTGAAATTAGAGGGGGACAGAACCAGTGGAGTTCGAATAGTATGTTGTTTCTGAGTGTGGCGTCTCCTGCGTCACGTGTTAGAGGACGATAACGAGTTAGTTGAAATAGATATTATACCAGTGGGAAGGGTGCGCTGTGCCGCGCTTCTGTTCGCATGGGTACTAACACCTTGCTTATTTCTTCCGTCAAGCTGTTTTGCTGTGATTTGGAAAGAAAGACAGCCAGTGTAATTACTGGCACCGATTCTTACCACCTTACGCCTCAGGATGGACGACACGTGAATGAGTTGCCTTTTTTTCGTTTTGCGCCGAGAAATGCTCCAAGGCTTCCCCGACAGCTACTCAGTCCCCCAAGGGACCGACACGCCACCTCTACGGAGGGGTTGGTGGACTTGCTTATGTATAGGTGACGCTCACCACTTAACATCAGGTGGCTCGATTGTTCGTTTGCCTATCCAACTAGCATAAAAACGTATTCAACTGAGAGCATATTTTCTGCAATATTAAATGTATGCTACTAACGATCAATGATCTGCCCAGGACTTCGGTGACGTGATCCCGGGCCACGGCGGCATCATGGACCGGTTCGACTGTCAGTTCCTCATGGCCACCTTCGTCAACGTCTACATCACCAGCTTCATACACACCGCCACGCCGCAGAAGCTGCTGCAACAGGTGATTGACCTCAGTAGGGTCCACACGCCGACATACACACATATTCATGCAGGCACTAATGTTAATTCACGCAAGCATACCCGCGTACATATACGCATTACGCAAACGCGCGCGTGCGCTCTAAATTTGTAATGTCTTAAGTATAATAATTACGCTGAGATTTCTTTCAATTTCTTGAAATTTCAAGATTTCAAGAAGAAATTTCAAGAAATGTTAAGATCTGAAAAAGCGAATTAAACCTCTTCAAGATCTTGCCTGTATTTTTTATTTCTTCTTTATACAATATGAGATGTATATATAGCAGAGATAAAAATACAAATTCTGATTGTAGCGTCAGTTTTTAATCAATTTTGACATCAAGTACCTCGAACTGTTTTGGGCCATATAATCGTGATAGGTTGGTAGGCTTTGCCAAGCAAATGACGCCACTAACGCATGAATAAACCAATTTATTTAATCGCGGCCCTATGGTATAAACTTGAATATGAAACTGTGTATATTGAGTATTCGCAATGTCGTGCATGTAATAATGGTAATAAAAAAGTTATTTCATTATAATGCAACATTGAAAAAATCTATTGTACGAATTCATCAACAGGTGTACAATATGAAGCCCGAACAACAATTGCAGCTGTTCTACGCGCTGAAAGAATCCCTCGAGCACCGGAATATACTCAACATGGTACCTTAAACCGCCCACAAACAGTGAACCTAGATTCAATTTATTTTAATTATTAGTTCAATGACGTAAATGATGATGTATCTTGGTCAGAGTGAAGTTAGTTTTACAAAGATGTTTGTGACGTCACTTTAGCTAACTTCAGAACGGTCAAAATATGTCGCGCGTAAGTACGTTTATATTTAAGAAATGATTTGAGGTATTTTATTCTCAACTATCCTTACTACAAGTAAGTTCATTTATTCCGTCATAGATGGTTTGGCTAAACAATGTTTTGTGGTAGGTACTTGTGAAAAATATTTTTGTTAGTTATTTCATTTTGTTACGTTCACATACTTATATTCGAACAAGTGTATATGTATATGGTTTTCAATAGATATTTTATCTATTTGTGCTTACTTTAAGTAATTATCGTTTTGTAACAAATCGTTTGTTAAATAAAATTAAGGACATATCTCGCTGTTATACCAATATTCTAGTCCCTTTTTTGTGCAATCGTATAAAAATTATCGTTCCTCGCTTCAAGTAGTGTTGGTAAAATTAAAAATATTGCTCTTAAAAATTCTATTATAACAGCTACTTTTGAAAAAAAAAATAGAAGAGATGGTAATCATAAATCTTATTTTATTACAATTTTCACATAAGCATTACTATTGGCAAAAAATACCATGTCCTAAAGTTTAATATGTGTCTTGTTTAAAAATAAAATATTTAATAGATGTCTAATTTAATATTAGAATAGTTTTAACTTTTCTGTTTTCATACTCAATCATTAGAATTAGTGTAGTTAGAATATTTAGGGTGTTGCTTTGCATTCTGATTACATACAGCATGTCACTATAAAGAGATAAAAAAAATAGATCCTGTCATTTAAAAATATAATATCTTGAAATTGTTTACGTGTCAGAATACCTATAATTACCTATATCTTTGTAAGAATTGTGACATCATGTATTTATTATAATGAAACAATTTTTTACGGATTTTATCGCGGTTTATTAAAATTTTACAAGCTTAATAATCTTAATAAACCGCGATAAAATCCGTAAAAAATTGTTTCATTATAATGAGTGAAATTCGCGTAAACAATAGAAATCAATATGTGAATCATGTATTTACACACGGAGCCCTGTCTCTTAGCTTCTATTAACGCGATAAGACCTATAAATGTGTATAACCACTTACAAAATTAGCTAATTTGAGTCCTGTTCCTACGATTTGTAACAACACTTTAATTGATCATACGAAATACTTTCAAGAATGCAAAACAAGATCCTACCAAATTATCAATGCATGTCTCCTTGTCGTGGTAGATTAGATTTACATATAAATAATCTATTGGAAACTATTTTGTGGTTATCTATACAATGAACAGCACTTTATATTTTATAAACTAAAAGCTAAATTGTATAGTTAATGCAATATGCTGACTAGAGAATAGGTTTGTTTCAGTGCATTATCCACAATGAAGAAAACAATATTTTTTAATTAGTTTTTCTTTGTATAACCTGTGAGCGTTGACAAAATGTAATTGACGGAGTGTGTTCCTTGTCGAGACTAGATATCATAATTTACAGTGACAGCATGAAGGTACAGTACTAGCCGGATTAGAATGACAGCTGTCAAACTATTGTATGTCAAGCATAATATTTGACAGCTGTCATATCTGATTAATATTTGACAGCTGTCATATCTGATTAATCTATAATCTATGGAAATACTAAAAAGCATGAAATGTTATCATCAGTGATAACCACAAATTGTGATTGAAAAATTGGCTTGAGCCTAGTATGACTGAAACTTATGTTTTTTGACAACGGTGAACTTACGTCGTAGCATTGTCCCTCTGATTGTATGTGCTTCTCAGATGTTATCTAATATGTGCAAGATACTGATAAAAGATAATAATGAATCTGATTGGAATGTTTTACTTATTGAGTGAAGTTGGAATCTTATTGATTGAAAAATTTGATCCGGGGCTTAATCATAATAGTGAGGTTGATATTTGATTAACTTTCATATAGGTACCTATTGTTGAACGGTTTGTAATTACACATGTTGTTGGTGTGGGGTGGAATAATATGGAATAATATGGTGGATAACTAGCAAAATGTCGCAAAAAGCGATCGTATGCCAATGACAGGCGAAGAAGAATATTATAATATATAAAGTTTTATGGCAAATATCATATTTTTTTTTAATTTATATAATATGATTTAGTTCATGTTAGAATTTTTGTTATGTTTATTATTAAATAATTAATAAAAATACATATAAACGTAATTGAACGTAACATTTAAATATATCTTTTAGCACCAAATCAATATGAGCACGTAATATTTTTAAACAATCAAAATTATTGAAACAGGGATTCTGCATTTGTTTGAATGCTTTAGACTGAAAATTGACTGTGCTAAATGCCATTTCATTTCTACTTGTATTTGTACTTTTGTATATTTTGTATGGAAATTGAATTGTGCTGAGGAATATGGGATAGTTCTGCAGCTTGGACATGCTAAAAGCCGGATTTACTAATTACATGACCAAAACGTCCGCATATTTTAATGTATAGCCTGACCAGAAATATATAAACCCTGCATTTGTGTCGCCACTGTATCTTATATTATACGGTAACTCATAGTATAGTCTACACAGAAATTAGTTCTGATATTTTCCGCAATATGGCGAGGGTTTATATATTTCTGGTCAGGCATTATGTTATTTCATTTTTATAAATAAAGGTGCAAGACTACTTCTAATAACTCCATCTGTCATAGTATATAATATATTATCTTTTCAAATATATATTTTAATAGATTCGAGCTTTTTATCTTGATCTGGATGAAGTTATCTGCGTTATACTCAGAATGCGCGTCAAGGGGTTTGCATTAAAAACTCATTTTCAACCTCACACTTGGCTAACTTCAGTTCATTGGAGTATGAGTATTCGAATATTATAAAAATATGTGACATGAAACAAAAAAGCTATAATTTTAGTAGTCTGCTAAATGTGAATTAATATAAATGTTTGCTTAAACTTGTTTGAAAATGCTTTGTATTATTATAGCTTAGATATTTACGGGTGTTTTAAAGTATTCAATATGTTATATAAGTTATAGGATATACACAGTTCCGTGTAATTTGAACATACTTTAAGTAACTATTCACATATTTATGAAAATTATAAATATATAAGTCAGATTTTACATATAAAGTCATTTGTTAAACAACATTTGAGTTAATACTCGCTGTGTATGTGTTATTTTTCATAATCTTAAAATACCCACTGTAGTATATTATATTATGAAATAATTTACTGTTAAACATTATGAATGTATTAGTAGATATCTATGATTATATTATATATCGTCACACACAGTTTATAAAGCTGATAAATTTCTTGCTTAATTTTGCTTAAACTCGTAAATTATAATTTTAGCTGAGTCGACTAATTTTAATCGCGTTATAGCTTTTTTAATTATATTGAAATTCTAACGTGTAACATAATGTTTTGATTATAACGTGATTGGGTAAAGCTATCGCTGTTGATCCTAATGATAACTGGTTTAATCAATGATATCGCTCGTTAAATATAACGTCACTGTCACATGTTACATTTAACGTTATTTCCAATTTAATTTTATTTTACGACTCAAGTATTCTCATATGAAGATAATATTCCATTTTTACGCGTATAATGTAATAATTTGTTATGTTTTGTGATTATTTGTGATTTTATGTTATGTTATTTTGCTCGCTAGTTTAAAGTATTAAATAGTTGTGTTATATGAGTGAAACGGAATACCTACATATATATACAAGGACGATGTACGGTTAGGAAGGGGGTTTCTGGTTGACTAAAATACTATATTACTTATAGTTTCTACGACATACGCTTATTTCGTTGTAAAATATTTTATAAATGATTATACTAATATTGAAATAGACAACATTTGATTTCGATTCCACCATTGTTATTTAAATTTATTTTAAGTAAACCGTAGGTATACGTTCTATATCTATCAAAATATATACGAGTATCTATATCAAAATATTTGAATATACATTCAAATTCTGACGGACGGACAACAAATTTACTGCGATTTAGGAAAGTGTTGCTGTGGTTTCTATTTTATTGCTGCGCAACTTTATTGCTAAAATAGTAACGTGCGTGAAATGAGGATAAAGTGAAACTAAATTTTGTTTGTTTTATTCATCACCCACCAAAATACTTATAAGTACATTCGGCGTCTAAGATATAATCTGTTCGGAAAAAATAAGTTGCTGTAATTCCTCATATTAATGGTCCAGTGAAATACCCATAAACCAAAGTGTTTTCACCAAAACCGAATTAGTACAAATCACCATTTTCATTTCATTTTCATAAAACGGCCATTTCTGGGGTAAATTTAAATTTTCTGCGCTTATTTGATCTCGAGGCCAAAATTAAGACATGAAAACGACGACTAATAACTAAAAGTAAAAAAAAATGTTATTTACTTACAGTAAATTTACTTTTAGTTTTTACATGTTTATTTTTTATTTTTATTGATTGTAAGTCCTGCAGGATTATAGCGTTAGGCAAATCATTAGGTATTGGAAAAAATATAAGTATCCTAAGTTAATGATTAAATTAAAAATATTTATTTTAAAAGTTTGTCAGAAAATCTGTTTGTATTTAGATGTATAACGTAAAGGTTTTTTATGCGAAATACAGTGAATATGTAATTCTTAGATAAAAAAATATTTTTTTGTTTTAAAATGTTCTTGGTTTGTCACAAATCGTAGGTATCTACAATGTTATTATATGAACAAAACCTTTACATTAAAGTCGAAAGATGAAATGTAGGATTTTTTATAATTTTTTACGAAAGAATAAAAACGTAAAATTGAAACAATATGTTATGGTCTGAGATCAAAGTTGAGCCCAAAAAATGTTTTGCAGAAATTTATTAACTGTTCCTAAATAAATTTAATAACATTCTAATTAGATACTATTGGTTTATTAATTATAGTAAATTATAATAAGCTACATTTAAGTAGAGAAGTTTTTTTAATTTGCATTAGATGTAGATGCAAGTCATTTCCGCCGATTTTTTTAAATGAATACTTGGATATTTTTTTGCCTGTTTTATCTAAGATAACTTCCCAGGTGGTGTTCTACGTGTAATTTAATGGGTGTTAGATTAAGATCTGATTTTGACGTATTGTAAGAAATTTTCAATTCTGATACGTTAACAGATTTGATCTGGATTGAAAATTATTATGATATGTTACATATAAATTATATTTGTATGTGTTAGATATGTGTTTCAATATTAGCTATTTATTGAATGTGAACTATTGTATTGAATTAATAAATTATTCCTAAATATGTGTGGTTTTTACTTGTTTAAAAATATAATATTGTATGGGCAATAACATCCGGGGTGGTCAATATCGACCTTCATAAAATTCCGAAACTGGTCAGTGAGTTGTCACTGACGTAATAGCAATTCAACCTACCATATTGACGTCCCATCGGGCAATCATGCATCAACGGCCATTAGTCGGCCAATCAGAGCGCAGAAACGGCGCAGCTCCGTAGCAAAAATGTAGCGGATTTTGTTATACAAAACACATGATCGCTCTATTCCGGTTATATGCTCGATTGTGGTCAACGTTGCTCATGATTCACGAACATTTCTAGTTTCTACCTATTATGATGACTTGTCCGTGTGCGCTTTTTTTTGAAAAAAAAAATGGTCAGGTTATCCTTTTCCTTTCTGTCTTCTGTCTGCAGATAAACACATTCAAAGGTCCAATTAGATTTCTTTTTGCATTTGATTTAATTGAATTTTAATAGGGAAAGATTGGAAGCATTGAAGGAAGGATTGAAATGTGCTGGAGAAGAATAGAGAGGGGATAAGTTGGACAGAAATGATGTCAGACGTAAGTTTTGGAAAGGGTAAAAAAAGAAAATAAACAATCAAAACCATAAACAACTGAAGAAGAAATATGATTGGTCACCACTCACTTGGTACATGGCTTATTTTTTTAAATATCATGGAAGGATTGAGGGAAAGAGGAAGAGGTACCCCGAGGAGAACTTATATGGGACAGATCAAGGAGAAGGTACTACTATCATATCTGGAGGTGAAGGTATTGGCGGAGAAAAGGAGGGATTGGCGACTACTCCATCTACAAAAGCATGTCTCTTAAATGGAGAGAGAGAGATGTCCTAATTACTTAAAGTTATTTTTTATTTAAATAGTTCCTCTTCAATGTAAAAGTAGATTTACCGGACAGGAACACCACTAACTAACCGCATCATCATAGTAAGAAGTTTACGAATTGGCATGCTGCCGAATTGGGCCGACACGACCGGGGTGGTACCTCTCGCTCACAACACCGGTGTCAAGTGACAGCTATGCGGTTGCGTTTCGCGCGGTTTGTGAATTTCCGGTAGCTTATTGGGGGGATAGTGAAAAGGAGGGCAACGCATCTGCATAATCTTTGTTTGTACGGATGTGTATGGGCGTCGATAGTCGCCAAACGGCTTCGACTGCTCGTTCGCCCTCCTATGCCATAAAAAGCCTCATATTATTGTTATGCTGCTAGTATTCTTTCTAAATTTGAGACATTTTAAGTTCGTCCTCCCGTGACCAAGGTTGTGTTAACTGAAAGAAATTCGAAACGTTGGTCATTTAAAAAACTTAAACTGCGATAAAATCCGTAAAAGTTGTTTCATAATACCTATCTTGTTAGACCAATATGTGTCCACACCATAGTTCAAGCGTTGTCATGGCGGTGGGGCTCAGTAGCCTAAGGTATAGCTAAGTGAAGTGAGGAGGATGCTCTTTGTACCCCTCTTATAAGAAGAGGGGACAAAAGAGCAGGGGGAAAAAGGAGCAAGGATGGGAACCTCACCCCATTGCACTGTTCCGACGTTGGAAGGGGTTGTTCTGGTTGTGGTGCGGGACGACCCCTCTCTAGAGGTGGTGTCGGTCCCTTGAGGGACTGACTAGCCGTCGAGGTGTCCTATTTGGTCAATAGATCCGGGGCACCTCACCAAAGGCGGCATTGGTGGCACTCGCCCGGTTTTAGTGGGAAGAGCTGCGTCCACTTACCAGCTTTTGGGCGCAGCGAATCCCACATACCCGCCTGGGGAGACCCACTCCCCGCGGGATGCCCCAGAGCATTTCTCCGTGTAAAAGAGAAAAAAAAGACCAATATGTGTGGAGCAAGCATTACTGCCTACATAAATAGTCTAACACCCATTCAATGGAGAAGGTTGGAAGGTTGAAGAACGGAAGGAAGAAAAAACTCAGCTTAACGCTTGATTAAAATTACTTACGAAGGTGCTACTATTTAACTTTTTGTTACGAAGGTCGTGAATACCCAAAACAATTGAACACAGGATCTACAGATTCCGAATGCATGGATGATGAAACAAAGAAATCAATTTATTTGTAATTGGTTAAGGCGGCAACAAAAACTAACAGTTATCTAAAAAACCTGAAACGTTATCAAATAAAGTTTTAATGGGTTTGGTCAATAATTGACGATGAACCTCGCACAAACTTACTAATAAATTTATTTTATCAACAGATGAACTAGGTTACATGTAAAATAATTTTTAAACATTCATGTAGTATCTATACGTAATAGTTTAAAAGTTTACTTGAAATACCTACTTGATAACAAAACTAACAATACAATATAGAATTTATCTGATAGAAAAAGTTTTTCATTTTTATCCTAAACAACCCTTTGGCTATCAAACTCAACACGTATCACGTATGTAATCAAATAGCTATTACGCGAAAGTTCGTAAGAATGTATGGATTGTATATTTGTTGCTCTTTCACGCAAAAAATACTGAATGGATTTTAATGAAACTACTATATCATAGCTTATACATCAGAATAACATAGGGCTATAATTTATACACTTCCACGGGAATGGGAAGTACGCAGGTGAAACCACGCGGCGCTGCTAGTCTAATCATAAATCTAAACTAACAGTAAAGCAGCGGGCAACATCTAGTTTACGCACAAGTGGTCCACTTTCCCAAAAGCTGTTACTGCATAAAGAAGAGCAGTATAAAGATAAGCCGTGTGATAAACAACTCGATAGTCTAGTCCAGAGGCCGGCATTATGTAATTGTTCGGTAGCTCATACGTCTTTCACATTTTTAAGTTTAGCTTCTTTGACGTAGGTATAAGATTAGTAAAGTCGAAAGAAAGTATCTCATAGTACATCCAACCCGACGTCAGGAGGCCGTGTGGTCGGTGTCTACACGGTTGGCGGAGGGCAACCCCCCCACTATCAATAAACCATAAGTGAGCCAAATCGGCTCACACTAATCCGATGAAGCATAAAGAGCTTGGGCTATTAGCATATTATCATTCCGAAAAAAAACGAAAGCAACTATGAAAGTCGAAAAAATAGGTAAGGAAAGTCGAAGTGACGACGAAAAACATATGGAAAGGCCTGGAATTTTTTAATTTTATGGTTGTTTATAACTTACCTTAAGTCCTTAACCTAACCTAAGTATAGTTTGACGGATAATTTGTAAGACAGTAATCTCACGTTTAAGTTTAAATTATTGCATTATCAATCAAGTGATAATTCAGATGAAAGTTGAATTGATCGAAAAATATATATTATGGAGAAGCCTTCAGTTAGCTTTTGTGAATACTTTGCAAACCTACCTGCAAAAAGCATAAATATTGAAAAACCCCCAAAAATCTAATGCAACCTACTGTGGCAACGATGGTGACCAAAAATTCGTCATTATAAATGCTTTTTTTTTTTCATACCCAGTGTCACTGCCAAAAAAAAGATAAAGCAAAAAACTAAAAGCAAAGGACACTAAGCTAAAACCCGTTGTCTCGTTCAGACTACGGCGCGTGCCAAATAAACATAGGTACCTACGTGGGTCACTGTATAACATACAGTTAAAAAAACATAATTCTCTTTTTAGTAGTATCAAACATTTATCATATTTATATTAATATTATTACGGGTGTTTACCGCGTTTAAAGATTTATTGAGATCCCGATATTTGGGCAATGTTTCAATCGCCATGATCACGTGGAGACATCATCTTCGTAAATTAATATGCAACAATCGGTATTTGCTCGAAAAAGTGCAGTGTGACCTATATAACGTACATCTTAGGTGCAGTAAAAAATAGGAGTCTCCACGTGATCATGGCGATTGAAACATTGCCGAAATATCGGGAACTCAATAAATCTTTAAACGCGGTAAGCACCCGTAATAATATTAATATAAATATGAATAGTGCACGCGTTAGTAACAAACAATTATCACTGACGAATGAGTTAGAAATGTGTGATAGACATTTCGCGTGCTTCCACCAATGTAAAATATCGCTGTACTAAAATTGATAATGCTCGAGTTGACGTAACATCTGAAGTTCCGGCGCTGGCTGACGCGTCTGTTCCCACGCGCACGCGCACGCGCATCTAGAGCACAATACTATATTTCATATCTATATTACTGTGACTATTTTGTGTCTTTTTAATCCATACTTAGCGAGTCTGTTTATAGCCTCTTCCTATATCTTTAATGCCAATACATAAATGTTATGTACATTTAATGTACTGAATGAAGACAAATACGCTGCCTATACTTAAGATAGAATTTAGACATACCTACTTGTATGTATTACGAATCTACGCAAGCGAAGTTGTGGGCAGCCATCTTCAATGAGAATCATCAATTTATTAAAGAAACAGATCTTTTGTTAATTTTTTGGTGGGTGAGGCCAGCACCTTGGGCGAAGCTAATTGAGCCAAAGGGGGCTCTTTGTACCCCTCTTATAAGAAGAGGGGACAAAAGAGCAGGGGGCAAGGGGCGAGGATGGGAACCTCACCCCATTGTACTGTCCCGACGTTGGGAGGGGTTGTTCTGTAGTGCGCGACAACCCCTCCCAACGTCGCCAAAGGCGGCATTGGTGGCACTCGCCGGGTTTTACTGGGTAGAGCTGCGTCCACTTACCAGCTTTCGGGTGCAGCGAGTCCCACATACACGCGTGGGGAGACCCACTCCCCCGTGGGATGCCTAAGAGCATTTCCCGGCGTTAAAGAAAAAAAAACAAGGGCTTTAATTTTAGAATAACATAACGAGAAGCTACTATTGGGCGATCAATAGTTCTTTATTAATACTTCCAAATCTATATAAATCCGGAATAGATTTTATCGCAGGTTTGAATCCGTCACGAAGTTTCCAAACACAAAGTTGTAAATGTAAGAATGGATTTTTTGAATGAGTAATATGCCCAATATCTATCAATCTCCTAATAGTAGATATGATAGATAATGGAAGTATTAATAAATGATATGACTGATGACATAATATAATCCGCAAGGAGAACTAACGTGAAACAATACAATGGAAACAGACCACCGTCAAACAAAGATGACTCCAATAATAATTCATGTCTCGTGTCTGTCTGCAATCTGAATAAAAAGGGAAAGTCATTTGACTCCTTTTGTGCAAATATATATTAGAACACAAAGAAATCAGACTACGACTCGTTTGAATACACAAATCGACGATAAAAAATAGGAATTGCACGTGAAAAGAATAACAATGTAGTGTTATACAAGTAGGCTCGTGTATTTGATCTCGGAAAGTGTCCTAGGAAATCTGACCAAAAGATTTTATGTTAAGTTTTTTTTTTTATGTTAGTTGGATAGGCAAACTGGCAAACGTGCCACCTGATGGTAAGTGGTCGACGTCGCCCATGAACATAAACTAGTTTACCTGAAACGAGCCCAGGCAACTCATCTATGTGTTGCCTATCCTGAGACATAAGATGGTATGTCTCGGTGCCAGTAATTACACTGCCTGTCTTGCCCTTCTCTCCGAAACACAGCAAAGCTGTTTCACGGGAGAAACAGACAAGATGGTGGTACCCATGCAGCCGGGAGCGCGGCACAGCGCTTCCCTCCCACCGGTTATTTCTACTATTAAAATATTAAAAAGTTTTTTCATGTTTTTCGTTTTATTTCAACGTTGTCTACAAATAGCTTGTTCATGAGACTCAATGGCATGAATATCTCTGGAGATAGATGCTCCTCAAAATACAAAATATTAGGTCTTTGCCTATGAAATTGCCGTTCTGCAGTACTGGCCATTTCAAATCAAAATAATCTTTGTTTGGCTAAGAATTACAATTCCTAAAATACCTATTATATAATAGGCATGATAACTATCCCGTTTTCAATAGTTATAATCCCACCAAAAATGTCTGGGAAGACATTCTACATGCTTATGGTCTACTCTAATCTATCGAAAAAGGATACATGTTTAGATTCCATATTATTTTATTTTCAACTACAAAAGTTTGCGACACATGAAGATGCGATGCGAAGATAAGAGTAACACGTGATTGAAATAGTTCCATACCAAAGAACCTAGAATGAATACTTCAACATAAATAGATGTTCAGATAAGCAAAACTCCACGAACGTGACATAATATTTACCCATCTCGTTTCATATGTTGGAACAAGAACTAAGATAACAGTTTGAGACAATGTTCTAGCTTTTCCCCGGTTTTCTATGTACTGCGGATGTCGCACCTCGGGACCTAATGAGTTGGGTTTACATATTACTCAACAGTTGGAAAACTATTTATTTCAACCCTAGAGTAATCGCGCCTTTCCGTGAAAGGCGAGTAATCGCGTGGGGAGCATTTTGCCACCCATACTTCATCATCATCATCATCAGCCTCTCTCCGTCCACTGCTGAAAATAGGCCTCCCTCAAAGAACTCCCAAGACGACCGATTTTTTTTTTCCTTTTACGCCGGAAATGCTCTGAGGCATCCCGCCTGGGGAGTGGGTCTCCCCAGGTGGGTATGTGGGACTCGCTGCGCCCGACAGATGGTAAATGGACGAAGCTCTACCCACTAAAACCCGGCGAGTACCACCAGTGCCGCCTTGGTGAGGTGCCCCGGATCTATTAAGCTAACAGGGCACTTCGACGGCTAGTCAGTCCCTCAAGAGACTGACGCCACCTCCACAGAACAACCCCTCCCAACGTCGGGACAGTACAATCCTCACCCCTTGCCCCCCTGCTCTTTTGTCCCCTCTTCTTATAAGAGGGGTACAAAGAGCCCCCTCGGCTCAATTGGCTTCGCCCAAGGTGCTGGGCTCACCCTAGGCTACTGAGCTCCACCGCCACGTCAAGGCCTGAACCATGGTGGGGAAGACGACCGATCCCTCGCCCATACTTAATACGATTTTTTGTGTTTTTTTTAATCGTTTTATAATATGTATGTTGAAGGATAACACATTTATTAAGGATTAATACTTAAAATTTAGAAAATCATGCTTTGGGAAGTCTCAAGTTAAATTTCTTGGTCTTTTTCAAGCTCTTCACATTTATATATATACCTAGTCCAGCCTTGAGCAGCTTCTTTAGAACTGTGAGCGTACACTTTATCATTTTGCTTATTGTAGTGTTCTTCAATCGTGAAATTTTTTTCATCGGTAAAGAGGATATTTCTGTGCCTTTCACCCAGGGCCGAACTTAAACATAATGCCGCCCCTGGGCACCGAAAAAAATGCCGCCCCAATACTGCAGTTTCACTTAAACTTATAGTTTACTATCTGTTGCCTGCAGCTTCGCCTGCGGTACTCAACTCCTATATGTCACAGCGTGATGTTATATAGCCTATAGCCTTCCTCGATAAATGGACTATCTAACACTGAAAGAATTTTTCTAATCGGACCAGTAGTTCCTGAGATTAGCGCGTTCAAACAAACAAACAAACTCTTCAGCTTTATAACAGTAGTACATAGATTACCTTATTTTTCAAAAATAAAATAACTAATTTATTATACATTATTATATATTGCCTATGTATATTGCCAAAACATAAAAAAAATATTTGTTCGCACTTTTACAAACTAAAAGTGAGCCAAATGCATATAATAAATGCAATAAAAAAGAGCCGTTAGCATAGATCATTCCGAAAAAAAATTTGAATATCTATTGCTATTGCTATTGCTATATATATAATAAGCTATTGAGCCTATTTGCACTCATTGTAGAACGTAAAAAGTTTTTAACTCTTTTCAAACATGAATACGATCGTTCTGACGCTACAGTTTGTTGCAGCTAATATCATAAACCCACGTTTGGAAACTCAGTGTAAAGGTCCTTCATATTATGTAAAAATGAATTTCTTTAATAATCTATTTGATAAAAAAATATTTATTAAAAGAATTAATTAATTATATTTAGCAATCTTGATGAGACTGGAAAAAAAATCAGTTTCTAAATTTTGTCGCCCTAGAAAATTTGCCGCCATGGGCACTAGCCCCGACTGCCCCTATTGTAAATCCCCCACTGCTTTCACCTGCGTATCGCGACAGAAGGCGTTTTGATCGATCCACTCTCTTTAATTGTAAAGATTGATTTAGGGCATGTCCTGTATGTCGACGATAAGCACCGAGCGGTATTGTTTTATAATACGCGTCAGCGTATCGGGAATAGCGGGAATCTTCATTTCTCGCGATAAGACTTTTCGCTTCTTGCTAGAATTCGTCGAAACCCCATTTTCGACGAATTCTAGCTTTAACAGCATTAACAGTCTTTGTAGGTCTAACAGCACGCGGCCGCCCCGATCTTTTCAGGTCTTCGATAGACGAAGTGTTGTTGTATCTGTTGATAATATGATATACGAACATACGGCTGATACCAAGCTTTTGAAGTGTCTGGAATATGACCGACGGCTCCATGCCCACTTTGTGCAAGGCGATCACTGCAATCCTATTTTCTTTAACACCCCATTCCATATTGTAATTTGATAGTGAACATGAAAATATGTGAAATGGCGCAAAATTGAAAGAAGTTTTTAAAATAATATACGTCTTCAAAATTCAAAATAATTAAAAAGTTGAAAAAAAAAACTAGTTATATTTAAAAAAAAAAACTTAATAGCTTAATACATTTTCATCATCTACAGCCTGTATTTCAACAAAACGATCATGACACATGTAAATGCAAAGTTCGTTGCACCCCCACCATGGTTCAAACCATGTTGCAACTTGCAACAAGCCTTGTCGTGGCGGTGGGGCTCAGTAGCCTAGGGTATGCGCAGAACCTTCGGCGAAGCAAATTGAATCGAGGGAGCTGCTCTTTGTACCCCTCTTATAAGAAGAGGGAACAAAAAGCAAGGGACAAGGGGCGAGGATGGGAACCTCACCCCATTGCACTGTCCCGACGTTGGAACGTTGGGGGTTCTGTGGTGCGGGACAACCCCTCTATGGAGGTGGCGTCGGTCCCTTGAGGGAATGACTAGCCGTCGAGGTGACCTGTTTGCTTAATAGATCCGAGGCACCTCACAAAAGGCGGAATAAGTGGCACTCGCCGGGTTTTAGTTTAGTTTAGTTTAGTGGGTAGAGCTGCATGCACTTACCAGCTTTCGGGTGCAGCGAGTCCCACATACCCGCGTGGGGAGACCCACTCCCCCGCGGGATGCCTCAGAGCATTTCCCGACGTTAAAGAAAAAAAATACTTTGGTATTTAATAAGCAACGGGGGATTTTGTGAACCGGTGGGAGGGAAGCGCTGTGCCGCGCTCCCGGCTGCATGGGTACCACCATCTTGCTTGTTTCTCCCGTGAAACAGCTTTGCTGTGTTTCGGAGAGAAGGGCAAGACAGGCAGTGTAATTACTGGCACCGAGACTAAACATCTTATGTCTCAGGATAGGCAACAAATAGATGAGTTGCCTGGGCTCGTTCCAGGTAAACTAGTTTATGTTCATGGGCGACGTTGACCACTTACCATCAGGTGGCACGTTTGCCAGTTTGCCTATACAACTAACATAAAAAAAAAAATTTTTTTGTTTCTTCGCATAGTGCCCACTATAGTTGTGCGGTGGTTAACAAAAACAGAAAGCCCAATAATAATAAAATAAATGGTGCCCTGGCGTACTAACCACCGTTCTGCTAGGGTATACATCTGTCTTATAAATTCTTAAATTCTAAAATACAATGTACTGTAAAATCACTGTTAAAGTTTTAACAAACTTTACCTTTGTTAATGAGTAAATGTATTACAAATAATAGACCCATAAAAATTATCAATAAAAAGAAAAAGTCTAGACAACTCAATAATCGTCATGTTAACAACGTGACGATTGAAAAATGACGAGAACGTCAGCATCATATGTGATAATTACACGAGTCATGGTCAGTCATGGTCAGTTAATAGAGAGTGATCACGTGATACGTAGTTTATTTCCTTTGTGTACGGCAAACAAAACGTAATTCTATGTTATACCTTACATATATCCTTAGTAATTGAGAGTGTTGTGTTTGTACATAAGTAGTTTTACCACGTGAAATCTAATAACATCAATAGGTATTTAAGTAACACTTAACTAGTCTTTAAAACTGGCTATCAAATATCATACTAGTAAAATAGTCTTAGTTAATAGCGCGTTTAAATTAATCATAATATAGTTTTTGAAATTAGCGAGTTAAAACATTAACACTTAAGTTCTTACGTTAGTACGTAAAGATTAAGTGGTCATTTGAACGTACTAGCTAAGTGGTATCACAATTCTGAAAGTCTAATATTTGAGCGAAACGTAACTATAGGAACTATTATCTAATGACTATTTAAAATTATTGTTGAATATATAGAAAAAAATATTTTCAATACTACGTACTTGATCTTATGCTTTTCACAATTAAATAAAAAGTAGTGCGTCTCAATTTTATGAATATTATTATAAGCCCATTAACAACCTGACCCAATAATTTAGAGAATAAAAATGTACTTAAGAGTATAAAAAATAGAAACTTATTCCGTTAATAATATTTTTATAAGTAAAGGAATCTAAACTTATTTCAATATATTATTATAATTAAAAAAAAAAAAACAGTAAACGATACAAAAAATCGATGTATAACAGAAATACCTACTTCAAAATAAAATTCTATTATCAGAACTGAGATACGCTATATATGCTATATATATTACATAATAATTGAAATATTGTTAGTTAAAATACGTTTATTAAAGAGGATGAGTCGTAAAACAAGACAATGCTCGCCGCGTTGCTTTCTTTGCTGCTGAATATATTGCTTTGGTTATGTGAGCTGTGTGGCTCGGTGTGACAGTGTACGTTTTAGTGTGTCAAGATGCTAGACTATTTATTTAATACGTGTGGTATCAAATACACTTATTATAAATAAAATAGCAATAAAATGTGATAGAAATACTTATATATGAAAAATAACTATAAAAAATAATATAATTACTTATTTAAGAAAAAAGGATAATAAATTTTCTTTTTTATAATAAGTGAAAATATGTGATTAAACTTTAAATGTAAAATTTTATGTAATTAACAAGAATAATATGTTTAGTCAAGAAGCAAGTACATTACAAACACAATAATAAATAATGAGTTATTCATAAAAACACATCATTTTCCATATTTTAAACCAAGGACTATTTTAAATGAGCAATCACTTTACTTGCAAATAAACGTTAATTAGGTAGAAATAATGAAACAAAATCATTAGCTACATATATTTATTATATTTTGAAACCTTCATATATATCCTTATATATATATTTGCAAAAAAAATATTGATTATAATTATGCGGTTGATGCAGCATTCTGCTTATTTTTGATAATCCATTTCATCACCATATTTAGGGTGACCCTGAGTACAGCGAGGTTTTCACGCGATTTTATAGAACAGAGCTAACTAAAGCCTACGAAAACGCTAAAATAGAGTCTCTACTATAAAGCCTATAGTAAAAAAAAATGTTCAGCTCTATATACTTCCTTTCGTTTTCGCGTCGGCCCAGCTGACTGTCAGGTGCCAGTGCCGAGCGAGTTCTCGACTCGAACACACCTCGAACACGCACACGTCGCGAATGCAGCGATGCACGATCTCAAACTCGACGTTAATAAATTTGACTTTGTGAGATCAGTTTCGGACGTTTTCGAGTTTTAAGTGAGTGTTTTGTAAAGGTGCGTTCACAGATAAATAATGAAGAAATTCAATAATAAATGTCGTCGATGAATTAGAATCGATAGAATAGAACAATCGAATGATTTGTGGAGTCATATTGGAAATGTATGTTTATGGTTGTGTCTAAAATCTGACTGTTTTTTGTTTCTCGTAACGTAACAGGTAACAGAGGATTTTGTGAACCTACTGGGACTAGGTTAACGTGGTGTGATTAATTTGTGGTTATTCATTACTTAAAATAAAAAGATCTCTTGATAGATTTTATTACTTGATCATTATTGAACTCTAAAATTAAGTCAATGTAAGTAATCATTTTTCGGTAGTCATTATATCATTTTTCCAACACCGATTATTCAATCATGATCATTCATGAACAATAGTTAACATCTAAAATTGTTAACCCAATGGTTTGTAATTATATATTTTATAACGTATCTTGGTTTAATTATAACATGAGATTTACATAGTTATTTAGCAAAGCTTAGCGCTCGAAAGTCGAAACAAAGGCATACTATTAAACGAATACTTAGTCTATGTTATGAAATAATATATTTTTTAATAATTTTGTAAACTAATTCTGTAACATGAAACCTGATAAGCCTTCGGGCTACACAACCTTAAGCATGTAATTGTTCTTTTATATTTGATTCTTACTCTCTAGTCAATTGACTTCGTCACTTTTGCGATGAATGAAATATGCGGAAGCCTGACAAGATTTTTGACATAATATGATGTGATAATGGTTCACATTTAAATTGACTTTTGATCCTAAACCTCCCTAGCCTCCTTTATCCCAGAACCATCGGGTTGAAAAATGTTCCTTGTTCAAGAATATCGTCGCTCGTTTACAGAATTGGGCGTAGAGGCTTCTATTTTCGACCTGTCACATGACCGGAAACAAGATATTATCTAATTTGGAAGAGCCTGTTTTGAGGACGGGTAGAGTTATGATATTTTCAAGGATATATTAGGCACATCTCTATTAATGTAATAAAAATTAAGTTTATCGTTATTCTCTAGAAGCAACGGTTTTAATAAATTGCATTTGATAACACAATCTTTGGTTATCGGTCAATATTGAAGCCGAATTTGTATTGATATAAATGTATAATCCAGCTGTTGTGAAGATTAATCTTTGTTCGAGAAATCGCTAAGAATATTTACTGTATGTAGAGCTTAAGATTTACCTATACATTTAATTTGAAAGTGACCAATCCGTATTATCGAGGTTAGTATCGGCGTTTCGTGGTTAGGACACTTCTCCCACTATGATGCGTAGGTTTTCTCGGTCTTTACTACGTTATAGCATGTGGTATATTTTACGGTCTGGAGTCTTAATAATATTCATTTTATAGCTAAAATTACTATTGGCATATATAAGGTCATGAGGTGTAACTCGAAATTTTTAAGTCATCATTTTGTCAAAATCCTTTGAACTATTTAAACAAATGAGCACTAAAAACAAAAATATTTTCTGTGTTCCTGGGTCATGAATGTGTATTAAATATGTGTATTATATAATAAAATCTTAAATATATGTATATTATAAAAGTATTAAATATATTTCCGTTGTCTGGTACCCGTAACACAAGTTCTTCAAGAACTTACCACGGGACCAGAGTGACGTGGTGTGAAGCGTCCTTAAAAAAAATCTTTAAGAATATACCTTAACGTGAATCAGGTTCAAGTTTTAAATGACTCTGTATGAAGCTCTACCGTGAAGCTGTTTTCTTCTAAAACTGCTCTATTTTTTTTTAAATTCATACTGAAATTAATAAACTAATTGATTTGTTTGTTTATATGTACGCCTATCCCAGAACAACTAAAACTTTTTAATAAATTCCTTTCGAATTTCACAGCTCAGTTATTAAGGAAGGTTACAGGGTATATTGAAGGCAAGATTAATTATATTTAAGTACGGGTGAAACCGCAGAATAACAGATAGCAATAAATAGTTGAATACATCAATATTATCATATTATAATCATTCGTCTCTATTTCTCTACAAAACTCTTGCAAAATACATTCAGAACTCCGAATTCTCATATAAAAAACAATTGCACATTTTATAAACATAAATATAACGATTGCTAGTATAATAATAGTTTATTTGCAGTAAAAACATTTGGTAGAGCAATAAGACATGATCTCACGGTCATTAACAAACGTGTCCGCTTTATCTAATTGTATGTTTCATTTTGAAATTGAAATACGCCACCAAAAATTAAAAAAAGTAATATTAGGTATATTTTATTGTAAAATATTAGTCTCAGTGAGTTTGTTTCGCCGGTTCTGGAACCAGTGGTAGAGTTAATTTGACGTTCAATGTGATACTCGTACAATATTGCCCATTTTTTTATCACTATTATTTAGCTAACTGAAGTATCTAATAGTGTATTAAAATGACCCAATTACGGATTTTATCACGGTTTATTACGAATTACAATTACGAAATACATTTCGATGTTTTAATGCAACTATGGTCACCGGAAGGCAATGTAATGGACAAAAGCTATTTCATAATAATAAGTGAAATCCGCGTAATCCTTAAAAAAATGGCAATTTTATAAATTATTTTAAATATGTACAAGGGTTAGTGATCAATGATGACCTTAAAGGACACACAAAGGCTTGTCATGTGAATAGGAAAACGAATCTCATTTTCCTTTCCTATCCCAATGCTTTTTAGCCTTTCTATCTTTTCCGTTCTTTGTCAATCGCAATTCCAAAAAAAAAAACATCTTTTTAAATTATTAGTTTGTGTGTGATAAGTAATCACCATGTTAGGTGGGACTTGCTCATTCGTAATTTTACGCGAAAAACATATAAATGATGGACTAACAGGAAATACTTGTCTGTAACTAATTGTTTGTTTAAAATTTAAAAAAAAAATAGCTTGTATAGCCTATATTTTTAACAATTCACTTTAAACAAGGTAATGTTCTATGTTAGAAGGCTACAAATAACTTATTAGCTAAGTACATAACTACATTTATAGTATCTATTTAACTAAAGGTACATTCTAATTACAGATATTGGGTTCACTAGTACTTTGATTGAGTAGCAAGTAGTCAGTGGGGGTGCGAGCTCGTTGATGTCTTTTGTATTGATATTGTGTCAGTGTCAATTTAGTCATTACTAACACTTACTGAGCAATGTCTTCCAAGTGCAGGTTGGTGGTCTCTATATTTTTAATTTAGACAAATATTTTTTATTACTTTATTATACCGTACTAAAAGCTATATAGAAAAGTCAAGTTAAAAATAAGATAGAAAACAATTATAATAATTATATTATATTATTTTATTTAAAGTTTTCTTATTGATAGAGCCATATTTATATTTTAATTACTTAATTTATTTGCTTACTCATATATGTATCGTATTTTGTAACAATATAGTTTAAAGTCGGAAACTTAATAATATTAAAAAATATATATTATAAAAATAATAGTTTATAAATGTGTATTTAGTTCATAATGGCTTTATAAACGTAAGCCTTATGAGTATCTCGCAATAGTAATAAAGTAGCATCATCCGATAACGAGCCTCGATATGAACCTCCTTTCATCGGATTTAACCTCCTGATATTTCACCAGCTCTACCCGTTGTCGTTTAATTTGTAGAGTATCATATTTTCCTTGTTATAATATCATATCATAATACTCGATAATACTTGCTAGCTTTTTCTTTTTTTCTTTTAATATTTTTCTTTTTTTCATTTATAATTTTTATATAATAATGAAATTCTATTTTATAGGTCTTTATTGAAAGTTTTTTCTTTTTGAGGCAGGCAATCTCAATAATGTTACTCATGCGAAAAAAGGCACGTGTTTTGAAAATACAAGAACTTGAGTGCATTTGAGTAAAAATACATCATCGTTATCTTAAAGATATTTTATAAAGTTTTTCATTCCTAATTTTGATCATTGATGCATTTTTCTCGTCTTTCTTTAATGTCTGTTCCTATATGGTTCACATCCATTCCATTTATTGCTTCTTATCTAACTTTATAACTATATCTGTTGACATGTTATATTTTCTTTAGTATTTCATAATCTTCAAAGGTTCATATTTTTTATACAACATTCAAATGTTATCTTTGTAAAATACGTTGGATTTTTTGGTCTTCATATCAATCTGGCAATGTATTGTTAGATTGTTATCATTTAGAATAAACACGAATTCGACGGATGACGTGGGTGGGTTTTCTGACTCATGACGTATATTTTCCCGTTGTTCTAAATTTGGCTTCAGTTAACGTCGTTCGATATTATTTATAGTAATACAGTAAATGTTTTATATTATCTAAATATATACCTAATAATCTTTAAAATAATAATAATAAAAATAATCATATAATGCCGAAGAGTTTGAAGAAAATGAAAAAGGAGAAAAAAGAAGAAGAAAAGCGCTTGTATCCGGAACTAGGCGTGGGATTAGAAACAATCTTTTTTCTTTAATTAATTGCCCAATTATTGAGGAAGCTTATAAGATATTTAAATAAGAACTAAATTTTTTATTATAATGAAATTAAAAATGTCATTTCGGATATTTTACAGCAGCCGTGGTCACGGGAGAAGAGTTAGACCTCCCGTGACTGCCGGGCATTAAAAATCTTTATAAACCGCGATACAGTCCGTAAAACGTGTTTCATTAGAATGAGTAAACATTAGATTTTTATTTCAATTTTAAAGCATCTGCAGAGAAGAGCTAGATTAATAATATTTCACTTCGCGTTACAGAGAGCGCTCTATGTAACATGAAGTGATCAGGCAAAATCCGTCCTTTGGTGTTTTATGTGACGTAACACACTAGATATCTTAAATGTCTAATAGTCCAAAAATCTAAGGTCACCAGAGGTCTTGTTCTTTTCGTGAGGTCACGTACACCTGACCTTTAGTCCTAGCCTGCTCTACATGTCTTAGCTACTGAGTCACAAAAGTGAAAGTGTGTTGACTAAATGACTATTACGCGATCAGGTGATCGTCATTATAGGCGAGGTGTGTTAGTCGACGTAGTGAACTGGGATCAGTCAAATGATAATAAACCTTGATCAATAAAAGTCCCCGGCAACTTTGGGCAATATCTAAGCACTGACTTTACCGTGACACATACTATGTGCTGTCTTGCCTTTTTTCGAAACTTAACAATTCTTTTTTCATGACACTCATCATCATCATCAGCCTCTATCCGTCCACTGCTGAACATAGGCCTCCCTCAATGAACGCCAAGACGGCCGATCCCTTGCTACTCGCATCCAACATGGACCGGCCACCGCACGGAGATCGTCTTCCCACCTGGTTAATGGCCGAACAACACTTCATTCAACGGCCATCCGTTCTCCTGAGTGTGTGACCAGCCCACTGCCATGACACTGTGCCTATACAATTGCAATACCTTTGCAATTTGTTTTTCCATAAGGTGTTTGGTCTGTTGTGGTCTTGTGCATGTGTCGCTAACGGGTAAATTATATCCGTGGTAAAAATTGTGTATTCTACGTAAAAACCAATTTCGATTAGCTCTGAAGTTTGTTCAGACCAAAACTTAACCTTTTTATTAGTGTAGACTGTTGTATTTTGTGATATTTATTGTTTTCTATTTATTTGCTTTAAGTATTGAGTATTAATTTACTAAGTTCTACTACTAGTACTACGAACTATATTGTGCATATAATAATATGTATAAAAACAATATTTTGGTTGTGCTGTGCCACATACGTACGCACGTACCCATGCAGGCAGGCTGCATGGGTACCACCATCCGGCTTATTCCTCCCATGCTTTGCTGTGTTTTGGAGAGACAGGCACTATAATTACTGGCTCCACCCGACGGTGACGCGGCCCAGTCCCGCCACTGACACCAACCCGATGCCAGGAGGCCGTGTGGTCGCAGACTGCACGGATGGCGGGGGGCAACCCCCCACTTTTACAAACCAAAAGTGAGCCAAATGGGCTCACACTAATCCGATGTAGCATTAGGGCCCTCGGGCCGTTAGCATAGATCCATCCGAAAAAAATTGAAAAAAATAATTACTGGCACAGAGACATATCTTATGTCTCAGATAGGCAACACATAAATGAGTTGCCTGGGCTAGTCTTTTATTAGTAGTATTGTTTATGTTCATGGGTGACGCTGACCACTTACGATCAGGTGGCACATCTGCCAGTTTGCCTATCCAAGTAACATAAATAAAAGATTTAGGACAATGTTATGGCTCAGTAGCGTGTTGTAAAAATACGTGTTGAATATACACCAGAGCGGATTAGGGACTGCGCCCTTACAAGGGCAAGTGATCTCTATTTTGTAACTCGAGTTGCCCAACGCACCTCATACTTGGAATACGAATTCTCAGAGGACTATGTCAAGGTCATTGGGCGACTAGTTGGAATAGGCACGAAGATTTGAGCTTATGAACATATACCTGTACCAAGAAATAAAAGGTTTTACGAATTGCCCTATGTCCAAAAAAAGTTAATATTCTTATGTATGCCTGATAAGATAAATCTTTAAAAAAGGTGTATAAAAGTGTCCTAAGAACATCAACTAACATTTACCCTGGGATCTCCAAGGGTTGGTAGACCTAGTAGTTGGTGCAGTAGCCGGACCAAGTTGGATGCGAGAGGGGGAATCTCTTGGTGTTCATAAAGAGAATTCTATTTCGGACCAATGAAGCCGGGAAAAGCTTTGAGGCATCCTGCGGGGGAGTGGGTCTCCCCACGCGGGTATGGGGGACTCGCTGCGCCCGTGAGCTGGTAAGTGGACGCAGCTCTACCCATTAAAACCCGACAAGTGCCACCAATGCCGCCTTTGGTGAGCTCGACGGCTAGTCAGCCACTCAGGGGATCGACGCCACCTCCACAGAGGGGTTGTCAAACACAGAACAACCCCTCTTCACGTCGGGACAATACAATGGGGTGAGGTTCCCGTCCTCGCCCCTTGCCCCCTGCTCTTTTGTCCCCTCTTCTTATAAGAGGGGTATAAAGAGCCCCCTCGGCTCAATTAGCTTCGCCCAAGGTGCTGGGCACACCTTAGGCTACTGAGCCCCCCTCCACGTCAAGGCCTGATCCATGGTGGGGAGGCATTTTTTTTTACGCCGGGAAATGCTCTGAGGCATGGGTATGTGGGACTCGCTGCGCCCGAAAGATGGTAAATGGACGCAGCTCTACCCACTAAAACCCGGTGAGTGCCACCAGTGCCGCCTTGGTGAGGTGCCCCGGATCTGTTAAGTCACCTCGACGGCTAGTCAGTTCCGGAAGGGACCGACGCCACCTCCACAGAGGGGTTGTCCAGCAACACAGAACAACCCCTCCCTACGTCGGGACAGTACAATGAGGTGAGGTTCCCATTCTCACCCCTTGCCCCCTGCTATTTTGTCCCCTCTTATAAGAGGATTACAAAGAGCCCCCTCGGCTCAATTGGCTTCGCGATTGGTGGGGATGGTGGGGAGGCCTAATTTAACCTAACCTTTTATTAAAAGAGGTTGATGATTACGATTATTTATTTGATTGTATAAAGCGTGACGCTTCATAGTCAGTGACCTTAGTCCTAATTCACATTCTGTAACTGAGACACCGGTAATGAAGTGAAAGTCATAATATGGCGCAGTTGTTATTTCATTGAGTACCAGGTTCGAATACTTGGCAAATCTTCTGTGTTACGGAATTGTATACATTAGCAATATGCTGTTAGTTTAGATAAAAGGTAAAACGATTTCCGCTGGGATGAGCTTGTGATCTCGGTGGAGTGGTGCCTTTTTTTGTTGATTTTCATGTACAATCTCTTTAAATAATTTGTTATTTTATTTTGATAATAATTTTGGATTCTATAATATTTATATGTTTGTTATTACAACCTATTTTATAAACTGCGTTTGTTTTAAATCCAACAATGGGCACTGACGCCTTATTATAATTGCTGATGAAATATTTTACCAATTTTAAATTGATGACACTATTACTCGGTACTAAGTGGTGTATGTTTTAAATTAGTTACCTAATTTCAAGAATATGTTTCTTGTTATCTTTGTTTAGTTTCTCTTTAAGCTTGTCTTTCCATGTTTCAAAACATACAGAGCAACACTTCACTTACTACGTACACAAAGGATGTTGTGAAATTTTGACAACTACAGATCCTTTGATTGAGGTTGTCGAAAATGACGATTGGTCAATACGAAGAATATAGCGGTTACTGATGATTTTAACTAAATTTTCACCTTAAGAAGAAAAATACTACTAATTATAATTATTATTACATAATAATGATGGTGAAATTATTCATTTAGTTTCTAATTTCTAGTTAAATTGCTAAATTGCGATTATTACCGTTTTAGAAACTCGTTTAAGGGATGGAAATTATGTTGTGTTAATATATAGGCGGTACATTTAAATGTATTATAAGTAGGTATATAGTTGTGGCTTATATGGTTAATGATGAAGTTAATACATAATAATAAATGATTTTGTTTTATATTTTTTCAGACGTCGTCGCTGGCTAGATATAATGACGAAAAACAAGAAGATCGGTCTGCATTTAAGATTATTTATTCTAGTAAGTCTTAACATTTTATTTTCGATAATTCTAAGCAATTCATTTTTTTTCCTTTAACGCCGGGAAATGCTCTGAGGCATCCCGCGAGAGAGTGGGTCTCCCCACGCGGGTATGTGGGACTCGCTGCGCCCGAAAGCTGGTAAGTGGACGCTGCTCTACCAACTAAAACCCGGCGAGTGCCACCGATGCTGGATCTAATAAACAAACAGGGCACCTCGACGGCTAGTCAGTCCCCCAAGGGACCGTCGCCATCTCCACAGAGGGGTTGTACCGCACCACAGAACAACCCCTCTCAACGTTGGGACAGTACAATGGGGTGAGATTCCCGTCCTCGCCCCTTGCCCCCTGCTCTTTTGTCCCCTCTTCTTATAAGATGTACAAAGAGCCCCCTCGGCTCAATTAGCTTCGCCCAAGGTGCAGCGACTCACCCTAGGGTACTAAGCCCCACCGCCAAGTCAAGGCCTGAGACATGGTGGGGAAGCAATTCATAATAGTCTAAACCATGATTATAAAACGCATAGTACGAAAGCACCAACCGCCTCTACTCTAGTAATATTGTATAAGATATAAAATCTAAGATTTTAAGTTGACCTTTTTCATCTTTTTACCTTGTTTACCTTTACCTATAATAATATTATCTTTGGACACTTTGCCAAGGGGCTAGTTTTAAGTGGTGTGATACGTATAAAATTCGACACGTTAAATCATTAATATTTTGTCACTCATTTATGTAAATGTCGAGATTCTCGTCCGAGCGGCGTGGCCTTGATCATGACACCAGTTCAGATGGCGATATGACCTTATGTGACCTCTAATATACTAGCTGTAGCTCGCGGCTCACCCGTGCTAAGTTTCTAATTAATAATAATAATTATTATAATATATTTGTCACTAATTACTATAGACGACTTACCAGTGGGAGGGAAGCGCTGTACCGCACTCCTGGCTGCATGGGCACCACCATCTTGCTTGTTTCTCCCAAGAAACAGTTTTGCACTGTTTTAGAATAACACCGCCGTCAATTGACATCTATGCTGTCGCGTTTCGTGCGGTTTGTAAGTTTCCGGTGACCCATTGGGGGGATAGGGATAAGGAGGGCAACGCATCTGCATAATCTCTCTGTTGTGCGGATGTGTATGAGCGTCGATAGTCACTAAAAGGCTCGTTCGACTGCTAGTTTGCCCTCCTATGCTATAAAAAAGTGCTGTAGAAATACTATTCGGTGTTAGTTAACATATAACCATACATACAGAAATATTTATCCACTAAAACGTGTTACATAATCGCTTTTAATAAAGTTTACGCTAATTCTACGGATTGTAATTAATCTATTTGCTTTGGATTTTACGATTACATCGGAAAATTAATAATCTGAAAAAATTGTGATAAAATCCTATGAAAGTAGTTTTATTACTTATTCTACTCCAAAATAATCAAAAACAATGTTTACATTGCTTTTTTATTACTAATATGATGTAATAACTTCATAACAACTATTAACACTCATAATTTATTTATTTATTCATATTATGCACATTTCAAATTTAAAAAAAATGTATATTTCATGAGAATATGGTTACGTTTAGAAATGAACTTGACTCAGTCGTGACCCGTTAAGGAAATAGCATGTTGTGACCTCTTTCCATTGTCTAAGAAGGTTGCACTTCTGGGAAATGGATTTGGCAATTGGCATTATAAATTATTACCCCTGAAATACTGTTTCTTTATTGTTCGCTTTTGGGATATAATATAATTCTCAACTTTATTATTGATTTTTAGTGATATACCACTAAAAAAATGGTTATCGCAGGATGACCGGCCATTGTGAAACAGGTTGGAGAGATTATTGAATGCTAGCTGTACTAGCTGTACTAAACTTAACTCCAAAAGCAGACAAAATAAGTTATATATGTTGTGAATGATGTAGTTTTAATAGAGAAGAATAAATATTCTAACTTATAAAGCATGTAGAGCTTACATTTTATTTAGTAAGCTAAATTATTTTATTTTATTTTATTTTATTTTTTTTCTAGATATTTATTTCTCTTTGGTAAGAGCCTCTTGAATTCTTTTTCACCTTTCTCTGTCTTTTGCTATTTATACACATTATAAATGAATAAATTCTTGAAAACTAAAATTTAAGAAGAAAAATCAAAAACACTTAAACAATCAAATCTATACTAATATTATAAAGCTGAAGATTTTGTATGTTTGTTTGAACGCGCTAATCTCAGGAACTACTGGTCCGATTTGAAAAATTCTTTCATTGTTATATAGCCCATTTATCGAGGAAGGCTATAGGCTATATAACATCACTCTGTGACTTATAGGAGTTGAGTAACGCGGGCGAAGCTGCAGGCAACAGCTAGTGTCAAATAAATCCTTTGAAAGTTGAATGAAACAAACCAATCAATTTTATCGATAGAAAGCTTATTTTACGAGTAATAATTATTTATTAAGAACTCGTTTTTAATTTAGGTACGAACTACTGTTTTATAGTGAAGTGGAATTTTTCTGGGGTGTTAGGATTCTCCGAAGAAATGTTGACTGATATTGTTTTTGTTGTGAAGTGGCTAATCCAGGCCATGTGATTTTTTTATGATAATTAGGTACATGCGAGAAAGCGATTCGGATTTAAAAAAAATGCTACTTCATTTTTTAGCCAGGCGGACAAATTTTATTTTTCTTTTACATACATATTCGTCTCAATAGGACTTTCTTATTTTTGAAAATTAGTACTACGATAATTATATGCAGCATCTGATTTACAGAAAAATCAAAGCTTTAATATTTTTTTTAACAATTTATCCGCAATAGAGGATCTCACCACGAGACACACATGCATGACATGACCAAACATAGTTTGAGCACAGTCTATGAAACTACAGTCGGTGAACGGATACAGAGTATCGTGCGGGGTTTGCGGGGTGAGAAAGGGGCGGTAGCGAGCCCAAGCTGCCATATACTCACTGGGGCACGTCAGTCAGGGCTGTCTCTTTTTATTCTGTGTTGTATTTATTAATAATGGTTCATACTACATGTGCTGTGAGAGACTGTAAATATAAAAACCGAAAAATAGTATCGGAATTCAGTTATATCAACACATATATTTTTACTTCATACAAAACCGTGCACCAGCTTCCCTTTTTTTATTAATATTTTTTTTTTACGGATGAGAACTAGATTATTTTACGTATAAGAAGCATTACTAGATCGTCAAATTCAATAATCGCAATCTGAAAAATAGTAAATCCAAACGTCGACACGTTTCAGTTTCGCGTTAGTATCTTGAGCATATTATTAAAAGGTCATCTTTAATAATTATTATGTTAGGTATAAGTTGTACTTTCCCCACCATGGTTCAGGCCTTGTCATGGTGGTGGGGCTCAGTAACCTAGGGTGAATCGCTGCACCTTGGGCGAAGCGAATTGGACCGAGGGGGCTCATTGTACCCCTCTTATAAGAAGAGGCGACAGAAGATCAGGGGGCAAGGGTTGAGGATGGGAACCTCACCCCATTGTACTGTCCCGACATTGGGAGGGGTTGTTCTGTGGTGCGGAGTACCCCTCTGTGGAGGTGGCGTCGGTCCCTTGCGGGACGGACTGGCCTTCGAGGTGCCCTGTTTGTTTACTAGATCCGGGGCACCTCACCAAAGGCGACATTGGTGGCACTCGCCGGGTTTTAGTGGGTAGAGCTCCGTCCACTTACCAGCTGTCGGGTGCAGCGAGTCCCACATACCCGCGTGGGGAGACCTACTCCCCCGCGGGATGCCTCAGAGCATTTACCGGCGTTAAAGGGAAAGAAAGGTATAAGTTGTACTTACCGAACTGATTTGTATTTGTTTAAAGTAAAACTCCTCATATTTTTATATACTATTGATATTGATATTTACGTAATATTATACTTCAATATTTTTTTTCATTTTATTTTTGGTACTCTACATACACACATACAACGAATAAACCAGAACGGATGATATAAAATATAATATGTAGATATTGCGACAACCCTACAGCAATGATGAATGCCTACACAAAGACGATATTTCGCGTGGCTTCAAACTAGTTCAAACGCATTGGCCCACTGATGTTCCCCACACTGTGATAATCATATAATTAATTGAATTTCTAGTTCCTATATTTACAATATGTGACACTAGATGGCGTCGTTATTTTTTTACATCGCGCTAGCGCTTCACCGGCGAGTGTCGTATAGTGCTACGAGAAAGCAATGTATTGTCACATCCTTTGTAAAACTGTCCACTACCTATAGGTCCCTAAAGGCTTCGTATAGTATAGTGGCAATTTCTGAAACCCTTGCACCGTCTCTGCGTTTTGTAAGGGTAAAAAAATATAATATAATAGGTAAATAAATAAAATATAAATCTGATGGGGTCATAGGTTGTTTGCCTGGCATTCCCATGACCCTGTCCAATAGCAGAAAGGAGGAACATCGTTGGGTTCAAATAATCACCGGGTCCCCCCGGGCCTGGTGGTATGCAAAAGGCGTTTCCCAACGTAAAAAAAGGGTAAATAAATAAATTTTATGTAAAAAAAAAAACAATATAATAAAACAAATTTTACGGATTTTATCGCGGTTTATTAAGATTTTTACAAGCCGTCGATACACTAAGTCAGCCATCTGTGAACATAGTCGTGACAAAGCTCGCCATTATATCAGATTTGATAAACCACAAGTCCTCGCAAAAGAACACCGATTCCAACCAAGGATGATCCGTGAGGCTATTTATACTACTGGTTATAAGGAAATAAAAAAACAACCTAATTTCAATAGAGAAGACGGCTGGCTCTGACCACCTACTTGGGATCCCATTATTGAAAATATTTAATCGAAATCCAAGCATAATATGTCACAGATTAAAGATACAGTTAGCACTTTCTGCGTAGATAGGATTAACCAAAATATTGATCTATCATGGGTAGTTTCGAATAACTTTGTAACATTAGGACGTATGACACCTCAGTCCTCACGTGACCATGGTTGCTGTAACGTATCCGAAACGTATGGCTTATAAAAATCTTAATAAACCGCGACAAAATCCGTTTTTTTTTTCATTATAATGAGTGAAATTCGCGTAAACATTAGAATATAAATTTATCTAATAAAAAATCTTTATAATTCAGATTTCAGAGTGTAAGATGGAACTTATAAGTTATAACCTGTAGCCGGTTAACAAATGCTTAAAGCAGGAAAGCACTCGTTAATTACTATTAAGTGAAGTTTCAGCTCTTATAACTTAAGACTTTATTAATTAGTATTAGTACACACTATACAGTAATAAAGCAGTAATCGTGTTAGTCGAAACATAATATTGTTTCCAATTTTGTAAAACAGATGACTCAGCACATTGCAACTAGTTGAGCGGATTACAATTAGTGTTTTTTCTATTTGATTTTGGAAAAAAAAAACTATTGAATACCAAGATTTTTCTTATTGTGTCACGAATAACAATGGTTAAATCAACAAGGTCATTGAGAATTAGTTTGAAAAAAATATTTATTTTAAATAATTACTTTCTTCAATACATCTTTGATTTCGTTTCTTGTTTTTTTTTTATAATTCAGACGACTACTAAAGTTAACCAATTTAAAACTGGAAAAAGGGGTTGGGTATTTTGCTTACAATATCTCAAAAAATATATTTGAAATCTAAAGAAAAGATTCCAAGAGAGGAGGACATTTCCCAAAAAAATGGAACTGTAGGATCAATATTTATAATTCTTACCAAGGGCAATAGAGAAATGACAATATACCGTTGGCCGTCACGCTATTCGAGTCGATTTTACAGCCAAGGCGCGAGTTAAAGGTGACAACCCTAACAGTATAGCCTTTGTCAGCTGTACTAATTAAATGTTAGATATAAGCAATTATTAATGTATATAAACTGTAATATTTTAGTAATAAGTCGATTACCATATTTGTATTAGCATAAGAACGTCACTCTGGTTGAATAAATAAATATTTTTTTTTGTAAAGTTAGTACCAAGTATTTATCTGGCGCAGTCGGTAGGATATCCTGAAGTTGTTTTCCTTATCAAAATCTAAGGACTCAACGTACGTATCAACGTTTAAACAGGATATCGAATCAAAAATAGAAATCTGTTAAATACGAGGGAAAACTGAAGCCGAGCAGAGTCACGAGCAGCAAGAGGTAATCCAGGGCATGGCGAGATCTACAGGGCTGTGGTGTCTCCTGGTACTAGCAATGACGAGTCCAACGTGGCATCTACAAGTTCACGATATGACCAAGAATCCAGGCATAGCTCCAATAAAACTTGGTACAGCAGTGATGAAGACTGATCACTGGAGTATTGTTAAAACGATTAATTTAGATAATATTAAAATACAGATAGAGAATAATATTAGGGAATATAATAGGTTAAGGTCTTTAATTCAAACGGACAACCAAGTTAAAATGGAATTTTTAGGATTAGAAACTCAAGTTAGTTCCTTTATAAAGTTAACACAATCAAGACTTTTACAAATTTTACCCAATTCGAGAAATAAAAGAGGCATTTTAAATCCATTAGGGTCATTTATTAAACTTATAACTGGGAATTTAGATAATAGTGATGCACTTTATTATAGCAAATTAATTACAAATCTAGAAAATAGGGAACATTCGGTGGAAGAGAAAATATCTGTTATGCAAGTAGCTTTTGATAAGTTAATTAATATATCTAGCTATATGAATTTTAATGTAAAACAAATCTACGCTAGAACAACAGAAATACAATCATTACATAAAAATCAGACTACTTTATTTAATTATATTTCAGTTATGAACAATTTGTATCAGTTATTAAATAATTTTCGCACTATTTACAGCATAATAATGGAAGTAGAGACATCTATTGCATTTAGTAAATTATATACTCTCCATCAATCCATTATTAATCCCACGGAATTATTAACCATTTTACAAAAGGTAGAAAAACATGCTAGGTTAATTTATCCCGCAAGTTACGATAATTTACCAGCCATAGAACGTTCCATAATTTTGAAATCGTATATACATCAACATAGATTAGTATTTATTCTAGAAGTTCCACTGGTAGACAAGAACACTTATACATATTATAAAATTATCCCTATTCCCCTATATAGCTCCCTCTCTAAAAGTACTGCTATCATATTTCCCGAATTTCCTTACCTTCTCGTGAATAAGTTACTCTATCGGTCCTTGAATAGCCCATGTGAAGAGATAGATCATGATGTATTTCTATGCAATGAGAATAAAGAAGCACAATACAGAGAAACATGCATCGAACAAATAATGATGTTAAAAAATAATTTTACAAATTGCAAAACACATAGTATCAAATTAGAAGCTACTAGAATATACAAAATTAACAGCAATGGATGGCTTTTATATAGTACTCCGGAAACAATTATAACAGAAAATTGTAAAGAACAAACATTTAAGACAAAGCTTCAAGGAACCTTCATTATTACAACTGATCCAGAATGTAACACTATCATTGGCGATACTTATGTTGGCCAAGTGTCAAACACAACGGGTAGCAGCATTCCGGAGGCCTATATCCCCCTTCCTGAGGTGCATTTGGATGTTCCAACCGTCGATAATCATTTAGATCTTCGAAATATAGACTTTGAAAGTGCGAGACAATTAGTGAATAATATGAAGATACAGTATAGTGATAATAAAAGTGTTAATAATAATAATAGTGTAAAAACCTGGACAATAATTCTAAGTGTAATAACCATTTTTACAATTGTATTAATTTGTATTATGTTTCTTTCTTTATATTATAAATTCAAGATTTTTGATATTTTAGATATGAAAAATTTTCCGAAGCCAGTTTCTCCGTCTCCGGATAATTTTTCTCTAGGGGAGGGAGGAGTTAAAGGTGACAACCCTAACAGTATAGCCTTTGTCAGCTGTACTAATTAAATGTTAGATATAAGCAATTATTAATGTATATAAACTGTAATATTTTAGTAATAAGTCGATTACCATATTTGTATTAGCATAAGAACGTCACTCTGGTTGAATAAATAAATATTTTTTTTTGTAAAGTTAGTACCAAGTATTTATCTCGCGCGTTTTACGTAAAAAAACATTAATTTTGACTAACCTTTTCTTAAATGGAAAATACTCGGGTTTACATAAGTAATTTATTGCAATGTTGCAAAACATGCAGATTTGTTTCATCTAAAGATAAAGAAAGTTACCCCAAGGTCTTCGTCTGACCCAAATGTCAATAGTATTGTGTGATGTTAAACGAGGTAATTAGCAAACAATAAAAGACCAATTAGCGAGTCAACGCTTGGACTATTTTGGAACATTTGGATTTATATCTTGTATTATAGTGATTAAATATTTGATATTTTGTTGTTTATTATTAAATGATTTTATTTTGCAGAGAGTGAAACTGACATTGTTATTAACTTTCCATTTTCATTCTCGATTTAAATATTATATAATACATACACAAAAATGTTAATTATTTAATTAGACTTCAATTTGCTTTTTTTAATCATATTTGATAATCAAAAACATATTTGTCATGATAAACCTTAGAATAATTATAATTATAATTATTGATTGATCGAATTGATAAACATTAACTAAATTGTCAACCAATCAATACCAAGCCGTATGGTTATAAAATACTTTTCAACTTACACGGAAATTACTACTGTCATAACTTATGAGTAGTACATGTTTTTACAAGTCTACTACTGGTCTGCCTTCGTTTGTGCAAAAAATCATGTTGCCTGTTACAATACATTTTTTATTACCCTAATTATAATATTAGAATTAATATTACGTCGTTAATATATCAGCGTCAAGGATTTCCTTTTAATTGTCATTAATATTATAATCAGATATTGTACAAATCAAATATCGTGACATAGTCGATCGGTATCAGAACACGATTTTGAAAGTGATTAAACATTAATTAGAACAATCGAAAAAAAGCTAGGCCTTGGTCTATACGGAACTTGTGTTGTAAATTGTAGTGTGTGACACTTATTGACGCCGAATTATAACTATTAGTACCTATATAATATCATAAAAAAATTATATTGGATTGAAATAACAAAAAAAACTTCTAGTAATTTTAATTTTTTATACCTACGTATGATGCCATATTTTTTAGGATTAAAGTTATTATGAATGACTTTTAATATAAACTAAATACAAATTTAATGTTTAAGTATAAGTAATATCAAAATATTTATAATTGGCTCGGATACGGTTGTAAATCGAAGTTAACGCAGGCGAAGATAACGCACCAAATAGTAAAAAATATCTTTGAAACAAAAAAATAATAACTTAAATGTGGTACATATAAAAAATCAACAGATAAAACATTTTAGTTCATTTATTGCATAGCAATTTCGTTTCATATCTTATAAATATAGTCTGCTTATAGAAATTTAGTGACAACGGCATTCCTGAGGTCGGCTAAGGTCCGGGTCATCGACCGATTGAGTAATTACTATAAATGTATCAAACCAGCGCAAATATGAATTAGTTACAACCTTGATTTTTTATGACTGACTCTGAAAGTGACTCAGATGTTTGGATTATAAATTTTGTGAATGAGAAATGTTTTATTCGATTTTGTTCGCAGAATTATTTAAAGCTTTTGTACACTATTAATATCAGTAGAGGGTTTGTACCCTATTTTTGCTAGTAATATAGTAGCGTATTTGTGTTCTATTAAATCATAGTCTAAGTATCCTTTCTCAAAGAAAACAAAACTTATATAAATCAATAAAAAATCATTATAATAAAACAATTTTTATGGATTTTATCGCTATTTTTATATTAAGATTTTTACAAGCCCTACGTTTCGGATACTTTACAGCAACCATGGTCACGGGAGGACTAAACAGGTCGCGTAAACATTAGAAAACAACAATAAAAAATCTGCAAAAAAGCGTTCATGTTTAATCATAACCTTTATATATCTTATTTGACTGCCAGCTGATATGTCATGTATCTTGTTGTTCATTGGAGGCCTGTGTTCAAACCGTTGCACTTGATGGCTTATGTTCAGTGGATTTTTTTTTTCGGAGGGATCTATGCTAATGGCCCGAAGGCCCTAATGCTTCATCGGATTTGTGTGAGCCCATTCGGCTCACTTTTGATTTAAAAAGTGGGGGGTTGCCCCCCGCCTACCGTGCGGTCAGCGAACACACGGCCTCCTGGCGTCGGTTGTGTGTTCAGTGGATGTAAAAAGCTGTATGTATATAAAATAGTCGTAATAATAATCCTAATTCATTAACATACTTTTTTACTTACAAAATGTTTTTCCCACTATCACTACACAATATAGTTTAAGAGTATTACAGTAGGTAGGTAATAGGTATTAATAATAATAGGTAACAGTATAACAAAAGGTAATAATATGTACCTATTAGTAGTTATAATGAATAGGTAACAGGGGAATACGGAATCGTTTTCGCAGTGGTAATGAATATGCAGTCTGTGATCTAATGTATGGAAGTGGGGCGAGGCTGTATAGTCGCGAACATAAGTCGTTACATAACATGCTTATGACAAATGTAACAATTTAATACCGTTACTAGTGATGCGTGTTGGATATTTAGAACTTAGATTTTTAGTTTTATAGTTTTTTTTTTCCTAAAAATGAAAAGATCTTTTTAAGTTATAGTATAGGTTTTAAGTTAAAAAAAAGTATTATACATATGTCAGATTCTATTTCCTTGTTTTAGAAATCAATAAATATCCTTTACATTTATAATTGAGGCTTTGATTAGTTTAGTCTAGCCATTGATTTTAACTAGTTATAGTCTAGGCATTGATTGTGACTAGTGAGCCTACTAATAGTTTTTAATATAAAAGAATAACTTATTCCACAAAAAGTAATCAAGAGAGCCATTGAAAAAAAAAGACCAACCCGACGCCAGGAGGCCGTATGATCGCAGACTTCACGGTTGGCGGGGAGTAACCTCCCACTTTAACAAAACAAAAGTGAGCCAAATCGACACTAATCCGATGTAGCATTAGGGCCTTTGGGCCGTTAGCATAGATCGTTCCGAAAAAAATTAGAAAAATCTACTTATTCTACACCTCAATATTCTAAAAAATATATAAGTAATAATTAATTAAATATTTAATATCTATTAATTAGATTTGTATAATATACGTTACTATAAAATCCAAACAAAATATTTATTATTTATTTTATTAGTACTAATAATTGACTATGACTGTACAGTACCAATAAAGACATAAATCAAGTAATCTGTAATATATTTTTTATTTTTTATTGCGACTGTGAGAATTAATAGAAATATTTATATGCATGCCGTGGGCATTGATACAGCAATTATAAAAATTAATTTAATTACTTTATAGAGAACAATTATTTATAACTTTTAATGTTATCATTCAGGTATTTACCTACCTCTTTATAAGAATAAATTTTTCCACTAAAGATTTATCGCGACTTATTTTGAAGAAACAATTAAGTATTTTTATATTATTAGTAAGGAATGGTTTTTGATTTTATTTTGAATCAACGTTGCCATAGATTATGGTAACAATATTACAAATACTAGGCTAGTACTATCTAAAAATCATTGATATCTAATAAAATTACCTTACACCAAAACATTTTTTAAACATTCTCAATAACATAAAATAATTTGCCATTACCAAATGTCTCAGAACACAACACTCAAATGATTGAAACATATATGTTTTTACCTGTACCTTATATTACAATAATAAAATAGATGTATTAAGTAATAAAATAAAACAAAATCATGACAGATCAATAATTCACAGTGATTATTCAAGACGGTGACAGTTTGGTCCAGTTGGTCACGAGTCAAGACTGGGCGTGGTGTTAGCACAAGGAAACACTAAATTATTCTTTAAAAACGCTTTTTTAATAGGATAGCAAGTAGTTAGAATTAATTAGTTAATTATATAATTAACTAATTAATTCTAGGTAATATTACCTATTAGACTAAAAATAATGTAGTAGCATTATTTTCTAGTCTAAAGGTATATATATCTAGAATTATATATGTTTATTAATGTAGTTGAAACACTGATTCCCTAGAATATAGGAATGATGTAGTTGTTTTTCTAATGTTTACGTGAATTTTAATTATTGCAATAAAACTTTTTATCGTGCTCTACTAAGATCTTTATGTTCTAAAGAATAGCATTGAAAGTGCGTAAAGCTGTTTTTATTTTATAAGCTCGTACGTATGCAGTAATAAATATTTATAACCATTGCGACACTTTTGATGTTTTCATCATCATCCTTAACAACCTTTTTTTAAGTGATAACGTCTTCTAAATGGATGAACGCCGGCTGCACACACGAAAAAGTGTCACGTTCCGCCTGAGCCGAGCGTGCAAGCGAGAGCGCAGAACAAGCGGTAGAGAAGTACGATCGGCCTAAGATTTCGCCTCGTGATGCATTATGACGTTTTCACGTAAAATTATCCATTATATATTAAACTGACACAGGTAGATTTTTTTACTGATTTTTATTGTTATAAAAAAATATTATAATAATAAATAATATTTATTTATTTACTTTCATAACTTAAAACCGTAAAAGTTCACTCCAAGCTGTAAATCCCAGAAAAAAAATCAGACTTTTAACATAAAAGTGCTGCTTGAAAAATTATATGTAAAATAATTTTCTTCCTATACAATCGCATACTTCTATGGAAAATCGCTAATGTAATATTGCAAGAGCGTTACGTATTAGGAAACAAGATGATATCTTAATTATGGCAAAAAATCGGAAGAACTACAATAGTTACGCGAATTACGCCACCATATTGTTGTGTGTTGGAGCGATTTCTAACTTGTATCACTTGACCCGATCTTTGTATTGTTGGGTTTATGAACGTTATGATTGTGCCAATATTGTAAAACGCGCCAAAACAAATTAGTTTTTTTTAATTATCAAATTTTTTGTATTATTAAAGATTCTAAAGACATTAAAATATGATTGCGATTATTATTCCGAATAATTTTATTTACATTTTTTAAATATGCATAAGTTTATGGCATAAGTAAATGCATAGCACATAAATCCTATGGGCTGTGTGGCTCACTGCGACCTCTGTGGCTCAATGGTTAGCGCGTAGGCGTTCAAGCCGGAGGTAGCGGGTTCGAAACCCGCCAGGGAACAAAAAGTTTTCAGTGTTCCTGGGTCATGGATGTGTATTAAATATGTGTATTATATAATAAAAATCTTAAATATATGTATAGTATAAAAGTATTAAATATATTTCCGTTGTCTGGTACCAGTAACACAAGTTCTTCGAGAACTTACCACGGGATCAAATTGATCTGGTGTAAAAACGTACATAGATATTATTAATTATTATAAATTTTAGATTACAATTTTAGAAACTATTAAATTTACTAGGACTTAAATTTAACTTAGATTATTTTATACCCTCTAAATATATTTTCACATTTGTTACTACAAAGTACAAAGAAAATATCTAGCTTGAATAAAGATATAAAGTAGGTACTTACTAAAGTTAAAATGTTATAATACTGTACTTTTGATCTAGAACATGATTCAGTACTTTTCTTGTATAAATAAATATAACGTATGATAATTTCTTTTCTAACATAGGACGGTAAACGAGCAGTCGAAGCCTTTTGGCGACTATCGATGCCCAAAAACATCCGCAGGACCAGAGGTTATGTAGATGTGTTGCCCACCTTTACACTATCCCCCCAATGGGCCACTGGAAACTCACAAACCGCACGAAACGCGATAGAATAGCTGTCACTTGACGACGGTATTATGTGAGCGAGAGGTACCACCCCGGTCGTGCCGGCCCAATTCGGCAGCAAAGCTGAATTATTGGTGATTTTGACAAAAGCCCATCTGTTAAGCTAGCGCATCACAGATATAAAGATCGGTCTTGAAAGAAACTAATGATTCCATTAACTTTCGTAATTGCGATATAATTAATGGCATCAGTAATTGTCACCTATTGTCTATTTATCACCACACTTGTTTGTTGTCCTTGTCCTGTATATGTAAGGAACATTTAAACTAATGCCATATATTTCTTTAGCTTTGTTTTGGCGCGCATCATTGGTAACATTTCCCGCCTTGAGGTTGTGGCGGCCATTTTTATTGTTCCATTTTCAATTTTATGTTACACTTACCAAAGAGTATAAATATTTGTAATAATTAGAATAATTAGGCTTCTAACAAATTATTTTTTTCATTTAAGTGTATCTTAATTACTGTGGTAGCAGACAAAACAGTGAAAATTCTTGGAAAATGAAAATTTCTGCATAAAATATACGCAAATGCGTATATTTTATGCAGAATCATAAAATTAGATAAACATTATATTATAACAAAAAGCCTTAACATATATAAATTCTAATTGATAAGTAAATTTTGGAACTGTGATAATGATTTTAGAAAATTTTAATATAAAATAGGACTAATATTGTTCAATGACTGCAACAAATCTACAGTTTAAGAGGCCACAATCTCAATCAATTCGGCGATTCTAGTCACATAAAGGAAAGCGAAGACGCTAATCTGCGTCGCCGGTTGAATATCCAAGTGCTTCTCGAGTTTTCCCGTACATGACGTACAGACAACAGGATATTCGCATTTCAAAATGCCACTTTCTCTTTAGATTTTGATGATAACATCAATCACGTGTGGCTAAAGGTATTTGCGAAACATCCTTTAACCTCTAAGATCGTGGCTTCTTTGGAGTGCTCTTTTTAATTAATATGATGATGATGATTAATGTCTCTAGGTATTGTACTGAATGGATTGTCTATACTCTTTTTGGCTACAGTTTATACAACCACATCAAATAGAGTTTGTTGCTTATCTTATATCTTTAAATGAGCAATTCTTGTATATATATATATATAATTGGAATCTCGGAATCGGCTTCAACGATTTTCATGAAATTTAGTATATATGGGGTTTCGGGGGCGATAAATCGATCTAGCTAGGAATCATTTTTAGAAAATGTCATTTTATTTAAAAAAAAAATACCGAGCAAAGCTCGTTCATCCGGATACTATAATATATATTGTAGGTATAGTCTGTGGTCCCCACCATTGTTCAAGTCGTGGCGGTGGGGCTCAGTAGCCTAAGGTGAACCCAGTACCTTGGGCGAAGCAAATTGAGCCGAGGGGGCTGATCTTTGTGCCCCTTTTATAAGAAGAGGGGACAAAAGAGCAGAGGGACAAGGGGCAAGGATGGGAACCTCATCCCATTGTACTGCCTCGACGTTAGGGGGAATTGTTCTGTGGTGCGGGATAACCACTCTGTAGAGGTGGCGTTGCTCCCTTGAGGGACTGAGGTGCCATCGAGGTGTCCTGTTTGCTCATTATATCCGGGGCACCTCAACAAAGATGGCATTGGTGGCACTCGCCGGGTTTTAGTGGGTAGAGCTGCGTCCACCATACCACCTTTCGGGCGCAGCGAGTCCCACATACCCGCCTGGGGAGACTTACTCCCTCGCGAGATGCCTCAGAGCATTTCTCGGCGTAAAAGAAAACAAAATACATTGCACGATTAAAGTCCGCAAAACAGTGATTTTAGAATGACAGCCGTCAAACTAATAGTTCTTCTTCTTCTTTCATTTCGGAGTAGTATTGCCATATAATTTCACATGGGTATTACTAAATATATGACCTCACCTACGGTTATTCGGGACAAATGTCAAAGTCACCAGAAAGCGGTAAATGTGACGGACATGATACAATTTAATTTTAAATTGGTAGAAATATAAGGATAATCGTTGTAAAATTCGGAAAAATTCAAGCCACTTGGGAGATTTCATTGAAAACGCTCCCATATACCTTTGAGATATAATAAAAATGTCATGGTGGCATATTTCTTTTTTGGAGATTTACAAAATAATCCGCAATGGCAAATATACCTTTTAAGGAAAGCTCACTATAAGCATTGTAGCATTATAAGCCCAGGCAACTCATCTATGTGTTGCCTATCCTGAGACATAAGATGTTAAGTCTCGGTGCCAGTAATTACACTGCCTGTCTTGCCCTTCTCTCCGAAATACAGCAAAGCTGTTTCACGGGAGAAACAAGCAAGATGGTGGTACCCATGCAGCCTGGAGCGCGGCACAGCGCATCCCTCCCACCGTCATATAATACCTTAAATATCTTTATTTCATGCACCTTATTAAATTCATATACACCATGTAATTTTATCATCATCATCAGCCTTTATCCGTCCATTGCTGTACATAGGCCTCCTTCAATAAACGCCGAGACGACCGTTCCCTTGGCACTGGCATCCAGCACGGACCAGCTACTGCACGGAGATCGTCTTCCCACCTGGTTAATGTATAAGGATCAAGAGTGGAGGCTGCGTTTTGGTAGACGAAGTGTTGGTCACCCATGTAATTTAAATATATATTTTAGGACATGTCGCCAAAATATAACGTGCCCGAAAATAAATTCAAATGCGGTTTTCTATGACACCCTCAAAATTTCCTTTTCAGTTGAAACATATTATTATTATTTAAGGGTGGGGACACCAGCAAGGCCAGACGGGTGATCAGTCCTCATTAACGGGACCATTTCACCCAAAACATATTTCCCATTTCAGTTGAAACATAAAAAATTAAGCTCATTTAACAACTGATTAATTATAGATGTCATATGCTAAACATGATTTAGCAAATGACATTTAAAATTTATTTAGTTAAGTTTATTTTTCATAAACGCACATTTATTTTCATTATAATATATTGCACCCGTGTAGAGCAGGGACGGGCAGCTAGTCTATAAACATACATAAAATTGGAGTGTCTGTTTGTAATATTAAAATAACCGCTTATTACTAAATGCATATGGATGTGTATACATGGTACATATACCAAAATAGCATTTTTTTAAATTTTTGTCTATCTGTCTGTTTGTTCCGGCTAATCTCTGAAACGGCTGGGCCGATTTTCATGGGACTTTCACTGGCAGATAGCTGATGTTATAAGGATTAACTTAGGCTATAAAATAATCATCATCAATGTAACTTAGGCTATAAAAATAATCATCATCAAATGGCTGTAAATCTAAGTTAACGCGGGTGAAGTTGCGGGTAACAGCTAGTTATAAATATAATTTCAGGTGGCGTGGGTAACGACGGGTGACGGTTACAACTGTCCGTACGGACACACGTGTGGCTTCGAACCCGCACCTCCCGGCCGATCCCCGCCGTGCGCGCAGCCTGGTCTCACCTACTGCCTACACCCAGACCCGTATCCTGAGTAAGAATCCCATTTCTAGTAGAAATAGTCTTGATAATATAATAATAATAATATCTATGGACGCTTTCACACCACCTCAATCTGGTCCTGTGGTAAGTTCTCGAAGAACTTGTGTTACGGGTATAATATAAAAATATAATAATTAAAAATAAATTTGTGTAATTTTATAAGTTAATTGAAATAGGCCAACAGGTGTGCCATCTCATGGTAAGAGATAAGTGCTAATTAACTGAAATTTACATAATATATTTGAGAAACAAACAATTAGCACCCATAATTTAGAAATAACAAAATAGATTTTAGACTTCGACTGCTAATTTGCCCTCCTATGCTATAAAAAAAGTTTACAGAAATCAGTTTTCACTAAAAACTAATATTATAAACACAATATCATTATTTATTAAAACTAAAACAATAAAAAGGAATTACACTATTTAAAATTTTTGCATGATTCCACGTCTAAAAAAATGAATAAAAAAAATAAGAGTTCTTATACTTAATCCAGCCAACTCGTATATACGTTGCCTATTGCACAACGTAGAGCAACGCACAACGAAATCAGTCTTGTCTTCTTACTGACTGCAAAACTGCTAAAAACATAAGAAGGATGGTGGTAACTGATCCATCAAAACGGTCGCGCTTTTGTCGACTTAATGCAAACTGACAGCTATGAATCACATAATATATTAATTGCACTAGTGTGACAAAAGGACAACTGGTGGCCTTACCACTGCTCATTGCCACCCACCACTTGTCGGTAATTGTTGTTAAATTTGGCCGAGGTACAGTCGAGGACACATTTTTGTTGTCATAATACCAAAGTCTGATATAAATAATCTGCCAATAATTTCTATAGCATTGGCTATAGAAATTATTGGCAGATTATTTATATGTAAGTAATTATTTATCCATGATTTTTTTATAAATAAAAAATCAGCTTCCGTATTCCGCTTAAAGAGCAATAATATGTTATATTAATTAACATGGCTATTTTCACAACTACGAGGATATTCATAATAAAATCATAATAATAATATCAACCATTACATGTCCCTGCTGGGCACGGGTTTCCTCCTCGAATCAGGCGAGGAGGGTTTTGGGCCAAGTTCAGCGATGCGATGGCCCAATGCGGGTTTTTATTGTCCAAATTTAGAAAAACTTATTTATAGGCATCACATGGGTTAGGATCGAACCCGTACCTCTCGGCTCTCACTCATGAGGTCGAGCCCATACCCACTAGGCCATCGTATCGTCGCCAAAAGACGATATTTAGTCTCACAAATCTCATGAGTCATGATACAGAACATATTTGTAGAACGAAAAAGAAAACGCGATTATTAGCGATCGCGATTTGGTTTAAAATCCATTTGACATAGTTTAAATACTTGAAATGTTGGACTCAGTTTAAATTTTGCACAAAAAATTGCACAATTTTTCGTATATACTTGAACGGGGACAACGGAGAGGTAAGGCCGGGCTTGGCTTGTTTGAAAAAAAGGGATACAATATCACTTTTATGTGGCAGGCCAAAATAAAGAACTGGAGTAAACTTTACAGTTTGTATAGTTTTAATTGACTTTTAGCGTTTTAAATCATGACAGATCATCAAAATTTACTATAAAGTATTAAACACAAACCAATGTTCCAATAAATACAACAGATAATAATCTATGCAACAATTGTAACATGAGAGTGAATGAGGGTTTGGTTGAACAAGATGAATTTGAGATAGACAAAATCAAACCGTTTGATTATTGTGTAAATTGTCTATATCTGCAATCATCAAGATTTTGTTGTGTTATTTTTTACTCGCCGCTAGATGGCATGCACTGTCAATTATCAATGGTTTGAGGTTTCATATAATATTATATACTTTCAGGCACGTCATAAGGAAGCTTATAGAGGCAGGGCAGTATGACATACGAACCCTCCTGTCTGACGAGAGCAGGGACAACTTCGACGCGACCAAGAAGGAGTATCCGTATGGGTACGGACCCAACTCGCTGCCTCACGTGGACCAGATATCGCTGGTGGACGAGGGATTATACAAAGATTATAACAATAAGTTCCACAGGTTCAACCATGGTGCGTACAGTACAAGTTTTTTTGATAATAGCTGGATAGGCAAATTGACCGTTAATTAAAGAAAAATTAAAGAACGCAAAATAAGAAAGACTTATTTTATTTTACAAAGTTTGTCTGCTTGACGTTAGATGGCGTTGCCTGTATTACTATTTACTGTTCATATTATGGCAGGTTACCAGCATCCATTTTTTTTAACTTAACGTGTGTTTTTTCAGATACCTATTCCGAAAAGACGCCTCTACAACCTCCGTCTACCTTCGATACAACACCATACAATGTGAAGAGGTTTCAAGCATCGAATTACTCCAAGTTCGGTTTCCAAGGATACCAGACCCCTGGCTATTGGAACCCCATCAACCAGTTTGACTACGACCGACGGTTGAGGCAGAGTGGGCAAACCCCATTGGACGTATTCAATCCCAACTACTTCAACACTCCCTACCCAAACCAGGAGAACTGGTTGAGACAAGCGACTGGAGTCACCCAGTACAACCCCAATGAGTGGTGGAAGTAAGTACTTACCCTATTTTATATGATGGCAATTCTTGTTATAAAGAAGCACCTACTTATTATTATTTTCCTGTTTATATGGATATATCTAAGTTAGTCATAAGGTTAGCTAATTAAGAAAAAAAACTTAAAAGAGCTTTGTTAGCATACGCTATCTGGTAAAGACATATTCATCATATATTTGCGACATTTGCGTGCATAGCAAAAATTGTGCCAGCCATCTAATGTTTTTTTTTTGTTTTTGTTTTTTAGTTTGTTAGTTTTGCCATAAATGAATGAATGGTATGAGCGTGTCAGACATGTTGCTACTGTCACTTACCACCAGGCTCCTCTTTTGCTTATGATATTATCGAATCAGCTTCCCCTCCACTGGACGTTGCCTGTTTCACTTGGTGGACAAACTCTAACACATCTTACTTTTAATGCTAGATACATATTATCATACCTTTTTAATATTAACAGGTACATATCCCCGTCTCGCTCCGATGCGGACGTGACCATACAGCGGTCTATCACCTTTCCCACTCGCACTACCATCAGCAGGCGGCGCCGGAACGCGGAACTAGTTAAGGAGGCGTCTAAGAGAACACTCACTGGTGCTGAGGCGCTACGGATAGCTCTGGGATTAGCTAAGTATGGGCCATTCATCATTATTATCATTTTTTATTCATCTATCCATCCATCTATTAATATTGATATAGGCCCTTCTTTTCTTTTGCGCGCTTAGGCATTCCGCGAGCGAGGGGGGAGTGCCCAGGCGAGTTCAATCCCCCAAGGGACCGACACCAACTCCACAGAGGGGCAGTCCCGCACCACAGAACAACCCCTCCCAACGCCGGGACAGTGTATTGTTGCGAGGCTCCCATCCTCGCCCCCTGTCCCCCTGCTCTTTCGTCCCCTCCTATTACTATTATTATTATTATATAGGCTTCCTTCAATGAACGCCAAGGCAAAGTAAGTGATCTAAACTGGTTCAAGACTTTTTAGCCTAGCAGCTTTACTATGTAGCATAAAACAGAGCAGGCAGTGTTGGAGATGGCACCTGAATCTTGCAATTAGGCGATTGCGACTTCTTATCGAGATTCTTATATCGATAAGTGGCTCATCTCCCGTCTCGCCCATCTAAACTGATGTAAAAATTACCTCCTTCTATTCCCACATTGTACTTTCAATCAGTATTAATATATATAATATTATTCTTATAAGTAATGACTAAATAAGATGAACATTAAAAAAAATAGTAAAACATAATTAATACGAAAATATCATCCTCACCATTAATGCCACTGATAATTAATATATTATGTCTTTAGCTATGAACGACTGGATGAGCAATTTCATAATTGTTACTTGGTTTCCCCTCTAGAACTGATATATCTTTATAACAATTATAGGTATTATAAAAATATGAGGATAATATACGCAAACAAGCTTTCTATTCCTGAATATAAGACGATTTTCTAATGCTTCACGCTGTCCAAAACATGATATTTGCAAAGAAAGAAAGAAACACGTTTATTTGTACACACACTAGAGACAACAACAAAATAGTTTAAGATATGCAAAATTAAAATATCACAAATACATCGTTTACTTCTTTATGGCGGTCTCGCATCGATACAACGCAGAATAGTATGAGAACCGTTAGAAGACATTGTAAAGTTTTTCACAGTGAAGACACATCAGCGGAGCGCCCTCGGAGACAGACTGCTGACAACGCCGAGCAGCTCTGTAGCGTGCGGACCCAGTTTATCATGCCGAGGGTTGCTCTGAACAACCGCGGCAGCTGGAAGTATGTGGTCAACATGCCGGACAACATGACGCAGCTGGTGCGCGCGGAGATATGCACGTGAGTGGTTTAATGCCTTTTTATAGAAGAGGGGGCAACCGGGTAGTTGGTTCAATTGGTAGGTACAGAGACATCCTTAAACAATCGCTACATCGTCTTTCATTACGCTCTTTTCTTGAAGGTCCTTAAGTCCTATTGACTGGGAAATACCGTAGATGATAACAATATTACGCAAAAAAAGAAAAAGCAACAGTTGAAGTCTCGGTGCCAGTAATTACCTATACTGCCTGTTTTACCCTTCTCTCCGAAATACAACAAATCTATTTCACGAAAGAAATGAGCAGGATGGTACTCATGCAAACATGAGCACGGTACAGAGTCCGTTCAGGAAGATAAAAATCTTTGGCCAAATTTGAATCCCTATCCCTCTACTCATAGAATGACAATCTCTGTGTAGCAGCATTTTACTTGAAATATTATCTGTAGGATTTGAAAACAATATCTACTTAATCCTTGAAGAAGGTGATCGTGGCCAAAATTTATCTGTTTCTCCACGAGATACTAAATACAAAATTAAACTTGAATTATAATGGCAGAGTGATTGAGACGGAAACGGTGCTTGTTCTATTACAAATATTAATTTTAACAACGTTAAAATGTCTATAAAATATGGTTTAAGCGCTTATTTGATTACAGGTAATTCTTGGGCTAGCGCCATCTATTGGGAATATTTATCGTTACGAAATACGTTCAGTTATATACAAATATGTATAAACAAATTATTGACATAGTATCTTTGGATTTATGAATATATTAATAGATTGATAAAGTAATAATGCAAATAAATAAATAACTCAGTATGTTCTTCTTCTTCTAAAGTTTTATTTTCTAGGTCTACGGAATGCAGCGGACTTTGTACGGTACCCGCTGGCTATACTTCGCGATGTGAACAAAAATATATTCAAAAACGCTTGGTGGCGCTACAACCGAGTGGACAAAACCTGTATACCGATATATTTTGGATTCCGAGCTGCTGTCAGTGTACGATAGTAAATAATAACTAAATTATAACGTTTAATTTGTGATTTAGAATTGTAAGATATTATGGCTCTTTGCGTTCAGCTATTCTCCGCTAGGTGGCGCTAGATGCTTATAAGTTATATTTATGATGTGGTTGTGTGATTATATTTTTTAATATAATATTAGTTATAATTTTTAAGTTAATTATAATGTTTTAATATAATATTAGTTAGGATCCACACACTGCCTTTTAAAGCTGATTTAATTAACATAATAAAGTTGTTGCAATTGATTGCTTTTGTTTGAACGCTTGGATGAACTATTTTAATTTAAATTTTGTTATTCTGACACTAAAACATTATTATAAATATTAATTATTGTTAATATCTACACAGAGTATTATAAATGTAAATAGTAATATTATGTATAATAACTATTACAGGTATTTTTTTCATACATTTCTAATTTTTATTTTTTAAGTCGAAAAATGTATATACTCTTAAAGTGCTCCTTTTAAAGCAGATTTGGTTTTGCTAAATGTATGTACACAATACAAAAACATTTTTCATTATGTTTTCGTTTCTAAAAAAAATTATAAAAAGAAATAAAATACACGCTTAGTTTTATTTTCCTTCTTCAATATTTGATTCAGATCTTTCAGTTTTTTTTTTGTCTAAGGTCTCATTTAGTGATGCTTTAAAAAATCACACACTTCGATTGGCAAATTTGGGAGAAGTTTGTCAAGTGATAAACCCTAATATTATGTGACTGGCTGGTGCCCGCGACTTTAATTATATTGTATGAATTGTCCAAAATCTAATTCTGCGCAGGAATTAGATTTTGGACAATTCACACAATATAATTATGCTAATTATTATAATATATTATTTAGTTCAAATACCTATTTATTCGTTTTATATAGAGTTAAGGACTATTTATTTTACTTCGCACTTTCTTGGACATGGACTCCCTAAATCAGGTAATACCAGAAAATATTGAATTGAATGTAAAAATCTTTATAAACCGCAATAAAATCTGTAAAACAATATTTCATTATTAAGAGTAACGATATAAATATTACGCGAAGAATAAGCTCGTTGAATTGGCATTAGGCTGCAGTCACACACTCAGGAGAAAGATGGCGGATGGGCCAATACGGTTCAAGAATGGAGGACGCGTTTAAGTAGACGAAGTCTTGGTCGTCCATTAACCAGGTGGGAAGAACATCTTCGAGCAGTGGCCTGTCCGTGTTGGATGCGAGTGGCGAGGGATCGGCCGTCTTGGTCTTCATTGTGCTAGATGATATGTTCAGCAATGTCCTGTGTTATTTAGATCCGGGACACTCCGCTTCAAACGGCTGAAGGCAACTCGGAGTGGTTTTAGTGCGGTGCGGCGCCGGGAGTCCCAAATATTCCCGGGGATAACCCTCCCCGGGTGCAAGCACTTCCATTACGACGAAAAAAAGGTTTATGTTCAGCAGTGGACAGATAAAAGCTGATTATGATGATAAAGAGTGAAACCGTAAACATATTCACAACCGACGCCAGGAGGCCGTGTGGTCGCAGACTGCACGGTAGGCGGGGGCAACCCCCAATCAAAAGTGAGCCGAATGGGCTCACACCAATCCGTTGAAGCATTAGGGCCTTCGGGCCATTAGCATAGATCGAAACCGTAAACATATTTAATGTATTATAATGTAGTGGGCCGGCCAGACGCCCTGTCCCAGGAAACAGGACCACATAATATTCAAACCTATCCTCTCCCTCAATTTGGACCAATCTGTACGCCAACGAAAAATAACCAAGTCGCATATGAACATCATTATAAATAAGATCGGTTTTTATAGCACAGGAGACAAACGAGCAATCGAAGCCTTTTGGCGACTATCAAGGCCTATACACATCCGCACAACCAGAGATTACGCAGATGAGTTGCTCTCCTTTTCCCTATCTCCCCCAATGGGCCATCGGAAACTCACAAACCGCACGAAACGCAACAGCGTAGATGTCACTTTACGACAGTATTATGTCAGCGAGATTTACCACCACCCCGGTCGTGCCGGCCCGATTCGGATGCAAAGTAGCATGGCACTCCCAAATCGATTATGTAGTTTCAGAGATTATCGCGTACAAACAACGGTATATGTTTTAATTCTTAAAATAAATATTACATTTTACATACAAATGTAGATATCGATTCGGAACAAAGCCTTAATACTTACACTGTATACTTCTTAGAAATGTCTATTATACCTACCGGCTTTTCTGATGTGACTCAAATGTCACGAGAATTTTGGCAACGAGCCAGCAACAGCCAGCGTTCAACTTTACTATAGTGTCACTCTAATTATCCATTTCTAACAAAAGAAAGTCGTTAATATTATTTATTGTAAATCGTGTTTCCTATTTTATTATATTTACGATATTACGATTACATTTTTATGCGATTTTTACATTCTTCACCCGTGACTGTACATGCCTTTTCTTGTTATAGTAGAATTAGGTGGGAACTGCTATTTAAATAAAATTGTATTATATACCTATAATTTGTTTTCATATCATAGGAGGGCAAACGAGCAGTCAAAGCCTTTTGGCGACTATCGACGCCCATACACATCCGCACAACCAGAGATTATACAGGTGCGTTGCCCTCCTTTTCCCTGTCCCCCCAATGGGCCACCGAAAACTTACAAACCACACGAAACGTGACAAAATAGCTGTCACTTTACGCCGGTGTTATATGAGCGAGAGGTACCACCACCACCTCAGTCGTGTCGGCCCAATTCGGATGCAAAGCAGCATGGCACTACCTATAATATATAAAAGCAATATGATAAATTAAAAATATATATGAGATAACAATAAGTAATGTCTATGAACATTAAACAACTAGTTAGGCTCGAGACAAACTCATAAAAACTTATTTTAATGTTTCATAATAATAATTATATGATTAATTTTGTACCTTAATTTATTAGCAGGTAATACACTTAGGACTAGGAGTATGCACAAAAATGGCGGTCTTACCGCTTTAGGGTCTCTACCAGACGACCATAAAAAAATGATAACAGCGTGAGAAAAGGTAGAAGTCGGCACAAGCATTCATCGTTAAATAATAACACAAAAATTAAAAATAACTATAATATACTTTCTGTTCAGTAATATATATATATATATATATATATATATATATATATATATATATATATTATTTGATAAATAAATAATAATAAATCAACGAGATAATATTATATCTATAATAAGAGTACTTGTATAATATGATAATATTAATACATTGGTACATACTACACAACACAAATATATATAAAACGACATAATATATTGTTTTATATGTATTATATTGAACTATTGTAATAAATGAAATGATTGACAGTGCGGATAGGGCGAGATAGTGGTCGTGGCGCTTTTGGAATATCGCAGTTGTTTGCGATTTCTGCACCGATTTAGGTAGAGCATTCCACAGGCGAATAGCAGATACAGTGAAAGAGTATTTCAAGAAAGCAGTTTTATAGACAGGATAAGAAAGGGTTAGTTTGTTTAAATAATGAAGCAAAGGCGTATTATCTTCAAGTAATGAAAACTTTTCTTTTAAATATTATGAAGGAGTACCCATTAGGATTGAAAAGGACATTGTAAAGGAGATGGAGTATGTATGTATGTAACTCAATCGTATTGGAAGTCTACTTACGCTTAATACGGTATTCGGAAACGTGATCGTACTTTTTTGATTCCGATAATAAACCGAATGCACAAGTTTTGAAGCGCTCCAGGATACAATGATAGTTCTCGTTAAGGTCAAAGAATCGAACATCCACGTAGTCAAGAATAGGTAAAAGTATAAACTGAGTAAGAGAGATTTTGGTAGAAATGGGGACTATAGGGTACCAAGTCGCCTTAAAAATGCGTCAGCACCAATAATTTTCTTACGCAGATCTTGTATAAATGTACCTACATGCCACGAAAGAGTTTGGTCTAATTGAATGTCCAGGCTTCTGAGGGTGTTAAGGAATAGCAGTAGATATCTCCGACAGTAATATTTAGCACGTTGTTCATACGAGAACATTTAAAACAATATAAATGTACATCTTACCCAGATAACAGACAGATGTGACAGGATTCTCAACCACGATGCGTACGTAAGTGGTATGCCAAAGAACCACTATAATATTACTATTATTTCACTTATTGCGAAAAATGTGAGAAAAAAAACCGTCCTTTTTAAACGACTTCAGAAAAGAAGGAAGTTATATGTTTGTGTGTATATATTTTTTTCTGTAATGCATTCATTGACTGTTTTTGATAAATAGAAAAAAATATTGAAGCAGATAAATGATATCGGTGAGTATAGTTGACGCGCTCCTTTTCTCGGACAATATAAAAAAAATGATATCCAAGAAACACAGTCCCTTTAATATATTTTCCTTTGATTTACTATCCGAGTATATTCTTACGAGGGTGAGTCTCATCTGAGAGGGAAAACATTCCCTCAGGAGCGCACCCAGGGGGTTACCCGGCCTACCTTAACAAATTGTCCCTTAAGCGTCGAACATACAACCTTATTTACAAATTTATACCAAAATATTTTTATATGTATAGATAATAGAAAAAGAAAATAACATTGACGATTCTTCGACTATTTTTGCACATAAATAGTTATGTATGTATGTTGAAATTTAGAAAATAAATTATTTCCAAGCAATTAAATCCAGGCGCACTTATTCAAAACAATTTATAAAATTAATATAAAAACTTTTTAAATCGTCGGTTTCCTTAAAGAAAAATCGCTCGGCGAATTTGCAAATTTAGAACATTAAGACAATACCTTGGCACTTAGAGCGAGCGCCGAAACTCGCGCTTCAGAATAAAAATCCAGGCAAAAAGTCGTTCAACACGCGTAAAAGTAAAAGAGGAAGCGGGGAAAAAATCAATGCTTGCGTTTTATGTTCTGTGCGTGTGACAGATCGGTTGTCATGGCGACTGCGAGGGAATCGTTTGGCGGGAAAAAGGGACTTAAGTCGAGAGGCGCGCGGGCAAAATGAAGTTTGTGCGTCGCAAGCAAAGTTTACGGTGGGGCTTCCATTTCACTTACGCTTTTATTATTTCGATGCGTTTCGGTGTGCGTCGTGCGAGAGGGACGGCAGAGGGTAAGGGAGCCGGTAATCGATATTACGCACTTTTGTACCAATGAAATTGGCGCGGCTCGATGCAAGAACGCGGTTTGCACGTTGCAACCTTTTTAATTTTTGATAGCATTCCATTTTGCGTATCAACTTTAGTTTTAGTTTTTTGTTTTTATTAATTATGACTTAATGATGAAAAATGCAATCGTATTATGCTTTTTATGAAAGTAATAACTTTATTATGTTTGAATAAACATAATATATTCAATATAGCTTGTTGTATTTTATTTTGAATTTTTCTTTTGAATGTGAAATAGTTTTATGTGAATAATGTAAAAATATGTTTATGTCATCGAATTCCGCATATACGTACCTACGGCAATAAATAAAATGTTATTTTCTCTACGTTGAATATCTTACCCTCCTCTATAAATAAGCAGTTTTATATGTTCTTTAAATGATAAAATATTTATAGTATTACGGTGTTTACATAAATATTATTTTAAATACTAAAAATATTTTTCGTTTATGATATTTAGTGCTAAAGAGCGTTTGCTTTTAGCGCTCTTTGCTATCTTACTTTTTCTAATTTGCAAGACAAAGTGGATGTCTTGTAAATTAATATAGGTAAGGTAAGAAAATGAAAAATATTTTTATTTTAGCGAAATAATATCCAAAAAATAATATTTATTTAAACATATATATTTTAACATATTATCTACTTTTAGGCTTCGAAATCAAAAATATTTACGCTTTAAAAGTACCTACTTTATATCTTATTATTTCCAAAACTCATATCCAAGAAAAACCTAATATTGATTATTGAATCATAGCGTATAGGCAGTATTTTGAGGTAGCTAGGCAAGTAGACAACCGACCATTTCATTTTGTAAATGTATGATTGTTTGTATGTCCTTAAAAATTAGCTGAAACGTGAAAATATCATTGTGAATAAAGTGACTTTCTCCTTTAAAATTAGTGTTCATAACAAAAGGGAATTAGATGAGTATTTGGTAAATTTGGATGAGTCACGGAGTGACGCAGTGGTGCGGTACTGGGACTGAGGACTTTCTCGGAAACAATTTGGCGATGTTTTTAATAACTGTCCGCGAATTATGACCCTGATCGAAATCTTTCTAATATTGTAATGTGCTTTGCTTAATAGATAGATATAGAAAAAAAATACCAATTAGGAGAAGAATTACAGTTTTTAATGTAGGTACCTATGTTTTTTTTTGTTTTTGGTTTAGGCAGGGTAGATTTTTATAAATATATCATTACCGGTGTCATGTTAATATTAAATGAATTTCAGTTACCCAAACCATTAGTACGGGCTTTGCGCCAGAGTAGGTCTTACCAAATGTACCTACTAACTGTCACTGTCAATTGGTGAGACTTTTTTATGTTAGTTGGATAGGCAAACTGGCAGTCGTAGCACCTGATGGTAAGTGGTCGACGTCGCCCATGAACATAAACAAGTTAACCTGGAACTAGCCCAGACAACTCATTCATGTTTTGCCTATCCTGAGACATAAGATGTTAAGTCTCTGTGCCAGTAATTATACTTCCTGTCTTGCCCTTTTCTCTGAAACACAGAAAAGTCAAACACAAGCAAGGTAGTGGTACCCACGCAGCCCGGAGCGCGAAGCCCACCTCCCACCGGTAAACTACCAGTGCCGCCTTTGGTGCTCAACATATTCGGTATACCTCACGTATACCGAATATGTTGAGCAACAGGGCACCTATACGGCTAGTGGGTCCGACGCCATCTCCGCAGAGGGGTTATCTCGGACCACAGAACAACCCCTCCCAACGTCGGGATAGTGCAATGGGGTGAGGCTTTCCATCCTCACCCCTTGTCCCCCCTACTCTTTTGTCCCCTCTTCTTATAAGAGGGATGCAAAGAGCAACTCTCTCTGTTCAATTGGCATCGTCCAAGGTGCTGGGTTCACCTTAGGCTACTGAGCCCCACCGCCATGACAAACCTTGAATCATGGTGGGGCGACGAACAGCCCTGGTCGCCTCCCCGCTGCTACTTCATCACGATAATTCTTCGTGTATTATATATAAATTACACTAGTACAAAAGATTTTGTAGGGGACATTAATGTGAATATAAATAATTCTCGAATTCACTTGAACACAAACAAGAAATTTCATCAAAATCGATCCAGCCGTATATGTTAGGTTCGTAAAATTTATGGGCATAATTTATACATCTAAACAATTTTATTGTAAATTAGGCAGGTGAAAATAAATTATTTAAATATTTTCTAATATTATTATAATAGTGACCACTAGAAATATTCTAATAGCATTTTAAAAGGCCGTAGTTAGTTATCAAAGTTTTGTATGGTAGTTTACGAAATGGTGAATATCTAATTTTAATACTTGATGACCAATAAAGGAAATCCTATCATGTTTCATCATCATCAGCGTCTATCCGTCCATTGAGCATAAGCCTCCTTCAATGAGGGCTAGGACAGAATTTTTCGTGTTGGTGATAATGAATTAAGGCATTCGCTATGAAGCTAACGTTAATAATAATATATTGCTTAAAAATATTAGTTTCACTGAGTTGGTTTTGCCAGTTCTGAACTTAGGAACTGGCAGTAGAGTTCATTTGACGTTCAATAAAATGAAACAATATATTATAACATATGTTTTTATTTAGATAATATTGTATAGCTTAACTTATAAGGTTCCCCGCCTTAGCCTAGGGTGAGCCGCTGCACCTTGGGCGAAGCTAATTGAGCCGGGGGGGCTCTTTGTACCCCTCTTATAAGAAGAGGGGACAAAAGAGCAAGGGGCAAGGGGTGAGGGTGGGAACCTCACCCCATTGTACTGTACCTCCCGTTGGGAGGAGTTGTTCTGTGGTGCGGACAACCCCTCTGTGAGGTGGCGCCGTCCCTTGCGGGACTAACTAGCCGTCGAGGTGCCCTGATAGCTTAACAGATCCGAGGCACCTCACCAAGGCGGCACTGGTGGCACTCGCCGGGTTTTAGTGGGTAGAGCTGCGTCCATTTACCATCTTTCAGGCGCAGCGAGTCCCACATACCCACCTGGGGAGACCCACTCCTCAGGCGGGATGCCTCAGAGCATTTCCCGGCGTAAAAGAAAAAAAATGATAAGGTTGCAAAAATCGGAGTTTTGCCAACCAACCTTCATGTGACATTCTAATTAGAAAACCTAACTTATACCATATTTCGCCCAAATAAATATTATTATTATTAGAAATAATAATGAACATAAAACCCACAAAGCATCACTCCGCCGTTGTCTGTTACAAATACTTTTTTATATTTAGCTCAACACTAATAAGACTTTAAGCTTGATTTCTAGTTACAATATCACCATTAAATATAACTGTAAAGTAAAACTATAAAGAATAACCTATATTTTTCGAAATTACGTTATGTATATTTTAGAGATTTTAAATAAAAATATGTTAATAATAACTATCTATATACAGTATATTTAATACCTATTTTTAGAACTTCTATCTTAAGAATGCGTCAAAGTTGAAGGTTCTTTAAAGTTTTGTACGTGTGAATGCAAAATTACGGTAGCATGAAAGTTACTACGGAGCAAATAAGTTAGGAATACTTCTAAAATTATTGTAATCTCGATATTATTTGTTACTTGAAGTAAATTTGCCTTATCACTTATCATCACATACCTACTGATAACAATCAGTCCGTAGTCATTAATATTAGATGATGCTGTTGATTTACAATCATTTTTATAGTCGTCTAGTCGATTGATATTTAGATGGCATGTATAATGGCATAAGATATTCTTAGTAAAAGTCAGCAACGCAAGTGCAAACTTCTTCTTCGAAAATAAAAAAATGTACAATTAGTACAAAAACCTGCCCATCTATGTATCTAATAAAAAAACTAGTTTCGGAATCTTTAAAAAACAATGAAATACATTATAGAGATGCGTGAAAAGGAGATAGGGAGGCCTTTGCCCAGCAGTGGGACAGTATTGGCTAGGAAAAAAACAATTAAATACAAAGTCAACATAAGTCTTATCCCTCCCTTACCCAAGTAAATGTACCTAAGACAAGAACTTTGGAAGTTGATTTTTGTCAACGATGTGATATGTGATAGGATTATTGTTTACGGATTTTATCGATATTTATTAAGATTCTTAATTAATATAATAATCAATACTTAAAGGCGAGCTTTGCTTTAATTTTACAATTACAGTTTTTTTTAATTACATCGTTGTGATAATATATAAAAAAATGACAATTTTTATTTCCTTTTGTTGTTATTTTTTAATAAACATTTTTTTTTATTCGTCAAATTGAGTTTCCTTCCTTCCTTAAATCCTTTTTTTTTAATATAAGATATATTAAAAAAACTAAAATAAAGAAAAAGTACTTCCACTAGGAATTAATTATAGTTTAAAAATTTCAATTTTGGTATTGCATATGCACCAAGCATATGGATCATATCTACAATTGGGATACGGGTGGTGACTTGCATATTATACCACTATTTAATAACACAGGCCGGTGATAGTGATCATAATTATGTTATAAATTGCCCAAATTTAGTCATAACTATATTTTAGATCAAATTAAATATAGTTCATTATTAATTTAGTTGTTCGTTTGTTCATTGACATGCCTACCATCATAACGGGCTGAATATTATTGCATTCAAATGAAAATAAATGTAAAGATTTTGCTACAAGTCATACATAAAGTAATGGACGCAGTGATACAACTCTACAGTCTTTTAGTCTATAAACAAGAGTATGAAACAGGAAATCCCATTGAGAACCAGCAAGAATTTTTAATCTAAGTAAAACCGGACGAAGTTACAGGTAGCATATTTAATTTGTGTTCTAAAACAGAATTTAAAAGCAATCAGTATAAAAGGGTACAAATGTATTTGTTAAAACCTTGAATACCTCATTCAATCAAAACGAAACAATTCGACCAGGAAGAGAATTTGTGAATCACCATAATGATCTGACACAATGTGAATGATTAGATAATGAGCGAAATGGATGAAGGGAGTCTTAGAAACGAGCTCGTCAAGTGTCTCGTCCACGGGGCACCTCATCTCATGTGAGGGGTTCGACTCTTGGCCTGTATATAGGTGAATACCGTATGCACTGGGGTTCAAACCCTCTTTACACCTTACATCCTGAACGCAAAACAATCGGAAACACCAACCTGTCGCGACATGGGGATTGTCGCACCCTCTCACCAAAAATGGAAAAATAATTCCATTATTGCATACAAACCGATCAAAAGCACTGAATATTAGATGCGTTGAAATTTATACGAGCGATCAATAAACAACGAAACAGCGTTGGATCCGTTGGAAGTAAACAGATCGAAAGCAAAGCTCCGAATCGAATCCCGCCAAATGCAACGACAGCTGTGCGTAGCTCGTAGCGCGTAGCGTGCGATGTAGAGGCGGCGCCACCGGCCCTATTATTATTATTTGTAAACAAGCGTGTGCGGGCGCGGGGCGCGTCACGTGACCGACCGCCATTGGCCGGCGCGGCAGCTGCGTCGCGCTCGCTCGACGCGCGCGCCAGTCCTCCGCCAAACGTCGCTCTGGTTGTATGCGTCCCCACTGGCGCGGTAGACGCGATCGCGAACTTCGCATCCCTTTTTGTTTATTTTCGCGTGCGTCCTTCGGGCCGTTTTGTGTTACCGAGGCAGCGAGACGAAGAAAAAAAGGAGGCGCGGATGGATCAAGCGACCAGAGAAGGTACCGCTCGCGTCTTTACAAAAGTTGTGTGCGAGTGCAAGTGTAGTTTCAAAAGTTGTGGAAGCTTCTGGTTCTTTTTTGTGGATGTTTAGTTACAGTACACGGCGGTAGCGGTGGAGCGTGAAGTGAACTCCGGTTCGCGTGCTTCCGCTAGAGCTTTCGTTGTGCAACTTTTGCAAATCGATCCATGTTTTCCTGCGATGATGGTGATAGACACAGTATTAATCTAAAATATATCGAAAACTGTAGTAAACTTTAAAGCCTTTATCATGTTTAATTTGTAAACTAAGAAAGCTTTGCTTGTGTACTCTACATATATATAGAGTTCACAAGTATTGTACGTAAGTCTCTTTAATTCCGTGTCCAAAATACGGGAACATGGGGTGACGTCGCAAATTCGATGCTATGACGCATCGGTGTGTTGTTGTGTGTACTACGCATGGTGTTAATGAAATTTTACCCCACTGGTGAGAAGCGATCCGTTCGATTACATATATTGATGCATTAATCCGCTATGGGAATATTGCGGAGGTCCTTTTGAATGTATACTCTTTTGTAATCAGAGATTGGAATTGCTACTAAATTGTATATTTATTAACTATGAATAGTAACTTAGCAAGCTTTTCGCATAGTCAAATAAGAGTTAATAAAGAGAAAACATTTTTAGTGAAAAGGATACGAATTATTTTTCTCGTAAATTTTATATAGCCTATAACTCTTCGTTTTTAGTAGTTGAATATTATCGTCATATGTAAAAATAGTTTATCTTTTTATATTTCGTATTATAAAATAGCTTACATAGGATAGGAGTTATTATTTTATAAAATAATCTGATTATATTATAGTCATATTATTTTATATGAAAATAAGATATGTAGGTACAGTTTATAATGTTACATAAAATAAAGCTTTATCTTCGCGAGTTCTCATTTACATGTTGTTTGTGTGAAAAACATAATTATAATTGTAAATGTCTGCGTATATCATTAGGCATTTATATTTTAATGGGATTGCTCTATTTCATGTGATTGCGTGAAAGGACGAGGCATTTATTATTCTTCATACTCTTTATTTGACATTTTAAGATATAACGGTATTATATTTATATGTTATTGCATTCTAATTTATGAGAAATGTCCTTTGTCATGTTCATGAAGGTCATGTTTTTTGGATTGGAAAACGTCTTGCTACATCATAAAGGATTTTATTTAAAAAAAAAATACAATCGAATCACTAGCACTTAATAATACTACGGAAACGTTTTACCAAATATTTAATGTAGTATTCAATATATATCTTTAGTATATGTACTTTTATATATGTTCAACAAGACATATGAATACAACACATTACAACAATAAAATAACACAACATTCAAAACAAACTTAACAGTTAATTCTCTCAACGGTTGATGAAAAGCAATAGATTATAATTTATAACATATAGCTGTCACTGGAGAGATAAATGCGAAGATCCAGGACGATCCCACGGATTAATCGGATAAATAATACGCCTTCCTCCCGTGAATGCGATAATGGGGAGTCAAGTTCAGAGAGGCCAATGAAAACAAATAAACAAATTGGCCAATTTCGCCCGAGCTAACCGCCTCATAGAATGAGAGCAGTACAGATTGTGCAACGCTTCCTTTTTTCCAAACGAGTTATGTTTCCTTCACTCGAAAGCCGGAAATTTCGTTTAATATTTACCGTTTATTATTCCCATGAGGATTCTCTAAAGGTTATCAAAATCAAAAACTTTTTAAAATATTCAAAATAGTACCAATAAAATGTATTTTTGAACGTCAATTGATTCGATCGATTCAACTTTGCCTTGGCAAGCCCACTGAGAAGAGGTGGCGAAACAAACTCAGTGGAACTTATCTTTTCAAATATGTAATATGTATTCTATTACTTTTTTTACATCTTATCCTTAAATGCCTGGAGGAATGCTCTATTCCCTAGGTGCGGTATCTTCCATGAAATCTTTTACTTAATATCCTTTACCACACAAACGCTCTATACTAACTTTTTTGATTTTTTAATGGTTAGCTTTTGAACGTTTCCTGGGATCATAATATTGTAAAATCGTATACAGTTTTAAAATAATAACGAATTTGTTAGTATAATTTTCATATTTATCTGCCCCTTTAATAATTGACTTGTTTGTCTCCTCCTCGAAATCAAGCGAGGAGAATATTAGACTAAACTTTACCTATACATTGCTATCTTCTTTGAAATCCATAGTCAAATAGTCTTGAAAAATTATTGGATACTTTCCATAAGACGTGTATATCTTTGTAGTACCTACTTCAAAAGTACAATTCTGGTATAACAACATGATATTACACTAAAAGATTTTATATTTTATTCCCCTAAAATAGTTTTACTTACCTCCACAGTAATCAGTTAGAAAGGTGATTTCAAGCTTTTATATTACACAAATATTTTATGTTATACCTATATATAATTCCACGTATTAAACGCACAATATATTATTGCCCATTTGATTCATAGCATAATGTTTTAAGCTAAAGCGAATTCGTGAATTCATAAACATAAATTTTATTATTCGACAAAAAACGAAACAGTAATGAGATAATTAAAAATATAGCATGTAGAGTCAGAAGACTCTTTTCCTTTGTATTACAGACTAACTCTACACATAACTTTGAATTGATATGTTATTTTTTTGTAACATAAAAGTACTTATATTAAATTGTCTATCAAATATCTCTACATAAGACTCTATTGCTCGTAATACCTTAAGTTGAATCTTTGGGGTAATCCCCATTTATTGCTTCTAAACTTGGGGATTTCGGTGTTCATAAGATGTTTCTTCAAACATGGTGAAGTTGAAGATGTAATTGTAGAGCGCATTTTATTTAGCGTCTCGCCGGTGAATGCACGGACATACCAATGCTTTGTTCTTTTTCTTCTTTTTTCCTTTTATCGGTAAATATTGGGTATTTTAATTTTGAAAATATTAAAGTATTTTATATATAATGTGAACAATTTTTATGAACATACAACTAACAAAACTCATTTAGTAAATCTTTAAATGAAAGGTTTTTGGTCATATCTTAAAGAATATTTAATAAAGTAATTGTCTATTTATTTGATAGTTATTTAGATTATTGTTGCGTATCCAGCATGTATGGAACCTATATTCAAAAGTGCTCTTGTTTTTTCGCATGTGAAATTATAGGGAAGTAAGAGGAAGAGGTTGTTCCTTATTACACAAAGTTACGATTCCAAAAGGAAGACAATAGTAAATCATACATTCAAACTCATACATGTGTGACTTCCTTCAAACAATCTTTCATAGGTGTAATACAAAAAACGTTCAATTTCCGATGTCGCATCCGATAGTGGAGAAAGATGTGTGCACAAAAAAATCTTCACTAAACCGAACCAAAGAAGAACTAAACTTTAAACTTTCATAAACTTTAAACACCAGTCTTATTTCACACAAAATAAAGTTTAAATTTAAAGTTGATTCGTTGCGCAACTCTGCAGTAATGTTTTGGAGCTATTAATGCACAAGAAAAAAGTGGTAGTGTGGGAAAGATTATTATAAAAAAGTCCACATCTGTGTTTCTATTCAACCCGGTTTGAGTGCTTCAATGGGATGGGTCGGTAACTCTATATCGGCTCCGCGTTATCATTATAATACTTTATCGCGGTTCACCGGCTTTTGTTTTGTTATATAATTTACAGAACGTTTAATGGACTTGGGTATAATATAAGGAAAATTTTAATCATGTATATAAAAAACGGGAATCATTACGTTTTTAAAGTTTATTTATATTATATTATGTATATTATAGTCAGTCAGCTAGTCAGTCCCTCAAGGGACCGTCGCCTCTCAACGTCGGGACAGAACAATAAGGCGAGGTTCCCGTCCTCGCCCCTTGTCCCCCTGCTCTTTTGTCCCCTCTTCTTATACACATAGAGCAGCTCCCTCGGCTCAATTTGCTTCACTCAAAGTGCTGGGTTCACCTAAGGCTACTGAGCCCCACCACCACGACAAGGCTTGAACCATGGTGGGGACGATAGCGTACCCCTATTCTACAGCGTTTTTCATTCTATCTTCCTCTATATATATATATATATATATATATAGATAGATAGATTATATTCTTATATTATATATAGGTAAATATTGGAAATTTTCATTTTAACAATATCAAACTATTTTAATATAATCGTGTTCGTCGTATTTTTTCCATTTCATTATCCCATTTCATTACATCTGCACTTGGCGGGATTCGAACCCGCGACCGCTGCGTCCAGTGACTTGACCACTCGACTAGCCAGTCGTCAACAACTGTTTTTTTTTTTTTTAATTTTATGTTAGTTGCATAGGCAAACTGGCAAACGTGCCACCTGATGGTAAGTGGTCGACGTCGCCCATGAACATAAACTAGTTTACCTGGAACGAGCCCAGGCAACGCATTTATGTGTTGCCTATCCTGAGACATAAGATTTATAAAATGTGTAACAAGTACATTTCATTAAAATATTTTCCATATTATAAATATTCTCAAAACAAACAAAATAAAAAAGAAAGAGATTATATAAATAAAATAATCTTGACTACAGGAGCTTTCGAAAATCAAATTGTAGCAAACTTATTCTGTAAGTGAAAAAAAAGTTTAGACGAGCTAGAATTCGTAACGGAAAATCGTTTTTATTGATTAAACCTTACAGGAACTGTTAAAAAACGATGATTTTTATCACACTTAAGCTTATTCTTGCCGGAGATCCGCAGTCTTGGTGTTCATTGACATTGGCCTAAATCCACATACAGTTAATTATTATGATCCTAAACTAAATGTCATCAAATGTGTCAGCCATAAATTGTAACGTAGAAATATACCGTTAATTTTACAAAACATAGAGTTGTCCATCACAGCAATCGCCCTGATGTGTGTATCCTGTGTGTTATTACTCGATGATCGCGCGGAACTGTGAGAAACTGTTTTACAATCGTTTATCAAGTTTTATTTCAATGTAACATTGGCAAGACAATTGTTACATTTTTTGAAAAGTGAATGATTAAATATAATATACAAGCTGTTGCACGCAGCTTCGCCCGCGTTAATTTACTTAATTTAACTCCTATTAATTACAGCGTGATGCTATATAGCCTATAGCCTTCCTCGATAAATGGGCTATCTAACACTGATTTTTTTTTTCAAATCGGCCCAGTAGTTCCTGAGATTAGCGGGTTCAAACAAATAAACTCTTCAGTTTTATATATTCGTATAAATATGACTAGATGTTGCCCGCAGCGTCGCCCGCGATAACTTAGATTTTCAGCTGGATCTGAAGTGATGATGATTATTTTTGTAGCCTAAGTTATCCCTTATAACATCAGCTATCTATTATCGTAAGGCCCGTCAAAATCGGCCTAGCCGTTTTCGAAATTAGCCGGGACAAACAGACAGACAGATAGACAAAAATTATAAAAAATGTTATTTTGTACATTCGTATGCATTTGGTAAAAAACGGTTATTTCAATGTTACAAACAGACACTCCAATTTTATTTATCTGTATAGATATCAGATAGCTAAAGTAACATCTCTCATCTCCAAATTTTGTTTAAAAAATTTATTTTACAAACAATAAGGGTGTTGGATTGTGCAATTGTTTGAGTCATATTAAATAAAGGCCCATTCATATAATATGCTCATAATTTTTTCTGGTCATAACAACAATAAAAGGTTATTTTTGCAAGTCAATTGCTAGGTTTGCGTCAAACGAAAAACATCGGAGTTATACCTAATAGTTCAATTATATTTTATATTTTCGGTCCATCTGTAGTTACAAATTTCAGATATGAATGTAAAATAATTTATTTTATTAAAACTAGCCTTAATTTTTTGTGTATAATAAAAATATATAAAGTCTTTTTGTTGACAATTAGTAACGTAAATAAGTAATAAATTGTTAAAAATTATAATATTCTTAAACGTATATGTTACAAGAACTATGAGTATTTTAGTATTCAAAGTGTAAGCGAGAAATAAATAATTATAATAATAATAATCCTTTATTTCGGACCATGGATCCATACTTGTGTTAGTATTATACAAATATTCTTATAACTATGTTAGTAAAGAGAGTACATTATGTTTAATTGTTTAATAAAACTTAATATGCTTAGATAGATAAAGCTAGGATCATAAAATAGATATCATATATTTTTCAGAGCTCTACAAAACCTTTTAGATACCAGTGCTAAATTAAGAAGAACGCAGAAAAAGGTTTGTAAATAAAGTTAAATTGTAAATAAAACGTACTCTAGCAGATGTTTATATACATCATGATTGCCTATAACCGTCCCCTGTTAGAGGTCTCACTCAATGAACACTAAGACGTTTTTTTTTTCGGAGGGATCTATGCTAATGGCCCGAAGGCCCTAATGCTTCATCGGATTAGTGTGAGCCCATTCGGCTCACTTTTGATTTATAAAGTGGGGGGTTGCCCCCCGCCTACCGTGCAGTCTGCGACCACACGGCCTCCTGGCGTCGGTTGTGACACTAAGACGTCTGATTCTCGTTACTTATGTCAACAAGTCCATTTGAAATTAATCCAGTTATATCAAGATATAATCGGTCTCCCTGCCAAATTTTATCAAAATATCTTAAGTACCGAAATGTATAAGATTATTTACATATATTATCGACCTTTTTCTCCAAATTTTGGACATAGGCCTCTTCCAATGAACGCCAAGACTTCCAATCCGATATGCCATGGGCATTTGGTTTAATATTTATTCGTTTCGTAAACGAATTTATTATAAAATTAATATAGAAGACCTTGTAGATGATAAGATAATCGGGTATATGATTTATGGAGTTATCAGTATCCGGCGCAGGTATTATGCCTGTCCGGAAGTGGCCCGGACGTGTACAAATACTTTGTGTAATTGTAATAAGATATGTTACAAAGTTGAATTATTTTATTCATGTTTTTGAATATGTAGTATACAATTTCATGAAGATGATTCTTGTAGTTATATCATTGGATAAACATATTAATTTATAATTATGTTTCACTAAATATCCTCAATAATCAGAATCCACAAACATTTAAAATTTAAATAACATTTACCAGATAAAAAAAATACAACTGCAATAAAATGTTTTTAACAAAAAAAATTGCCTTCTTATTTATTTAGATTAATAATGGACATATTGTTCGTTATGGTCGCTGAACTGATATTATATGACAGTGGATATAAACACAGTGATGACTACTTATTACAAAAAAAACTATTTTAACATCCCAAACAAATTCATCAAATTTAAAAAACACGTCGTCGAAAAACAAACTCCATAATTATCTTATTTTTTTAAGTGAATACATTTTAAAGAATATCCAACAATGCTAGCCCCAAAAACAATAGAATTAATCACAAAACACGATCATTGTTAACTCAATCACGATCAAATTCGAAACGAAATACTCATGTCAACATCGAACTTGAAAATCGCGACTTTGAGTTCAGCTTCAAGGATTTCAAAACGTCATCTAAACATGCATCGCTCGGCGAACGCGTCAGGACAAAAAAGCGACAACATCCGATGCTAAAAATAAGCCATATAATTACAGCGCAAAGCTGAAAATGCTTTCGCTGCAGCGGTTGTACGGTTGCCCTTGACAACCGAGACCCAGATACTATCGCACGCACACAACCACGCCGCACACAACCAAACCGCACACATGTGCACAATACACACACAGGCGGGCTGCGTTCCGTTCCGAGCTTTTTAATCTTTTTTTTCGTGGAGCGTTCTTTGTGCGTGCCTACAAAGAGTTTCGCGTTGTGATTACTAGTCGGAACATTTTGATCGCACTTTTGTGACTTGATGACGCAATGCTTGAATAAATTCCTGAATACATAAAGAAAATTTTGACGTCCTATCAAAATGGTATTACATTAATACTATACTTAGACATATTTCGTATGTCATACTTGTAATGTACAGTAAAATAGTAATGGGTCTGCAATTGTTTTTTAATAACTTAAAATAACGAAGTGCAGTAATAATGACGGCAGTTCTAACATGTTCAAGCACCGTAAATCGTAGGCAAGTCTTACCTTCCCCCAGGAAACCAGCCGGCGCTCGAGGGTTTGCGAAAATACACGCGTGTTGCAATTTAGTTCCTCTTAGCAAGACAAACAAAAGATTCCTTTTGATGTATGACTTCGAAGGGGATAGTGGAGGATAAAAAATAATTTTATTTGTTGCTAACAAACAAGAAACATTGGGCAACAAAAATCAAATAAAATTATTCTGTCATAAATTACATTTATTCATGTTTATTTTGTTTAAATATAAGATTTTTAAAAAACCCTTTAAACTTTTAATACTTATTAAAATATGTAAAAATAAAAATATTACAAATTATAATAAGTTAAGCAAATTATGGAGCGTTCTATGCTGGGTGTTTCTTTGACAGATAGGATTCCAATCGAATACAACCGCCAGAGAACTAAGGCTACCTATATCACGCAAAAAATAAGCTCGTTGAAGTGGCAGTGGGCTGGTCACACACTCAGGAGAACGGATGGCCGATGGGGCAATAAGGTTCTAGAGTGGAGGCCACGTTTAGGTAGACGAAGTGTTGGTCGGCCCTTAACCTGGTGGGAAGACAATGCGGTCGGTGTTCCTTCTTCACATCCAGGGAGTGGCAAGGGATCGATCGTCTTGGCGTTCATTGGGGGAGGCCTATGTTCAGCAGTGGACGGATAGAGGCTGATGATGATGAAAAAGCATATTATAGATATGTCTGAAACAATTATAACAAAGATAAAAATAAACAATATAAACCTAAAAAATGTTAAAAAGCCATTAATTTATTTATATAAATTGATCTGACACATTGAAATGAAATCGGTGTTATTAAGGGCACAGTACTAAATGGTAATGCTTCAAAAATAGTTGCCCTTAAAATAGTGATTCTGAAATAGAACGCTTCGTTTCTATGAAGCTATATATAAATAGATTGTTTACAAACTATAGCGCACGTGGCGAAACTGCCGAAAAGAAACGAAAAACTTATATCTATTATAATATTGTGAGATAGGATTTTGAACAACACGAAAGTTTCGGGAAGAAATACCTAAGATTTGAGAGAAAGAATGTTATTTAGGATGCCTGGAAATAAAACAAAAATTTTGGATTTGGAATCATCATTATGATAGCCGGCAAGTTTTCACATTTGTATGTTTTAATTAAACCCAAAATAGAATATAATTTTCTACTCATATCATATAAAATCAACATTTATCTATATATATACGTTATATATATGTATAACGTAAATATAACATACTAGCAAGTGCACCCACCCCAAAATAAAAATTAGCCCTTTAAAATAAATAGCCTATACAATCCTTCAATTCATCATCATCGTCTGCACTCATCACTGCTGAAGATAGGCCTCTATCAATGAACGCCAAGACGGCTGGTCAGGTGGGAAGATGATCTTCGTGCGGTAGCCGGTCCATGCTGGATGCAAGTGGGGAGGGATCTACCGTCTTGGCGTTCATTCTTCAATTATCAAATGCAAAAATAATTTTATTAAATCCGACTAGAAGTTACGAAGATTAGTCAGTTCAAATAAAGGAAGTTAAGTATATTAGGATATCAGAATGATATATATTATATTATATATACTTTAGGTATATAGAAACTTATGATCGTTATAACAAAGATTAACCCTTACAAAAGTCCTTGAAAAGTGGGCTATATCAGAGACTATTCAAGTTAGATCTTTTGACAGAAAATAATTCTGAAAAAGACAATTTAAATACTTACATATTGTATTATGTAGTATACATTTCAATTTTCACTCAAACTCCGATATCAATGTTGAAAGCTATTCTCATATGTTTGTATAGTATACTCATATGTATAGAATGCATACATCTTGTTTGCGCGTAAAAGCCTTCAAATAAAATATGTTGGAACACGCACACGACCGGGTCAGGGCGGTGACGTCACGGGAGCTACATGACAACGTGATTATCGGCCCGCGAAGCACTTCATCTAACGGAGCTATTTGAGGCGATTCAGTCTCCGACGCTTTGTACCTCGTCGAGCGAAAACATTATTATGTAGCATTTTTATAGTATTATTATAATATCGTGAATATTTAATATATATTAACGTTAATTCACATAAAATTAAAGGCTAAGCGGCCGGAATAATAAAAATAATAATATATTTTTTAAATATAAGTTCCTTCTCTTCATTTTATACCGAAAAAAAAATTAAAATATTCTTAAAAAAATATTTAAACACTTAAGATCAATTATACATATAAATTTATACTAGAAAGTATTAGGTAATTTAAAACGTCAATTGAAGCATAAGGTTTGGCTACATAAAATTCTATACAATCGAGTAATTTATGGTTATAACTATAGCAATTTTATAATTACAAGTTGAAGATACTCTTAAAAACTCGTTTTTATTTTAAATAAAAGTTAATTGTGGTAAGTATTTATGATTTATTGCAAAATTTTATGTTTTTACAATTATTGCCAAAAAATATATTTTCAAGATGATAATTTTAGAAAAACCTTTATCAACGTTTTTTTTATATTTCTAATATAAATATTCGTAAATGATCATACATGATGGCATGGTCAACTAAATATTTTTACATGAACTTCGTAGTACATAATCAAATATGCTCATAGTAAAAGCTTAGTCTTATCTTCCAGAGTTCGTAGAAAAAAATATATTCTAAAGTTGCATTTACGATAAAACTTACAAGCGTCACCGTTCGCGCCATCGATTTAAGCGCCATTCAAAACACGCAGTGCGCATGCGCGCACCTCCACGCGGTAAACACGACTTCCACTCGCATCATAATTTTGTTTTTCGCCTCATTTCACATGCACAAGATCAAATTATATACAGCCTTGTGATTAAAATTTATAATATAATTAAAATGTTACTTTTTTTATTTCAGATTGGTGTAGGCCGCACGGATAACACCGGCAAGCCTCCGCCTCGAATAAAACCGGATTGAAGAACAAGTCAACCAAAAGTCACAAAATCCTCAAACCAAAGCCTCCAGTCAAATCTTTTGTTTCGAAAAAAACTAATATAAGCACTATTTTTTAAACCTTTTAACGATAAAATTACGCAAATAGTATACGCTAACTCCCAAACAGTACAAATTAATTTAAGTCTGAATCGGTATTTACAATAAAAGAAGCCTTCAAGGAGAAATTAAAGAGAATCTATCAACGACCAGTATTTAAACGTTCCAAAATAATAGATCGTTAAACAAGTGCACAAATATTTTATTGATAGTTAAACGTATAACGTCGAAATTCCTCGAGCATTTTTAAAAAGTCAGCCAAAGATTTTTATAATCCCTAGTTTAAGACTCGTAAGCTTATTGCCTTTGTTAAGGACCTATACGATATTTATTCATAGTGAGATAACGAAGATATTGTGATTAGTGTAGTGTCAACCTGTGTGCCGTATAATCGTAACTTAAGTGCTATTTAATATATCGTGGACAAAACGAAACCCAGTCTCAGAGTACAAATCGCAGTTCCAGTGCAGTTCCGAGTGTTCAGTACAACGTTATAGACTTAGTAGAGCTTATTTTTGTATAAAGTGTTTGAAAAGACGCGATGAAGCTGCGTAGAGATATCACGACATGAGCGAGACCCTGAGGGGAGAGGCGGGCGCGGACAGCGCGCACTTGCCGCCCTTCTCGACGTTCGGCGACATGGCCGAGAACGAGCAGAGGATCCTCACTGCCGACGCGCGCCTGCTGGATCCCGCCTGGGAGTACTACGAGCGGACCGGCGACACGGTCTCCGTCATCGCCAGCCAGCCGCAGTACCGACCCTGGGAGTCAATGCCCATCACCGTTAATTCTAAGGATGCAATACTTCGAGCCGGCTTCTCTTCGCCTTTAGAGTATCAATCAGTCACGTTACAACCGATACCAAATAAGCTACCGTCCTTTCAAAGTCAATTCCAAACGTTCCCCGAGACCACCGTCATACCGGAGACGGGCCTGCCGAGCGTCACCCCAGTGCCTGTCACATCCAGCCCGACCCCCAGCGCGAGTCCTAGTCACTTAACCCAACTCACGCAACTCACAACTCCATCGTCGCCGGCTCATTTGACCACGTTGGCCCAAGTGGCGCCCCTATCGACGACTCTAACCACATTATCTCCAGTAAACGCTACCACATTCCATACTCTGACCGCTGTGAACGCGCGGAGCTACCCGATAGTGCCAGCGCCGTTGCAGGCCAGAGAACTGGCACCAGCACCTCAGGCATACATAGACGACCGACACATACAGCTGTATCAGCCGAACATCGCGACGATAAACGCATTCCCAACCCAGAATGGTATTATCCACCAAAATGGAACGCTCCTGCATCAAAACGGTAGCTTAATACAGAACATCCAAAGTCCGACAGTGGTTCATGTATTGAAGAACGAGCCGTTCGATGTGAAAGCGCTGCAAGAGAAGTATACGCCGAATGGGCTGCATCATAGTAATTTCCAAAATCCAATGTTATTAGACAATAGCTATGATAAGAAGACGAACGGATTTGGAAACGGCACATCGCCGACTCGGTCGGATTTTAGGAAGAAAGAGCGACGGAAAATGCGCGCGAACAGCTCGGAGTCGGATGGGTCCAATATGGAGGTGGGGTCAGAGAGCAGTGGGCAGGTGGCAGCAGTGTCGTCCACGGCTGGGTTCAAGTCGCCCATGCACGGGGCACCGCCCATGGCGACCGGACCCATGGAGCTCGACGATATGTCCAGCGAGAAACAGGTGAGATACCATTTACCATTTTAGTGATAGAAAATCTTATTAATAGTAGAGTAAGGCAAAACGTTGAGCTCTAGTAACAGTAGAGCTTTGCAAGAAGTTGTTTCGTAGGTTTACCATATACTTAGAGGTAATTTTTTTCCTATTTTGAAATTATAATTATTCGTCAGATCAGCAGATACAGTCCAAGCAAATGAAGCGGCAGGCTAGAGCGTTTTATTGAATTACTAAAATAGATCAACTTACTTCGCTTTAAGAAATAAAGTCGTACATTTTAATCACATCGTCACATTAAAAAGAAATAAAAAGCGTAAACTTCGATAAAGTAAGCTCAACATACGCAATAAAATCAGCCTAAACTAATCTTTCCGAGAATTGGCGAATCGCGTAAACAAGTCGCCTGGGAATAGCAAAAAGCCGATAATATTCAAAGATATTCCCCGAATTACGCCGGCAATACATATTCGGGATCCTGAAAAAGTTTCGGTAATTCCACCTTTATTCCGAGTTTCCCGAGTTACGGCTATGTCTTCGCTATAAATTTAATAGTTAGACGATTCGCGTCTTCAATAAATTAACTTACACTTTTGTAACAAATTAAAGTTGAGTGATTTACGCGTGGTGCAATTTTGTGTAATTGGATGAAAATGTGATTGTGAAATTATAATTATCATCACTCTTGAACGCTTACATGTCCCACTGCTGGGCACGGGTCTCCTCCTCGAAATCAGGCGAGGAGGGTTTTGGGCCATAGTTCAGCGATGTTCTGACAAAATGTGGGTTGGTGAACTTCACACACCTTCATAGACTTTTAGTCTTAGGTTTCCTCACGATGTTTCCTTCACCGGTGAGCAAGCAATGGTCTCATGTTCAGGTACACATAGAAAATTAGAAAAACCTATTTCTAGGCACCGCAGGGAGTCAGGATCGAACCCGGACCTCTCGGCTCTCGCTCAAAAGCCCGAGTCCATACCCACTAGGCCATTTTCACTCAATTCACTAATCAACGCCTTTTTGAAGCCTTATTATCAATATAATTTGTTGATAAAAGTCTTCATTTTAATTTCTTGGAAATTTCTATCATATTTTCTCATAAACTAGACCACATAGAAACACATACACCTGTGTCATATATTCATTACTAACCGTCCCTGCAGTTTCTACGCCCTTAAATGGAAAAAATGCTTATGGTTATAGGCCTCAATCCGAATCTGACTTATAATTTTGACTAACAATAATCTTATAGATATCAGCTTATGTAACAATAAATCCATACAGACTATGCTAACATCTATACTATTTTCTACAAAACGCTTAAAGTTAAATAGTAATACAGATAAATTATTCAAATGTAACAACATTATTAAATTCCCGTGTTTAGGTAATGTCAAATTAATACAATTGTGTATATTTCTATTCGCTAATTGGAATTCTAAACGATAAAAAATCATCTAAGTTCTAGAACGGCCATTGGGACCGCATTCCCAATAAATGTCAGCGTTTCCTCGTCTAATAACGAACACCTTTCTGCCACCTGCTCACAGACAAAGCCAGCTAATTATTGTAGTTTTTGTCTCACAGCCAAGATAACAACTTAATTGTTCCCAGATTATACCTTAATATTTTTTTAATCCAAATGTGACATGAAACAAAAAAGTCTTTTTTGTTGAAATTTTTTGGTATGAATTCCTTCTATATTTTTTTTTCCGCCAAGCAGTTTTTCTTGTCTGAAAATAACGGACTACATAAGTATATAGTATACTAGCTGTTGCCTGCAGCTTCGCCCGCGTTAACTTAGATGTACAGCCGTACACGAATTGATGATGATGATGAAGTGATTAATACCGTATTTTTATAATTGCCAATTTTTTAAGTATTAAAATGGATATAGGTAGTAGGTATGTTATATTTAACTAATATAGAATATAATGCCATTGCGGACTTTTCAGTAGGAATATTTAGTATACACAATTCAACCATACGTTGATACAATAATAATTATTATTATCCTAACTTTCGAACCGGGGCCGGGCCCGGCTCGGGCGCGAGGCGCGGCATCAAGGAGCGCCCGGCTCGCGCGGCTTGGTCGAAATCACGGTGTCGCATTATTTTGATTTTGCTATATCTCCTAAGATATGCATTTCATTTGCATGGTGTGAACGGGAAAAACATACTTCATGAAATGGTCAAGCTAACTAACATATTTAAAATGATAAGGATTAATACCACATTTGTGTAAATAGCTTTCCAACTACCGTTTACAACCATGCACTTACTTATTAGTCGAAATTAACTTAGAAAACCGTTCATTCACTGCATGTAATCGATATTTTTCTTCTTTCTTTCTTTCTTCTATCAATTTACTTAAAGGTATAAACGTTAAATTGATAAAATTAGGCGTTACACGTTTTTAGCAAAATTTTTAGTAACATATTTATGTCTGTCTATCTATTATTTTGCCTTTTCAAATAAGATGTATTTACATATATCCAGATATATACATAATAACATAATACTATGTATAAATGTAGTCTTCACCATTACCCAACTTTTACTCTACAATCATTTTATTCAATCCTTCATTATATAAATATTTTAGCCCGTCTATATAAAACTCCAGTTACACGACACAATATAAATCGTATTCCAAATTGTGTCGTGTAAAAATTCCATTTACACGGTATTTGGAAATAAGTCTGTTGCGTGCGGGAGGTGTTTATGAGTACGATAACATCGGGCCTGTTAACAAGTGTATTATTTTAATCACGTTTCTTTACTAGTTCTGATAATTATGGTAGTATCTATGAGTGGTAACATTACTCATAAACTAATACCACTCCACTACTCCACCCTACTATCAATACCACTTTTCGGTACTTTATTAGGGGCGTCTTATTATATAGCATTTCATCTAGGTTTTTATGCACCGCGCGATTGTATCCACAATAAAATTGACAAAAAGTCATATCAAAAACAGCATATATTATATAATATAGAATGCTAAAAGTTTTTTTTTTTCAATTCTAAAAATAGTTCCAGAGATTATCATTCAAACAAATAAACGTCATTACTCACTTTAACTTAAAGAACTTTAAGCTCCATGGGCGGGCGGGAATATAACTATTCTTTACCTCTTCACTTTACAAATTTGATTGGAAATTTCACAAACTAATAGAACTATAATATAATCAATCGGTGAAATCGTGAGGCATCGCATTAATAAAATGTACACTTATTCGTTAATAGGCGTCATTTAATTTTTCGTGTCCTCGATTGAATATCATTCTATGTTAAATATAGATACATTTAAAACTTACGTTCGTGCCCCTAATATCATAAATATGGGTATTACGTGCCCTAGAAAAATAATTTAAAATTAATGGTACGCATTTTAAATTTATTAGTTCTAAATTAATATACGTTACATGTAAAGTGTTAAAAAACTAATAAACCAGGTTATATATTAACTTACATAACTTTAAATTCCAAATTCGATGGGCGAAACTTTCTTTGTGTAACATTAAATTTATTATTATTATTAATATTATCGAAACAGTATAATAAATATAAATGGAAAGTAGAACGGCTAATAATTAAGTGTAATTTAGTAATATTAAATGAATAAGCTTAAAATTATAATTTTTATTTCATTTCAGATCATTAAACTTACTACATATCAGTAAAAAACTATATTGATAGATAATTTTTCATGTTTTTGCTACACTCATTATAATAAAACAACTTTTTACGGATTTTATGGCGGTTTCTTAAGATAACTTGCACGACGTTCTTAGTCCTCCTGTGACCATGTTTGCTGTAAAGTATCCGTCACTTCGATCATGTAAAAAATTTAAAGAAACCGCGATATAATCTATAAAAAAATTGTTTTATTGCATAAATAGATAGATCTAAAATGAATACGTTACGTTTTAAAAACTGGCGTTGTACTAAATTTTTTTTTATATGTTTTAACTACAATAAACATATTTATAATTGAAAATAAATTGTGTCTGAAAAGGCCAATAGGCTAGGAATAGTCAATCTTAATAATTGTAAATAATAATGTAAATTTAAAAGGTTAATTAAATGTAATTTAGTACGAAAGTAACTATGTCTGTCTGTCTCTCTTTACGCCTGAACCGCTGATTTGATTGGGATATTTCTTATAAAGATAGTTTGAGACCCAAGAAAGGACATAGGATAGTTTTTATCTCGGAGATCCCATGGAAACGGGAACAATGGGGGTAAAATTCCAGGACTATCTGAAAAATATAAACCGTCTGGGAACTTGCAACTAAAACGCTGCCTAAAACATTTGAGATGAAATAAAATAATGTATTGTGGAATTATGTATATTAAATAGGTCTACAGAAAAGTCCACGGTGGTATACTTGTCTATCTCATAAGGATAACTAATCTTAATCTTTATAATTTAAATTTATTATATAATATAAATATAATTTAAATAAATTTAGTTGGTTATAATGAAACAATTTTTACGGATTTTATCTATCTATGTTAGTAGGTAGTGTAGTTTCAAATAAATTTGTAGCATTAGGACATCTTACACCTTAGTTCTGCCGTGACCATGGTTGCTGTAAAGTATCCGAAACGTCGGACTTGTAAAAAACTTAATAAACCGCGATAAAATCCGTTAAAATTGTTTCATTATAATGAGTGAAATTCATACATTAGAAAACAATAAACGTTAGTTGGCATGAGAATTTCTTGAAGAATATTTTTTTACCTTACACCATACAATTTAAATAAATACCTTAGGAGATTATGCAAAATCAAAATAAAGCGCAAATAAATTAATTTTATGTCGTGCATCGCGTCTGAGCCGAGGGGGTCCGAATGTTTACTATTATATCCATTGTAATACTTAAAAAAATTGGCATTTATAAAACGGTCATGTAAAAGCAATACAAATACGGTATTTATTCTTATCATCATATCAGTCTGTCTGTCTGTCAGTATGTACACGATAAACTCAAAAACTAATAGATGGATGTCTATGCTATTTTCAAGGTATTACATATTCAAAGTCCTCCGCCGCGTCTGTCTGTCTGTCTATATGCAACAAACTCAAAAACCACTAAATGGCTTTTTTAATTTTGGTATATTTTCATTTCAATAACGTTAACAAGATATATTAAAAGTGAATAATACGAAGGGATGATATCATTTCTTTTCATATATCTATTATATAATTACTCTAAATATTTATTTTCGTATATTTCATAAGCCGCTCACTTACTGTAATGAGCTCACTTACTGTACCGATTGAGCTTAAAGACCATCGCCCAAAAAAAAAATATTTCGTCTAGCATTAATGGATACGTTTATTTAATTTAAAATCATATGAACTGTCGTATAAAATATAATAGCCATCGTTATGGATAGCACCCCGATTCAGAACAATCCGATTCGGATAGGTTAGGGTCGAAGGTTAGGTTATTAACCTTTGTGGTTAGGTTTTTTTTAATTGATCAGAAAACCACTGTCAGTTTTGTTGCCTCTGCCTAGATTTTTGCCTTATCTAATAGCTGATAGAAAAAAACAACTCATTTTTTTTAAATTATTTAGTGGCGTTTTTGACACATTAGACTAATTAAATTTAATAAGGATTTAAGTATGTATTGTGTATGTATATCAAACGATTTTACGTTCGATGTATGGCTATGATTATAAAAATAAGTTATATTAAAATTATATCAATCGTTTATTATATAAAGTGACCGTTATATTAAATTAAATTCTAGATACACTGTAAATATTAAAGATTTTGTATTTATACAATAATAAATTAATTACCCATTTTTTTCTCTCTCTTCTCAACCGTACTTAGCAAAAACTTAATCTCGATAAAAAAAGCGATAAAAAATCTTGTATTCAAACATCAAATTAAAAAGAGGACACCGAAGCTGAGACCCGATATTTTTATTTAGAACTTTTTTTTTTTTTTTTATGTTAGTTGGATAGGCAAACTGGCAAACGTACCACCTGATGGTAAGTGGTCGACATTGCCCATGAACATAAACTAGTATACCTGGAACGAGCCCAGGCAACTTATTTATGTGTTGCTTATCCTGAGACATAAGATGTTAAGTCCCGGTGCCAGTAATTACACTGACTAGAACTAGTAGCGTCCTGCGGTTTTACCCGCGTACTTTTCCATTCCCGTGTATACAGGGATAAACTAGAGCCTATATGTTATTCCGATATATGTTATTGCAAAGTTTCACCAAAATCAATTCAGTAGTTTTTTCGTAAAAGTGCAACAAACAATATATATTAGTAGGATTATCTATTCATTTTCCGTCTGTGTTAATAATAGAGCTATAATGATAAAGATTATTTTAAAAGCTCTCGTACAAAATTAAAATAATTATCTCTGTTCTTAATTTTATTAAATTCTGATCAATTTACCTAACCACAATGGGATGACGGATGCACAGAGGTACATTTTCATCACATATAAACATACAAACATCTTTATCGTATGTCAAAACTGTCCGGAAAAACATAATGAATTTTGTAAGAAAAGTGATATTCATAGTAATTAGTAGGGATATACGCAATAGACACAGGCTAGATGTACCAGTAATTAGACTTACAAAAGTAAACAATTCTTTTAAAGGCAACTGTATAGATACGCTTTTACAATAGGATCCCAGAAAACGTTCAAAAGCTATCCAATAAAAAACTCAAAAAAGTTATTAAAGAGCGTTTGTGTGGTAAAGGATATTATAAAGTAAAAAAAATCATGGAAGATACCACACACCTTGGGAATAGGGCGATCCTCCCAGGCATTTCAGGATAAGATGTAAAAATTGTTATAGAATACATATTACATATTATTTTAAAAGATTAGTTCCACTGAATTTGTTTCGCCAGTTCTTCTCAGTGGGCTTACCTTGGAACCGGTGGTAGATTCAATTGACGTTCAAAAAGATACTGTATTAGTACTATTTTGAATAAAAAAAAATTGATTTGATTTGATTCTGTACAAAAAACCTCTGTCACCATATAGAAAAATTTAAGAAGGGAATCCTAAATAAATCCTTTATCACGCAAATATGAAATACCTAAGGTTTCACCTATTCTTAATATAGTATTTTGTGTTAATTGATTTATTAAAGCTCAGTTATAAAAGCCAGCCTTTTCTTTTGGGAAATAGAGTTTATTTTCCTTATGGTTAATACACGAATGAGTCAAGCTGGGAAAATACATCGCGGATTCCTAGAAACAAAACAAATGCTAAGGAACCGACTGAATAAATTCGACATGTTTATTGCCTCGACTCTACCTGTCCAAATCGTTTGAAGTATGGCAGAATAATTTGATGTTTATTACCCTTATTTAGTACAGTTTTATTTTATTATTGAGATTCCATAGCTTTATTACACTTTAAAATTTTAATGCTCGAAGAATATTTCAATTGTAGAATACCATAGTTTTACCAACCAATGAAAAACTTATGTTATTGAAAAAAACGTTTTTTTTTTTCAATGATTAGTAGATTTTTTTTAATTAACACTCTAAATAACTATAAAACATTAACATGAAATAAAAAAATCACTATGAATTATACATATACCAAAAAAATTCTGAATATTAGAATTTGAATTGTTTTTTTTTTCTTTTTATAACATCGTACCTATTTTTGGGACTTATTATATATAATATTTTATTTGAGACTTAAAATGTAATAAGAATAATAATAACATGTATTATAACATTATAGTAACGTATATATATATGAAGGTTAAATTAACGCCATATTTTATTTTCATATAAGGTTTCTAATGCTAGCATAAGCTATGCATAGCATCTGCTGAACCGGACATAGGTGTTTAAACTCTTGTAATTTAAAAATGTCAACTACTATATGGTTACATTGAAAAATGTTTAAAAATAACGGTTTTAAAAGTCCATAGTTGCAGCATGTTGTAATTTGTGATATCTAAATCATGCTTCGTTTAAATCTCATTCTACATATTTTTACGTAATTATATTGTTTTAATTAAATCAAAAGCTTTTTTTTTCTTTCTTTTATAATTATATTCCTATTAAACTTATTATAAAATTATTTGAATCAAAATTATAAATATCCAAAAATAAAATATACTTACATGTCACCAATCAAGGTGGCAATTAATACCTCAGATTTTTTTGTAACCATCAGAAACGATATTTTGATGGTCTTAAAATATCCAGCTGACAGAAATAGGCTTATGATCGTGTTAATGATTATTTTTTACTTATCGCCGGCCGCCAATTTTTGAACGATAAGTAAAATGGCCGTCAGTATAACCGCGATAGAACGATAGCGCACTATGGCGCGAAATGAGAAAATGGCGGTCGGGATCACAGCTGTCATATTTATGGTTACGAGTTAATTCGATGTTTGGTTTTGCAAAATTGTTGGCTATTTCGGGTTCGAAAATTTACTCCGTTCATTATACAAGAATTAAGTTACAAAATTCGTTCAAATACTATTAGATCGTGATCCTTAAACTTAAAAAAAAAATGTTTTTGAACCTTCGCCTTACTTATGATAGTTTTAAAGTGAAACTTGTGTGATGTTGACCTATCACGCTCGGACATGAAAGGCTCGATCAGGTGAATTCGGGACCGCCGAGTATGCCCGAGCGGAAAGATACAGTCAGCTGCTCTTCACTGCTTACTGTTGTGTCACTGTGTTTACTTGCCAGAAAAAAAAGACACCTATATAATATATTTACCTGTAACGCGAAAAAGACAACAAATGATGAAGCCTGTAGGTGACAAGAATTATAATTATCAGTGAGTTCCATAGGAATCTAATAGTTATAAGGTTTCACCTATTGGCAGTCTCCATGACTGGTTAGGTTAGGTTTTTAATTTTAATTATAATACTTTAATGTCTTTATGTAATCTGTATAATATATGAAACAAAAACACCTCTATTTCCTCTAGTGTAATAATTGTCTGTTAATGTTTAATCAAATCGAAATATTATAAGACACAGCATTATTATTCTTTTTAGTGACACACTATGGTCTGCATATAAACTGAAATAAAGTTAAAAAATAATTATTTTAAAATATCTCCATATATTCAAATTTATTCAATTTATCAGGACATTTATATAAAAAAATGCTTGACTGAATTTGCTTGTCAATGAATCTGTATATTTTTGGCAATTGGCATACATTTCATTGAAATTTATTTTAAACGGTTGCTATGTTAGATGTCGGATCTCGTCAGATAACCAAAAGGAATATAGAAAACCTCAATAGAATTTGTTTATTCGACTTATAATATAAAATAAGTAAGAGAAAAGTCGGTAACGCTGTTGAAAATATAAAAGCTCTTGATATTAGATAGTAATAAATAATTTTCTGCTTTTTTTATAAAAGATTTAAGATAAGAAGATAGAACTTCTCTGTTTAAAGATTGGTGATTTTCAAAGATATTACTGACTCGTTCTGGAATCTATTGCTAGTATTTTAATATCATCTACAATCGCTTCATCTGCTGGCTTATATGAAAAAAACGAAATAAATTATAATTAGACACGTTTTTCTTTCGATTTAGACTTCTATTCAGGTTATATTATGTAGACAGTTTTATACATTGTTGTATCGAAATCATCGTATGCTCTTTGTATAAGGCAATTTGCCTAATTGAATATAATAAAATATATATACATGAATTATAAGGTATTTTGCTGATGGCATACAAAAAATCTTATAGAATAAATAATATAGGTAATGAGGGCAATACTAATTTATAATATCTTATCCAGTTTTATATTAAAATTCTTACATAACTTACTTTTTTTTATTCAGACCAAAAAGAAGAGAAAACGATGCGGAGAGTGCATAGGATGCCAACGAAAAGACAACTGCGGCGACTGTGCGCCGTGCCGCAACGACAAGTCCCACCAAATATGCAAGCAGAGAAGGTGTGAGAAGTTGACGGAGAAAAAGGTAAGTTATACCATATTTACCATAATTATAAATATCATTCATAGAAAAGCAATTCGTTTACTGTAAGTAAAAATACCTATTTTTGCCATTTCTTTATTAGTAGCTTATGAGATTTGGGTTAGATTAAAATCAAGAAAAAATATTTATTTTATTTAAAAAAAATTAAGCGCCTCGGTAACTCAAATTATGACATTCATTCAGTGGTAATAATTTAAACATTAAAAAAAACATTTGTTCTTAAAGGTAAATCCTATTCGTAAACCCGAAATTATAAGAGTACCTAGAGTCAATATTCTCACTAAAATGATTTTTGGTTACTCTAATCATGATTTTTACCATTAATTTATTTACTGTATCAAAAATAAAATACGAATTGATTAGAAAGACGCAAACGACTGTACGAATTATTTACGAGTCCCTATTTGCATTAATTTATACGTCTGCATACATTAGGTACCGCCATCTTGTCGGCTTGTCGGTTTCGCGGACGTTATAAAATGGCCGCGGAAGTAATGCGTCTTAGCGCGAACGTTGTGGAAGATCGTTATTCTTAATTAAAAGTAAATATTCCAAGGAAATATGACGTACATAGAGAAATAATCATGATATTTAGGAAAATTTTGTTACTTACAAGTGATTGTATATCCAAAAAGTAAGGATGTACGACTATTGATTAGAGTATGATAACACATATAACATCTTTTATTTTACTGCTTATTCCATTTTCGAAATATCGAACTCTACCCGTCATTACAATTTTAAACATGGTGCCCACAAACTAATAAAATATAGTCTAATAAGATCTTTTTTTTATATAAAAAATACAATTACCTATTACGACTTCAAACATACTTTATGTTAGCTAGTTATGGAAGTTTTATATGAATTTATAGCGAAAAAAAAACATTACAAACGAAATTCAAAACAAAGGCATTCATTTACATACAACTGCAATAAAAAATAATATAAAATTAATTTCCCGTGAAAAGTCAAGGACATTTTTTTAAGTTTCCTTTCTAAAGCTCCACGACGTCTGTAGATAACTTTTTATAATGTAAATTGTGTGTATGTGTATGTATGTTTTGATGACGCTAGTATCTACCTAGTAATAGTACCTAGATTGTGTTGATTTGTTAGAAGTAAATGAAGAAGACGAAGTTTTTTTTATTACGGCGATTAAAATCGCGATTTTAAATTATAATTTTAAGAATAGAATACTTAACAACTATGGATTTTTATTGCACAGATATGAGCAGAAATCTTTTAAAAGCACAAAATTATTAAAATAGAAATTATTTATTTTGTTACTATATTTTTGCCGCATTACGAAATATTCATCATGAAATGAAAAGCTGATAATCCTTCAGCTACTAGTTACGAACTTAACCGATTAAGTACCTAAATAGTAAAGGCTTTGTTAGTAATTACTTTTCATAGGCCGAGTAAACAGGCAGTATATTGGTTAACTTAAAAAAAAAAGATGTGAGTGCTGATATGGTCTCATTGACGCCTGGCTGGTCTACACTCTGACTACTAAAGTCATGTTACTAGACTCTAGGCGCATGTTTGGTGGGTTCGAATCCCGCCAAGTACATATAATTTGTTTGATGAATATAAAAATGTCTGCACTGGGACATGGATTATTCATTCTTGCCATAAAACACATCTAGGATAAAATAGATAGACAAAGCTATATATTTTTTCTTGGTATAGCTCAAATATGAACTTTTCCATTATAATATGATGCCAATAAACATATTTCATGACACAGCTTTTATTCTCTAATACTAATTCAAATAAAATAGAATTTCATAAAAGTATAAACTGCAATGAAAAGTAATAAAAAGAATTGGTTGGCTATTAAAATAGAGAAAACGTACATAATTTACGATTATAAGTTAAGGGCTGCGAAGTAACTTAAACTTAGCAAATTAGTTTTGAACAAGCCTCGTAAAGTTTCCAGGGAGGGGTTCCTTTGTTTTATATAATCATACTTATTTTATACGTTCAGATGTTTTATCTATTTCTATTTTATTCTTCACTTTAATAACAATATATCTATTATATCTATTGGTAAAACTTATGATTTTAATGATATACATATTTAAGATGCAATAGCTTGTTGCTGTCCGTCAGCCTTTATTCGTCCACTGATGAACATAGGTCTCCCTCAATGAACGCCAAGACAGCCGATCCCTTGACACTCGCATCCAACACGGAGCGGCCACTGCACGGAGATCGTCTTGGCACATGGCTAATGGCCGGCCAACACTGTCTGTTTTTCTGTCCATTCATATATATACATATATCGTATATTCATCGTTTCAAAGTTAAACAGTGATATTTGTTAACCGCTGTATAGACGCGCTTCCTTTATAGCTATGAATGGAGTTTGCGTAAATGTTTTTTTAAACAATAAGTGACATTTTATCAACAATGATTTTATCATTGCCTATCTCAAAAGTATATTAAAATCATACAGCGCAATTTCTGGATATTGTTATTTGTGATACTACACTATCTCTATGAAATAAACTCTTGACGAAACCTAAATCACAAAAGTTAGAATTTGCGGATTTAATTGACGAGACTAACATCAATTTCTTATGACAATAATTATTATTTAAGACAAAAAATATATTTTTTCCGTAAACTTAATTTTTACATGTTTCGTTATCGATCGGAACAATTTAATAAAGTTGTTACCGCAAATAGGGCAGCATTTACAAGTGTATGTGATGCACGTTTAATTTAATAAAAGTGTATATTTACTACTGAGAATAATGCTTTAAATTCTTTACTAATTTCCTTCTCAAACATATTATAATACCTTATCAAATAGCATAATAATAATATAATAATATAGCCTTTTATTTCTCATCACCATTATCTTACACTTATATTTTATATTATTTACAAATCATCAATGTTTATGCTACTTTTTTTCTTGCAATTGACTATAATAGAAAATAATTAGTTTTTTGGGATAGGAACCCCACCCCTATTTGGGTATAGGCCTCCTCCAGTCTGTATCTGTAAATAGCATATTCACAGTGAATTTAAATACCAACGTTCATGTTGGCAATATTTTGGATCCAAATTCAAATAATATCCTATGTTCTATATTCAAAAGTATGATCACAAAAAAGGTCTATTCTGTAATAATTTAATGTGGTCACGGTGAGTAGTAACATATGACGTTTACATCACATCTGTCACGATCACAGATGTGGGGGTTTACATGAAAAATATTACTTTCAATTATCAAAATAAATCATCAGCTAGATTTATGTTTTGTATGATAACGTCATATATTTCTAATTTAGAATTATAAGCTAAAATTAGTACGTTTATTTTTGTCATCTACAAATATATTTGGGAAGAAAGTTTTAATTACAATCTGGATCTTGAATATTAAATTAGATTATTAGAATCAACAGTTCTACTTTATGATAATAGCGAGTCTTCTGTAGACTTATTTTTCAATATTATATCTTCTTGTTAAAATGTATAATGCACCCCAAATATCCTTGCCTATCTTAAAAAAAAAAATACTACGTATAATTGTGAATTTGTTATCTGTGCCCAAATATATTTCGCGCCAATTTCCTTGTGAACATAATCCGTCAACATGTTTTTGCCGTTTTTTTTAAGTTCAACGTTATGGAGGTATTATTTATAACAGTTGATATGTCGCCCACGCTATCTGCGCACGCGCCGCAATGTGTGCGACAGCTGCCGGGCTCTCCTCCAATCAGAACGCTCGTCAGTAACGTAACGCCTCTACGATCTTTATCATAGGCTGATCTGATTGTACTTGTAAAAGGTGGTTTTTCTTCGTTTTTGTTATAATGCAGCTGGTTTATAGGATTTCGATAACTTTTTGTTACATTTTTATAAAGTAACAATTATAATCTTATGTTTAATCTGAATGCATTTTGAAAGCCATTTAATATCGTTTCTTCTAATAAGATATTATTATGAGTATTTCATAATATTTGATATAATTATTACAAAGTTACTTTGGGACAAAATTTTATTTACAATAATCGACTTAAGTATAAATTGGTTGTTGCTCATGCTTTCAAATATATTTTATGTGTATTTTCAATTATTGCTATAAAATTAATCACCTGTATTCCAAGAAAATATATCTTTAAATACGAATTTGAGGTAAATACTTGAATTTTTTATATAAGTTACTTTGAAATACTTAAAAATAAATTGTAAAAGTTTTTAAAATCATCCCCAAGAAGGCGTAAAAAAAGTTTTTTTTTTTTGTTTCAAACAATAAAAAAATATATATTATCTAGAATTAAAGTTTATTTTTTCTGAGTAAATTAAAAATATATTTTTAATGAGGGGTTTTTAAAGTTCTACTATCATGCCCTAGCTTCAAACCGTTAGCGAAAGACATCATTTTCTACAAAATTATATTGATGTTCTATAACTTCTATTCCAACTTTTTTACTAGTTCCCGTACAGTTTCCCTAAAATTTGAAATAAAACAACACTTTTTTACCCCTTCCCAGGGCATAAGTTATGATTTTTTTATTTCAAATCATTGTGATACTATAAAATTATCTGACTGACACCTTTCTGACACCATAATTTAAGGAAATAAATTCTTATAAAATAGTTGTCAATAAAAAAACAACAAGAAAATCTAATAGTGTGTAAATTGAATGTTCAGTAAAAATATATCTGGTGAGAAGCCTTAATATGTAGGTAATATACACACTACGAAATATATTAATATAAAATTCTTTAGGATTACATAGGTACACATGTTTCATGTTAATTTTAGTGATAATGGCTAGTATCCCTTTGATTTAATTCTAAATTCAAAACAAAATATATTTTCCTTACAACATAAATACAAATATCAAAACAGAACAAATTGAAAATGCTAGAACATTTAAGAAAATATTTATTACAAATTAAAGATAGCCATAAATATGATGAGAAAGTTTCTTATCCACTTTTATCGCTATTTCAATGGCTTTTTGTTTCGTGGATTATTCATACATTCGCTTTAATCGTCTGTTTTTTTGCCGCCCGAAATAATGGCATAGTCTCGTCGCGACATCTTGGAATTAAGGAGAATTTATGGGGTAGTATCAGTAATTTCGTGTCTCACGGTATTGTGTTCTATTGTTATCTCTATAGCATCGAATAAATAACGGCAATAACAATATTATATTTAATATAAATTATCTAAATTTGCACTTAGAGTAGAGACAATTATAATATATGCGTCTGAGTTTTGCTCTTAGATGTTGCCAGTTTCACCCGCGTGAATATAATATACTGTCATATAGATAGTATTATCTATGATTATTTGATTTAAAGTATACAGGTATTATGTACTCTGAACTCCATGTGAGTTGTGACTTTCATTGCTGTTAATTGTAATGTAAAATAAAAAATAACGTTTTATGACAATCTAAAGAAAATCAAAGTTATCTATCCTTATGTTGACTTGAAGGTTGTCTTTCTTCTTCGCCTAACAGAGACTGCGTCTTTTTCTAGAAGTAGCCTTTGGTTGTCCATAAGCTGTAAGGCCGACGGGGTCCATAATAATGTTCTACGTTAAGTTTACTTTTGAGCATTGAAAATAGTAACTACTTCATTAATTGTAATGATTTTTTTCACTACATTTTTATCTTTATTAATCGAGTCAGGCTTTGTGATATGGAATAAAAAATGCTTACATTATTACTAAATCTAACGCGGTCTTTTAGTTGTAGTTAAAAGTTGATTTATCGTGACAGTGTAAAAATAAACTAGACCCAAAAAATTTCTTCATCGATATATTACAACATAAAAAAGACCCTTATGTATCTCTGAGTATTAAATCAGATCGGAAGCGTTCAACCGCAAAAGTTTGCATATTGGCACATCCACAAAAAAAATCGATTTTTGTACGGGGGCCATTGCCACGTGAGTCCACCCACGGCGATTATAACGGTTGGGCTTACTTTTTTTTCGGCACGCGCCAAGGGCTGGTGATTCACGGCCACAGCAGATGTTGAGTGGGGCTTTTTGTGCTATCAGCTGATGTAACGGGCAGGACTTGTTAATGTTGCATCCTGCATCGATACGTAATATTTTTTACGTTACATCACTCGGACAATCGGATATCGATTTTTAGAATCGATTTTAGTGAAGAATGTTTTGGTTTAAGCAATGGGTAATAAAAACAAGTAAGCGGGCAAACTAAAATTGAACATAAACATTGCTCTTTGATAAAACAAACAGGATGCGCGACAGACGCCTGTTATTGACGGAATTGTTTTCGATTTGTTCTGTTCCCTTTAAATTGGAATATGTAAAGACATCATATACTAAATATATTGTAATAGAACATAAAGTGCGTTTTTACCATATCTTATTTTATATTGGACGGACATTTTATATACCTATATCATTTAATAATTAAACTTATTATTAAATTAAAAAAAGTTAGTACTAATACCTAAAATAAAAATTATAGTTTAAAAAAAATAAAAAACACAACTTTTTAATAGCAAACCGTACTATAAATTTGAAAATATTTTTTAATAAAACTAATTTCTATTTAATGCTTGTATAAAAAATATTTTCAAGTGAAAGAGTGAGAGACTAAAAACCACACAAGTGATGTAGGTAACTTGCGCGCCTTATGCCTTCCGTGGATGTGCTATCCTGATTATTCTGATATTGGCACATACTTATTAAATTATTGTATTGTCATAGGCATTAAAAACTTTGCAATGTTTCAATTTAATCTCACTTCTTAAAGTTGGTCAAAATCAAGTCTTAAGGAGTCGGTTACAAACAAACATACATACAGGTGAAGCTAATATAAAGCGTGTAAAAAGTCATAAACAGAAACTAAAATTACAACCTATTCGTTTTACTTTACCCATTAAATACATTATGTAGGTACATATATTTTATCATACACAATACATTATAAATATTATTTATAATCAGTATATAAACTTTAAACATGTTTAACAAAAACTTTAAGTGCGCAAGATGGCCGCTCAAGCTTGCACCGAATAAAGAATCTTTTGTTGGTTGATAATAAAAAAAATTCAATAAAAGAATTAAAGCTGTGTTCAGAAACGACAAAAAATAAGCCGCCTAAACCGGTTTTGCATATCAATCATGCTATAAATGTATGGCTAGATTTTTTATGTGGGCAAAGGAACAGATGTTGATGGTCAGGGGCAACTGTTAATAATTAGATAAAAAGCTGATAATGAATAACGAAAGTGATAACGTCATTAAGTACAAATATTACTGTATATTCATTCATTATCAAGGCGTTCGGAGAATATGGAGAAATATCGGACTCCGCGAAATAAAGGGGATCATAGTAAATATCACGTTTTATTTAATTTCAATAAACATATTATCTTAATTATTTGCCAATGAAAAAGAAATGATTCGTTATTTTAATAAGCTTTAGTTTCTCCACCATGTTTCAAGCCTTGTCGTGGCGGTGGGGCTGAGTAGCCTAAGGATAACCCAGCACCTTGGGCGAAGCAAATTGAGCCGAGGGAGCTGCTCTTTGCACCCCTCTTATAAGAAGAGGGGACAACAGAGCAGGGGAGCAAGGGGCGAGGATGGGGACCTCACCCCATTGTACTGGCCCGACGTTGGGAGGGGTTGTTCTGTGGTGCGAGACAACCCCTCTGTGGAGGTGGCGTCGGTCCCTTGGGGGACAGACTAGCCGTCGAGGTGCCCTATTTGTTCAACAGATCCGGACCAAAGGCGGCATTGGTAGCACTCGATGGGTTTTAGTGGTTAGACCCACGTGCGTCCACTTTACCACCTTTCGGGTGCTGCGAGTCCCACATACCCGCTTGGGGAGACCCACTCTCCCACAGGATGCCTCAGAGCATTTCCCTGCGTAAAAGAAAAAAAAGCTTTATGCTTAGTACTGGTTTAGTTAATCCTACTGTTTTATGTAAGTATGTAGGAGAAAATAATTAAAGACCGCTTGGACGCTAATTTAGAAAATAAAATAGATTCTGAAATATTATAATATTTATCATTCTATCGATGAACCATGAAATTTCATATTGTTTTATATTTACCAAGGTTTGCTATTATGTTTAAGCTAATAATTATTAGCAATAACGTAAAACATACCAGTGAAAGCTCATAAAATTGAAAATGTGTACATTTAATTCATATACAATTATCATCTGTCATTTGTATTTTCATGCATCTTTTTAAATATCATTAATTATAACAAAAAGGCTATAAAGTTAATGAATCGTTAAAAATACGGATATTAAAGCATTTTGTTTCCAAAGTGTGTAATATTATATAACATCAATAAATTATAAATCTTTCAAATGATAATTTACATACACAAAGTTTCCTATATTAAATATGTAACTTAATTTAAAAGAATTTCTTCAAAACTGACCATTACAAGATACCCAAGACGGAATAACAAATATAAATGCAATGCAGAAGCTTCACAACACTCTGCAATCGTGGTACGAATCAATACTTTTTCTAGCGAAGACTACCCCAATGCACGCAACTAATTCATACTGCCTAGAACACACATGCAACCTCCTTGTTACGGCACGCACACACACACGCCGACCAATCACGCTCCATTTAAATGATATACGTTACGTGCGTGTGCGTGAATGCGTGAGGGGTGCGTTTATGCACCCTCACCACGCACTGAAAACGGAGTGCAATGCGTTTTATTGTATTACACTATTAAATTATATTTTATATTCCACGAATATATGTTTTTATGGAACCATAGTAATAAATTCACTTAATTAAACGTGCTTTTGGAAATACCTGAAGGAATAATAAAATGAAAATGATGTGAGATAACGTTAATTGTAACAAGACGCAAACAACGAAATTCGATATAATTTATTATAATTAAAATACGGTATTTTTTTCATATATTATGTACTTACATTAGAAACCATTACCGAAACTTGAATTGTGATCATTGAAAAGATCTTAATGTAACTTTCTTATTAAGCAAAGAAATTAATGTACGTAAAACCTAGGCCTAGTTCAACGTTCTAAATAGAAAAAACACGAGCACAATAAAATAAAAATATTTTTCTGAAATATTTTTTTCTGCTCTTGTCATTAAAAGAAGAAGTAAGTGGTGCGTTTGCAATGTGGCGGCAAAATCGCGCGTGCCCACGCATACGTATGACGCCCAACCAGTGACATGAAGTGCTTTTAATATTTTTTAACATAACGCACAAGTTTTAAACGTGCAGCCAAAATTACAAAATTAGTACCTGTTTTATTCTTGAAAAAAGCTGGCAATATGTAATGTAATGTTTTCTTACTACAAATTAAAACATAGGTGATCTAACCTTATGTGTTTTTCATAAGAAAATGTAAATAGACTTAGTCTTTCAGAATGGAGTGCCGCGAGCATATCCGTTGTTTAAGGGCTGTATGTTAGGTACAGGGTATACGCAACTTAGTTCATACAGTTCATTAGAGACTTCCCCACTGACACGCGTCGGAGGCATGCAGCGTGAACCGGTCCCTACCACCCTACGTCAGAGGAATCTAATTTAATACACTAGAACCTATATCTTATGCCTCTAACATTGTCGGGACTAGAATTTTAACGTGTTCATTACATGGGAAAATATATAAAATATGTTTCTGTAGTTTTTACAACTTTATTTACATTCAATATTTTAAGTAGTCTTCATATGTTGATCATATTTTTAAAAACAAGCAACAAATATTATTTTTAATAATAAGTAAAAAATCATCGCAATATGTAATTGCGAAATTAATTGATTGCGAAATTATTTAGCAGGAGGAAAAATACAGGCCAGGATAACACCTCACTATCGAAAAATGCGAATTGCCTTTTAAGAGGTATTTCTATGAGGTTAGTAATTGGCCCTAACACCACGTTAGGCCAAACTAACGCCTATAATTTCAATTTTCATAATTTCATACTGTTAATATAGAGTAACATTTTATGTTTTTTTAACCTTTAATTCTATTAAAAATAAATTTTAAAAAATATTATGAACCTCCGTTTAGGAATTCTACTGTAAACACAATTATTAAAAAAAAAACACATCAAAGCAACGCAAGGATCGCTGCGCATTAAAGTAATCCCTCCAGGTAGTTTGTTGATGGAGATGTTCTTTCAGCGTTCGACTTAGTACATAGAGTTATGTACTAAGCCCCGCCCCATAGGGCGCGAAGTACGCCTAACCTACATACCTGACTCGGGCTGACCTACGCCTCACTTTGCCGAGCACGCATCGCTTTAGATCCTTTTTATTTACAAACATGTCACGGGCTGTGATATATTTAAACATGATTCAAAGATGTGAGGATAAACTTATGGGACGAAGAACACCATTTGTAAAGAACAAAAATGTTCTTTATTTAAAGCACAAAATAGCAACTTCAACTGTTTTCCACAATCCTGCAAATATTTAAAAATAATATATACAACGTGGATGCTAATTTAATTAATAATAAAGCAACTTCAACTTTAGCAATTCTTGCATTAGCAAGAAATTTAAGTAAAAAATTGTGTTCGGCAAGAAATTGTTACGCATCTTTAGTGTTTATAAGTTATTTTCACTTTCAATTAGATCCATAGATAACTATTTAAATCTGTATCAATATGCCATTCTTTTTTTTCTCATATTTTACAGAACCATAGTTGCAGTTACTCTAAAAGAAAGAAACAAATTATAATTTCTTTTTGTATTTTTGCGCCCTTTAGTGAAAATGTTATAAACAAAAGAAATCATAATGGACATGCACATTATTTGGAAGTTTTGAGACATTACGTAGATCTGTTTCAATAACAAACATAGAGTGCGTTATCTATGGTATAATATAGACCACACATGTCACCATTTTATGTTCAGTAATTACTGTGAAAGGAAAACGGGGTCTACGAATGTACAAGGAATTCGCACATTATGTGCTAACATACTGCAAGGTGTAAACCGGAGGGGACGGATAACCTAGTGAACCTACTTTGTAAGTACTACATAGGGGGCAAACATGGAAAGAAAATACATAGATTTGTTTATGGAAAAAGTCTTTATTTTCTACTCGTGTTCTGCTTTCAAAGGGTTTCCTTTTATGTGAAAATAGCATCGATAGAAGTTAGCTTTAAATTAACCCCTCATTTGATTTTATTCTCCATCGAGCTTAGTTTATGTATTTCGTTTCGTGTTTCGTGAAACTAGGGAATGAAGATATCAAAGTTGAGACCGATTTATCGTCAAACAAAAGTTGTGCATCACTTATTTAATGTAACCGTGAATCGTTTTTGATACAACAGTTTTTCTAGTTTATTCAAATGAAAATATTTATATATTACATACATACATTACATTATAACAATTTTATTCAATTGTATTTGTGCATAATTTTATATTGATTTAATAAAAAAGTTAAAAAAAAGTTTTCATATTGTACAACAGTAATAGTTGGTGAGAAAAAATATATGACAGATGAATGGTCATACGCTGAAAAAGATTTTTTTTTCGGTGGCTTTGGAACTATAAAAACACATAAAACTAGAAACGTCCGAATTTAAACATGTATACTTTAGAGGTTTCATGTCGACTTTTCGATGTAAATATACATAAAATAAAATTTAATAATTTTGGGACTTCTATGGAAAATGTTAGTTTAAATTTAGAAATTTTATATTGTTAGAAAAAAAGAAGATGAAGTAGATAGTTTGAAAAAACTTCAAAACCAAAAGTAAACACTGTAATATTCGTAACACCTTTTTTTGGGAAAATATTTTTCAACTTCGCCACTAAATGGGAGTATGTCCTTTTTTACGTTAGTAAAAAGGGCAAATGGCGGAAGAGCCACGCGATGGTCAGTGCCACCCAATTTTTTATCCTTTCAGCTGGTTCAACTTAATCTATTTAGTGGAAGTCTGAAATTAAGCTACCTAGAACGCTCTATATAGAACTCATTGACGGCTTATGTATAAAAAAGTGATTGAAATATCATCGAATTGCGTCTTTTATAAGCTTCAAATCTGTAACAGTTAAATTCAATATCAGACTTTTCACTCTATTTAATTGGAATCATTATATTCTGTGAACCCATTACATATTAGCATTTATGGTGTAAACTCGCCAATCCTTTCTGAACGTTTCTCTTTTACTCGATAACATTTTCCCGTTTATTTACGTTTACAAGTGACTCATTGCTGCACTCATCGAACAATCAAAGCCAGGCTAACGACCTCTCGGCTTTAAGCCTTTCTACCCCTACAGCGTTTACCATAATCCCTTGACCCCCGCGTCTTCGTACAACGGCCCCACAATGATCGGTGTTTGTGAGAGCGAGGGGGATGCGGGAGGCCTCACTAACCTGGATGGTATCTTTGCCAACTTGGTTATTGTGTGAGGCTGATAGGTAATTGCAGTTTTTTGCACTGATATAGGGTAAGGGATACTGAGGATACGCATTCAAAGTAAATAGGAGCGTTTAATGAATCTAGATGGAAGCTAGTTAGATCTATGTCTAACAATTAACTTTCGTCTAGTTTAAGACCAAAGTCTTCAATCAATGCGCTTTCCATGTCACGTTTCAACTTACGGGGCTGAAACTTGGCCTCTAAATTTATGACTAGTCCGTAAGTTCCGTAGCTCAACGTGCTATGGAGAGTGCTATGCTGGGTGTTTCTTTGGCGGATAGGATTTGGCGAAACGAAGACATCCGCCAGAGAACTAAGGTTACCGATATCACGCAAAGAATAAGCTCGTTGAGGTGGCAGTGGGCTAGTCAAACACTCAAGAGAACGGATGGCCGTTGGGGCAATAAGGTTCAAGAGTCTGCCACGTTTAGCTAGACAAAGTGTAGGTCGGCCATTAACCAGGTGGGAAGACGATCTCCGTGCGGTGACCGCTCCGTGTTGGATGCGAGTGGCAAGGGATCGGCGATCTTGAGGTTCATTGAGAGGGAGCCTATATTCAGCAGTGGATGGACAGAGAATGATGATGATGATGAATTATCTTACCAGTAGATGATTACCTGGGCAACCGATATCAATAATAAGCTGCCAACGCCTTCTGCCGCTTTTTGAGGGTCCCGGACTCTCATGCAAAGCCTACACAACCCACTAACTTTGAAAAGATCTTCATCGTTGCCAGATTCTTTGCAACAAATTCTGCCCTATCTGCAGCTAAGCTGCTTCAAAGCACACTGCAGATGCTGCATCCTTTCCTCGGGTAAAAATGCGTAAAAACTAAAATGTTTAATAATTAGAATGATAGGGCAAAAGTCCCTATCAATACATTTGTGTACTCAGTGACAATATGAGTCAGTTTATGGCGCCAGTATAGACATTTGATACAATGTAAACTAGACTTTATAAACGTGATACAGAGTTTTCAAGAAATATTAAAAAAGTAATAGAATACTCTGTATTATTTTGATTTATAATGTCCTATATAAATTATTAAAACGCATCCCAATCTTAGTAATCGTGCCTATAAATTAACATATTATTTGATTTATATATAATTATTCAAAATTTCTAATGTACGTACTCTAAAAAGTAATAATTTAATTCAGTTTTTTTTACCAAAAACTTTGAAACCATGTAAATTTAACTTAAAATTAGAATTCACAATATTTTTTACAACAGTAATTTATTTATCTTCCGGTCAATGAAGATAGCAAAAGCTCTCAAGAAATATTAAATAATAAATACATACAATTATTATGACGCAATCCACGCGAAGAGTCAACGTTTTATTTTGCTCATTATATATCTAACCTTGAGCTTTTTATAAACATTACGTTTGTAGAATAACGAAAATATTATACAAAATATTCATTCAAATATAACGACCATTTTTTAATATTAAAAAGTAAAAACCCATTCATCCATGTTATATATGAATAAGCTTGTAACTTTTGCCGTGCAGAATTATACTGAAAAAAAAATTTGACAAGTCGAAGTTCGTTCAGAAATCACAAAGAAATACACGAATCATAATCGTAACAACGTAACTGGATCCCGGCGGGAACTGTAAAGTATAATTTATGATTTGGCTCCGGTTTTCGAGCATAGCTTCCGCTGCGCCTCAAACACTGTAACGCTATATGAGACACCTTTATTTGATTTATACCTAACTTTTTTTATTAAAAAAGTCATGGGAAGCTCGTTGACAGCCTGTTTGTAACACGAGATATCTAACAAGGATTTACGCTGAAGATTATAATGATGGTTTTGTCGTTAAAAATGAGACTTTAAAATAATGATACAAGATAAAAGAAATTAATATAATAATATAGTATTAAAATACTAATATTTTGCCTATTCCTTAACATATAATATAATGTTTCATTCGGTGTTTCATTACATATTACAGTTGAACATGTTAATAAATATTTATGAGGATAAATAGCTATTGATTATTTGACTAAAATTCAAATTATATAATTTCCGTCATTAATATATTGTCTTTGTTATATTTACCGATTTATAACAAAAAGGAAAGTTTAAGTTTATAAATGAAAGCAAAAGCAGGTGTTATAAATATATGACAATTAAATATTAATATAATAATAACAAATAAAATTATGACTAAAAATGATGATCATGAATTATGAAATGTTCGCATAATTATATTATTTCCCCTCTACTCGTTTATCCGTTGCCATGTGCCATAAATTACAATTAATTTTGATCATACGCCATCTAAAATTCATTAATCTTACAGACTTACGAACTACAAACCTTATTAACACATAAATAATATTCTTTGGCACTTAATAAAAAGCGAAACGAAAGAATTTACAAACTATTAGTTTGTAAATTCTAAGTTTGTTCGAACAGATTTATACTTTGTCTATGACCTGATCAATGGCTAGATTCTTGTGGAATCCCACGGGCTAAACCATTATAATATTATTAATGAATGACTAGCTCATGAAAACTGTTAAAGGTTTTCTTTTCATGTTCAAGACTCTATTTGCATTCAAAAAAATTGCCATGTCTGTCAAAATAATCCGGATACGGTTGTAAATCGACGCAAACAAAGCTCTGGCAGATTTAACAAATGTAAACAGCTCAAAATATCACAACCGTTTCAGTCCGGGTCGCGCGTGTGGTCAACATCCGTGAAATGTATGCAGCAAACGTTTTTTGCTCAATTATATTTTACATACAAGTAAATTAGAACTTCTCAATCGACAGATGGTAGACGGCTATAGCGGAACTATTAAAAGAACGATAGAAAAAAGGACAGGCCCTATTATGAGAGAGACGGAAAGGTCTATTTCATGTTCAATTTCTGACGAGAACACAGCTGCAGTCTAGTTTGTACCACTGAGTTTGTTTCGCTGATCCTTGTAAGTAAGGGAATCGATGGTAGATTCGATTGAAGTTCAATAAGCTACTTTGTAAGTACTACTACTTAGGTACTTAGGTACAAAATAGCTTATTAAAGTGAAAAACAAAATTTATTTTCAGTTGTCTGCCCATAAACTCTAGATTTGTATTTTTTTCAATTACTTAAACTGTCTCTTTTGAGCTAGGCCAGCTAATCCTGTTAGCGTATCTGTGGTAGTCTCCACCATAATCCTAAGCTTATATTGAATCATAGACAATATAAATATAAGTTAATACAAATTTGCCATAACATATACTTAAACACATCGACTGATACTTCCAAACACTTTAAATAGTTATTATTTTTCCCATGCTTTTTATTCAGGATAATGGAAACGTAAAAACCACAACATGCACTCGATTCACCCAAAAGCCCTATTCAATTTATCATATCAAAACATGCATGCATTTATTAAATTTTTGACATAAGAGACCGCCATTTTGGATTCGAGCAGCTGTTGCACCAAGTTCGATGACCCGTTTTTTTATGATGCATTCAGGTAGTTCTAACTCACAATTTTGAACCACATTTCGAATTTTCAAATAAGGATATCCTATTTTTTAAACATTCATTTAATATATTACAATAGACGAAATAAGTTATACGAATGTGGATATTATGTAATTTTGACAAAAGTAAAATAAATCAATACTATTAATAGTTATTTAAAATATATTCTAACTTGCTAATAAGTATTAATAATTGATGTTGCTAATATTACCATAGACAACATATTAATAATCGTTAGTAATTATGAATGCGAATACACGGCGGTTGGCACTAAAAAGTATGTAATTACAGTCTTAATTGTTGCGACAGATGTGACAGACGTTGCTAAGTAGGGAAAAATGACATGGCATCGTTACTACTAGTCAATTTTTTTTATTTAAAATTAATTTAAATAATGGAACGAAAACGGAACTTGTCGTGAATAAAATATTAATACTTTTTTGTTAGTTTTATTAATGTTGCCAATATAAAACTGCTTTTTAATAATTTTTTCGCGTTTTCTCGAATCCGTAAAAATAGTGTAATATGTACAATAGAACAATGTTGCCAACACTAAAATGCAACTGTCACTGAGAGAATCAAGATTGTCATCATATGGAGACGCACGCGCCGCAGCTGCGAAGTCATCAGGAAGTAGGCACCATATGCCCGATAGCCTCAGCTGCCTCCGTCGATGGATTTATTGTATTGTTCTATTTGTTCACGATTACCCACAAAAAATGAATGATTATTTAAATATACGGGAATTATTTCTGAAAAGTTATTAGACTAGAAATTGGTGTTTAGGTTTTGGAATTAGCTCATTTGATAATATCCTGAAAATGGATAAAGGCCTAAAATTTTATAAAATCGTGTATGTATGGTAAATACTTTAAAAAAGTATGACTAATTTGGTGATAAGATTAAGGAAAAGGATTATTAATTTGGTAACTAGAAAAATTCTAATTTAAATGTACAGTGGAAATGTGACAATTTGATTTATTTAATTAGGTCTCTAACCTTGCACTTTTCCTAAAAACTTAAATAATACCTTAAGTTTAGATATTAGTTTACTTTAGCAAAAAAAGTGAAATTTTTGGGAATTGATCACATCATTTAAATTTAAGTACTCGTTATTATTTTTTTTTTTTTTTAATATTTTTATAAAAAATGTTAAATATAAAAATTCAATAAAAAATGTGATCAACACAATATTAGGTATTAAACCTGAAATAAAAAATAAACATGCTTGCTCCATAGAATTAGTAGGCACTTCCTTTACGGGTAATTGAATATGTTTTTTAAATAAACTTTTGAATGATATATGTAATAGAGTTAACAATTAATAAATTAATAACTACCATAAAACAGAAACTAATATCAAAATCCTATTGTAATGTAAAGGAATAAATGACAAAAATGCTTGGAAATGAATTGCTCTAGATTTAGATTTATTTGACTTTTGTGAAATAATGATCACAACTAAAAGAATCATTATTTAACAAAAGTCAATTAAATCTAAATCTAGAAAGAAAGAAAGAAAGAAAGAAATAACTTTATTGAGAGGAATTCATTTATAGATACTATATTGATTGAAAGGGTATACCAGCGAATCTAGGTTGATAATATGTAATTTCATTCACGTACTTCAATTGGTGTAACGATATCATTATATAATTCATTTATAAATATATTAATATTTAATAATAGAAAATGCAAAATTTTCAGAAAAGAATGGAATAGGTAAAAAAGTAATTAATAATAAGAGAAACGAAATTGATTAAGAATTATATTTTTTATATTATAAAAACCGTACGTAGTCTTAGATTTTTTTTTCACTCTATAACATGAAACATAAATGAACCAACTTCATAATATCGAGTAATTTATTGTTAGCATAGTAACGTCGATATATACGTATTTATTCATTTGTTTCAGGTAAAATTTCCATAGCTTTTTCAGACTCAACCGTTATGCTGTTTGCAGTTCAACAACAAGGTAACAGTAGTATATATACCTCGTTTGGATGTACTTAGCTATATTTTATAGTAAGCTAGAATACGACGTATTAAAAAAGTTCATTAGAATACTCCAATTTCAACCAAATGAAATAAAAATTATTAAAAATGTTGACAACCTCTATTTACTGAACAAATAAAATGTTAAGGGATCGGAACAAAAAGTCATAAAATAGAAAAAAACAGTATTTACTGTGAGAATTCAATAATATATTTTAAATAATTCAAAAACTAAAGTACGTTTAAACAAAACCTAATTAACATCTTCCAATGGCATAGTATAGCAACATTTTGGTCGACGTTTTAGCATAGGACAATATTCAACATTCGGGTGATTTTCGACAATAAAGGTTGAATGAGTCATGCCGAGGGGAGAGTAAATGTAGCGAATGTAGCGATCGAAGGCGAAAACTGAAAACGTTGCAGTATTTAGTGCGCGAAAATTGTACGTTTTTTCATTCGTTCATTCGGTCTTTGTTCAATATTATATGGAGTGTAAGTTGTTGTGTTTATTATAGGACAATTACTGCGCTTTTAATAAATATCTGAGAATACATATAAACCTTACAATAATCATTATTCTAAGACATAAAATAAAAAAACAACTTATAATTCATATTTTTTACCATATTATTAATCGTCATTTTGCATATATTATTTATAAATACCTTTAAAGTAAAACATATATATTTTACTGTCATTAGGCGTATATTAAGGGAATCAGACATGAGTAAGCTTTCGATTTGCATGATTAAGACATAGTTACATTATCTAAAACCAATATCAGTCCATATAAATGTCTGTACCGATTAAGCTTAAAGGCGATCAGGCCAAAAAGTCTAGCCCTTCCGAAAAAAAAAAGTCCATATAAATATGAATACATAAAGGACATAGAAATTAAAAACGGATATAAGCATCAAAAGTACATAAAAATTATAAAAAACAAGTATCGAAACATGCTAATAAAAGTTCACAAAGGTTATTTATTATATTATATTACATATTAGAAGTTATAAAATTAAATCTTAGCTTCTCCGCATAGTAAGTATTTATTTAACCTGGCTTATAAAATTCAAGCTGTTCCCCGGTTTTTTTATAATTTTAGTCAAAAACTCTCTTGAAATTATTATTTGAGACGTTGTTTCGCATGACAGTTTATCTTCTTAATTTTTTTATAAAAATCATCGGTTTGAAAGTAACAGAGTTTCTATCACATTTAAAACATTAAAGATATATCCTTGCTTATCAAATACATCAAACGTTATAAAGTAACTCACGCGAACAGCTGTTCAAAATTAGCAAATAATTTATCAGCCATTGTAAATATCGCAGCTTTCGTTGCGCAACAAAAGGATCTACCTGGATCTTTGTCACTTTTTTACCTACCTACTTTTATACTTATGTCAAATGTCACAAGATCAAATAGGCGACGAGTGATATCATCCCTTATTTTCGGAAACTTAAGGTTTATTTTCCAGTTTTAATAATGCGCAGATGTAACGTTATTAGGATTACCTTATTTAAGTTCACTATAGTAATTTCTACATGTATTTCTTCTAGCCTTATAAAAACCGTGGGATGAAAGGTTTCTCAAACGCGAAATAGAATTCGAATTTCGTTATGAAATGCACACGACAGAATTTAAGACATTAAAAGTAATATAAGAAGATTTGCTATATGAATTTAGAAAGAAACTCTTAACGAGATTTTGTGATCTGTCACCACCTATTAGCAGCGTACGTCAGTATCCCCGTGATCATGGCAATTGAAACATTGCCGAATTATCGGGACTTCAATAAAACCATAAACGCGGTAAGCACTCGAAACAACATATTATATTTAAATATGAATAGTGATCGCGTTAGTTTAAATTTTAAAACAATACATTCTTAAAAAGACACCCTAGAATTTGAGTACCTCAAAAGAATTAAAAGATTTATTTTTGTAAGCAGTTTTCATTCGTAAAAATGTTAAAAGAATTGATATTGTTTATATTACGGTAATTAAGCGTAATACAGCTATACCACCTGACTAAAAAATGGGCAAACACACAAATTCGAAAATTAACTAAAGTACTAGAGTCAAATAATGAAAATATATACTAAAATAAGGATTACTATTAAAAGCACAGTAAAACCGTTTTGAGCAAAACTCTTTTAAGTGCCTCAAGTACTTAAAATGTTTAGAAAAGTACTGGCAATAAAAAAATGAAAGCCCGCGTAAGAATAAATACAAGATGGCGCACGTCCGGCATGTAAGGCCACTTCCGCAGCCGCGTCCGGCCGTAACTCGACTCCCGCGCAGCCTGTGACAGCCTTAACCAATCGATTGAGTGTGAACAAACCCGGGACACATAATTATAGTGTAATTCAGATATTATGTTTCCTGTACTTAGAGTAGGTACTGGTGCAGTTTTATTGTGTCATCAAAGATAAAAATACCATTTAGAATACTTCATAGCTAATACTTAAACCCGTTTTTAATGCGCATGTTAGGAAGTACGAAGTAACCCCTACCTAAAATTTGGAACGCAGTGACATCATTTGATGAAAAAGTCTTCGTCTCATAAAAGTGCGGGAAGAACGTCTTTCAAATATTTTTTAAGTATAAGCTTCGCTATTAATATACGGTACCTTTCTCACAGAATTAGAGTAGCCATAATATGTCACTTATGCTATTGATGCCGTTGACATTTAATAATATTTATGCCTTTTTCCTTTCTATAAAACATAGATACATAGATAAATCATCAATAATTAAACAATAGTGATTTTGGCAAATATAAAATTGAAAAAAATTAGCATATTATTTATCAAAACCCCAATTCTCATCCTCTTTTAAGTTTTATCAACGACGTTGACGTTCTTCCAGTGTCAAATAAAAGATATTAAAGGAAATTATATGTATAGCCTAACCAGATAAATATAAACCCTCGCCATATTACGGGAAAATTCGGAATTAATTTCTGTATGGACGATAGTATGGGTTGACGTAAAAAAGATACGGTAGCGACGTCACGAATATATATTTCTGATCAGGCTATTAAATTAAGTACAATGAGTACAATTCATATTTTAAAATATAATAACTAGTTCACAGAAGATAAATTTTTATGAAGGCTAAACATCAAGAATAAAAATGCTGCCAAAACTTAACAGCTCTACTATTTATGATGTATGTATTTTAAAGCGCTTAGGCAATTCGTGACCATAAACAAAAGATTCAATGAATAAATTGAGTACCTAACCTCGGATGATTGTTGTCACGCAGAATTTATTATAACACCAAGGCCGCTGAAACAATTATATGGATTTTTAAATTTTCATTTCATTTCATTTCAGAATCTGTGAGCGAGGCAGATATTTTTAAATGACACGCTTCATCATTAGTACCTCACCATTACACACTTCTATTTATTTCGTAGACACATGCCTCATTCAATGAATGACAAGACGGCCGATCCCCTTCAATCAATAATAGCCTGAGGGCGCGGCTCCACCACGGTCGCGGTCAAGTTTCGCTTTGCAAGAAAATGTATTTTTTTATTTGTTTGTTTCCACTGTAACCCATGGACACGCTACGCAGTAATTGACATTTTCTTGCAATTGACATTTTAACTCACGTGCCTCTACGTGCGCCGCGGTGGAGCCGCGTCTTTATGTCATTGTTATAATAGCATATGGTTTGATTCTAATTACTATCTTCCATTATACAAATTTAAACATTATCAATCTCTAATTAACCCGAAGTATTTTTAATATGTATTTCCCATAAACCAGCTGTGCCCTGCTATTTCAATAGCCAAAAAATTTAAAACATTTATTACACTACATAGTAATATCGTAGTTACACAAATTTTTGTATACAAGTTTCCGTAATAATTGAGCTGTCAAATGCATAAATAATTTTTAAAATCCGAGTCACAGTTCTTAAAATCAACGCTTTCAAACAAACTCTTTAGCTTTATAAAATAAAGACTTATGATTAGAAATATAATATTTTCATAAGCTATAACAGGAAAACAAACAAAAGCTTCAAATAAAGTAAATTCATAAAAAACAATCATGTTATCGAGTTGCAAAGTATCAAATTTAAGACATGGATAACATTAATGTAGAAATCATGAAACAATAAAGATATAATATTATCTAAAATAACTATCGAACCGAGAAAAAATCAAAATATTTTTCAAGATTAACAACAGTTTTCAGGTACGTCCATTCATTGCCAAATTACTTTATATTTAAGATTCACAAACGGAATTATAAAATTGAAAAATAAAGGAAAAGTATTCGACTCGCGTCCCTCCACAAGTCGATAGTCGTGAGAGGGGGACAGCACGACGTCTGTCTCATTCACACATCCGAGGATGACACTTCCGAGAATCGTCTGAGCTTTCGAGTGGGTGCGTATTTGAAATGCCCCACACACTATACCGTTAGTTGCTACTACAATCATTTTTGAGTCATTGTATTCTTACCTATTGTGTTCTAAACGTAAAAAACTAATAAGTTGGCAGAAAAAAAAAGCTTATTCGGCAACACGCATTGTTCTAGAAAATACGCAGCGGACTATGCGTTAAATACCGTGAGAACACAGATAAGACGCAATAGTCTTATTTGAATAATACGTTTTATAAATAATAATAGTAATTTTGAAGATAATTACCTACATAGAAGATTATTCCTTAAGTCTTTATTTCTTAATTTATTCTCAATTAAAGTACGATTTTTAGCCCCTTCTAATTAGTTTATCAAAAATGTATCCAAGTTTATCCTCAACTTATTTATAGAAACATGCGATATATAAAAATGGCAACGTTAAAACAAGAACGTTTCAGAACTAGCCAAATACCCACCCCAAATGTCGACGAACGGGGTGGCGGCCGCGCGACGTTGCCAAAACGGAAAGTGAAATTTCGTCACACTCTCTCTCTCATTCACGCACACCACCAAACGTGTGTGTGCGTTTTCGGCAGACGCTCGATCGATGTGTGCGTTTGTTTTGACGAAGTTGCGCTTGTGTGGGTACAAGAGCATTGCAGTATACCTAGGTTTCGTTTCCGTATTCGATCGACTTTCGTAGACGCCGACTTTGAGAACAATTAAAGATAAGGGTGCGAAAATGTTGAAAAAAACCTTTTGTTCTAGCCTCTTTGTAGTTCTAAAGTAATTGTAGTCTCTGATAGATTTGTCTTAGTACTTTGGATCACGTTTACCAGACATCGTTTAGGAGTTTCTACTCGGTTCATTAATACGGTTTTTTTAAACTAGAAAAATAACAAATCTCGGATAAAAGCTCTCCCGCCTTTAGACTTGAAATGGGTAAAAGAAATTCATATTCTCATTTTTTATTACAATAAAGAAACATATTAAGAGAATAAAACTCATTTACATGGGCGAAACATCGGGTACGAAAAACTGAGAACAACTCTATTAATAAATAATATCGATGATTGTTTGACAGTCGAAAAAAGGGGGTAGGTTCTGTAGATGCAATTAGTAAGAAATAGTGGTATCGACTATCGATCACGATTTACACCACACGGGTTGCCGTCTCCGTACGGCTACTTGATACATTCATGAAAATATATTCAAGTCGCTCGTTTTGACAAAAATGACATGAGAAATATGATGCGCATTTTAATGACTGTTCTATCAAAATTAGTTGAATTCTGTTTCTAACGTTTTTTATTTTTTATTAATTCATTGATATTGCAAGAAAATTTTAAAGGTCCAGTTGTTCTAAGCATTGCTCTTCTAAATCAAGTATTACTTCATTTGATGTACAAATCTACCAGCAAGTGCAGCTTTATAGAGATATGGTACACAAAATTATTAAGTCTTCCTTATAAATAATCTCCCTTTTCGAATATACGACACATAAATAGGCAAAGATTATTGAATACTTACCGGTAATTTTGGTGATAGTAAAAACCGTTAACCTTCATACTGATTGCGCTGAAGAGCTCACGGCTTGAGGCGCGAAAATCCGATAACTTTCGTGATCTGCCTCCTCCCCCTCCCATAGCCCCGCGAACCTCCTACCTCCCTCGCTTTAATGGCATAAAAAATCAATTTCCCGCCCAAATTACGCCGAGTCGACAAATTGCGAACATGTCTAGTCTATAAGTGATTTACGTTTGTGTAAACTTAAATACTTTTTTTAGGTGAGCCGATGGCTGAACTGCTGTAGCTTAAAGACCACCAGACCAAAAGCTTTCGATTAAAATACCTATATAAAAAAAATATCAATATTATATAAATTAAAGAACCCCAAATATTTATAGAGTATAAAAGTTTAATACCTACTCTATAAGTATAAGGGGTTCTTTAATTAAAGATAAAAATATTTGTTTAATTATTAAACAAATATTTTTATCAAAATAAAACCAAAATTAATAAAAATAAACTATATTTATAAACGTTACGCTATAGACAAAATAGATCAGATTATAAGTTTGAAAATGCTGGCAACATACAATTTTACAAATTCACTTTCAATTTTCGAACGATCATAGCCGAAATAACGGCGAGTGCACAGCGCGGCTGTCCGCGTGACCTTGGCGCGAGGGTGAAAGTCCCCACCCCGCACGTGTCTTCCGCGTCTATTTCCAGCCTATATTGTAATGTAATGGGTGCCTTTCATTGTTTCTTCGGTGTTAAAGTATTGATTATGTCGTGATTAGAAATTATGGATATAATTTACCTATATTTAGAGTTGTAAAGTCCATAATAGTCTATACTATCAACCACAAAATTGCCGTTTTTTAATATACTTAATTAAATATAATTTATATTATTACATCACATTTACCACACCTATTAAATTTAGTATACGAATGAGTGTAAAAAATATATCATTTATCTAATATTTATTACTAAACAGTTTTTATAGAATATACTGGGTATATTGTTTCAAAATCTAATATTAAAGCGACATAGTTAGCATTACTTAAATTTGTACTATATAACTAAATTCAATTTATTCAATAACTGTTTCGAAATTCAAAAATGATGACATTAGCAGCCATATTGGCAATTCACATCGACACTTTTGCCAAAAGAATTAAAAAATCTCTCTGTTTCCACGTGTAAAAGAATTATAAACTCTCTCTGTTGCCCATGACCTTCAATGGACAGATAAGCATGTGGCATTAATCTCGATAACGTACGAATCAGACGACCGCCAGACGGAGACCCCACGGAGGGACCAGCGCTACCCATGTCCGGGAATTTATGCCCAAGGGACGGGGGATAAGTTGAATGCGTAATGCCAAGAAAACAGTTGGCATAATGTCCTTACCCTTTGTACAATATATTTACTCAATAAAAAATACGCAAAATGTAATTATAGAAAATCAGTTGAATGTTAAAATTCACTATCAACAAAAAATCTATAAAGGAATATGAAATAAAATATAGAAAGCACTGAGTCATGCCATCGAATCGATTCTACTGGCAAGGCGCGTCAATTGATCTTATCGCGTTTTTTCACGGGACTGGATTACTATAGTAATAAAATTTCTAAAGGTCTATTTCTGAAGTATCTAAGTTATTAAATTGCAAGTATCCAGCTGAAGAGAAAAGAATAAAAATTAAAAAAAGAGAATTTGAAATTGGAAGCGCAGCATAAAGTACACGACACGATCTACGCCTTTCAACACGTCGCAGACATGTCCGACCGTGATTTGTACACCATCCGGCAACGCCCTCTTAATCCCGTCGGGGTCAGGTTCAAGAACAGGGTAAAGGTGGGTAGCATCCGGGAGTTTTATGGCAATATTGGAAATTGTACGAAACGAATAAAAACTATCTTATACAAGCAGTTGTCTACAGTTTCACAAACTTTTATTTACACCTGTATCGGAAGTGATGATGATTTTATAATCTACGTCACTTGTGGTAATGTAGCATTGTACGGGCGAAAGATTTTTTTATCGGGTGTGTATTTTTGAAACTTTACCTCTTTTATCGTGTAGAGTCCCGGCGGCGTTGCATGCATTAAGTTACGACCGTATCATGACTGTTGAGGATTATAATAGATCTGAAAGGATATATAGTATATTATCTTTCTCTCCTTCAAATTATCTGAATTTGATTAGAGATTTAAATATGAAAAGGTAATAGAGTATACAGTCGTCGAAATTTTAAGGACCTTAATGAGTATAAAAGCATTCCAAGAAGACCTTTCCTTATTTTTAGTTGTCTGTTTCAATTTTCGAACAAAAGCTCTTATTTGAACGTAAGGTTAAAGTCGGATATGTACAGGATATATAGGATTATATCTGTTGCAAGTTCCATGGTTGTCAGAGGAAATTCATAATCTGAATTGTCTATCCTATCTCATATTTCAATTGATGCAATTGCCATCACTAATAAGTGATATCCATTCAAGACTAGCTAAGTAGATAAGTGGCATTTTAGTTTTACGATACCCTTTTATATCAATGTGACAATTTTATTTTATTTAAGCTACTGTATCATAGGAGAGCCATAAGGCTCGAAAAACGCTGATTTTTACCGTTTGGTACCGTCTCGTAATAAAATGTTTTGGCATTCCTACTCAATTACGATGTCCAGCAGAAGTGATAAAGACAAAACTAGCAAAACCATAAACAATTGTAATAAACCTTACCATAAACAGTCAAACGACTTACTGGAAAAGTCGGCAGGTGCATTTTTATACGACTTCTAATAGGAAGATTGCAGGAAAGTATATGCATGCATATTGCATTTTACTGAGTTCACATTCTTTAGAAGGACGTAGAGCTTTAGGTTCACCACATACGCGGTAATAATTGTTAGCTTAGTACGGATAACAATTATTACTTCGTACACATATATGTGTAAACTATACTCTTGGTCCGAGGAACTAATAATTAAAGACTATTAACAAAATATTGGTGTATTTAAGAAAAGCAATTAATAAAGATCAGAACTCTTACTCGGGTCGCGCAGGACTACTAAAAATTATCTAAAATAAAAAATAACAAAATACACTTGACGCGTACGTCTTGATTCATATTTTAAAAAATAGAATCCAAAAAGTATTACATAATTTAATAAATAAAATTAAAAGAAAATTGACTAGGGTTAGGGATATGCTGTCACCCTAGTGTTGTAACACTTCGTATTAGTCGAGCAGGGACACGACGCACCTTTATGCTACGATTACCCGGCTCTACTACTATGGGTGCTATAAAACTATAATATCAAATAAGGTAATATGGACCATGGAAGAGCAATCTAATAAATAGTGTTAATTAATTTATTATCAGGATAAATAAAAGAAACAAATTGTTAAACTTAAGTTATAATAAGCTCCTCCAAACGAACTTGCAAGGAACAGGGCTCCATACAAGGCCAATATTATAAATCAATTGTTCAATTTAGAACTATTTGTAACAATCAAAATTTCCGCTTTTACTAAAACTTCATAAAAAGCTCTTTCGTTTAAACGAAGCAAATAATGCTTCTACTACTAGTAGCGCCCGCGGTTACACCCGCGTACTTCGATAAATCTTAAAGGAGCATGGCCTTCCATGATGGAAGGAAGTCCTCCTTTGAAGGAAGTTTCATGGTCCACCCACCTTACGAAGTAATAAGTATAAATGGGAGAGGAAAAAAATAAACGATTATTATTGAGGTCCGTAAGCCTGATTTTTACACTAAAGAAGATTAAACTCAGTAATTAGGGCACTACTAGGTATTCTAGTCAGTAATCATTATTCAATCATCTTTCAATCATATTTTGATAGCAATAACATAGCCCCATGGATCGCAGGGCCTTGGGCACTCGCCCAGAGAGCTCAATGGAAAAGACGGGCCTGCCTGAGTATATAACTATATCCCATTTACCGGTGGAAGGGAAGCGCTGTGCCGCGCTCCCGGCTGCATCGGTACCACCATCTTGCTTGTTTTTCCCGTGAAACAGCTTTGCTGTGTTTCGGTGAGAAGGGCAGGACAGGCAATGTTATTACTGGCACAGAGACTTAACATCTATCCTCTCAGGATAGGCAGCACATGAATGGGTTGCTTTTGCTAGTTACAGGTTAACTAGTTTATGTTCATGGGCGACATCGACCACTTACCATCAGGGCACGTGGCAGACGTTTGCCTATTCAACTAACATATAAAAAGAAAACAACTTCAACAACAACAGGTGAGTTATCTGAAACGTCGGGCGTGTAAAAACGATACAATCCGTAAGTTTCATTATAATAATCAGTAAAATTCGCAATACATTAAAAAGCCTTTACAAATTCATACAGATACAAATAAATTTGGCTTTTATCCCAAAATACCTTCTTATAAAGTAAATAAAGATAGACTTAACATATAAAGCAAGTAATCAAATTGCCGTTTGTAGACTTTTAAAACACGAAGTTGTTCTATAACCAGGTGGGAAGATGATCTTCGTGCGGTGGCCGGTCCGTGTTGCATGCGAGTGGCAAGGGTTCGGCCATCTTGGTGTTCATTAGGGGAGCATGTTCAGCAGTGGACGGATAGAGGCCGATGTTGATGATGATACTATTACAAAATACAAGCTGATGGTGTGACACACTCGTGACACACTAGTCTATTTCCAGCTCGTTTCCATCACATCATGTTCGCTCGAGTCGTAAAGGCGTTAAGGCCGCTCTGGTCAATACAATCATGTCAACACACCTGACTTTATCTTAGGTATGTGTACGTATATGTGATGTCTGTACGTATGTGTGATGTAAAGATTGTTTTTCATTCAAATATCATCTTCATTTTTAAACTTTGATTTTGCACTATACGCTATACAATTTCAGGTATACAGACAATAATTTTGTAACACACACGTGTACCAACCCCCAAAGGAAATAAGTAGAATAAAATGCACATGGGTGAAAAAAATATTTCTGCTGCCCGATCTATATAAAATCCCTTTCGTCAAAAAATCTCTATCCGTCCGCATGCTAAAGAATTACAGCTGAAATTCGAAAAGGTTAGAAGGAATAAATCCTCCTTTGAAGTTACAAGAACACATAATACGTAAAATTGCGTATGTAGACCAGTAAATCCTCACAAATCTCCCATTCACAGTCCTTTATTTCCTATAAACATAAAAAGGCCGTTGAAGGAACTGTTAGGTCCTGACCCGAAATAAACCGGTCACAAAAATATCCGGGTGAAGGCGGGTACCTCGTGAGAGAGGTCAGGATCGCCCTTGAACTCGTGATAACATGAGCTCAAAGGGACACCCCTAAAACACTCTTTGATAGTCTTATCAGAACCCTTTTTATGTAGAGAATAACAAACGTTTCGTAAATTTTATTCGGGAAAGCCCTAAAATTGATTTTATGTTTCGGCTTTCAATAATAATTATTATAAATCTACTTTTCAATAATCAGCCGCGATTCTTTCGTTTCATTCGTTTTGGATTTCATTCGTTTCGGATTCTTAGAACCATGGTTTCGGTTTGACTGAGGTGTCAGAGGTCTTACGTCCTCTTCGTATAAGATCTATATGAATGTACAGAGATTCTCTGTGGCTCATTCTCGTTGGCGCTCAAGCCGGAGGTAGCGGGTTCGAATCCCGCCAGATAACACAAAGTTTTCTGTGTTACTGGATCACGGATGTGTATATTGTGTATCATCTAATAAAGAACTTAAATACATTTATAGTATGAAAGTATTAAATATACTTCCCTTGTCTGGTACCCGTAACACAAGTTCTTCGGAAACTTATCACGAGACCAGATTGGCGTGTTGTAAAAGCTTCCATAATAGAATTATTATTAGATCCTTGCCTACCCGACTCTAGACGGTCATGGTTAGATGAAGATTCAATTAAGCATTAAAGGTATATTAAATAAAGTATCATATGACGGTAATGATAATGTCTATTTCCTAAGTAGGAGCGTTGTTATCAATGTGGACTTAGTTCTGTGATCGTTGAATTTAGACTACAATAGAAAGAAACTTCTACTCGCACCAATGATTACGACACACTAACAAGATACGAACTTGGTTATAACGTCACGCTGGATGAAACAGACTTATAGACTTGGGATTATAAGTTTTGGATTTATCTACCTAAAGAGATCGATTACGAGAAAGATTTTCACACCCACATGGTTTGGCCCTCTTCCATGCTGCAACTTCTGTGCAACAAAAGTTATATAACTTTAACAAATCAATTCATGTTTACAAGAAAGCAACTAAAAGTATGCTTTATGAGGCTTTATGAGAATCTTTTGTATTAGACTTAAATTCGATATATTTAAGGCCTAAAGTTTGATGGCCTCGAAATTACTAATATAACCTATTATTTCGACTGGAATCTCATTGTGTTGTCTGCATAACAACCTTAATTGTTTAAGTAAATATAACATTGTGCGGATGTGTGAGTCAGAGCTCGGAACAACTTGGGACAATGTTACTGATTACTGAATCACCAACATTCGCGCGCTTTTCACGCGAATTCCAAATTTAAAATTCTGACAATTGTGATTGACATATTAAGTATTATGGCGTTCGTTTCGTTAAAATTCACTACGCCTTTTAAAGAGTTTACATAAATTTAATGCAACTGAACTTATTTGTAACCTAAGTAAATTAAATATGAAAATAGAGATAAATTTAATTATTGTAGTATTTTTTTACTTTATTAAGTTTTTTAAAGTTTAAGTTTAAGTTTAAGTTAGTTTAAGTTTATTAAATTCTTATAAGTAAGTACACATAAGAACATTAATTACATTGAAATATCTCTTAGGTTCTTTTTCCACTAAAGAAATAAGTTTATGCTAATCAATTCTTACAATAAACTTACAAAAATACCACAGAAACGAAGATAAGAAAAAAAAATAGTGTCCCAAATTACGGCTGTACCAATATATTCCATGGCCTTTTGTTTTTCTAGTGTCACTTTACGCAATGTGCGTCACAAGCGTGGCATCATAGCGTATCCGGCACTCGGCTGGCGGATGGCGGTTCAATTTGTTAAATTAAGCGCATTTGCTGCACAGATTCACTCGTGAGTGGATTATGAAGGATGTCAATGATTTTAGTGTATTGTTCCTCGTGAATTATAACTAATGACGGGAATGTTCATATAATAGAACGCTATTTTTATGTTACAATTTTGAGGCATTTTTTTCTTATATTTAACATGTTAAGATAAGAGAAATTATGAACCCCGTATGTGTTAGGGTGCCTTAAGCGGAGTAGGAGGAGGGGACGCCACCCTCCTGCCTCCAGAGGAGAGTTCTTCCAGGCACACCGTCGCTGACACGGACGGCCATAGTTCCCGCATCACGAGGAGAACACCGACGAGTTTTATAGTGGGTAGATCTGCGTCCACTTTACCATCTTTTGGGCGCAGTGAGTCCCACATACCCGTCAGGGGAATCTCCCCAAAAAAGAAAAAATATGAAAATCGATGATAATCTATACTTTAGTAAATATTATAAAGCTGAAGAGTTTGTTTGTTTGTTTGAACACGCTAATCTCAGGAACTACTGGTCCGATTTGAAAAATTGTTTCAGTGTTAGATAGCCCATTTATCGAGGAAGGCTATAGGCTATATAATATCACGCTGTGACTGACAGTAATTAAGTTGAGTAAGTTAACGCAGGCGAAGCTGCGGGCAACAGCTAGTGTTAAATATTTCTTTCTATAGTCTATGTAGTGAATATGTGAGTATATGCATAACACCTTACTTTTGTGATTAGTAAGTCATAAAATATCCCGCTGTTGTCTGCCTTTGTTGAATACGATTATCGCAAATCATACTGAAAATAAGTTTAGCAGAGGACGGATACAGGCTGTTGATGAAAATGATGACCAGAGCAAACACCAAAATTTACTTTTTATAAATCTGTTAGGGCCAAGAATCCTAAATAGTGCATATTTTGTTTAAAATATATACTACTAGTTGTCCGCAGCTTCGTCTGCGTTAACGTAGGAATACAGTCGTAGCTGGACTGATGTTTATTATTTTTATAGCCCAAGACGCTCGCACTTAATGTGGCTTTCATCGGTAAAAGGACTTTCAAAATCGGTTCAGTGGATCCAAAGATTACTTCACAAACTTCACCTTTTTATAATATTAGGTAAATGGCGGGAATTCCCTATATTACGTGTTCTATTCTACATCGTCTTTGGTTTTACCCATAATGAATATATTTAGTAATGTCTATGGTCTCAACTTACTAGACTTGTAAACAGTGATAACTTTACATAATTTATTATCCCTCTAATAATCATTTTTAGAACACAGGGATCGGCCGTCTTGGCGTTCATTGAGGGATTGTCAAGCAGATCGATAGAGGCCGATGATGATGATGATGAATCATTTTCTTATTAATCCTACAAAATAAGCCATATAAAAGACATAATAAACAATATAAACCATTTAAGCAATCATCAGTGTTACTGCGCATTTAAATTAAAACATCCCTTGTTACACGTTAAAAGTTTCCGCTACTCGCCGCTAGAGGCAGCACCGTCCAAGTGAATCGGCAAACTACAGTGCGTACCACGTCACTCGCTATGATTGCACTGAATTGAGCTTCCGTCGTCAACAGGATAAAAAGCCCGACCGTGTCCTCGACGCATTAAACAATAGCCAATCTGTCGGCTGTCTGTATAACAGCTCCAGAGCTCCACTCGATATAATTGAACGTTTTCAACAAGCCGACATCACATTTCAACACAGAAACCAGTAAATCATTGTCTTTGTCTACTTAGCTACTACTATCTAAAAAAAATAAGAAGACAACATAGTTTGTCTTCTTCTTTTCTTAGGTTTGGCAATGTGAAATTTAAAATCGTGCAGTAGATTAAAAAATACGTAAGTACATAATACAAAAAATCTATATAGATAAATCAAGTTGGAGTGTCTGTTTGTAATATTAAAATAACCGCCTTTTACTAAATGCATATGGATGTATACACGGCACATATACCAAAATAACATTTTTTATCATTTTTGTCTGTCTGTCTGTTTGTTATGTCTAATCTCTGAAACGGCTGGGACTATTTTGATGGGACATTCACTGGCAGATGGCTAATGTTATAAGGTAACTCCTTAGGCTCCTTAGGCTATAAAAATAGTCATCATCAATCCGGGTACGGCTGTAAATATAAGTTAACGCGGGCGCAGCTGCGGGCAACAGCTAGTTGATATATAAATGTGGTAGGATATTTCAAAATGATTATTAATTATTGGACGTCCCCTATTTTGAACTTCAAAAGTATAACTCATGCCAATCATAATTACCAATAATGCAATTGTAAAACCCGTAGTTTTATTATTTTCTGTGCTCTGAATAAGTTATATAATTTTGTGACTCTTATTCGTGTTGTTGCGAGGGCTTAGCTTAATAGTTATTAGTGTGGGGAGCTATTGATTATTCAGATGTATAGTCTATCCTTAAGACAAACTAGCTTTCATCAAAATCTTATCGCCTGGTGAGGATTGAAAGTGTCTATAATAATATTGATATCAAGATTTCCAATGATGTCGTTTATTCTAGACCATTAACTCCCGCCCTTTGGAGCCTAACGCGACGTAATCTTACCTGGCAAAGGATTGGATCAATTGTCGCCTCATGCTTTACGATTGATACTAGTTTTCTTTCTCGCATTGAGGTTTCAATCAATTCTTGGACCTTATTTAATTATATTTCAGATGTTCGCGGCTTCAAGAGTTACCTTACGTGTACAGTCGTAGCCCAACAGATGATGATGGATGAAGAATATTATTATGATAAATATTCTTCTTTCTTCAACATGGTGTAATGTATATCCTTGTCAATTTTTAGAAAGGTATTCTTTCAACTCTAAAACAAAATCTAGTGTAATATTAGTGGGAATGAATATAAAATTAACATTAAAAAGTATTTTTTTTATAATAATAATAATTTTTTGTCAGGTATGTGTCTCGTTTTTACTTTCTTCTATTTGTCTTTAACGTCCTGCTTACTCATATTATCATCTTTCACTTAATCCATCCTTGTTGTCTATAGTCTTCGGCGTTCATACTCAACCTCTTTCTTTTTATATCAAAATCGATCTTAATCCACAAGTTTTTCTATTCACTATTCACTAAACCCTATGTGTTTCAAGTTGCGCTTTGCTCTGGCAAGCTAAAAATGATTAGAATTAAGATTATTATTAAAGCTAAATGAATAATATCTGACTGAATATAACATTTTATCTTTTTCTATCTACTCTTGACTACAACCCTCCAACACAAAACAAAGTCTTTTTAAAGAACAAGAAAAATGTAATCGATCTCCATTCTCCATATCGACACATACAATGTGAGAACTCTGGCAAGCACTCCCAAAGTCATAGAACATACAAACGCCCTCAGCAATATTAATCATCGGACAGTCAGAAACGAGAAAAGTAGGATATGGCATTGATGAATACAACGAATGTATGCTATATTACAACGGACAGATAAAGGGAAGATATGGAGTCGGCTTTATTATAAAAAAATATCTAAAATCTTCATAGGTTTGTCCGTCCACGTAGCACTTTTAGACATAGGTAAAAACGATACCCCATCACTATCATCCAACTATACGAACCTACCGAAGAGTTTGAAGAGGAAATTTGAGTAATTTCACGAAACACTACATAGAGCTCATGAAAATTCAAATAAATTTACAATAGTTATTGGTGACACAAAATTAAGAGAGAAGGACACCGAGAAATGGATGTAAAAGTCATCGGATCAGGCAAATATGAACGAAATATTATATACATATTATTAAAAATTTTCCAAACAAATTCAACGATATGATGTTTTTGATATGACCATTGTGTGATACAATACGAAAGAAGCCGAGTTAAATACAAACTCACTACATATACCCAAAAAACCAAAACGAATCAAGTTTCTGCCTACAAAAATTAGAAAAATATATATATTATTTATAAAATCAAATGATACATAATATACAAATCAATTTTTATACAATAAACTTGAAGAATGTATACTAGACAGCATGAAAACAAAAAAATAAACGAAAATGAAAGAAAATCCTTACCGAGGAAACTTTAAAGTCTCATTAAACAACGTCATAAACTACAAAAGTTTAAACCAAAAAGCGAACGAAAATACGATGAAATTGAGCTATATCTACAAAGAAACTAACAAAAGTATTAGAAAATACTACAAGAATCACAGATCAAAAGAGAAACACTTGAGAACAAAACCTGGATACCAAGCCTATTGGAAAACTCTACACCCTCAACCAATAGAGAAAATATTCTAAAAATAGCAACAAATTTTTATGCCAATCTCCGCGACCAAAAAGACAATGAAAACTCCAAAATCATAACTTTCTACCCCCAAAGAAAAACGAACATTGAATACAGAAATAGATAGAGAATCAAGTAGACTGAAATCGGACAAGAGTCCAGGACCAGACCGTATTCCAAACGAGACACTAAAGTTGGGACGAACTCTATTAACGCCTATAATAACCGCTCTATTCAATTCCATAACTAAAGAGAAGAGAGTACCCAAACAATAGACGAAATCGAATATAATATTATTATATAAGAAAGGCGATCCAAACGACATTGGAAACTATTTCCCAATCAGTCAAACCTACTCTACAAACTATTGTATCGATGTACTTAAGCCAAATATCTACAAAAATCGACACCAATCAACCTATAAAACAAGCAGGTTTTCGTAGAAGATTCTCTACCACGGACAATATCCAAACCATGGAGAATTTAATAGAAATACATAGAATTCCAAACACCTCTTTACTTAGCTTTATTAACTACCAGAAGACATTTGAATGTATTTCACACAACTCAATATTTGAAGGCTTTTAAGGTAAACAACATAGAAGGCACTTATAATTGTAATATAATAAAAACATATATAAGAGAAGTACAATTAGTAGAGTCAACCTGGAAATAAGCGGTACTGAAATAAAAATAAAAGAAGGTGTAAAACAAGGTAACCCTTTATCCCCAAAGCTCTTTACTGCCGCATTAGAGATGATATTCAATAAACTTGAATGGAAAATCCTTGTTATCTTAATAAATGGCGAATAGCCATCTGCGCTTTACTGATGACATAATTAATAGTATTCAGAATCAATTTCACATTTAAAAAATATATGAGTCTTCCTGTGTGCTCCCATTAACATGGTTGCTGTAAAGTATCCGTAACGTCGGGAATGTAAGAAAAAACCGCGATAAAATCCGTAAAAGTTGTTTCATTTTAATAGAAAACATGATACAACATCTATATGTGCAGTCAGAAAGCACACGCGTGGGATTAGGAATTAACCTGCAAAAAACTCAATTTTTGACCAACTCCTCAAAATTACCAATAAAGATAAGAAACTAAAACCTATGCAAATACCTCCATATACTTAAATAAACAAGTCTCATTTCACTGGAACAACAACTTGGAAGAAATAATAAGAAGGATAAATATGGCATGGCAAAAATACTGGGCTCACTAGGAGATGAATGGAGATATGCCGCCTTCTGTGGAAAAGGAAGTATTAGATAGTGGCACCATCCGGTGGGAGGGAAGCGCTGTGCCGCGCTCCCGGCTGCATGGGTACCACCATCTTGTTTGTTTCTCCCGTGAAACAGCTTTGCTGTGTTTCGGAGAGAAGGGCAAGACAGGCAGTGTAATTACTGGCACCGAGACTTAACATCTTATGTCTCAGGATAGGCAACACATAAATAAGTTGTCTGGGCTTGTTCCAGGTAAACAAGTTTATGTTCATGGGCGACGTCGACCACTTACCATCAGGTGGCACGTTTGCCAGTTTGTCTATCCAACATAAAAAAAACTATCTTCGGCTTACAAAGCTGGAAACATGCATAGAAAAATATGTCAAGCCGCCATGAAACGATCCATATTAGGGATACGAAAGAGAAATAGAGATGCCACACCAACATAATAGAACAAAAATAACAAATAGAGTTTTTACTTCACTGTATGAAACAAAAATGGAAATGGGCAGGTCGTGTAGCCGGGCCGATGGACATTCGATGGACGCGTGCTGTCGTGGAAAGAACCTATAGGGAAAAGGCATCCGACGACGTCAAAGATACAGCAGGAGACGAGAGGCAATCAACGGCGAAAAATAGAAAAAATGAACTAAGTTGGAGGTGGCCTTTACCCGCAGACAGAATAAAAATATATTCAAAAACAAATAGAAAGAAAGAAAGTAAGAAAGAAAAATATTTTATTGTTCACACCAAAGATCAAAACATAATCACAATCAATATCAGAAATACATGATAATTTAACTCAATAAAAGAAAAAATGTATTAGGAACGCTACAATAATATATATAAATGTAAATTGTAAAAAAAATATAAAAACTAATAACTATTTCATTGCTCTAAAGTTTAATTTCTATAATCGTATGAAAAATTTGAAAAAATAGAAGGCTTAATTATTTTTTTTACAATTTAATGTTTAGTTAAAGTAAATTCCAGACGTAAGCAATTTACGAGACGAAAATCGTTATAAAATCACGTTGAATATCAATTTCGATACAACATTGCAATTTTTTGCTTGGCTGCCTCAGTGCGGCAAGGTTGATGCGTCAAATGACATTTCAGAAACGCTGACTATATCTATCCCAGGCGATAAATTATGAAATAGATACGATATTTATGAAATGAAAACCATTTATATTATTACATTGCAAAATAACTACTACGAATTAATGAATCCACGCCATCTGTCGTGCAATAGCAACACTAGCAACGTTTAGCAAACGCAAAATGGCGCTATATATCCAATTAACCTTATTTTACTGTAGAGATTAACTTTGCCGATAATATCGCGTATTATCTTTGATACACACCTGCCATTTCAACCGATTTAAAGTAACCGTCATGTACATCCGTCACACCATTACAACTCCGCGAAAAAATAGGAATAGCTCCTAATTATGTGGTTACTAAAAGCTTTGCAACACATACCATAAAACGTTCGTTAACGTTTGTAATTAAAACATAAATTATTAGTGTGGACAGTAAACGGTTTAAAAAGCTTTTAGGGATATCATATTTGCTAAAACATATGATATTTAGGTGCATTTGTAAGTACTTAAAAATAAGAATAAAATATTTCTAAGCGACCACACTGGAATCTCCTAAATAAAGTTTAGCTTAAAAGTATTCATCTAAGCAAACATATAAATAGAAACGAAGCCTGCTATACAAATGCTTGTAAAATGTCGTGTTCATTACAATTTTAAAAGTTTTTTGATCTCCAAATGAGATGATGTCATTTCCTCAAGTGTCAGAGATCAATGAGACAATCAAGGTCCGTATCCCGACCTGCCACAACGGAGACGAGCCCTCGCACATGCCTTGATCACAACATCCCACGTGTAAACATAAATAAAATGGTTTGTTACTGTCGCTTTCAATTAATTTGCACCGCAAACTTACTCTCATCTCATAAAAATATGATAAAATTGTTTTAAAATTAGAATCGCCTTTACTCTCCTATCAATATTTTACGTTTGATATCTTAAAATGCTATAGACTCAAATGTAATAAGTATCAATTTTATAATTAAAAAACATTACTTCAAAATATCATTTTAGAAAATAACAACTCATTTTACTTATGTAAATTTGATTTACAACGCTGATAAACAATTACATGCGATTTATTTAGATTGTATTATTTTACTTAACTTAAAATGTTCTTTTTGTACTTGATAGTTCAATAAGTGTATGTTGCGTAAAAATAGTATAGAAAACAATGTGTATTTCGAGTTGTAACAGACAGTAACTATATGGGTGACCCACTTTACCACTTCATCAAGCTATCGCATGTAAAATACATGATTGAAATAGAATTAAATGTCTCCGTTTTATCTATTGTAATTAAAATGCTAATGCCAACCGGTTATCTGTGCAGCTGTAGACGTAACCGTCACTTTCCGTTTAATTTATACTTTCAATCTTACAAATGAAAAATTTTGACTGACCCGATTACACAGATAATTACAAAACCCGAGATTTGAATGAGAATAGATAATGATAGAAGGGAACAGGTTACCGTGTGAGCGGGACGGATATATGTTATAACAAATGTCGCTCTAACAAAAACAGGAGTAACGAACTAAAACGCCAGGTGTGAGACGATGCCATGTGCTCGGTAACAGAAACATTTATTCGTGTATCCAAGTCATTATTTTATCTAGCGATTCAATGAGACATACCGTAACTGACATTTTTTGAAAACATAGACCTTAAATTTTATAGACTTTATGTACCATTTAAGTTTGGAATTTAAGATTTATTACTATAAAGCCGAAAGTTGTATTAAAATTGACGGTAGGCTAAATGTAAGAAACATAAAATAAATGTTGCGATGTAGGAAATTTACGTAAATAAGCCTTTCATTACAAGTTTCAATTTACTATTATTTGTAAAAAAAACCTAGGTGTAAAATTAATTATTGTTTAGAACATAAGAATAACTAGTAATATTTTAAATGTTAAAAAATTGCCTAATTTTTTTATTTCAAATTAATTTAAAAGCTAAATAGTTTAGCTTTAAGGGTTTGAAACCATTATCAACGCCATCTGTGATGCATAGGTTGAACCAAAGTTACTCGAGTCAGCGCTGTTACCTATTGACGAATAGTAGAACTAAATGCAGTCTTGTTACTTTCATAGTACAAATGTTCATCCACAGATGGCGCTTTAAAAAGAACAACTAAGAATAGATTTTTCATGAACATGATAATTCCACTAAAATATACTAATCTCTCGCCATCTAACCCAAATCCATTGCATGTTTGTCTATTAATTTTCCCCCTTTTTGTGTTAACGTTCTCCTTTATTTTACTTTATTTTTGCTTTTTGTTAAGTCCGTGGTGTGTCTGTGTTGTTGTAGCTTATTTTGGCGCCGGACGGGACATTGCAGACGGTGAAGAGCGAGTCGCGGCGGGGCCGCGGCAGAGGGCGCTCTGCGGTAACACCCGTGAGTATTTTCTTTTACTTTCTTATCTTTTCTTTTATTTTTCCCCCTTCCTTATCACTTGAACTTTTTTGTGAATGTGATGACTAATTTTTATTAACCACTCATATAATTAAAAAAGCATACACGAACAAAAGCATATATTTATATATATAGTAAGTTTTTTTTTTTTTTTTTTAAGTACATGTATTAGGTATGTAATGCTTATGATAATTATGCGGAATTCAACGAAAGTGCTCATAAACAAGCTTCACGTCGATAGATGTCATCGTAAAATGCAAATCGGGATCCGATGATAAATCCATCTCAAAAACAGGGTCACTTTCGCTTTCGACGCGACGAATATGGGAAATAAGTGTAACCGTATCCATGGCACTGAAACAAATGCCATTCAGCCATAATAATTCGCTATAAAAATAGGCTTTAACATTTGTGTACTGTTCACGGCGGTTTTAGTTAGCGTTTAGCGAAAATGTTTTTGACAAAAGCGGCAATAGTTTCGTCGTTTTGCGTGGATTTACATCGCAACAAAACCAGCGGTCTCTCGTAATTCATTCAGTACAGGCTTGAATTGTAGATTGCAATTCCTGTGAAAATTTACGGGTTTTCACAATGTAAACAATCATGCACTTTTATTTTCATTTTAACTGTTATATAATATAAACATCGGAGAAATTTATAACAGATATAGGTAGTTTAATAATTTTAAACTACTATTAAAAGAGAGCTTTTTCGTAATTTCGTGATGTTGTTGGTGTAAAAGAAAGTCTAAAGCCTTCATATAACTAGAGTATAGGCGCATCTAACAGGCAATACAACTTGAAAAAAGAAATATGAAAATATTAGCAGTCATATTATTATTAACTAATAAGATTTGAGGGACGTAATGTCTCGAAGTGAAGTGTATTTATTATTAAGATTATCTATACTAATATTATAAAGCTTAAAAGTTTGTTTGTTTGAACGCGCTAATCTCAGGAACTACTGGTGCGATTTGAAAAAATCTTTCAGTGTTAGATAGCTCATTTATCGAGGAAGGCTATAGGCTATATAACATCACGCTGTGACTAACAGTAGTTGAGTAAGTCAACGCGGGCGAACCTGCGGGCAACAGCTAGTATGTAATATAACCACCATCCGTGTTAATATATCATAGTAATTAGTAACCCAAAGAAAGAGTGTCGCTGAGGTAATCCCGTTGAATGCAGATCCGGGACTCTCACAAAGCGGCTGAAGGCGCTCGCAGTGGTTTTAGTTTACGGGTAGGACACTACTAGGTGCGAGTCCCACATAGGGTCAGAATCTACCCGGGAACCTAGCTACATGCGTATAAAGCATTTCCCTGCGATAGCAAAAAAAATGCAGAAAGAGTAAAACCTTGTATGACGTCCACGTCTCACTTTAATATCGAAAATTTGATTTTATTATTGCTTTTAATTTTAACAGAAATTCCAATTCAAATTTCAACCATGATTTATTGAGAAAAAAAATGAAACCCGGGAATTGTAAAACTTCACCAAAGTGGGGAAAAACAAAATAAGAAACTGACAAACCGTGACTTTTACACGTAGATGCTCGAAACTCAAAGACACAAAGAAGTTCCGACTAACGAGATGGTCGCGCCATCTCACAACTTTGTCTAACACTATTGAAGTTTGGCTGAAATTTTTCTTTTTGCAATTTACATCTCTTTTTTATCGTTATTATATTTAAATGTAATGTAGTATTTCTAATGAAACCAAAAAAAAGAAAAAGAAAACGATACTATTTAACCGACTTCAAAAAGGAGGAGGTTATCAATTCATCGGAATCTTTTTTTATCAATCAAGATCGTCAGCTATCTTTAATATCCTCATTACCACCACACTGTCGGTCTGTTCACTTTTAGACAATAGACATAATATGCAAGTCTCACTCTCAAATCGACGGTATATTTTGGTTATCCCACCAGTATCCTACTTCCTCCAACCCGACGCCAGGAGGCCGTGTGGTCACAGACTGCACGGTTGGCGGGGGGCAACCCCCCACTTTTATAAACCAAAAGTGAGCCAAATGGGCTCACACTAATCTGATGTAGCATTAGGGCTTTCGGGCCGTTAGCATAGATCCATCCGAAAAAAGAAATCCTACTTCCTACTAATATTATAAACACGAAAGTTTGTAAGAATGTATGGATGCATGTTTGTAACCCTTTCACTCAAAAACTATTGAATGGATTTTAATAAAACTTTACGATAACATAGAATAGCATAACATAATATATGCTGTAGTTTATCCCTGTACGGGAGTGGGATATACGCTGGTGAAACCGCGTAGCGCTGCTAGAATGAGATATTTATCTCATGATAGCACCGCTTATCCTTACCCAATAAAAGAAGTAACAAAGTTTGTTAGCAGAAGAAACAAGTAATTTGGTACCTGCTCAGGTACCAAACCTGCTCACGGGTATGTCTCATGTTGATTGTACCTAGGTACAGGGAACATATCAGCACCCGGAGTGACAAGATTCAAATAACATTATATCGTAGACGACCTATAGAATTATATACTAATAAAAAAAACCTTGTAAAGTTAAAAAAGATTTCACATTTTGGATTGATAAGCTTACATATTATTATGAACGCACAACATACAGTCATATGAACGTGAAAAACTGACAAATCTTTTTTCGTTAAATCCACCAACTGGTAGACAGACTTCTCTGCACAAGAAACAAAAAAGAAGCAGCAAATTGCAAATACTCCGAAAGCATCTGATTCTTAATGAAAAAAAAAAGAAAAGAAAATAATAATCATTCAATCATTAAAAACATGGCGCCCATGCATTTACCGGCCCAGTAAGGTACGAGCCCTTTTTAAAAAAAATTGCGATTCCTTTCGAAGTTCATCCGTCAGACTTACATATGGTAGTTCAAAATCAATCCCTGCACGGTTATTTCATATTTCTTGATAATCAGTTGACATATTGAATCGACCATTCCATACCAGTCTACTTCATTTGATTATCAACTACTCTCAAATTCAATTTGGTATTTTGCAAATATAACCCAAATAAACTTGATCAACCTTTTTTCCATCGGGAAATGCTCTTAGGCATTCCGCGGGAGAGGGGGGACTCCCCAGGCATGTGGGCCTCGCTGCACCCGAAAGATGGTAAGGTGGACGCAGTTCAAAAACTTGATCACCCTAAAAATACTTCTGTTAGAACAAAAATCTTGAATTTTAAAAAGGCAATGAAATATAATACAAAATGGAACATAATATTGTCAAATTATATCTACATGTATAACACAAGTATTTTTTTTTTACATCGTAGAAGACCTATAGAATTATAGACCAATGAAAAAAATGTTGTAAATTAATTGTTTTTTTTTCCTAAAATTTAAAAAGTAAATTTGAAATGTTACGTTTTCACCAATATTCATCTGTACGTTCAAGCTGTACAGACAACGGACAGTACAATATTAAATTTATCTATACAACTATCCAAACTGTCATAATCGAGCAAGTAGAATTAATCTTCGTACGGATTTATTACGTACGAAGATTAATTCTACTATATGATTCAGTAGTTAGCAGGGAAGTGGACTTAAGCTACTACTAGTGGTCTGCTAACTACTGAATCTTATATTAGTTATGGACGCTATGGATATCAATTAATGCTACTTGCTTTTTTTACCAAATGTAATACGAGTGTATGAGTGAAAGAACAGAGAGAATTTGGTTGGTAACACCTCGATACACCTCTTTACCGATACGATACCGATGCTCTTATTAAAATATCGGTGATATTGATACGCTTATGGAATTCAAAAATTTATTAAAATTAACATTGACGAGATTTTTGTTTAAAAAACAAAGTATTCTTAAATATTGCGGATCAAATCAAAATCAAAAGGTATCGTTGAATCGGCCATAAAAATATCGCCGATCCCGAAACTTGAACATATTGAAGAAATTATGTCAATATTTTTTCTAAAGGTAACATTATCTAGTAAGTCTCTTAATGAAAATCAAAACAATCGAAAACCCAACCTTTTGTAAAGTCATAAAAACTTACATGATTTAATTTGTCTTTTTCGAACATTCGAATCTGCTAATGATTGCTTTACTGAGCAATCTAATCCGCTAGACATGACAAAGGCTGAGACAACGGCGAGGATGCTGCCTGTCTTTCGGTACTCGGGGCTAGGGACAGCCCTACAAAATTATTTCAGAACAAACGTCTTGTTTGTATGCGTTAAATCTGTTCTCAATATTTCTATGCGTTGAACAAAAACTGACCACCAATTAATTTAAAAGTTTATTTCATACTCGCCATATTATCTTTTTAAATTGTATTAATAATATTTATGAGATAGGAAAAAAATCTTATATATTATAATATAAAAATATCTAAATACTAATTAAAAGATTAAAAAGAAAAGTTTTTATAGTTAAAAAAAATACATGGCGGGAATATGAAAAAAAAATGGCCGACATATAAATGATGAGTATTTAAAGTGTCTCTACAAATAAACACGTTGTGAAACTAATACAAAATCTAATCCTGGAAGTTGAATTCGGAAATAAATTGAAATCCTACATAATGAAGACGGCGCATAAAGCCTGCAGACGTAGGTACTAATTTCGCGGGGGCCATCTTGCGGTTGCCATGGCAACCAGACTGCGCCCCACCCCCCGCCCCCCACCTCCTGCACTTGCATTGCACTCTAAAGCTAGACTGCGCTATGTCTAAAACTAGGTAGGCATCCCTACAGATGCGAGCTTTTGGTTGATTAGCCAGTTTCGACAACTTCGATTCTAAAAAAAAATTAACATAGACTTTTATTTAAAAAAAATCATCTGAATGTTTATCAAATTTATAAAAACTATTAGAACTTATAATAAAAAATGCATTATGTTTTACTTAGTTTTAATTATAATATAAAATAATCAAACCTTTTTTCTAGAAAACTTTTTATTTCTTGTAAATAATATTGATAAAACTCTTATAAGTAAATTACTTATTAATTCTAAAACCTTTTTATTCAAACATGTCCTTTTTATCAATATTTCAATGTTATTTCTTAAACCTTGCCTTACATAAGCAAGATTTACTTCCTTATGTAAGGTATTTAATTTCAAAATTGGCGCAATATATCAAACATATTTTTTAAATATAATGTTCCGTTTCCGTGTATTCGAAATTCGCCGCTAGAGGCCGCGTTTGAATCATAAACTTAGACGAAATTTGCACAGAGCACTTTATAATTGCAAATTTCGTTGTTTCACGCATGCGCCAAACGACGATCAATACGACAAGACTAATATTGTTTTTTTTTTCTATGCAAAATACAATTTGCGCGCGAAAACATAAAAATTGAGGTTAATTTTGTCTATGGTACGTTTTAAAATAATAAAATACATTTTGTACGAGATCACTAGAATTTTCATTAAAGTTATGTATAATGTGGGGATTTCCGAGTGGGATGGGGGGGTAGCTCCCACTGCTATTGGATAGTTACTCTAAACTATTGCTCAAACTTTCATTAATGCATTCTATTGCCTCGTTATGCATTTTCGGTGTCCCTTTGCTGTTTCAATAGCGCTAAAATTTGAAATATGGTTGTTTCTGTTTAAATGTAAATTATATTTCAATTATAGAGTAATGTTTGTTGTTAGACTTATATAGTACGTTGTACCTGTGGCGATTTAAATTGAAAAACGTTTGAGAAGATTTGAATTAAGAACGTAAATAAATAGAACCAAGTAGAAACGTAAATTTAATTGCGTAGTTTAATAAACTTTGAGTACTGATAATAAAAATTCCTAACAATGTTACGACGGAAATAGCGCAAAACGTATCAAATTGTTTTTCCTCAACTTAGATAACGAGATCACAAACTTTTAAATATGTGATTTGTGATTTTGTTTATTTTTATTAGTCTATTTATTTTTAAATGCCATTTGTATCAGAGAACTAATACAATATAATTCGTATTGAAGTCGCTTGGGCCCTTAAATAAACATTAAAAAAAACTTTTAATACAATCCAAAAAGTTTTTAATTAAACTAAAATGGCTCCCAAACTCATGTTGCCGCGGTATTCGAAATGTGCACAATATCCGGCAGATATTCGAGAATTGGCTAACTTTTCAGACGGCGCGGACTTACAAAGACTAGTTTAATATTTAATTCGGCACACTGCGGGATTGCTTTTTTGATTACAACCTTGAAACCTTTCCCTTTTCAATTGTTACTTTACATTCAAAAAATATAAGAATAATTTATAGCGGGTACTACTGTCTTTATCTGTGTACGCTAGTTCAGTTCTAAGGTACTTATGGATAAACTTCTAAAGTATTTAAAAAAAAGGTCATGAAAAAATATCTACGATGTATTTGCATCATACAGCTCGTCGATTGAGAATGGTGTGATCATAAGTGAGGGCATAAGGGGAAATTTTCATCGAAAGTCACGATATAGGTATATCACGATGAATGACTACTTACTATCGCTAACTAACTAATTAGGCTAACCCGAGACTGACCCAAGAAACTGAACAAAAAAATAACTTGGCTTTATAGTACAAAGGCAGGATCACGTAGCCAGATTTGCGGCATCCCGCGAAAACCCGGGAGAGAGCAACAAGTGATCCGGTGACTTGAGCCAGGCACTAATAAGATACTCGACATCCGGGGACTGGGATCGTTTACTTGTAAATTGTAATGGGATTAGGAGATTCAGTCGAATAGATTTTTTGTAGAGAAATGCAAGCCTTAGGTTGAGCTAGTGAGTGAAGCCAGACAGACGAGGTTTCTCAACATGTATTCAGAACCCCGGTAAGGTAACTCGTCTATGTATTGTCTGCTTTGATGACATATTCACTATTAAACCGTTTTTCAGGTTACAGGAATTATGAAAGAAATAAGCAGGATAATCATGAGCGTAAACTATAAAGCACTTAGTGGCAAAATAACGAGACCGTAACAAAAAAAAGGATTGTGTGGTTTTATGAAACCACGGTAAAAGTGAAACTTTTTTTCACATTATAGACATTTAACTAAAAATTTTTAGAATAATATTCCATTAAGGTTATAAAAATCGCTTTATCAATCTTAATTTTATACATGGAAAATTTGGCGGCCGACCGTCACGCGACATGCAACACACAGACGAAAAAGTTTGAGACGATGTAATAAAAGTTTCACTTTAAAACAAGAAGAAACACCCAATATCTTTGTCTCGATAGCTCATCACTAAATCCAATTGCAACTATAAAAGCGGGTACATTATTACCGGCTATATCCCGAAATGAATTACCTGCTGCAATCTATTTAATTTCAACGTAACTCATCACTGTCACGTACCCATAGTTAGAAAATTACTACCAATTGATTATCATGCCCATTACTGTGTTTTTCTTTACGTAAACAAAGTTATATTTCTGTAAACATCGTGAAAGGAGCAATAATTATTTTTTGAACTCTTTTCCTCTAGAATTATCTTTGGTACTTAAAAAGATGTTTCATAATTTAAAACGTCAGCAATATTTACTATATTGCTATTTATTTATATTTCCACAAATATTTTTATATTTGATTAATATAAAAAATTGGTTTTGACAGCACGCCCCTTTTTCGTTTACTTATAAGAGGTTTTTTCAGTTAAAGTTGTAAACATAGTAAAAAAGTCTCTATATTTTTTAGCTGTACACAAAAAAATTTCACCATTTTTAAAGAAACGTCACAGTGACGAGTGAAAAAGCGTGCAACAAGTGGCAGTCAATCCCCATAAATCTAACGCGATAGTCACTGGATACTGAACGATGTCAAAGCGATTGCGTGTATTTGAAAGGAAAAATAAAATGTCCCAGCGGTGAGGGCGACACTGATACGTATCGATGAATTAATCGTGAGCTCTGTTCGATGTTGCCTTTTTAGGTTATGTCTTACTTTGGAAATCATTTTCGACAAACTTTTGAGTATCATTTGAGATAAATAAGACCTCTTTATCGTTCCTTATTTGAGTGTGGCCAATATTGTTCCCGCGAAACGATGCAATGTTTTAAGGTCAACAGTTATGACAGTATTATATACACTTGATCTAGCGCTTTCGGGTAGGCAACGTAAAGACGAGTTACCTGGATCTAGTACTATAGCGTATAGATGATAGTCATTTTATTTTATTCCCGCGTCAACTGTGACTTCCTGAATAGGTTGGATTAATCATCATTATCAACCTTTTTCCACCCACATCTGGACGTAGCCCTCCAGTGTACGCCATTATATTAATTTCATTAAATTATGCTGGGCTGTCATATTTAGAAAAAAAGTAATTTTTTAACAAAATGTTGATGGCCTAAACAAAAGTGCTTTTTTGAAGCCCGTAGATTAAAAAACATTAAACAGTATTTTGTATAATTATAAATAAATCTATATGAATCCACGTAGAAAATTAGCATGTAAACAAAACTAACGGGACCATTGTTGATAATAAAATATACATTATGTATCACCTCATGTTATATTCATGAACGATGTCAATTTCCAGAAACTTCCACGGTGCCATTTACATATTATCTAGTTTAAGAAAAAACCTTATGTTTAATTTAAATATCGCTACCATGTGTTTGACATGGTTTCCTGATGTGTATTTTGTTATGTTAGATATATTTAAAATAGTAAAATGCGTATTAATAAATGCTATAAAAAAATATAGCTTATGCGCAAATTAAGTCGGGTCTTAGTAGATAATATAATAGGAATGTTAGCAGATAGTGATTCTGAGGATAAATCAAACAGTGAAGAAACATTAAGAAGTCTTAGCTAAAAAAAAGATCGAATTTAATGTACTCTATATTGTCTTTGCTTATTATTTCCTTATTAATTTAAAAATGCGAAAGAGTATTATTCATAAATCTGTAAAAGAAAGCACGACACCGATTAACTATATTACAGCTTTTCACGTGAAAACACTAATCGTTGTAACATGCGTTAAAAGTGTAATGCGTTGCGATATTAATTTCCAACGCTTAAAACATTAGTCATGTAATTTACGGTACCTGTACGGTAAGGAGCTTAACAGGCGACTTTTAATATATCCCGGATTACACCCGCTCTAAAATCTGTTTTATAGCCAGATTACACCCCCCACAGCTTATAGACGTATACTTATTCTATATTTGTTAGGGTATATCTAAGATCTAGGATATTCGTTTATTAAAAAGTTTTTGTCGATGTTTGTCGTCTATAATCCTAATATTGTAAACGAAATTGGTTTGATTGTTTGTATTTTACCTTGCATATAAATAATGAGGATTTTTGTATCGAGACAATTTTATATGTAAAATGATTTTCAAAAATATTAAATAAAGTAATCAATTATTAGACATAATATATTTAAAACGTTGTTTTTTTTTTATTTTGTTTTGGCCAAGGAATTATGAAATTTGAGCTAGCTTGGCCAAAATTATAAACTAAAAGCTAAAATAAAAACCAACGTATTAACTTGACTAAATACAAATAGGAAGAACTTTATTATTTCAAACTTACCCGATATAATATAAAGTAATAAACAAAAGTAACAAACTATCCAGAATGTATTTTTAAATTAGTTTGTACAAAAGCGTATTAAATATCCTGTTTTAGTTTTGAGGGCTTTTTCCGGTGAAGCAGAATTAAATTCTCTGTGGAAATTGCTACCTCGGGGCAAAGCGACGTTGCACCAAATTCAATCTAGCCGATAAACTTCTATAAGTTCATTTCGTTTATAGGACTCAAATAAATTAACTTTTATACAATTTTATTGTAATAAATATTATACAATCTATATTGATAATTCATTCCAGAATTTTTTTTTGAAAAATATTCACAAAATTAAAGCTGATTAAAATTTAAAAAATGCGATATATTTCTCTTTTTGTATGTTAGTCAAAAAATAATTAATTTTATAAAAGAACAATAATAAATTTAAGTCTAATATAAGTTTAGTAAAAAAAATACCAAAATTAGTAATTAACGCTTTTGAAAAAAATAACATCTTAATATGTATGGAAATTTCACAATATTCACAACACTCTCACTCACTCAACTCACGCACTACGAAATAATTTATAATTAAGTACACATTACATATATTAATTATTATAACTTATAATTATAAGTCATATAGAAGATGCATCTATTATGCGACCGATATATTATTAGCCTTGAACAGTTATCAATGCTCGTAAATCACTTAAAGATATTTTAATTAAACATCCTCTATATATCAGGGC